>OZ034970.1:47536264-48136264 GCA_964030785.1 Siderastrea siderea
AAAATAAATATTCTCTGATAAATTTTAGGAAAAATCACGAGATTTGGTGATTATTCGGCTAGCCGTTTAAAAGTTATAGTTCGTTAAAGTAAGCGCGGGCACAATGTGCCCCCCCCCCCCAGGCTAAATAGGTTTAATCATTTAACTTTTACAAAATAAATTACATTATACGAAAAACCTATATGAAAAGTGAGAAAAATCATAAATATATATTTTTTAATTTCGTGTGTTCATCCTTACCACTTTCACAGCTTTGTCCAGTGAAACCAACAGCACACAAACAACGATATCCTTTGTCTATATAACCGGTTTGACAGGTTGCATCGCTTATGCAGGGGCTGTTTGCGCAAGCACTCTAAACCCAATGTGAAAAATAACCGAAAGTAAACTAATCGAAACTGTCACAACTCTAACTTAAATTGGCGATTAACCAAAGGTCCCCCTCCCAGCAGGGCTTTTTTCCATGCATTTTTACCAAGTATTTTACCTTAACGCCACGATACAAATAATTTGGATTTTCTTCCAAATCGTGTTTGTAGGCTTCATGAGTAGCATTATTCAGCTCACATTTATGTTCTCCAATTTGACTTGCCGAAATTTTGAAATTGTAACTGGCACAGTTAGGTTCCATGAAGCATAATGATCCACAGAACTCTTGATCCATGACGTCAGCCACGCGTATCACGTGATTTGCCAGACGTTTCCCCTTGAAAGACAGTTCTGGTGTAAAGTCCAATTGACGACATCCCTGGTCTGAAAAAAAGTAAGTTAATAGAAGTAAGTTCCCATTAGAAGTTCCCTTTGACTACCATGGATCAAAGGTCTTATAAACCCATTTCCTGCCGGCCTTTTGCTGAAAAAACTGTCATTTTAAGCTATGAACGCTGTATTTGGGCCATTAATCTGCTCAGTCCGTAGATCTAAAACTTCCTTTGCAACATGAAAACTAAACTTATCTTCCGCTTCCAGGGCATTTCTGCGAACTTGACTTCGCACATGCGCACAATTTCAAATTTGCTCGATGCGTTTTTCCTGTTGTTGTTGTTGGTGGTGGTCGTTTGACAGTCTTACCTTGTTTTGGAGAAGAGTTCTCCTGAACGTGGAGGAAGGGGAATTCTTAACAAGATGTAGCATCCAGTGTCAAGGCCAAATTTTGCTTCAATTTCACAACGAAATTTGTCTTGCTTTTCGGTATGTAACTCTAGTCTTATCTATTTGATCGCTCTTAAGTTTAGGCACCTTTAAATAAAAATGTCTCGTGCATCAGCTGGTTAGCAAAAACGTCTGCTGTCACTTAAAGTGAAGACGTCATAAATTCTACAACGACCGTGGCCTCCCACGGCTTGTTTTTTGCTGACACGATTGCTGAAGGGTACAAGATCAAACTTTCTCAGGTAAGGTGATAAGGTAAATTGGCCACCGTAAATAGAAAACAAAGTTGGCGTTTCGAGCTTTAGCCATACGTTCCTCAGAGCGATCCGTTGAAGTTACAACTGAAGGGGCCCATTTCCATGAATTGATCACAAAGCAGAAAGTCCCTTATGTTGGATGGCAAAGACGGGGTGGGCATCGAAAAAGCACGGAATCAACATCTGAATGCCTGTCATCTCTCTATTTTTTTATGTCCCACTGCGCCATTTGCCATCCAGCATGGTGGGCTTTGTACCATGTGACCAAGTCATGCAAAGGGCCCATTTAACTAACTTCTTCCATTTATGAGGTACTGCATTTACACAAGAGGGGATGAAGGGAGAGAGCGAATCCCCCAAACATGGGATTCTTCCGATGAAAATCGTTTGAAATCTTTTTTTTTTTGTTTTGTTTTTGTGTCATACTGTGCGGCTATCTTTTAAGGACGACACCTCATTAGTGAGTAGATATAATGACGTCATGTAATTTTAGATTGTTGACATGGGAACAACAGAAAAAAACAACCTTCGCAGCGTGGGTACAAACTAATAGTAAATTTCAAATAATTATCTTGGGGCACGGAGATTCACTCTCTTATTTCATCCTCTCTTGATTTACATCAGTAAGCCTTCTCTAAAGCTAATTGTCCTTGACTAATAAACGTAAAACACCCAAGCATTTCAAAACTATATATCTTTCGTTGTTCTCGTCTTAATTACCATCGTTATGATCTTCAACATCAGTTGACGGGCACGATGAAATAATATTTATACTTTGCCAGAATCCTGGCCTCCTTTTTCTGTTGCTGGTTCCTAGAGCTTTTTTTGCCGTCTTTAGTTCAGACTTATTTTTAGCGTAGTGTAAGTTATTTCTTTTTCTTGTCAATGTTCCCAGTTTTTATTATGAACCTACTCGCGTTTCGATATGTTTCCTAAAATAAAACCTCTTTCAGTCAATTTGGTTAAATGTGAACAACTCCATATTTAAATGGACATGATTGGACAGGCGGGTTGTTTTATGCACAAACACAGCGAATTCCCATGGATTAGTTTCTAAAACAAATCGAAAACACTTTGTCCGGCTCCTGTATTAACAATTAACCTACTGCTAACAAAAGTGCTAATCGAGGCGAGTGCCGAAAAATTTTTATTCTATACAAACACGAAAAATGAAACTTTTTCTTCAGTCGATACAGTTTAGCATAAATTCCAATTTTTTCCCACATCTCTGTTTATCTTCTATTACACAACATAGTTTGAAGTTAATTACGTACCACAGACATTTATTTTTCTTGTCACAATTGGTATGAAAACCTGGTGGATAAATGTTTTGTAATCAAAATGCTTCGGTTTTTTAGCACTACGTACCATCAAAATTTATTTAAATCAACGAACGCGTCGTGGTGCTTCCTATATTAGCATACGCTGATAGAAACTCGAATAGATTCTTTAAATGTTGCTGGCTTCTTAGTCGAAAAAAAAAGACCTGATTTGCGGATTGATTAGCCTCCATTTGATTGACGAGTTTATTTAAATTTATTACATAAATAAAGCAAGCTGCTTTTTCATAAAGGCGGTCTTTGTTATATGTTATAATTTATTGAATCTTTCGAATAACTCACACAGAAAAATACATCCACTCAGATATATCACAACAAATCAAAAGTAAGTTGCCGTGTAAAGTCTGCAAACCACAAAATGAAGTAAACACAATTTAACAAACTATTCCTATCTTGCATTTTTTGACGAGGCTGAAAGCTGCTGTCATGAACAGATAAACATTAAATACCCTTTCACAGTTATTAATTTTTCGTTTGTTAAATTCACTTCGAAACCACAAATCGTGAAACTTTTAGCTCGGTAAGGTTAAATTCCAACTACTTGGACGTACGTTATGTTTCGTAAAATAAGCCAAACTACAATACAACTTTAGCTTGAAGAGGCCTCAAGATGTCAAAACCTTAACATGCCAGAACCATCTTTATTGTGCATGCATGTATAATAAGTGCGCAGTACTCCAGGAAAGTCCTTCACGATAGCTTCCATCTAAATAGCCATCGACACGTTATAAAATGTTAGAGTCATTTGTCTTTGATAGATTTACAGAAGTGATATGGTTCAGTAAGAACTTGAACTGTAGATTACGTAAACGCCGACTAGTCAAATTTGATGACTATTCTTTGATAGATATTAACTGAAACTGAACGTAAACTGACCTGGAGAACAGCTTGTTTGGATTGTTAGAGAAGACAGCAAAAAGAAGACAGAGCAAATATATACGGGAAACATGGCGCGGCTGATAAGAAAATTGTCGAACCTCAATTAGGCAAAATGACAACTGTTATTTGAGAAACGAATCAATTTAAAGAGAAGCTTTGTAGTGCAAGTTTCTTGTTAACTGTGTTGTTTGTTTTGCGTGTCGACAATTCAGCTTTTTATTATCAGTCAGTTAACCAAGGGTCATTCGTTTACCACCATTCCATCACGCATGCGCGTACTTCGTATTATAATTTTTTTCCAACAGGCTGCGTTCCTTTTGATCTGCTAAAAAAATGCGATTAAATTGTAATATTAATGCAAAGGGCGTGCGGTTTGTGCCAAAAGCTGTTTAATTCTCGCACACCGCATACGCTCTTCTCCCGCCAATGCCGATCATCTCGACATTTCATTGCTGGCAAAAAAATCGCCGGTGGATTACACAAGCTATTTGAAATCGGCGCGAAATCGCTGCAAAAATTGGATTGTATAATTTGGACTATTTAGAATGGAGAGGCCAGAAGTCTGAAGTCATTTATATTGGATGATAGAAATGCTCATCGTGAAACTGCAGGTGAATATATATTTAAGCAATGTCCATAATATTCCCTTAAGATTTAAAAATACTATGTACAAGGGCTTAAAAGTTAAGAGAAAAAACCGAACGGTTTCGAAAATGACTTAATTAGTCGAAAAAGGTTCGGTTTTTTCTTTTAACATTTTAGCCTTGTAAATAGTATTTTATCTATGTAAGCAATATCCAATACAATTAACAGAAGAAATAGGCTTTTTGATTAAAATATTTCCTGTTTATGCACGGTACGAAACCTTTTATTCGGGAATGCCAAAGGCATCCCCTATCTATTTTCAAGGGTGCACGTGTATTTCCCATGGGGATTTGTAAAGCAATTACTGACCAATCAGCAGTTAGTTTCCACGTCCCTTGAGACTTCCTCCGCCCCCCCCCCCCATAGTCATAACCTTGGCAGTCCAGCAGCAAAGTGATCGTCACCATACTGCTTCCTATCGACACGCATCGGCCTACTTTTTCCTTTAATAAACTCTTCAAATGGCGCGCAATTTGAGACAATTCTTTCTATAAACATAAATTCCACGATCGGACGTACTGGCCGGCTTTTCTCTTTGAAGTAAACAATCGCAAAAGATGTCTTAAACTGTCGGAGATAAACAAACAAACAGCTCCTCGAGGGGTTGAATTTTGAAATCTATGATCACTTTTGCGTGGTGACGTAGTTGATGACGTAGGTTAATTCATTTTTCCTCCGTGCTGGGCAGTGATTAGTTGATTTACATCAATTGTTCAATCGTGATTGACTGTGACCGTCGTCATTGGTGGTTGCATTGATCAAGTCAGTGATTATGTTGTTTTGAACGTAAATTAAATTAAGTAATATACACATTTAAGATAAAATGCAAAGTACCTTTGTGCCATCAATTTTCATGACCAGCGTCCAAATACCCTCGCCGCAGGCTCCTAGTTCAGTGTCGTTGAGAAAACAGTGGACAAGAATTTGTTCAGATCCTACGATCGCAATTTTGGACCTAAAATGAAATAAATCGATCCAGCTTCAGTTCCTCAAATGCTTTTGAAATCTTTATGTCCTATTAAAATATTGTAGGTTAGTCTCAGGGCTTTCACCTGTTCGTATCTGATGAACTTTAAAAGTAAGATTAAATGATACGTGCATTGCACTTTATGTGCCTTAAGTAGCAAAAATCCCCGGAAAACCATCTTTTGCTTGTTGCACCCTCCTGAGAGCATAAAGTAGCGCACACTTTGCGTAAGAGGCTCCTACTGGAAATGATTTATCTTTGATGCGAACTGTCACTTACAAATTCCGCTGGTAAAGTTCTGTACAAGGTAGGGCTGCAAGTTTAAAAAAGGTTCATACATTACAATATATACTATACCATAAGCTAAGGACAGAAATCCCGAGGTGTGGAATATCATTACTAAAAAACCCTGCCATGTACTAAACGAGTTATAATGCCTCTCAAGATAAATATGATCTACTACAGGTCAAGGACATAACCACCTGAAGTGGAGAGAACGACGTGACTTAAAATTATTTGTAAATAAGTGCTTTTTCTAGTTTATCTAGCTTAAGTATATGAATTACTGAAATCATATTGCTAGCAAATTTTGTAAAGCAAATTTTGTGTGAGTTTGTTATATACTCATGGAGGATGACTACCTGAAAGAGAATGTATATGAGACTTCATATATGTGAACTGCAGTAAGTAAATTACTTCAATAGTTCACCGTTGTTATTATCGTTTTTTTGAAGCTATTTTTTAGGCTTCATTTTCACAACTGCTTAAGTTGTTTATACATCGTCGATGATCCCTTAACTATTAAATCTTTATTATGCAGTTCACATACGTATATGAATATTTTCATAAGCATTCTCTTTCATGCAGTCATCTTATACAGGTGTATTAATTGCGAACTCTCACAATGATCAGCTCTCAGTTAAGCTTTCCATATAGCTCAGCTGGTTAGAGCGCTGCACCGACATCGCAGAGGCCATCGTAACATGTTTTCAGGCTTTATTTTCGTAACTGCTAAAAATGTGTATACATATGCGATAATCATTCACCTATTGAATTTTCATTTATTGATTATTAAATTCCTATATTATTATGTGAAGTTTGTTTTCGAGAGTAAAATCACTCACGTGTGCAGTTGTATGATCCGTTATTATTATTACACATGTGATATGCACTACAGTTGTGTGTTCCTATAGCACACTCGTCAATATCTGAAAAAGAAAAAATGAGAGCTATTTAAGATGTACTAGGAATACATTTCACAATGCTGTCCCCGCTGAATGGTTAATTTGTAATCAATGGACCCTGGATGTTTTTGCCCAATGTGTAATTGGATGAGCCTTTCAGGCTTCTATTGCTTGTGGTTAAAGATTAACTGCTCACCATGGAATTGTTAAGTTTTTGTTCATCGCATTTCAAAATGTCTGGCTTCTCCAGGGTCAAAGACAAGCAAGTTACATGGCTTAACGAATTAATCTCTTTATAGTCCTCAAAGTTGACTTACTAATATCCACGCTCTCGGTGTAAAAAAAAATGATCTTTCACTTACCCGTTTCTTATCTAACTCTTTAAATTATTATAATTGTTAATTAATTAATTTACTTATTTATCTGTTTTCTTCCTTGAGTAACGGTTCTTTTTTCATTGTGAATTGAAGCAGGACAAAACCGTGCACGATCAGAATGTTAACTGCAGCAAAACAACTTTACACTATAACGCGCATGAGCAGGCCACTGTTTGTACTTGCACTGGCATAGTGTATTTTCTAGCAATCAAAACAACAGCGAAAATAAGTTGAATGATTACTCCTCGTTACTGATTTTTTTTTGATACGTATCAGGGCCGTAGCCAGTATGAGGCAAACTGAGGTACTTGCCTCAGTCATTTTTTTCGTTTTCTCAGTCATGTTTTTTCGTTTAACACACTAAATGCCTAGGAAGGGAATTTAACCGTGGTCATTGCCTCAGTCATAATTTTTTTCTGGCTACGGCCCTGCGTATCGTTACTTCCCAAATTGCAAATATTTTTTTTCTGTTTGTTTTTTTTACTTCACCTTGACAATCCCGTCCGTGTCCATAATATCCCGGATTACAAGTACAGTTGTACGATCCTTTGATGTTATTGCACACAGCATCAGCACTGCACTTGTGTGTTCCTGTAGCACACTCGTTATTATCTAGAGAAAAAATTAATTACCTATCAAGCTCAATATTAAATTTTGAAAGAAGCCTACTATTCAAGAGAAAACTTTTCATCAAAATATCTTGACAGTTTTCAAAATACCTTGACAGTTTTCCCCGTCTCCAGAGTACCTGAATTACAAATGCATCTGCAAGATCCCTCGGTATTTTTGCACACAGCATCAGCACTGCAATTGGGTATTCCGGTCGCGCACTCGTTGACATCTGGAAGAAAAAATCATAAACGACGCTATTATAGGTTATTGGCAAGCTGGAACCACAATGCTGATGTGTCACTCTAAAACCCATGCATCTTTGGGCTACAAAAAGACCCAACAAATATGTTTACTAGCCCACTTCAGGCGGCCTCCCACTCTCCCACCCTTATGGACCAGGCGGGACGACGAGGACAATTGACCTCAGTTATAAGTTTCAAGTACCTTGGCAAACACTTCCGTCTCCTTGAAATCCTGGATTACACGTACAGTTGTAAGATCCTTTGGTATTAACGCACACAGCGTCGGCACTGCACTTGTGTGATCCTGTAGAACATTCGTTGCTGTCTAAAATCATAACAACACCAGCCGTGGTACATACACAATTTCGAATTAAAATTAGAAACGTCAAGGAATGAAAAATTCAAGAGAGAACAGAGAGCAAAGGCAACTGAGAATGGATTCCAAAGGAACATAGTTGCGATCAATCTCGTTCACAGAGGTCGCGTTACCCTAGATCAGCGGTCGGGAACGAGGGAACGAGAGCTCTTGGAACGAGATTGGGTTCCGATCGATCTTTTAGGAAAACATCAACTTGAAGAAAACATTGCGTGATACATAAACTTGTGAAAAAGTGAGAAGAATGGACATGGCAAGATGAACGTTTATTCGTTTGTCTCACGACGGATGGAATCGCTTTGAGTTGTTGATCGCGACGTTTCGACTGCAATACTGCTAGTCTTCATCAGGCGATGAGGTCGATTGTTTGCGTTTCGCTATTTGTAGCATGTTGGTTCGTTGTTATTGGTGCATTTCGATCCTCATTATTATTCCGACTATTAGATGTTGTTCCCTCACAGGTCCGCTTTGTGGTTGATCGGCTGTTGTGCTTTCTGTAGATATCCAAGCTTCAGGAATTTCGATTCCACTATCTTAAACACATCTTTAATGACAAGAATGAACATATTTCAACATTGCGTGGAGCTAGTCTTACCACTTTCACAGTTTTGTCCAGTAAAACCAGCAGCACACAAACAACGATATCCTTTGTCTGTAAAACCAGTTTGACAGGTTGAGTCGCTCATGCAAGGGTTGTTTGCGCAGGAACTCTAAATGCAAAGCAGAAAAAGAAAACTGAAATTAACCCATCGAGATTGATACAATTACAACTCAAAAAGGAAACATGCAATCGAAAGCGGAAGGAGCAGAAGTCTGAGTCAAGAAAGCAGCGGTCTAAACCAGATTTAAGCTAGATCAACAGTGCAATTGTTCGTGTGTCTTAATTCTAAACGTGGATATTTAAGCGGTAATTTCTAGCTTTCATTCCGTTCCTATTTCAATTGCTTCCCGCTTTGCTCTTATTTTGCAAGGAAATTTTTTAGCCATTTCATTGATCTGAACTCGACTTCTGATTCTCTAATCTAAAATATTGTCTCAAAATTTTGTATAAGGATGGATGGATAGATCTAGATCAATTGATGATGGATCAATAATTTTACCTTAACTCCACGGTACAAGTAATCTGGATTTTCCTCCATTTCATGCTCGTGACCTTGATATGTAGCATTATTCAGCTCATTTGTGATCTCCAGTCTGACTTGGCGAAATGTTGAAATTGTAACTGGAACAGTTGGGTTCCATGAAACATAAAAATCCACAGAACTCTTGATCCATGACGTCAGCAAAGCGTATCACGTGATTTATTAGACGCTTCCCCTGAAGTGACATTTCGGGTGTAAATTCTAAATAACGACATCCCAGGTCTAAAAAAAATAATTAATGAGAGGGTAGTCTTCTTATCCTAATTGGAGAAAAGGAGGAGAAGGGGGGGGGGGGGAAGAGATGAGGTAAATCTCGTTTTGCCAAAGTTCATCATCATCGTCATCTCGTTCATCGTCGTCATCGCCATTATCATTGTTACTCGTCGTCATCGTCGTCGTCCTTATCCTCTTGCACATAAGACACGTATTTGACTCGATTTTTTTTCCGTATTGGCCAGAATACGGAGCTTTTTCACTTTCTGGTGCCTATCATCGCCTTTCGCGTCCTTTGTAGAGTGACGCTTTTAACTTCTTGTTCTTGTCAATGGCCCATTTAAATCATTTGTCCGTTTGAAACTGTTTAATCAATTTGATTATATCTGATCCACTCCAATGTTCTTGGTGTTTTTCAAAAAGTTGACGAGAAAAATATACAGACAGGGACACTTTCAACATCGCTGGCTTCAACCAAACATTATGATGCCGACGAGGAATGTTGTGGTGGTTTAAAATACTGTCTTCTGAGACTGTTGGTGACAATCCTCAAGTGTCACTATTGACTTTTTGAAATATTTAAAATGTGCTCTTGGGAAAGAAGAGTTTTTTTCTTTTTGGCCTTTTTTAAAAAAACCTTGATTAAAGGCGTGTTCCGGTTGTCTTACCACGTACAGACATGGTAAATTTCCATGGATTAATTTTTAATGGAAATAGAAAACACTTTGCCGCCTAGTGAGCGGTAAAAGGAACATATTAACTCTACTGACAGAGCCAAATCAAAATTATGGATTTAGTTCTTCTATGATTTTAACAAAAATTGGAATTTTTCTCCATCTCCGTCATCCTTTTTGTCACAGGTTGAGCTAGTTTGGTGATAAGTGCAGCATATTTTCTAACCTCTGATTAATATTTTGACAAATTGCTAAAGAATCCTTTCAATTAAAATGTTTTGTTTTCATCAGGCACATCCTAGTTTATTAAAATCAAGGAACATGCGGTTCACTTGCGTTGTGGTGTTTGCAAACGTCCCAGATATGATGGGACCTCAGTCAATTTCCTTTATATCTTCCTTTTTAGTGGGGGAAAAACATGTGCAATAAGACGCGTTATTATAAAACTCAGATTTCACCAATTCAAAGTAGGTTCGTAACAAAATACAAGGCATAAACAGCCCTCTTTCATTCGACGAGGAATTTGCTAAATGGATAAGAAACTGACGCTTTCAAGGGTTTAGACTTTCGGTTGAACGATGCATAATCCACCACTACAATTTATTTTGTTCTGTGAGTTAACTTCAGTTTGGGAGACAAGAAAACAAAGTTTGGCATGTCAAAATCTACTTTCCCTTAAGGAAAGCTGAAAACAGCCGTTATTGACATAAAGTAGCTTACGCAATCGTATTTTATATATGTTTTCTTTTTTTTTCCTTCAGCAGTTACGAGAAAAAAAATATTATACTTGGATGGAAATCGACTTCAAAATTAAAATCAATTCAAGGAAGACAATAAAAAGAGGGAGAAGGGGAAGAACTGACCGAATGACTTCGTTTCGAACAAAGTTTGTCTCGAAGTTATTTTAATTGGATCGAAAACAAAACGAAAGTCGCTTTTGTCCTGGAAGACTGACAACTTCTGTGAGGCGGTTATTCCTCTCACTACTCGGGGATGCGCAACACATTTTCCAAGACAATTGATTTTCGGCAAATAACATGCATTTCCCTTGTCGAAACATTCCTCGACTAGCTGTTTCAATCTCTCTCTCTCTCTCTCTCTCTCTCTCTCTCTCTCTCTCTTTTTAAAACGTTCCAATTAAAAAAAATGTGGACTTTTTAAAATAAGTTACCAATAAAAGTGAAACTTCATACTGTTTACCGTAACGCACGTACAATACTAAGAACACAGAAATAATAAGAAATTGTGTTCCATGTCTGGATGTTTTTCATTGCATAGTGGAATCCAGTTTTATAATGTAAGTAGCAAAATATAGGTCATAAAAAATGGAAGTTAGTCTGTTTGCCGTCCGCGTACTCAAAACACAACGCCACCCTGCAAAGCATCAGAAACCGCTTTCATTTTGTTGTTACTCTAGTTTACCTTCATCCACTTACTCAAAAATATCGGAAACATGCTATATAAACCAATTATGTTTTTCCCTGCATGAAGTTTAAGTGTAACAATTGAATTAATAGTACACACGTACTTGAAAAAAGTAAGTTTCAACTACAAGTAACATTACCTGACGAATAGCATGCTTCTGGTATCAGACATGACAGCAAGAAGAAAACACAGCAGATCTTTTCGAAAAACATTCGTTTTGCCACAATCTTAGACAAACAAATTAGACAAACTGTTTTGCTTTCTAAATTTCTTTTTAACTGCATGCATGCTTCTCAGACTCTTTGTCCTCGGTGTCGTTTCCCGAAGAACCCTTATCCTGAATATTAAGTAGTCTATTAAGCCTTTTATTGCGTTTTGTTTGAATGGCGCTGTCCTGTAGAACACATGCATGTGCGGGATGTTCTTAATTTATGAGTTTCTCAGCCAATTTTTCAAAAGAACTTCCCCTGAATTATCACAAGGAGGAGACAATTCGGAAGTACATACTTTTCAATTTACTGTCCACCTTTAAAGAACATCGGAAGATGTTCACTTTCATCAGAGAACAACTGACAATAATTTATTCCATGCATCAGAGAACTAAAACTTCTCTCCCCAGGCGATAACCTAGAAGTAATCCAAGATAATTAGAAAATTATGTAGCCTTTACCAAGAACAATCTATAAAGGAACATTTCAGAACATTACAAAGAACATTCTACAACACATCACGAGCCAGAGAGAACCGGAAGTTTAAAAATTCGCAAGGTCTGGTTGCTAGGGAGTGACGTCATGGGCTTGCAAGTTAGCCGTCACCGTATTTGACTTGCGGTTTCACACCCGCAGGGTTTCTATCGGGCTCTTTTAACTTAAAGTTCTAAAGAGGTTGGATTTCATAAATATTTTGACAAGAGCGGTAAAATTCGATTATTTAATCTTTCACTCCTTTCCTTCTGCGAATGGATGCTTTCGATAATCGGCGGGTTCGAGCTCTCTACAAGCGCTTCAGGGAGTGTTTTTAACTAAATTAGAAGATGTGTGAAATGTGGCGTTTCAGTGTAGTCCGTTCACTGGCAAGTTTTATGAACGAAGTGGCCAAGTACCAGCTCGCAGACGTGGCGGGCTTTCTGATCTTTCTGATCGGAGAGTTACCAAAGAAGAGCTGTTTCTTATTTGGTGTTGCTTTTGCCATTACGCGTTACAAATGTAAAGCAAGCAAAGCGTGATATCGGCGAAAATTACCTACAAACAATGCAGTACAGACTACAAATCACTACGGCGAAACGTCTTCAGGTAATGGAAGGAACCCACTGTAACATGTAACTGGTAGTCTAGCGAAATAACCGTACAACGAGGTAAGTTATTATTCCTTCGATCGTTTCTTTAGATAAGGTAAACGCTTGCGTCCGCTCGCTCGCAATCTCTCCTTTCAGGGTTAATCGAGCGAAAAAAAACACAGCAGCAGCGAGCGCCAAAATCGCCTGCCGCGTGGAAACGTGGGCCGCGTGTGATGAGCTGCCGCTGTAAGCGCACGCCACGTTTACATTTACTTTTAAAGAAAAGCAGCTCTTTCAGAAATGCGGTTTTCAAAGAGGTCCTTAACGAAATAAATAAACTAAACATCTATGAACTCTTTCGTAAGAAAATAAACAAGTAAACAAGAATCCCTGTTATACACTCTGTAGTAAAAATAACATAATTGAGTTGACACGCGCATTTGAATACCTTTTCTCGTTCACCCAGGTTGGAGTCCATAGCATCACCGTATGCCTGAGCGCTTCTGGGGTATCCAACATAATAAACATTTTGAAACAAAATTTAAGAGAAATGTTGTTTATCTTTTCCTGGTTCACCCAGGTTGAAGTCCATGGCATCAACGTATGCCTGAGCGCTTCTGGGATATGCAACATAATAAAAATGTCGATACAAAATTTAAGAGAAATGCTGTATATCTTGTCCTGGTTCACCCAGGTTGGAGTCCATGGCATCACCGTATGCCTGAGCGCTTCTGGGATATGCAACATAACAAACATTTCTAGACAGAATTTTAGACAAATGTTGATATCTTTTCCTGGTTCACCCAGGTTGGAGTCCTTGGCATCACCGTATGCCTGAGCGCTTCTGGGATATGCAAAATAACAAACATTTTAAGACAGAATTTTAGACAAATGTTGATATCTTTTCCTGGTTCACCCAGGTTGGAGTCCATGGCATCAACGTATGCCTGAGCGCTTCTGGGATATGCAACATAACAAACATCTTGAGACAGAATTTTAGACAAATGTTGATATCTTTTCCTGGTTCACCCAGGTTGGAGTCCTTGGCATCACCGTTTGCCTGAGCGCTTCTGGGATATGCAACATAACAAACATTTTGAGACAGAGTTTTAGACAAATGTTGATATCTTTTCCTGGTTCACCCAGGTTGGAGTCCATGGCATCACCGTATGCCTGAGCGCTTCTGGGATATGCAACATAACAAACATTTTGAGACAGAATTTTAGACAAATGTTGATATCTTTTCCTGGTTCACCCAGGTTGGAGTCCATGGCATCAACGTATGCCTGAGCGCTTCTGGGATATGCAACATAACAAACATTTTGAGACAGAATTTTAGACAAATGTCGTACATCCTTTCTGGTTTACCCAAGTTGGAGTCCTGACATCACCGTATGCCTAGAGGCACTTCCGGGATAAAAGTCACACATTCTCCGTACTTTTTCTGAAGAATCGCCCTCCAGTTTAATGGGAAAAAAAAGTGATTCTTGTCTTATTATCAATGACTCCCCTACCTCAAAAACAATCCTACCTCAAAGATAAGCCCCTGAAAAAACGGTTTGGAATTATTGCCTTATTTTATTATCGCACGCAAAGCCTGTGTATTTCACGCCCGCCTGCTTAATGGTCACTTTGTTTTCTTTTGACTAAATATTTCCTTTTTCTGATGCTTGTGCCTATTCTCAGTGCACCAAAAGAACCCCCAAACACTTCAGATAGTCAGGAGCCCTGCGCTGTCAAATGTTGTCCGTATTTCGCAAGTTGGAACCAGAATAAAATTGGAGGTGCTTATAATTATTCCGGTGCGACTTTCGAACCGGTGTGAGTTTATTTTGGTTCGTTCTGTATTTATTTTACATGATACCGGAAAGTACACAAGAAGACATAGCACAAAGGACACGCGAGAGACACGAGCGAGCGCGAAAATCGCCTGGGGCGTGAAAACGTGATGCGCACGTTATGAGCATGTTCACGTTCGACATGTCAGGGTGTTCTTTTTGCCTGACTATTCTTGAGTGAAAAGAGACTGCTCGTAGTACTGCTCCTACTGCTCCTACTACTGCAGTAGGAGCTCATCGTCGCAAGAATGGAATATGTAAACGCGGTATAAATCTCCTACCGGAAAAGGATAATATGAGCTCGCCTGGAAGAAATTTAAGCGGCTGATAATTTCACGTAGTATTTCAGCGTTGATATCCTTGTTTCAGGCTTTGCCGATCGAGTGAAGCGGGAAAAAATTTTTATTTATTTTGCAGCATAACTAACGCCAGGACAGTGTGCTTGAGTAGAGTGTAGTTTTTTCGATTCGCCGATGGAGATCCGTCGCGTGGTCAACAGCCTAAATTTTTCTTCTTCAAGGCTATACGTTTTTAAGCCTGTTTATGTATCTCTCAAACGCCATGAATAACATTAGAATCAATTAAAATAAGCAAGAAAGAATTTCACGCTTTAAGATTATAACACATTCGCGCGAAAATTAACGCCTAAGTGGAACAGAAACGATCATCAAAACTGATTTAATTACATTGGAATGCTAGTAAGTTACTGGGCTTCACGCAGAGATACGTGTCTTTAAGACACGTATCTCTGCGGGATCCCAAGGTAATTTTTCGTTGCTAAGAGCGTCTGGCTCGTTATGCTTAGAAAGCAGAGGCACCGCTGTGAAGCAAACATATATCTTATTCTCTTACTTGAACCATAAAACAGTAACGTAACTTTCCTAAAAGCAGTTATGAAAAGTTTTTGATCGAGTAAGCATCATTCGGTCAGTTCCTGAACGAATCTCGTAGAGAAAAAATGAATAAAAGATCCACACTGGGGAATTTTTCTGTCAGCGACAGTTGTGTACTGCACTGGCGTACTTTTTATGCCAACAACCAACTTCGTTTCAGGGCATTCTCATGATTAATTATAAGCTGGTTGCCATTTTGGGGTCACCTTGTCAACCACTCACTTATCTAATTTTTCATCTATTTACTTATTTACCCATTAACTTCAGATTCATCCACTTACCATTTGGGAAAGGTATTATAATTTTATATTGTACCTTGAGATAACAAGGGACATTAAACCATGTTATACACTAACAGGCAACTTAGCTACATGGTGGAGAGGTTACAATTAATAAAATGCAGTGGGACATGCACGTTTATGGCCATTCCATGTTGTAAAAATACACTAGGTACGGTTTGCCTTTGGTCATTTGTATTAAAAACACGCGATGTAGATATACACAACACAAAGTTCATTTGGACATTTCAAACATGGTGCATTGAATTCACTTCTACAGGAGGATTCCATTTAATGGTGTTAGGAAACTTGGTACTCCTTGCTTCGACACTTAAGACAGAGGGTTTCTTTGTTCGACGTCTAAACGATATGTTTAGGATTGAAAAGATTTCATGATAAACATAGCATGAGCAGAAATCCGCTCATATGCACAGTGTCATTTTTATTGCACAAAGGTGTATCCCATGGCCTTGATGTGTTGCTTTCCGTTATCTGCACTATGTGTAGCCTGGTTCTCACACGTGCTGGAGTCTTCATGGAGTTCTCCAGCACCAAACCCGATCCTAGAATCACAGGAAGAGCAGTCAACTTGATTATTGCAAACAAAGCCGATTCTTGCTTTAGAGCTTTGATATCACAGACAACGTTAAAACCTTCCTTGTTAGACTGCAAGGAAGCCTGTGACAAAATCAGCGTCTTCCACGTATCACGACCCAATGAGGTGGTGTGGTATTGCCCGTCAGCAATCAACGAGTACTAAGAGCTGGCTTGCTCCTTAATGACAATAAACTTGATCTGTTGGCCCACCTTCATGCCGAGGCAGATCTTGGAGAAGGGTGTGTTCCAGTAGGTCGGTAACTTGGTTTCTGCTCTGTCCCGCCCAGTTTCCCCTCCTTCAAGGTTGAATTCCCTGGTGTTTGTCCCGAGTTCGGAATTGAAATGGAAGGTTGGCTGCGACAAAAAAGACACCAGGGGCCCGTTTCTCAAAAGTCCCGGTAACTTTTCGGGCCCGGAAAGCTATTTTATGAGCGCAAGGTTTACCTTAAAGATTAGAAATTTGGTAGGCTTTTAAAGCTAAGCACCAAAACTGAAGTTGACGAAACAAGTTGAGCTGGTAGGCGAGCTAAAAGCTACGCATCTATTCTATAGGTTTTGATTGAAAAATATAACTTCGGGCCCGAAAAGTTATCGGGACTTTTGAGAAACGGACCCCAGGATCGTTAAAAAACTCATTCTTTCTAAAAAAAAAAGTGTACATAACAGAACTGGCAATGTTGGCCAATTAAGACAGTCAAGGGTCTGTTGTTTAAAGCTTAGCTTATAATTAACAACTCTGGATTCGTGATCAATTTAGTTCCTTAGTCAACACTGTGGATTTTGGTAAACTCTTGTTACCCTTTGTTTATTGCTTTAGCAGTAGAAACCCTTTTTCACAAGAGGAACAGAAACCATGGTTAACTTTTAAGCCAGAGATCATGATAACGACTTTAGAGCAGATATTTAAGTAGACTGACATGCGATACACCATTCATTTGACTCAGAATATGGTCATGATTTTCCGCACTTATGTAGGCATCAACAGTCTATGTATCATAGCATGGTATTATGACACGTGCAATCAAGACCAATTCTTATAATTAAACACGAGCTCTACTTGAAGTGGTAAATACTTTAAAAGTCGAAAGGCGTGAAATAAGAAATTAGAAAAGCGTGTTTGACATTTAACATTTAGCAACGGACATGGCAGGTTTATTACTTAAAGTCGTTAACTAATAACATCACAGCACAACATTTCTCAATCGTGAAAAAAAAAAAAAGAAACAAAGAAAATTATACAGAAGATACCAACGAAGGGCTGGTAACCCAAAAAAAAGGTGCGGGAAGCAGGAATTTCAGACTAACTGTACACCGCATCAATTCATATGAAATTTCCAAGGCAAATATTATTGTTATCTTGGCTATGTCCGTGCCGTAAGCAGGAATTTCACGCCAACAGTACTCCACATCAATTCGTGTGAAATTTTTCCAAGTCACAGATTATTGTTCTCTTGGCTATATCTCTTAACTCTATATTTGGTTAATAATAGATTTCCGTTCAAGCAAGCTCTATTAGTAGTTATGTAGTTGGGGGTACCAGAGCATTTTGAAAAATGCTCTGTTACCAAACCCAACTACATATCTACTTTCCATCTGATGGTAATATTTTATGGAAATCTATATGTTTTTATTTCATGTGGAAACGAACGCATTTTCCACTGCGTGACTTCATACAACAGGAAGTCTTAAAATTCTCGGAAAACAGGAAGTTTGAATCATATAAAAAGATATCTCATATAATAGTATAGAATGAATTGTAACAAGGAATCACATGATGAACTGAAAGAATCAGGAGATATTGTTTGTCCTTTTTGTGACCAAAAATTGGAAGATTCTAATGAAAAACCGAAATATGATGAATGCTGTGATAATCAGTATATTATTAATGACGATGGGATGTTAGCCTGTCTAAGTTGTGGTATTGTTCAAGGATATAATTATGTGAAAGAATATGTTAATTTTTATGAAAATAGACATAAATTTATTAGAAAATCTGTTTACCATCGAGAGTACCACATCAGCAACATATTACTCGATATTGAAGAAAAATATAACATTAAAATATCAAACTGTCAGAAATATAAGATCGATAGAGTGTTTACAGAGATCGGTAAGGTTCTTAATGAAGTTAATGGTACAAGGAAAAAAATGATTAGCGTTAATTTTATTATGATAAAGATATTCAAGATGATGGGGATACCTCATAAACAAATTCCAATTAGTAAATCGAAAAAAACTTTAGCTTTTTATAATAAATATTGGGCTAGTATTATGTCTCTAATCGGTGATAAAATAAAATCTATTATTGGATGAATACCTTATTATATTTCTTTTCAAATTTGTCAGTTAACGGACACATATCTACTATTATATCATCTAGAATTTTGACAAAATCAATAAATTCTTTGTCATTATATTCCAGTCCTCTCATAAAAGATCGCAAATGTGTTAAAACTTTTTCGTACGAAGTGTATGCGAATTTTGACATCTCAATCTTCCTTTTATAATTTTTAGCCTCTGAATATGATTTAAGCAAGAGCCCAGAACCGGATATCACTCCAAGAGGAATAGGGTTTAGTGTTACACCACCAACTACAGTCCCAGTTACTATCAAAAAAACAGATCCAATATTACATGCAAGTTCTTCCTTTTTGTAATATTTAAATGTCATTTTTGCAAGCCAATATTTTTTATGATAGAATTTGTACAATGCTTTCAACTCAGATATTTGATCTTCCGTTAAATTTTCTGAAACATGGTTCCAATTGAATATGCTTTCACGTCTATCCATATATATTATATGGTTACATTTTTTTCTTTTTTGAACGATTTCTTAATACTGATGTATAATTTTCTGATGTTTCGAACTATTTTTTCTATATTCTCAATAATTTCGTTGATTAAAATAGCTGTTCTCATTATATTATAAAGTTAGATTATTCATTATCTTCTTCGGAATCCTCATTATTTCTTTTGGGATAATAATATATTCTAAAAAGCATTCCATGCTCCAATCAGATGGATATCCTGCATTGTGCTATATAATAAATGTAAATTTTTTTGTGGAAAGTAATCACGCACTTGTTTGATACTCGATACGAAGTATAATTGCGTTGTAACTTTTCCAAATATCATCATTCATATTTAGTTCAAAAGCCAAAATCCCGGACGAAGGCATTTGGAAAGAATTTGGGTTTATCGTTTGATACCACCCACTTTTTTCTGAGGTAAAATTTCTTGAAGAGCTTAGAGTTCCAGTAAAAAAATTCCGTAAAGATGTTTTGAGTTTCAAAGATATTTTTTTGTGTCTATGTACAGTGACATGAGAATCCGAAGAAGTGATTGGACGCGTACAATATATATCAATATTTTTCAAAATCGCTTCACCCGGCAATGAAATTATTTCGGCACCATTTAAAACAAAATTTTTGTCCCCTTTTGTTGAATTTAAAAAACCGTTTATGTGGTGAATGGAAGAGCGTAGTTGGTGTCCGTTTAAAGACAAATCTGTTTGCATAACCATTTTTCCGTTTTCAATAACGAAAGCGGTGTCATAGACACTTGGGTCAACATTTGAAATTGTTTCTTTAACACCATAGACAATTAAATGCTCAATTGTTAATAACGATTGCTTACTGACTGTACCGTGCAGATCGAGATATATAAATTGTGGGGGTGAGCTACCCCATCTGTGAAAATGGATAACTGTTTTGGTGTACTTCTCGAATGTTTTGGTTGTTTCATCAGAAATTGAAATCGTTGTTCCTTGAGCTGTTACACTTATCTCATTCATTTCCGGCGGAAACCATTCAACGACCATTGTGTAATACCCGACTGGAAGTTTATATAAGTTAAAACCAAGACGTGAGCGGTACTGGAAGGGTGAGCTTTTTTCAAACAAGAGTTTAAGTTGGTAAGCTTTTTTATTAATTTGATGTGGAGAATTGGGAAAATCGACAATACCCAAAACCTCGATATTGTTTTCACTCGAAGATTCATCAGTGTCTTCCATCAAGTATCTGAAGGCGTCTCGTTTTTGTCCTGAGTTATTGATCTGAGATTCACGAATTTTTTGAGTGACAAGATTTCTCAAATCTTTTATTTCCTCTTGCACAAAATCAACATTAACTGGGGATTTTGAATCTCTGTAATCGGTTTGTAAGTTAATAATTTTATTGTTATTTAAATTCAAGTTTCCAGTCATATTGTTGGTGCCATCAACTTTGAGAAACTTTTTTTGTGTCATGTCATCAATTCTGTTGTTAACAAACTCGACACATGCGGCGTCTCTTTGGTTTGATGGAAGATCAAGATTGATAATTGAATTATTTTTCATATCAATATCAGATCCTTTATCCAGTTTTTTTTCAAGCTGATTTTCGACATACTTTTTGTTTGTGGCTTGATCTGCCTGTGTTGGGTCTTTTACGTTGTAGATTGTATTATTGTTCATATCAATGCTTGCCTCCATTTTTCCACCCTCTTTTCTCGAAAGAAAGATATTTCTCGTGTCCTGATAGTTTATTACCTTTGACAGATCACCGTGGATAGGATAAGGATTGCTTTTTAATCGCAAGATACTGTACTTATTTTGCATGTCAATATCAGCAGAACCGCTGGCACTACCCTGAGGTCCACGATCACCTTTGTCGCCTTTATCGCCTTTATCGCCTTTAGGACCAGGTAACCCAGGCAACCCTCTAGGGCCTATCTGACCTTGTCCTTGAGAATCAACATGATTAAGAATACCGTTTGTATAACTCATATAATATAATATAAGTTTAGATTTTTTCGTCGAAATTTTTGGCATTGGATTTTCTTATTTTATCAACATACAGAAAACTGAATGGGTCTTTAGTAGCCTTTTGGTAATCCTCTTTGTTAACACCCAATTCTCTACAAATCATGGATTGTTCATTTCTTGATGGGAAATCGAATATGCAATAATGTGAACTATTCAGTCTTATTGTTTTATCGGTTCCATAGTAGCTTTGACTCAAATATATACAACAACAATTTTTGTTTCTAGAATTGGTAAAGTAGTCACGTATCCGTTCGTCATTTTTTCTTACCTGTATTCAAATAATCATCAAATATGACTAATTTTTGGTTTTCATCAGACAAATCTGTCAGAGGGATGATTTCATCGTTACTTGCTTCTATCACGTCATAACCGACCTCTTTTGATATTGGTTTAAGAGATTTCAACAGATGCTTATATTTGCTTTGGGAGAGATTTCGAGCATAAAGGTATATCTTATCAAAATAGAGAAGCCTATATATCATATCAAGCAAAAGGTTAGTCTTGCCACCACCAGAGGGAGCACAAATAAGCATCCTGAAACATCGGTTTGGCATGAAACTCTTTAATTGAACAAAATCGTTGTTTTCATCATCTTGAATGTCGTAATTTTGAATCTTCATATGATAATATGTTATACAATTTTATCGCATGGCGACACGCTATGCGACACGCTATGCGAGCGTTTTTATATATGATAACCCTAATTTTTCCAAACAAAATACGAAATTTTATGTAAACAAATGATATAATGAGTTTACTCAAATGGAAAGAAATGGCTGAGAAACGATCCGAGCTTGGTAAAAAGATTAACACAGTAAGAGAGACAATAAAACAAAAAACGATATCTGATCAAATGGGTGAAGTCGAGGCAGAGAAACTTTTCAAACCTATAACATCTGAGTTAAAGGAACTTACAGCCCCAAAAGCACCGTTGAGAAGATTACCAAAGAAAAAGCAACCTGTTCCAGATTATGGAATAGCTATTGATGATTAAGTGCCTGATTATGGATTGGAAGATCTATTTGGTGATCAAGTTCTACCACAAAATGACAAACAATTGGTTCCAAAACCTCCAAGTTATGAAGACGTCCTCGAGGATATAGCATCAGGTGAAAAACAAATGTATGAACCTGAAGATCTTCCACCTGAATACGAAGAAGAAGAAGGACCTGATTATAACATTCTCGAGGAGGATGCAATTAACCAAGCTTTAGATAAATTGAATATTCCGAACTACAATGATGTTGAATTACGTCTAACAGAAAAGGATATGGATAATAAAAAGAGTAAAGCTTATCTGAACAAAATCTTGAAAAATGCTAAAGATCAACGTTTGAAACTAAATGGTTATTTGAGTGATATCAGTAAAAAATTAAAAAGTGGTTTCATGACTGAAGCTGAGGCTCAATATCGAAGAAAAATTATTCAAGATACAAGAAAGGTTCTTACTGATTATATCGATTACAACAATCAAAGATTAAAAAATATTAAAGGGTCTGGTTTGAAGAAAAAAACAAAAAGAGGTGGACAGGTAATGTTTTTCAATAATCCGACAGAAATGATGAAAAAACTGGAACTGATTATCGGATCAAAGGTTGCTGGTAATAATAGCATAGAGCTAAGAAACACAGGTGTCGCTCTTCTCGACATCTTGTTGAGAAATTCAATACTCAATAAGTCACAATACAACAAAATATACAAAAACTATTTTAGTCTAAACTAATCATATAAATGAATAGACAACTTGTATTATCCAGTCATACCGTCAAAGGTATAAGTGGTAATAAACCATCGGATTTCACAATCAAATACAGTAATCCGATAATACTAGATTCAAACAGACAATATGAAATCGGCCTAGACCGAATCATTTCGATGTCATTCACTTGGTTTAACATTACGAAAGAACTCAATAATCAGAAAATAAGATATTCGACAGATAGTGGTGCTAATTGGACGGAAATTATATTCAACCCTGGAGTATGGAATTACATTGATTTTGACAATTTAATCAAAGAAAAAACAAAAACAGGGACCTCATCAAACCCTCAATATCCAATCACTCTGGAGTTTAACGATACTGTATTCAGGACAATAATAACACTAGCCTCAAATTACAGATTAGACCTTACTCAAAGTAATTTTAATGATCTTATTGGTTTCAATAAAAAGATTCTAACAAGTAGTGTAAATGTTGGAGATTACATTCCTAATCTCTCACAAGACAGAGAAATATTGAATGTTCATTGTGATTTGATAAGTGACAGTCTTGTCGATGGTGAAGAGTCAGGTATTATATATAGTTTCAGTACCTCAACTCTCACCCCGAGTTATAGTTTCACACAAGAGCCAAGACGAGTACAGTTCAATCCTGTCAATAAAAATACGATTAATAAAATTCGGATTTATATTACCGACGGTAAACGAAGAATCATAGATCTTAATCATAGTGACACTTCATTCAGTTTGATTTTAAGAGAGAAGAGAGATTAATCTAACTAATAGTTATATATGTCGTCGTATGAATACAAGCGTATTTATCATCCAAAACTTGGACGATTTGTTTATGAACATAAAGGATCTGGGATCATTGTTGACAACATTTTCAAACCAGTTGGAAGGGTGTTAAGTAAAGTTCCAGAAAAGGTTTTAAAACCTTTTGCTAAAAAGGCGCTTGAATCTGGTATTTCACATGCTGGAGACAAACTGGGAAAAAAAGCAGCTGAAAAAAGCGGAGAGCTTATTATGAGAAAATTACACGGTTCAACTAAACAATCAATGAATAAAACCATGAAACCAACCTAACCTACTAAACCAAAACAAGAAGATTACAACACAATTCTGAATAGACTTATATCTGGTACTGGATTAAGACGATAAAATGTTATTAAAAAGTGAATTTTATCCAATTATAAATAGACTAATAAGTGGGAAATGGTTTATATAAAAAGTGAAATTTATCTAAACTACTCATATAAATGAGTTTCAGAACAAATGAAAATCTGCAACGATATGAATACGTTCGTTTCCATTTGGATAATGTCATTGAGCAACCTGCTAACAATCAAAGCCAGAAAAAGACAGGTTACAGATTCACAATCAACGATAGGTCGACAATGTTCGATTTTTTCAATGGGTATATAGAAGTAACCAAAGAGCTTCAAAAAAAGGCAGATGGTACTGGATATGCTCAAGCGGATCGCATCACCATGATAAACGGATCTCACAGTCTAATCAGACATATGGTTATCAAATCTTCAGGCAAAATTGTGTATGAGAGTGATAATTTGCATCGAATAACGAATGTCAAAAATCTCCTTGAATACAGTGATGATTATAGTAGATCCGTTGGAAAGAATTCGTTCTGGTATCTTGATACTGACGGAACTACAGCAAATACAAACACAGGTTTCGAAGCCCGTCGCATTTTAACCCTGCAGGCTCATCAGAATAACGGCGGTGGAGGAGCTAAGAGTATTAACGAAATGATTCCCTTAAACAGATACAGCTTTTTTCAAGAGCTAGAAAGAAAAATGTTGCCCCCAATGCAATTAACGATCGAACTCACTCTTAACGGAGACAGTGAAATGATTCCCATGGCAAATGGCACAGACGCTGGTCGTGTTGTTTTAAAGAGATTGTATCTTTGGCTCCCTAGATTAATCCCAAAAGACAGCATGTATAGTAATTTCGTTTCAGAGTTTCTTAAGCCAACAACCTGGACATATATGCGAGATCTCTACAATCAGTCAGCAAATACCAGAGCTATTCAGAATATGTTTCAAATCAGTCCAGCTATCGACAACGTTAAACACGTTTTTATATATATCCAGCCGACAGACGGACCAAATAATGATGAAGCTGAAAGGTCTCCGTATGTATTCGACACTTTCAAGTTGAATGCTGCTGACGCTAATAGCTCTCTATCAAGCTGTCGTTTAGAGTATGGCAACAATACATTTTACCCAGAGCTGGAATATGATGCGGATAGTAAAGTAAGAGTATTTAACGATTTAATGTCATATGCATATAGAAAAAATGATTTTAATTCAGGGACACAATTGAATATAGCCAATTTCACCAGTTTGTATGGATTAATATATTTCGATTTGACATATCAAAAAGAGGTAGTGACAAGAGATCCTAAACAGTTGATTCTCCATTATCGTCTCAATGTAGCCCCGGCAGCAAACATCCGAGCTCATAGCATCGTATTTTACGAGAGTGAGGTTGTGGTTAAGACGGTTGGGAACGAACTAATGATAGTTTAATGAATAAGATTTTTAACATCGATAAAATTTTAATTGAATATGTTTTTTAAAACAGAATTTATCTAACATATAATATATGACACAACTATACGAAATAACAGTTAGATTATCGCCAAACCAGAAAAAGAATCTTAGTAAAGCGTATCATAAAAGAGAAACAATAGTTCTAAGGCTCACGAAGGACTCTCTATCTGGGAATGACACTCTATACGTACCTCAGAGTATAGTTAAACGATTGGAAAAAAATAGAAAATTGAAAAAGGGAATGGATATTAAACTTTCTAAAACAAACATTCGAAAGCAAGTGGGTGGATCTCTTCTGTCTACAGTTCTAACACTTGGACGAACTTTTGGTCCCACTATTGCTAAGACCATCGGTTTGTCAGCTTTAGCTGGAGCAGCTAGTGAAGGAGCATCTCAGATTGTTAAGAAGATATCCGGAAAAGGTGTTCAAACCGGTGGGTTCCTCATACCACAAAATAAAATCGATCAGTTGATAACATATAAACATCTTTTGACAACCAAACAAAAGAAGGATATATTAAATGCTCTACAAACAGGTTCTGGTGTTCATATAAAACCAACAAAAGTTCAAACCGGTGGGTTCTTAGGTACTCTTCTCGCATCAATTGGAGTCCCTTTAGCTATTGAGGCAATAAAGAAGATGACTGGTAAAGGTGCCCCTCAGATGGGACAGCCTAAACAAAGACCACCCAGATCTATACCAAAACCAACTACTGTTAACAATCAAGATGGTGGTTTGTTAGTCCCAATGTATAGAACTCCACCTTTTTATGGAAATTGGCCTGATCAAACATTAGGTATGGGGACTAAAAAAAAAGCTCCCAAAAAAAAAGCTCAGAAAAAGGGCAAAGGTCTACTATTAGGCAAAAACTCACCATTCAAAAATGTCCCTCTCTTAAACATTCTATTATAAAACCCAAATTCCATAAGAATGTCCCATTAAGCAATCATGATTTAATAAAATGGTGTAAATATCTAAATATCCCAATTAATGATGTATTGTCAAGAGATGAAAACGTCCCTCACGATCATAGACAGGCTCTATTCATTTACAATCTTGAACCGAGTTATATGTCAGGGAGCCATTGGGTTGCTACATATGTAAAGGACAAAGTCATTAATTACTTTGATAGCTTTGGTTTACCTCCCTTCCAAGAAATGGTCAATCATGCGAGAAAAAAGAATTTAACATTGCTTCATCAGAACAATCAAATACAAAATTTACTAACGACAACATGTGGATACTTCTGTTTATAGCGGAGCCTGCGGGCAAAGCCCGCCAGCGGAGCTCCATTGCTAAGGAAATTTTGTAATGTAGTCGGTAATGTATCGATGCGAAAAATTTTGGTTGTGACGTCAGCGTACGTCCGTCCGTCCGTCCGTCCGTCCGACCGTCCGTACAGACTCTGGGGGAGGGGGAGGGAAGTCCCAAGGCAACCCGACCGGGAGTGGGGAATGCCATCTTTTCTTGGCGGGAAATCGCGCGGTGCTTTTGGGCAACCGGCGTGAAATCGCATGACCATCGTCGCTTTTGAAAAAGAGGTTTCTTTAAAAAGCTTAAGTTTATTTAGCAAAACGATTGTTCGACGGTACTGTAGTCTTAAACTTGAGAAAAAAACGCTTAATGCCTATAAATGGAAAGAAAAAGTCCAAAAGAATACTGGTAGTAGGCGAAAACTTCAAGTTACGAAAGCTGCCTTCAAAGGACCTCATCGCTTTGTTTTCTTCACGGCGGAGAGCTTGCCTTGTTCTGAAACACAACCGAGTAAGTGAAGTTTTTAAAGGGTTTAAGGTGCATGATGTTGAGTATTTATTACGGTCAAAGAAATTACATTTTGAAATTGAATTTATGTCATTAGAAATGTGTCATTTACTTCTGACTTCAAAAAATTATTAGAAAACGAGCTCAGATTTGTGACAGATGTAGTCTTAGAATATTTTGCCATGCTGGAAGTGTAATGCGAATTGCATTTAAGTGTAAACTTACGAGTTTTCGAATAAACTTTTTCAAAAAAGATTTCTCTGTTTATTTTGTGTTTGTTTATTCATAACAGTAGGTCAAAGCACAGTCGCAAGGCAACTGCACAAGCATCACTTACGGCGAATAATTGCTTTCAATTTTAACTGTCGGATCGGTTTGGGCAATTGTCGATTTTCTTGTCCTAGAACTTTTCAATAGTAAGCGAAGCAGTTGTCGGTTTAAGACTATTTTATCCGAAAAGCTTCCGAAAAACAAGTTTTTTTGCGTTCCTCAAAGCGCCTAACTTTAAATGGGCTTACTTCGCATCCGCAAAACTTATGCCATAATTTAAAGTGTGTTTGGTGTTTGCTCGTTTTCAATCTTGATGGTATAAATTTTGACCAGACTAATAGGGGCAGTTCATGTTATTTGTTAACTGAACATCTGAACGCGATGAAGATAGCCCATTTACTTCAGAATAAGTATTATTTTGTTGTTGTACATGAGCGCTGTTTCAAGTTCATTCAAGCCAACAGCCAATAATCCAAGGAGATTTGACAAGCCTTGACAGTTATTGAAAGGATATGGAAACATTTAAAAAACCAAGCAAGACTGCTCCTGAGTAAAATATGTGTTCAGTTTGATGCCCGAAAAAAAAATTAAGCTGTGCTCAGCCTCTAGAATGACCTTTCGAGCTTGGTTTTACAGAACAGATCCTCAAAATCTTGGAGGACAATTCGGAACACTTTCGGGCTTTTTGAGAAACACTTTTCGAAAGGGAACGAGCCAAAGAAAGCCCCGAAATATATTTCAGAGCGAAAAGTTTCAGGACTATTTTTGAGAAACGAGCACCAGTTTATTCCTTGGAGGCTCCGCTTTTAGGCTTGGCTAAATCTATATATTACTTTTTGAATGAGATGAATAAGGGCAAATCATATTTTGATCTGCTTCAGGTATTTGATATATATGATACAATGAAGAATGAGAGGTTTCTAGAACGGTATTTCAAAAATATCTAATCATATTATATATGAAATCTTATTGCGTGAAACAAAAGAAGGTCACAGAATGTGTACCTGGGAGTGAAAGATATGAAAAGGCTAAGAATGGGAGGCTTATGCTTAAATGCAAATGTTCTGAATGTGGAATCACTAAGACAAAATTCGTCAAACAGGCGGGAAACGGGTTGGCCCGTCGAAAGGGGCGGGCGTACTAGATACAGTAGCATCAACTGGTGCTGATTTATTGATTCACCATGGTATCCCTTGGCTTGGAAAAAAGGCTGTTGAAATGGGACGATATTATGGATCAGAAGCTTTGAGAAACCCAAAACTGCAGAAAAAGGCAATCGATTATGCATTATCAAAAGCTCAACCTTTCATCCAAAAAACAGGTGCTGAAATGCTTAATCAATTATCTACTAAAATCAGACCAAATAGAAAGTATAAAACCGACAGAAAGGATTTGGATGGCGCTGGTGTTGATATACATAAACTAATTGGGAAAATACCGAAACCAAAAGCTGGATGGACTCCTGGAAAGTATAAATACATGGGACCATACAACCCTCTCGATAAACAGTTAGAGTATGATAGGAACACTGGAGAGGTCACCAAGTGGCACGTACAACCTTACAATAAAGTGGATGAAATAGCAGCTCATCATGATATTTGTTATGATATGAGGAAAAACAAAGGTGAATGTGACAAGAAAATGGTTAAGTCATTGGATGAAATACCTTATGGACAGATGCCAAAATGGGGACAAACCGCTCGGTTCTTGATTAACACAAAACAAAAACTTGGTCTCGGTGTAAAACAAAGGAAGACAAAAAACGTGAAAGGCCGTCGAGTGAAGAAAACTGGAAAAAAGAATTAGCTGATGAGCTTCATAAACCGATAAAGCGTAACTTCACCCGGCGGCGTGTTATTGTAAATCATATTGACGAAATTTGGTGCTCTGATATTATTGAGATGCAACAGTTCAGTCGATGGAACGCTGGCTACAGATATCTTCTTATGGTTTTAGATGTGTTCTCTAAATACGGTTGGATAGTTCCATTAAAAGATAAAAAAGGTGAAACCGTTATGAATGCTTTTAAATCAATCCTTAAAGAAGGTAGAAAACCGGAATATTTATGGACTGATAAAGGCAAAGAGTATTACAACAAACATGTCAAGGAACTACTTGATAAGAATAAAATAACCTTGTACTCAACTGAGAATGAGGAAAAGTCGTCAGTTTGTGAAAGATGGAACCGTACAATCAAAACCAAGATGTGGAAGCAGTTTACTGTTCAAGGTAATACACAGTATTTAGAAATGCTACCCAAATTAGTGAAACAGTATAACAACACTAAACATAGTTCTATCAAAATGACACCCATAGAAGCCAGTAAAAAGAAAAATGAAGGCACTGTTTACTTTAATCTGTATGGTAATTTGGAGCAAGTATCATCTAAACCAAAATTCAAAATAGGTGATAAGGTTAGAATAAGTAAGTATAAACGGAATGTGTTTGATAAGGGCTATACACCAAATTGGTCGGAGGAAGTTTTTACAGTTGATAAAATCCAATATACGAATCCAATAACTTACAAACTAAAGGATCTCAGAGGTGAAGAGATAAAGGGATCTTTCTATGAACCTGAATTATTAAAAGCAAAACAGGAGGTATTCAGAATTGATAAAGTCATTCGGAGAGATTACAAGAAGAAACAAGCTTTAGTGAAATGGAAAGGATATAGTGATGACTTCAACAGTTGGATACCGTTCAAGGACTTAAGAGATATATAAAGTGTTTGAAAGATAATTATCTAATATATATTATATATATATATGGATAAAAAACAACAGTGGTTTTGCGACGCCTGTAATAAGAAATATAGTTTGAAGAGTAAAGACAAACATCTTCTCACTAAAATTCATCAATTAAATCAAGCACGTCTGGAACGTGAGTCGGATTATGAATATTATATAACAAGTGTATATTGGCCATTGATGGATAATACTGGAGATATGCCTTTTTCGAAGTGGTTGAAAAAAAGTGCGCGAGTCTATAGACAAATTAAAAAAGAATTTGATCGAAATTACGAAGATACTGATTACGATACTGATTCCGATTCTGATTCAGATGATGAAGATACTGATTACGAAGATTATGTAAAACGTCGATATGATGTATTGATGAAAAATGAAAATGATGAATATATGGGTTTTTCGAAGTGGTTGCAAAAAAGTGCGCGAGTCTATAGACAAATTAAAAAAGAATTTGATCGAAATTACAAAGTTGACTGACTGAATTTAAACGCGCAAGCCAAATAGTTAAAGGAATAATAATATATAGCATTAATACATATGGATATGTTCACTTATGAAGGAAAAAAACTGAATATTATCAAAAAGGATGATGACATATGGTTCTGTGCTAAAACAGTTGCTAACATTTTGGAATATTCAAATTCACGAAAAGCGATTAATGATCATGTTGATGAAAAAGATAAATGTTCACTTAAGAGGCTCAACTCCAAGGGTAACGAATCACCCCCTTTGACTGGGAAGGCCGGAAATACGATTTATATAAATGAATCTGGATTGTACAGCCTCATATTTAGATCCAAAATGGATAAAGCTAAAGATTTCAAACGATGGGTTACTAAGGAAGTTTTACCATCAATCAGAAAAACCGGTAAGTATGAATTCAACAACAGGTCATACAAAATGCTGACATTTAATATCAAAACAGAATATGATTTACATAAAAAGGTAGTCAACTTTATTAGAAACGATTATCCTAAAGCAATCCTAATTCCAACATTAGGTGAAAACCAAATTAATGATACCCTGAGAATAAAATCATACAACATGGGTTATCAGAAGGGAGCTTGTGATCTATTCATTGGAAATATGCATTTGAACTACTCAGGTTTTGCAATTGAATTTAAAACACCAACTGGTTATGGAAAGCTTTCAGAAGAACAGGAGATGATGCTACAAGAGTACGAAAACAACAATTACAAAATATTAGTCAGCAACGATTATGATGAAATCATTAAAGAAATCATACTTTATTTCCAGGGTGTAAGAATCAAATGCAAACATTGTTCCAGAAAATTCAAGTCAACAGAAACATTAAGCAATCATTTGAAATTCATACACAAACACTTATAAAGAGAAAAATAATATATAGATTATATATATGGAAAATCAAAATGTAAAGGGAGGTCGAGGTCGACCAAAAAAGTATTCAACTGAAGAGGAGAAGAAGGAGGCTATAAAACAACAAAAATCGAAGTACATGCTAAATAAGGAATGGTATTGTGACGTTTGTAAAAATGGACTAAATTATACTCTTGCTGGTAAATGGTGCCATTTGAAGACGATAAAGCACCGAAAAAATAGCATTGCATCAATATCATGGAGAAAAATAATTGACATGATACACAAAAAATAAATTCTTTCAATATAGTTCAAAGGATCTATTAATTGGATCATTTGAATTCTCGACCATTTAAAACGCGTGCAATAATCACTTAAGAGAATATCAATACTATAGTATATATGGAAATAAAAGAATATAATTATATAGAAATGAACAAAGCTAGTTTGAAGAAACTCAGCAAATCACAGCTTATCAAATTGCTTCTGAATCAAAAGAAAAGGAAGCCTGAAATCATCATAGCAGATGATACCAAACCAGTTCCAACACAAAGGACTTATAAACCAAGACCACCTGTACCAACACCTCGCAAGAGTGTCAAACAGATGGCTAAAGAATATGAAGAAAACATCATTCTTCCACCTCCAGAATTCAGGGATAATTATAAACCAGTTCCAGCGCCAAGAACATACAAACCAAGGAGACCAATACCAACACCAAGAACCAAAATAGAACAAACAGACAAAGCCTTAAAAGGTTACACTAAGTCTTTTGAAATCAACATAAAAAACAATAAAGACCCATTATCTCAAATGCAAAACACTAGAAAGGCTATAGAACATCGTGTAATAACTTTGTTGAATGAAATGAAAGGCTTTAAATACGTTGAAACACTGAAAGTTACTTTCGAAAAAAATTCAGGTGATGAAATGGTTGAAAAGTCAGCATATTTCAATAGCACACCTCAAACAATAATCAACCAAATGGAAATCACTGATTCATTACAATCAACAAAACAACTGATAATGAATAAAATAGCTCAATGGATATCAGAAGGATCTGGTTGGACAATCAAATCAGTTGATAGTCATTACCTCAACATTGTCAAATACAAACCCTTGAAAGGATCCTCATATATACAACTGCCTTATGAACTGCGAAACAGCGCCAAAGGATTAATAAACATGAAAAATAAGGATAATGAATGTTTCAGATGGTGCCATATAAGGCATTTGAACCCACAAGAAAAATATCCACAAAGAATAAAAAAGACAGACAAACAATACGTTGAAAAATTAGATTATTCAAACATTGATTTTCCAGTTAATGTCAAACATTACAACAAAATTGAGAAGCAAAACAGTATCAATATAAACGTATTTGGGTATGAAAACAAAGAGCCATATCCCATCTATGTTTCCAAAGAAAAGTATGAAGATCATATGGAACTACTTCTGGTAATGAAAGATGAAAACAAGCATTACGTGCTAATAAAAGATTTCAGCAAATTTATGTATAACCAAACAAAACACAAAGAAAGAAAACACTTTTGTATGTACTGTCTGCAATGTTTCAGTTCTGAAAGAGTATTAAACAATCACAAAGAAAACTGTATTCAAGTTAACGGCCAGCAAGCAGTAAATATGCCAACTAAAGATAATAACATACTGAAATTCAACAATTTCCATAAACAGCAACAAACACCATTCGTCATCTATGCTGATTTTGAGGCTATAACAGAGAAGATTCAGGGATGCCAACCAGACAGTAATAAATCATATACTGAAGCCTACCAGAAGCATACAGACTGTGGATATGGTTATAAAGTGGTTTGTTGTTATGATGACAAATATACAAAACCAATACAACTATATAGAGGTGAAAATGCTGTGTACAAATTCATGGAAAGTATGTTAGAAGAAGTAAAATACTGCAAAAAAACTATGAAGACATTCTTCAACAAACCATTAAAAATGACAAAAGAGGATGAAGAGGAATTCGAAAAAGCAAAAGAATGTCACATCTGCGATAAAAAATATACTGAAAAAGACATTCGAGTCAGAGATCATTGCCATATTACTGGTAAATACAGAGGCTCTGCACATCAAGACTGTAATCTGAAACTTAGAATAAATCCAGAAGAAATAAAAATTCCTGTTATATTCCATAATCTGAGGGGTTATGACTGTCATTTTATAATGCAAGAAATTGGAGCTATTGTTAAGAATAATACATACACCAAAAACGGAAAAGAGATTAAAATGGACATAAATGCAATTCCAAACAATATGGAAAAATATATGGCATTCATGCTTGGTAACCATCTGACATTCATTGATAGCTTTCAATTCATGAGCTCAAGTTTGGATAAATTAGTCAGCAACTTACCAGCAGAAGCTTTAAAGTATACAAACAAAAAATTCAAAGGCAAAAAATTCGAGCTTATGACGCGAAAAGGTGTTTATCCTTATGATTACATGGACAGTTTTGAGAAATTCAATAAAACAGAATTACCAACTAAAGAAGAATTTTACAGCATATTAAATAATGAGAATATAACAGACGAGGATTATAGCTATGCTCAAAAAGTATGGACTACATTCCAATTACAAACGATGGGTGAATACCATAATCTATATCTTAAGTCTGATATACTTCTATTAGCCGACGTGTTTGAAAACTTCCGTAAGACCTGTCTTCAGTATTACAAACTTGACCCCTGTCACTACTTCACATCTCCTGGTTTGTCATGGGATGCTATGTTAAAGATGACCAATATTAAACTAGAACTAATGACAGACATAGACATGTTTCAATTCATTGAAAAAGGCATGCGTGGTGGTATATCTTGTATTGCCAATCGATATGGAAAAGCAAACAATAAGTACATGAGAGAATACGACGAAAAGGCGCCCTCAAAGTATATTATGTACCTTGATGCTAATAATTTATACGGTTGGGCTATGAGTCAATATCTCCCTACTGGCGGTTTCAAATGGTTGACGGAAAAGCAGATTAATAAAATAAATTTAGCTCAATATAATGAAGACAGCAATAAAGGGTTAATACTAGAAGTTGATCTAGAATACCCCAAAGAGTTGCATGATCTTCCTAACGACTACCCTCTAGGACCGGAAAAGGTTAAAGTAACTGATAACATGTTGTCTGGATATTGTAATAACATACAGAAAAAGTTCAACATATCGACAGGACTAGTACACAAACTGATCCCTACATTAAGCAACAAAGAAAAATATGTCTTACACTACAGAAACCTACAGCTGTATCTCGATCTTGGATTGAAAGTAAAGAAAGTGCACAGAGTATTAGAATTCAATCAGTCACCTTGGCTCAAACAATACATTAACTTCAATACACAAAAACGTACTCAAGCGAAAAATTCATTCGAAAAAGATTTCTTCAAGCTAATGAATAACTCAGTGTTTGGAAAGACAATGGGGAACATAAGAAAACGTGTCGATGTCAGACTTATTACAGATGAGAAGAAACTATTGAAGATGGCTTCTAAACCAACTTATGTAAGCAGTAAGATATTCAATGAAAATCTGGTAGCAGTGCATAAGATTAAAGAAACACTAACTCTAAACAGGCCGGCATATGTGGGCATGTGTATTCTTGATCTAAGTAAGACATTAATGTATGATTTTCATTATAACTACATAAAAGAAAAGTATGGTAATAAGGCTAGACTACTATTCACTGACACAGACAGTCTGACATATGAGATCGAAGCTAAAGATGTGTACCAAGACTTTTGGAATGACAAAGATCGATTCGACAACAGCGACTATCCTGAAAACTCACCGTATTTCGATAAGACAAACAAGAAGGTAATCGGTAAATTCAAGGATGAAGCAGCTGGAATACCAATCACAGAATTTGTCGGTTTGCGATCAAAAATGTACAGTTACATAAAAGACAACCAGAAAGTGGGAAAAACAGCCAAAGGAATCAAAAAGAACATTACAAAGAACAACATAAAGCATGAAGACTATAAAAATGTTTTATTAGAAAATAAACAAATACATCATACTATGAAAACAATAAGAAGTAGCAACCATCAACTTGGAAGTTATGAAATAAACAAAGTGTCACTCAGCTGTTTCGACGATAAACGATATATAGCAAACGATGGAATCAACAGTTTCGCTTACGGACATTATGCAATCTGAATATGTGACGTCACGACACAGCTGTGTCGGCCTCCATACAAGTTACGCAAGCACAGTCTGCTTTTCTGTTAACTACAGGTATCAGTCACAATCCTCTCACATCAAGAAATCTGGTTTTGGATAGTTGACATAGACTTCGGCATGTTGAATGTTTTAACTGCAAACTTTCTGAGTAATGATTGTAAGTAAACTTTATTATAAAATATATTTCCAACTTTCTTCATTATGATTGGTTGATAGAGATCGTATGACAATCTCATGACCTTGGAAAATAGATGACTCATTTCCTGTTTTCACCAGACATGTCCAGACTTGTTTCTCGGTATGACTTCCTGTTTTCCGAGAATTTCAGACTTCCTGTTGTATGGAGTCACCCGATGTAGAAATGCGTTCGTTTCCACATGAAATAAAAACATATAGATTTCCATAAAATATTACCATCAGATGGAAAGTAGATATGTAGTTGGGTTTGGTAACAGAGCATTTTTCAAAATGCTCTGGTACCCCCAACTACATAACTACTTCTATTAATTGTGTTACTTGGGTAATAAAAGACACCATCGCATCCCAGGATTGGCAAGTACTGGAAGTATCGTATATTACATATGCCCGCTATTTTAAAAAAAATTGGACCAGTCCTGTAGTTTTAAATGATGGTAACATTCTAATTGGATACTACATATACCTTGGAGCCATTGATCTTCATGACCAGTGTCAATCCTCCATCCCCACATTCATCAGGACCAGTATTAGTCATGTGACAGTATATGGGGATTTTCTTTGACTCTACGCTCAGTATGTAGGCTTTGTTCTCTTCATACCTTTAAAAAAAGCAATAATGGTTTCACCCTTTTCAGATCATAAAAAAAAGAGATCTGCAAAATGATTGAACACATTGCCATACTGACCCTTTCTATATCAAACACACATGCAAGAGGAGCAAAACATTGCTTGAGAAAGGTATAGTTTGGACACTTGGAAATTTGCTGTAGGGGGAGCAGGGATGGCGCAGTGGTGAGAGCACTCGTCTTACACCAATGTGGCCCGGGATCGACTCCCGGACGTCAGAAGGTATCAACTCCACCGCAGACTTTGTTTGGTTGTTGGCATTGTTGTTGTTGTGCACGTGGTTGCCGTTTTTTATCATGTTTATAAAATAATGACTTTTCTAAAGTTCTTTGCGATGTCTTTCATATTTTAGTTAATTCAAGCATTCTTAAGAGTGACTTTCCGTAAATACCAACTATAGTCATGCAAGATAGAAAAATCGAAATCGCCCAAACTTTGCCACAATAAAGACCTTGGGAAACTATTTTAGAAAATATAGGTTTAAGCTGTCTTGGGTTTATATATTCCCAACAAGACAAGATTTTAATATTTGGCCCTGCCAGGGGCCTCGGATGGGCTAAAAATCCCCTTGTTAGTTGGCCTCCTATGAAAAAAATTCAAAGAAGCTGGATTAAATTTTCAGTGTTTGCGAATCCAACGATCCCTCCTTTAGCTTTTGCCGTTGTTAGAATGTAAGAATATTTAAACAGAAAATTCTGAGAATTTTTAGAATGACCGTTACAAACGGCGTTTTTAAAAAATGTCAATATTGGCTAACTTCAGAAGCAGAAATCACTGCATGGTACATGGCTTTCGAACTCGAGTTAATATTCTGATGAAGATAGATAGATAAACTTTATTAATGTGTCAAGGCCACATAGCCTGGGAAAATCCCATACTAATTTGGGGACACAATTAATAGATATTAAAAATATGTAGAAAGAAAATTTATAATACTTAGAGCTATATAAAATGTTTATTATAATCAGATATTAAAAATATTTATAAAGAGAATTTAAAATACTTAAAGCTATATAAAATAATGATGATGAGCAGATATTAAAAATATGTAAAAAGAGAATTAAAAATACTTAAAACTGTATAAAATAATTATGAGGAGCAGAGGGAACAGCCCTTGCAGCCATCATCTATGAGCAGACTAATATCGTATTTGCGTATCTGTTTCCTAGTAACTTTAGTACTATTGAAATATGAAATAAAATTTTGGGGCAATTAAAACGGCGAAGTATGAGCGCCGAAGTCATTCACGCTACTAAGTCAAAATTAAAGAACGTTGTGTGACAACAACAAAACAACAGTCGCATCGCCGGCCGATAAATTAAAATTACGCTGGATTTTCTCGTGTTTTATTCACTACTACCTTCCTTTTTTACTAAATTTTTTTAGTTTTCCTGGTAAAATGTATATTCTCTGGCTTAAAAAATATTTCTGACGACTTTTCTTATGCAAATTACTCTGACGTGTTGTGTTATCGCCGATGTGTTTGATATTAACTCTTTCAATCTCTTTGTCTTCTTGAACCTTTTTAGACGTCTTTTCAAAGGATATCAATAAGAGAGGAAACAAAAGAAAACGAAAGTAAAGTACAACTCACCTTTAATTGCTTTGGGTTGAGAAAAACAGCAGTAATACAAGAAGACTGAAGCACGTTCATCGAATCGAGTGTGACAGCATTGCGAGCAACCGTGACAAGTTTACTAGAACCCAGGTCACCATGTGTGTCACGTCAACAATTTGTTACAGAATTAGACAAAACATAGTAGGCCTTCTGAGGTTAGTGTCGCAATATTTACGAGCAAAGTACATGACAGTATGACTCCTCTGCTCATTAGAGCTCGCCAGTAATAATGACTCAACTGTAACAACTGGGAGTTATTTTCATAACTGTGAGTTTTTGTGCTGCTCAGTGTCTTAAACACAATTGCAAACTGTTCCAAATAAACAAGGAGAAATACGTAATCAGAAAAGTAATGAATGGTTTTAAGAGTATTTGTTTCTAACACACACCAAATAAAAATCCTTTCCAATTTTTGTCCTTTTTCAGAAGGAAGGGGATGGGGGGGGGGTAGTTTTGCAGGTCTTTGGTCTCTTTACTAATTCCTACGCAAAGTAAAAATCTAAACGAGACCACCCACGTAACAGTTGCAGGTCTTAATGAGGTCTTCCAATATGGAAAGATAAGGTGCTTTCCTTCGCCCTTTGATGTGGTCTATGTCCAGGTGAAAATGATCGCAAATTGTGCGCAGCATGGACAAACTTAGGTGGTTTCGCTTGCGTGACTTGAACATGTCACATAAGTTAAACATGTCATAAACAACAGGGTGCTTTAAGGACACTTCTTCGAGAACGGTTGAACGGACAAGTTCATCTGCTGCTTCCTCTTCAGCTGCTTTCATGTCTTCCTCCTGCTCTTCCTGGTCGGATTCATGTTGTGCATGACGCTGTTTTGAAGCTCGTCTTGAAAAAAAAGACTGCACTTGTTGGGCGGTCAGGAATTCTTTAATCCTGAAAAGTTTTTCTCCCTCTGCATTTCGGGCATATCGCATATCTCGGGCAACTTTGGCTGGATCAAGTTTAAGGCCAGTTTCCACACCAACCTGAAACTTGCTCTCGAGGTAATTCTTTTGGGTTTCGCTAAACCGCGTGCTTTTCTTGCTCGATCGTAGGGCCCATCCTTCCGGCAGTGCTTCAGTTGTTGTGAAACGTGGAAGTGGCATACTCTCCAGAGATGGAGGAGGAGCACTTGCATCACTTTGCAGCTTTTCGTAATACAGGGCTTTTGCTTGGTCCATAAGTGTTTCTTTAACAGGACGCAACTCACACTTCCCGTAGAATAGATGATTTTCTAAAGCCGAGTGACGCATATACGTTTTAATGCATCCATCATTTGGGCACGAAAATAGCGAGTCCCCATCACGATCCAGGTCGACCTTCACAGAAACTACTTCATCGACTTGAACATTCTTTTTTACCTTTGAATCTGGCAACGGAGATGACGCTGAGAAGTCGCCGGAAGAAAACTGGCTCTGAAAACCAGGTGGTTGTGAATAATCTGGAACTAGACGCATAAGATTTATGTGTTATTAATTATAACAATTAATTAATTAATTTAATTAATCGACTGAGTGAGTGAGTGAGTGAGTGAGTGAGTGAGTGAGTGAGTGAACGAACGAACGAACGAACGAACGAACGATGAATGAATGAACGAACGAATGAGCGAGGGAACGAATGAAAGAGAGTGAAGCCTACAAAGAATGGGCCTTAAGCTTAAGGTGTTGTATAAACATTTTCTCTTCACAAATATTTTATCTAAAACACTGCTTACTTTCCATGTGCTTGCCCACACCAACGTTGTATGCCCTCCAAACGATGATGGTGTTGTCTGAATACAAGAAGTTATTTAATGAGCTAATGCCTTCCCACTTGATTTGAGACTGCGTGTCCTTCTCGGCGGTACTAGCATCTACAACGACTACTCGGACATCTCTTATCCCACCGTGAGATAGCATAGCATTCTTGAAATCAATGGCATTTAGCACGTGGTGACCTTCATTAATAAACCTTTTAACATGCGCCTTGATTGTTGCTGCTTTTCGGTCACATGATCCTTTCCCCCCTTGGGGATCACTAAAATCTACCCTTGCTACTGCAGTGCCTGTCTTAGCTTTGATCTGCGCACAACAGTGGTAACAACCTGCATTATCCTGACGCAGAAAAGCGGTTGTCAGTTCTGGATGCTCCTTCTTTAGCGTGGATAATGTGTGCTCTAGGATGCGCACAACTGTGAAACTATCTTGCTTACAGTTCTCCACAATGTGAACGAATGTCTGGTGATAGAAACGCCCTTAAATCCTTCGCGCTACAACACTGATGTGCCAGGATATTCCCCTCTTGGCAAACCAATCTGACTGTGACTCTCTTTATTTTTGTGCAAGAAATTTCATTGCCCAGTCTTGAGTCACATGCACATAATTCTCATCTAGGCTATCCAGTATGCGTGTTCTGGCCTCATCTTGTCTGGTGCTGCGCAGCTGATGAGCTTTCCATGCGTTGATACTTTGCACTGCCTCGCGAAAAGAATACATCATGTCGTCCTCCTCTTCTTGGCTCATGCTACAGCCTTTAAAACAACTTTCCATTTGTTGAAGAGCATCTTTAAGTCTTTCGCACTGCATACAGCATTGATCATGTAGATGGTTGCACGCACTTCTGAATGAGCCTTCCTTGCTGTCGCTCAAACCATAATTGCTGCAATGATCGGCGATGCTTGAGGATTCTGATACGTGTACCTGCCACAAATATATGAGAGAAATACCAACTTTTTTAGCTTAACTATGGTTTTTTACCATAACTTGTAGTTCAGCCGCCTTCTAATGGGTTTAGTTTTAGCAGCACAGATGAGATAGCCTGGTCAATTTAGTGGATGGTATAAAGATATCAATTTAATTTAAGCAGCGACAACAACATTAACTGCTATTACAATACTGTTAATGCCGGCTGTGTCGTGATATATACGATTTCTTCGGAAGCCTGAACAGTTCTGTGCATTGACTACTTTAAGTTACGTTGCATTGGTTTGTCGCTGACCGGGATGATGAAAACTTCGCAAGAGTAAGAATCTTAATTTCTTACGGATGCTACTAAAGGTTGGTCGATGATAACACGAACGGCTTATTGTTTTGCTGATTATTTTGTGCGAGATTTCTGCTAATTAACTGATTGATGCCATTACCTTATATTCAGTCTTTATATACTGCTTTCCTTCCTTCAGTCCCCTCTTCAATTTGCTCAGAACGTCTTCGTCAAGACCACGCTCCTCAAGGCGATCCAAAATATTTAACAAGTCATCAAACCCCTTAGCCCCTTCTGCTGCAATATAATCAAGTCCTTGCAAACTCTTTCTCACTGTTGCACTACAAGCATCAAGGATGCGTAGCATCGTGGATGATCCGAACGGTTTAAAACCGGTTTCGTCGCAGTATTGCTCGTACTGCTTTACAATACGCTGTGGTATCATAATCCGTATAACATGGGAGTCTCTAGGACTTTCCCAGACGAAAGATGGAGGTAGCGCTGTCCAAACGGAAGATCTTGACTGATGTGTGGACTGGTTATAAAACTCAAAAAGTGGTCCAGTTGCTCAGGTCTGACGCGCAGTCGTGGACTCTTTCCCATGGGCATTGAACGCCTCGCCCATACTGGATTTTGTGCTTTCTTGCCTCTTTGAATCGAAAGCTGGTGAGATCGGGTATGTAGCCCTGAAGCTTTTCTAAGGTTGTTAAGTCCGCCATAACAGATAAAATTTGTCGGCGAGTACCCCAGCTTGAAGCGTTGTAATATGTTTCGACAAGCGCCTCGAGATACTTCTTTTCTTCTGGAGATTCTTTCGAGGTACTCAATGCTGCTTCAACTGACTGTGACGCTTTAAGCGCTTCCCAAAGTGGCCCGGCATCACCCGGTGCAATTACATTTAATGCTGCCACGACAGATTCTTTTGCCTTTGACACACGACTTTCTCTAGTGCGCAAACTGGCATCTTTCCACTGTCTTTTGTACACCGCAACGTTTCCAATGTTACAAACACTCAGAAATTCGTTAAGTTTAGCTCTCTGCACCCTCTGTTGACTTTGAGCGTCGGTATCGGATGCTGTGTCGCTGCTACTTGTACCTGAGGGAGTGTAAAAGCTTGAATCTGCCCCTGTGATGGAAAGTTCTGCCAATGACTGAGACAGCACATCCTCCCCCTGTTCAAAGGTAAAAATGGAAGAGCAACGTTTTCATTATCATTCAATAACCTGTGCGCAAGCTGTCCATATTGAATCTTTTTCATTGCAGTTCCAGTTAACTCACCAACACAGACTTTTCACTTCTAAAGGCAGGAGTCGTTGTATCACTCTTATGCACCTCTACTTCTGAAACATTATCTTACTCAGAAATGCCTGAAGCAGCTTCTTCTGGCTTTTGGTGATCACGAAGTCTTGTTCGACATTGTTTGCAAATAGCTAAAAAGCAATGGATGACAAAATAACAAACACATTTAGTCTCTTTCCCTCTGGGAAGCCATTTCCCTTTAAAGGTAATCTTACTCAAGTAACATTTAAAAAAAGAGACGTTGTACACAAGAAGTCGAAGGCGTATTTTAGTTCCTGACGTAGCTTGAACAAATCGATTTACCCCGACAACTTTTTTCTTTTATCAGTCCAAAAGGGAGTAAAAGTGTGATTTGAATTTGAGGTACGTTTGTTTGACGCATTGGCTATATCTTGTCACTTCTATTAATCGTAAAACAACAACAACAACAACAAACAAACAAAAACTAATTTCGTGTTGACTTCAAAGTCAGTAACAGGGGCCAGTGTAAAAATTGGCCACAATTCCGACGATGTGTAGGCAAGAGGTACACGTGTAGCGCGTGCGTTGTAAAAAATCGCATCGGCTTCTTTGGCAGTAGCATTTTGTATGGGCAATTATTCTCAACAGGAGCCCATAACCCGGAGCGCTCCACTGCCCTATATTCGTGTCACGGCGTTTTTACATACCAGTTTATTTTTCGACTGAATTTCAGGCGAATTTCGGATCCCAAAGTAGCATTTGTGTTACCAATCACATGCTTTGCCAATGATTTATCAGCCTTGTGTTATGCTTTGCGTTACGAATTGGGCATTTTAGAAGGATAAAGAAAGTTTTGCCTCCACTACGCAACCGAACACACGAACAACACTTGAGGCATGGGCGGGTCGGTCAGACAGGCCCATGATACACTTTATTAACTCACATAAATACTCAAGCATTACCATAGCCAGACGCGTAAACCCAAAAAACTAACTTTGGGAAAACTAGGGACCGTGTACCCCCAACCTATGCTCTGGCGCTACCTTCGGGTTTTAAGGTGTATAAAACTAAAAGAATAATAAAAGCAGCTATAACATGAATATCGAATGAAAAATTGGCATCTTAGCATTAGACACGAGTAAAGCTGATATCGAAAATCACGCCAACAGAACAACTGAAACTAAATTCCACAAAACCAAGTTGACGCAGCGAGGCTGACCGTAGAATGACACGAATAGCTCAACGGTAACTACTTCAAACCTGCGATCCTTCACGCGCAACACTCGAAATCAGTTCTCTGATCTGTGCCGGCAAAAAATTAATTTATATTAATTCTGATTAACACAAATTAGACGATCTGTGGCCGCTATTTTTTGTAGTGCTGCGGACCCATGCGCACCGAAACTAAAATTTTCGCGGGAAACATTAACTGTAAACCTGTCTGTAAAAACGCCATAGCATAGGCTTTGTATGGGAGTTGCACGCTCCGGGTTATGGGCTACTGTCCTGAACATCACAATCAAGATAAACGGTCAAATTTCCTATCATTATACAAGCAAAGTACGGTTAAATTTTTCTTAATGTTTACGTCCCAATCCCATTTTCCCACATCTATTGTCTGGATAAACACCCTCTAAATTTAGGACACCTCCCTGGGACTGATCTCTAGCATGTCCCTCAGTAGTGGGAGTTCCTAGTGTTTGGATGGCAGCCCTTACTGATACTATGTTCAGCTTTATGCTCTTTGTTTTAGAAGTTTTGTGTAAGCTTATATTTATGTTTCTGTCAATAACACAAATTAATATTTTTATTGGAAAGCAGCCACTTACGAGAACCGACAGGGAGTAGCACTTGAGTTTGGTAAAAGAGCGCTCTTGACTGCACCAGGGTTATGCCGCGGTCCCCTTTAGCTTTCTTTTGGTGTCCTGTCCAGCTGTCTGGGCATGAACAATTCTTTTTGTTATGTCGCCATCTAATTCCCCAGCTGTCACGATGACGCGGACAGATTGTTGAGTTAAAGTTCTCTTCATTGACTTCAAACATACCTAATGACAACGTGTGATCAAAACAAACAAAGTTATTCTTTATTTTAAAATTGGACAGGGAATTGGGGTGAGGGGTAGGGGGTGTTTCCAGGCTTGCTAAAATGTTAATGGAGAACTTAGTGACCCTTGCCCGCAGGACTGACTTACCAAATAATTGTAAATGTAATTTCCTCGGGATTTTCCCGGTGTTTCTAGTGAGGCATACCGGAACTGCAAGAAGACACACAGGCTAATGGAAAGTCGAGTTTATCGAAATATCGTACCCCAATGCTTATGGTTGTGAAAATGCGCAGCACCTTTGCCCCCAAGCGCATCTCCTCTCCCCAGGGGAGGAGGGGTGGGTTAGGTGAGGAACTCGTCATTACACAAACATAGCGATAATTGCAGCGACTGAAATAGTTACTGTTGACCTTAGCATTTTGTCCAGTAAATGGTCTATTTTTTCACGTCATTTTAGGCAAGAGAAAGAAAACACTTACCTGCCCTTGTTAACAGTAGTATAGCCTCACTATTCAAGGAGGAATCGCGAACTTGAAGGGTTTTGAGATGACCTTGCATGTCTTTGTCGCACTGGCCGATTAAGATACACTGAACATTTGCCAGATTGGTAATACTAGGACCGCAAACCCCTCCAACGAATTGCGAATAATAACAAGATGCCATAACTCGAAAACTATACGTACACACACGAAGATTTCAGAACCTGTACAGACGATCTAAGACTGTATGCAAAATCACATGTTTCGCCGATTCTTGCCTGCCAAACACAAATCGGGTTGGTAACTCTGCGAAGTGCCTGGAATCGAAAGTCACGCCAACTTGAGTTACTTTCACGCTCCATGTGCTATCTCCGAATTGAACTTCCTTGAACCCAAGAAATCCAAGGTTAGTCATAAATTATGTCAGTTTTCTTTCACCACATTAACGTTACTCTTGAAGGAGTAACTAAAAATGAGTGAACCGAATACAAAGGATAAAAATTTGATAATTCAGCGATAGGTCCGATAGTCATCAACCATCGGCACGTGTACGCGAATTGTTTGTACAAAGGAATTTAGCTCGTCTTCAAAGCAAAACATAACAGTTGTTTCTCAATATTACGCTCCAAAACTCAACTGAGACTAAATTGAAAGAAAGAAGGGTCTCGCAGAGGCGAAAATGTCAACTGTGTGCAATGAAGCTTATTTTTGGGGGCAGGTGATGCGACTGTTGTTGTCACACAGCGTTCTTTAATTTTGACTTAGTAGCGTGAATGACTTCGGCGCTCATACTTCGCCGTTTTAATTGCCCCAAAATTTTATTTCATATTTCAATAGTACTAAAGCTACTTTTTCATCAGAATATTAACTTGAGTTCGAAAGCCATGTACCATGCAGTGATTTCTGCTTCTGAAGTTAGCCAATATTGACATTTTTAAAAACGCCGTTTGTAACGGTCATTCTAAAAAATTCTCAGAATTTGCTGTTTAAATATTCTTACATTCTAACAACGGCAAAAGGTAAAGGAGGGATCATTGGATTCGCAAACACTGAAATTGTAATCCAGCTTCTTTGAATTTTTTCCATAGCAGGCCAACTAAATAGGGGATTTTTAGCCCATCCGAGGCCCCTGGCAGGGCCAAATATTAAAATACTGTCTTGTTCGGAATATATAAATCCAAAACAGCTTAAACCTGTATTTTCTAAAATAGTTTCCCAAGGTCTTTATTGTGGCAAGGTTTGGGCGATTTCGATTTTTCTATCTTGCATGACTATAGTTGGTATTTACAGAAAGTCGCTCTTAAGTGTTATCCCGAAAGTCAAATCTTTAATTATGCCATACGGACATTACTTGAAACACTAACGTTTGAGCATGTCATGTGGTGCTGTCTATTATATGCTATACAAGATGGTTGTAACTTTTGAATCCCTGGATTAAACTCTAAAGTGTGTGCCTAAGTGTCACTACTGCAATAATAAAAAGTAAATATTTAAGAATACTTTGCGGCGTGGCATATTTTAGGTGTTATCTAGTCTTCCCCTTTTGCGGTAAAATGACACAACAGTGGACCGCTAAAAGGTGAATATTTAAGAACACTTTCCTATGGTGCTGTTTTTGTAATGCTGTTCGAGGTGCTCTAACTTCATGCAAAGCCTGTGGACGAAACCATCTAATGTGACCGATTCAAATGAAAGCTATCGAGCTGCACTGCTTTCCCGTGGAGAAATCTAATTTCTGTAACAAAGCGGGTTTTTTCACTTAAGAGAGGTTTAAAATGAGGACGCATAATTTCGATGTGTATATGCTAAGAACAGGATAAAACTAACTATAAAACAATCCAAGATGGAATCTTGGAATTTTAACAATTGCTACCTACAAGTTCGTGTCATAAATTTCCTTGCAAGTCGAGGCTGCATTTCCAAAAAAAAAAAAGAAAAAAGTATCACTCATTAAAAGATAGCCATAAAGACATCGAAGTAAATATTAGACAGCTAATCAGATTATATTACTAAAAAAAAGAGCGAGGGCCTGCTGACGAAGTGAGAAAGTAAAGAAAAAAGGGAAGCAAATAAATAGAGATAAATTACGTATACGATGTAGTAAATAAAGGTAAATAAAGTAACATAAGTAAAGCAGACTAAGGTAAAGAATAGTAATTAAAGAATAATCTTAAATATGTCAGTGGATTAAAAATAAACAACAATCCACGAACATTTTTTTTTACAGAATAAATGATGGAATCAAGATGAGAATCCAAATAAGATGATCTAGAAAAACTAAGCTTTTAACTTAAAATGCAAAACAGATATTTTCTATCAAAAAATCTCATGTTACATAAAGAAAGCTTTTATTATTCTTTAATATTTAAAGACTATTCCATTTAGTCTTCCCGGAAGACTTCCCGGGGTGACTTTTTTCACTTCTAGTACACGAAGGTGTGGGAAATTTGTTGTCTTTTGGCATTTTAATGGATCGCCAAAATACGCCAATCATGAGTATGATTACAGACCGAATTGGACGACAAGAAGTCCTGTTACCAATTAAACATATCTATAACAAAATTCGAGAAAGAAAAGGGAGAAAACGTACTGGAGAAGGAATAGACAACAGTTTTATTTGCGAGATACGCAAAAAAGAACTTCTTCAAGTGTAACTGGTCCATTAGAGCGCTCGCTCTGACGCGTACTGTCAATTACTTAGGCATGACGCGTACACTGCCCTAACTGTCCTTTTAATGTTCAAATCATGGCTGGTGATAGTCAATCAGATTCGAGTATTCTGTTATAGTTATAATTGAAAACAAAACAAAAAAAGGCGGTTTGTATCCGTCTGTATAGTCGCCAGGGTTTGACTGAAAATGTGATGCAAATTAATTACATCTTATATACAATTGAAAGTTATGTTACCTCATTTCCTACACAAAAGTAAGAAGCTTTTTCAATGTAAAAAAGTATATTAAAGGTTAAAGGCATCCACCTGAAAACTTGTTGATCCCCGTACAGAAACTTTATTGTAATAATGAGTACCCCCTAGTTATTATTCTTGCAGATGGCTGTCTAGCAGTAGAAATCAACACTGTAAGTTGTCTCTAACAGTCCTCCAACCGTTTTTCTTTTGCTGGTGAACAAAGACTACCGAAAAGTTAACGAAAATTACATATTCACCTTGATTACAATACGTGCCATCCCCACAATATCCCGGATAACAAGTGCAGTTGTAAGCTCCCCTGGTGTTATTGCACACAGCGTTAGCACTGCAATCGTGTTTTCTTTCTGCACACTCGTCAACATCTAAAAAAAATGGGATAAAAAAAACATGAAAAAAATATGCAAAATCATGCTTCACTTAAAAAAATACTACTATTTAGTGAATACTCTACTGAGCCTTAAAATATTACCTTAGCGGTCGCGTCCATTCCCATAATATCCCGGATTACAAGTACAGTTGTATGATCCCTTGGTATTATTGCACATAGCGTGAGCACTGCACTTGTATTTTCCTGTGGCACACTCGTCAATATCTAAAAGTACATTAGCTAATAATAACTAACAACATCACACGATAATGATGTGCTAAAGTGGTCCCTCTACGACGCTTCGTTTTGCTGGTTTGAATTGTCAAACAGTAGTTGTCGAATCCACAAGCATTATGCTTTAAATACTTTTATCGCGTCTAAATAAAGGATGTGATGATGATGATGATGATGATGATGATGATGATGATGATGATGATGATGATGAAGGTGATGGAGGTCTATGGGAATTAAGAAATAGGATGGCTCAGCAGTGTTTCCTATTATATGGCCCATAAATGTGGAATTAAGAACCTTAAAATTCAAAATATGCTGCTTTCAATTGTCTGAAACACAAGCTTCAAAAATAAATATGAAATTCATTGAAAATGGCCATTTATTGCGCTCTTAGTGAAGATTACATAAAACAGAAATTTCAGGTGAATCTTGTTTTTGTATGCACGAGAAAAAGCGAAGATATCTGAAAGCTGATTAACACATAATTTGCTTCCGATTTTTCTTATATTTAAAATAAAACCGATTACATCAGTTACTGTAGTTTATTACTCTAAATGGGACAATCGTGGGACATTTTTGTTTTTAGTTGAAGCATCATTAAGACCCTCGTTTAGGTTTTGCCGTTGAATCGGAGTAAATTTAAACGTTCATTCCGGCAAAAGGAAGAGATTTTGATACGGTATGTTCTCCTTTATTCCGTGGTTAGTTTCCAACTGCCGGGAAATTTTTCTTAACGGTCTGGACTCTTGGACTTGACTTAAGAGTGAGTGCGAAGCCCAAGTAGGAAGCACGTTTTGAAATAAAAGATGTTGAAGTCATGGGAAGAGATTGAAGTCTAGTCCATCTGTTTTCTTTCAACTTTAATTTGTAGCAAAATAAACACATCAGATACATTTTTTGCCCGAGCTAAAAGCCACTGTGGCCCTTGTTGTTATTGAGGCGCAGTCGACGTGAAGAACTCATAATTGTATCAATTCAGTAGATTTACTCTTTGAAATTATTGGAGTTACTGCATTCATTGCAACCACGAAGAACTCACATTTGTAATCATTCTATAGATTTACTTATCTGAAGTTAAGTTAAGGAATGATAAATTCAAGAGAGACTAGATAGCAAAGAAAACTGAAAATGGATTCCAAAGGTACATATATAGTTGCGATCGATCTCTTCGATCGATCAGTTTTAGATGCAATGGACGTAAAGCATCAATGTTTAGGAAAACATGAACTAAAAAGAAACATTGGGTGATACGTAAACTTGTGAAGAATTCAGAAGATTGAACATATTTTAACTTTGCGTGGCGCTAGTCTTACCACACCCACAGTTTTGTCCAGCAAAACCAGCAGCACACAAACAACGTTATCCTTTGTCTGTAAAACCGGTTTGACGGGTTTAGTTGCTCATGCATTAGGGCTGATTGCACAGGAGCTCTAAATACAAAGCAGAAAAAAAATTAAATTATAACATCGAAGTTGATACAATTACAGCTCAGATTCTTAAAAAGGAACATGCAATCAAAAGTACAAAGCGCGAAAATTATATAAAACGTGGATTTTGCGTTCTTAATGACTGATTGGTGAAAAAAGAGACCGAAAAATCTTTGTGCCTGTTACTGAGATGTAGTTTAGAAAAGGTTTGAGATAGCATCTAAGTTAAGAAAGCATCGGTCTAAACCAAATTTGAGCTGGTTGAACAGCGCAATTGCTCCTGTGTGTTAATTAATATATAGATTTAGCCAAGCCTAAAAGCGGAGCTCCACTGAAAAAAAATTGCTGGAACTTATTCATTACCAAGAATAGAAAAACACGTATAACCGAAAGTTAAGCCAGATCGTTGTCGGTTAATAAGAGAACGGAGTACAGTTTGAAATTTGTCTTGGCAAGCAAGAAGGTAAAAATTAATCACCTCTGTGTTTCCTTGGTCTGATGTTCGCGGTTTTGTTAAATAGCGTAACAATTTACTATTTAAACGTAATACCATGACGAGAATAACGAAAAAAACCTTACAAAGGAAGGAGGTGACGGAAAAGGGATACAAATATTAAATCGAAACAACAACAACCAAAAAAAAAGAAAGAAAAATATAGAAAAAATTGGAGACAAAAAATAGTGAAGTTGTGAGGTTTGAACCCGCACCACCTGAAAAAAAAAGGGAAATCAAAATCAGGATTTGCGAGTCTCGCCACTACGCCATCACCACAAAGTTGAAAGTTGTTTTATGTACATAAACCTACGTTTTCCTTGGCATAGTAAGGATGACGTGCTTCCCATTTAAATGGCGGACAAGGATAACTTTCGTTGAGTCTTGTCACCCGGCATTTTAGTCTTTTACTCCTTTAGAATTTCAGTTAAGCTTATTGATAGACTTCAGGCTGAATTTCTAGTTATCAAACACGGACAGAAACTTGTAGTTTGAAAGTTTTAGAGGGAAGAGTATTCCGCGATTTCTTGCTCACAAGATGCAGGGTTTCTAAAGACCTCGCGTAAAGAAACTCCATACTTTGCGGTTGAAACAGCGGTTGAAAAGAGAAACTAAAGGAACACAAATGCTCTTCTTCAACTTTGTTAAGAATGTCGCTCGGCTATGAAAGGAAAACTGCTGCTGTTATGGTTGAAAATTGTGATGAAAAGTCCTATGTTTAAGAAAAAGAACCAGAACAAACGCTTTCTATGGTGGCCCGCATTTTGTTTATGCTTTGTTTTTAAGCACTGTTTTCACATTTTTATTTATAAAAAACATATTGAAATGAGAGTAATTTAGCAGTATTTTATTTAGGGTCCACCATGAGGACAAATCAAGTTGTTCTAAATACTGTTTCTTTAGTCGTTTCTCTATGAAAACTTACCTATGGCAAGCACCGGAGCTGACCGCTAAGAGTTTCTTCCACTCAAGATCAGATTTGTCGGTTGTTCAATACGTTAATATTTTTAAATACCGAAGAAATGTGCAGCAAGCCTTCAAAAACAAAAAAAAAAATTTGATTACCACTTATTTTATTTGGCTGGGAAGCCAAGAAGCATTATATTTTCGCCTTGAGTAGTAATCAACACAGCTCGTTTTGGGAATTAATTTCCCGGCTATTTTTAACAAATGTTTCCAATTGTTTTTACACAGATAAAGAAAATTATCTTAAACATGTAAAATCGCTCAATTAGACAAATCTTACGACGTAAATCCACAATCATATATGTCATTTACTTTACCATTGAAGTGAACTGAGAAGTCCTTGAAAATTTAAACGAAAGACTGCTGATCAAGTGGTCTTTTGCAGATGGTCGCTTTCCAGCTCTCCTTTGAAAAACAAGTGTCCTTGGACAAGGATTCTTGCCTTCAAGCTCTCCTATTTCTTCTATATGCGCTGTCTAGTTTATAGCAATCCTTCAGATCTTTTCCTTTTCATCGTGAGCTTATAAAAGGAAAGTATTCATTCTAAGAATGTAAAATCGAACGCACGAGGAACCGGTCATATTGTTACTTCAAATCAAATTTCTCCTGTTATAATAGGCGATCCGAATTCTTTTTTGTTAATTTTCAGTGAAGGGTTATTGATCCGTCCTAAATGTGGTAAAATGTCCATGAAAGCACATCCTTTTTACTCGAAGCCGCAAAAAAGGTGGTTAGCCTTTAAGTTCGAAGGAAGTCCGCCATTTTCACCAGTATGTAAACGCGCACGACTATAGAGACACTTCGAACATTTTACATGAAGCATGGTGCGAGGAACGTCGTACGGTCACGTGACGCCATGACCATCAATATTGACTCGCATGGATATATATTTTTTCTATGAGTATGGTGCTTCACTCTGTTTGTTTTCGGCCCTCAAAGGAGCTCCGCTATTAACGTGACATTCTACCTTTTATTCCGTTCCTATTTCAATTGCTTCCTGCTTTGCTCCAATTTTGTAAGAAAATGTTTTAGCCATTTCACTGTCCTTAACTCGACTTCTGATTCCCTAATCTAAAAATTTGTCTCAAAATTTTGTATGGGGATGGATGGATGGATGGATGGATGGATGGATTGATGATCGATCAATTATTTTACCTTAACTCCACGGTACAAGTAATCTGGATTTTCCTCCATTTCATGCTCGTGACCTTGATGTGTAGCATTTATTCAGCTGACATTCGTGATCTCCAGCCTGACTTGTCGAAATGTTAAAATTGTAACTCGAATAGTTGGGGGTTCCATGAAACATAAAAATCCACAGAAGTCTTGGTCCATGACGTCAGCCATGTGTATCACGTGATTTCCTAGACGTTTTCCCTTGAGTGTCAGTTCGGCTGTAAATTCTATATAACGACATCCATGGTCTAAAAAAAAGGTAAATAATGAGAAGGTAGTCTTCGTATCCTGCGTGGAGAAAGGGGGGGGGGGGGGGGGGTAAATCTCAATTTGCCATAGTTCCTCATTATCGTCATCTCCCTCATCGTTGTCATCTTCATTATGACTGTTACTCATTGTCATCGTCGTCGTTCTTATCGTCTTACACATGAGACACGTATTTGATTCGATTTACATTTCTTTTTGACCAGAATACGCAGCTTTTCAGTTTCTGGTACCTATCACCGCCTTGCGCTTTCCTTGTAGAGTAAAGCTTTTAATTTCTTGTTCTTATCAATGGTCCCTCTTAATGAAATCATTTGTGCGTCAGAAAGGAGGCACTTTGTTGAATCATTTTGATTACATCTGAACCACTCCGATCTAGCTTCTTCGTGTCTTTAAGTAAATTGAACAAAAAAAATCACAGACAGGAACGCTTTCAAAGGACGAGGAATCTTGTGTTGGTTTAAAATAATGATTGTGTCTGTTGGCGATAATCTTTAAGTGTCACTATTAATTTTTTTTCGCGTGAGGGTTTTGCCTTGAAATATTTAAAACGTACTCTTGGGGAAGAAGAGTTTTTTTTTTAAATAACATTGATTAAAAGCAGTAAATGTTCATAGCTTAATTTTTAATAGAAATAGAAAACACTTTGTCGTCAAGTGGGCGGTAAAAGGAAAATAATAACTCTACTGATAGAGCCAAATCAAAATGGCGGACTAAGTTCAGTTGATGCAATTTAACAAAAATTTGATTTTTTTCTCCATCTCCGGTATCTTTTTTGTCACAGATTGAGCCAGTTTGGAGATAAGTGCAGCATATTTTCTCGCCTCTGTTTAATATTTTGACATATTGCTAAAGAGTCCTTTCAATTAAAATGTTTTGTTTTCATCAAGCACACACTAATTTATTAAAGTCAAGGAATAGGCGGTTTACATGCGTTGTGGTGTTTGCAGATATGATAGGATCTCAGTCAATCCCTTTTAAATCTTCCCATTTAGTCGGATGGAAAAACATGTGCAATGAGACGCTTTATTGTAAAATTTAGATTCCATTAAACAAGTTCGTAACAAGATATAAGACATTAAAAAGAAAATAGCATCTTTCATTCAACAAGAAATCTGATAAATGGATAAAAATCTGACGCTTTCAAACGGTAAACTCGGCTAAACGATGCATAATCCACCCCTGAAATTTATTTTGTTCTGTGAGTTTACTTCAGTTTGGGGGCAAAAAAAAACTAAGTTTGGCATGTCAATATCTACTTACTCTTAAGGAGAGTTGAAAGGAAGACAATAAAATGAGGGAGAAGGGGAAGAACTGACAGAATGGCTTCGTTTCCAACAAAGTTTGTCTCGGAGTTGTTTTAATTCATAACCAGAAATTCGTGACGGCAAGCGGCTTGCACCGCGGGCGCATAATCAAAATGGCGGCCAGAGTGAATGAAAGGGTAAGTAGTTTTTACAAGGCCTTAAATGATGTAAGCAATGCAGATCTTTTGAAGAATCGTCCAGCAGAAATAGCCAAAAGGGTATTTAGTCATCGGAGGATAAAAGGAAAGGTAAGTATTGTGGTTTTATTCTTAATCGGTTTGTTGATAACTGTTCGATGTCGACTGAATGTCAAAATATAATATTTGTCTCTGCTCGTAGCCTTAGCTCTATTTGCAACTGTAATCCTTTTCAGAAAGAATATCTTATTCAATGGAAAGGCTACAGTTCGCTTGCAGATTTGATTAAATTGATGTCATATCAGATCAGACATGGCATCCACATATGAATGTTTTCCCCTCAATCCCTTCCCGCTTTTTTTCGAAATCCAGCCGGTGCCCATAATCAGCGGTTTCTTTATGTTAGCAGGTAAGTACGTTATGTATAGGGGAGAAACAAAATGGCTGCCAAGGAGCTTCCCAGTAGAAGGAAAACAAACCGTTTCAGGGGCATTTTTACCTCACTAATGACTTCATTTCCTCAATGTCGCACTTACAAAAAAGCCTGATCTTCGTCTCAAAAAGGCAGTGCCTTAGCTGGTGTTTTTTCGCTGGAAAAACATTTGTTTCGCGAGCGTAACGTCGTATCTTTTGCATGGGAAGCTGGGGAAACATGTCGCAGCAAGGATTTTCTCTCCGTACACTAGGAAAAGCATGAAGGTGAGCGCTGTTTTAAGAGGATATTGTGTCCGTTTCTAGTGATATTTCGATCGAAAAAGGCAGTGGCTAGAATAATATTTCCTTCATTTTTTGTTCGATAAAAATGTAGTTCGAACATTGCTTTATCAACTTTAAAGCTGGTTAAAGTCGCAATTTGAGCGACAACAACAAAAATTAGGAAAGTTTAAAATTTCTCCCTCATTCTCTTTATGTTCTGCCGCCATATTTAATCCGTGTTTGCGTGTATTGCGCATGCTTGCGGCCATGTTGGCAGCCATGTTGTCCGAAATTTCTGGCTATGGGATAGAAAACAAAACGAAAGTCGCTTTTGTCCTAGAAGACCGACAACTTCTGTGACGCGGTTATTGCTCTCACTACTCGGGGAAGCGCAACACATGTCCTAAGACATTTTCCTTGTCGAAAAAGACGTCAACGAGCTATTTGTTTAAATCTGTCTCTCTCTTTAATCATATCGTTCCGATTAGAAAATGTGGACTTTTAAAATAAGATAACAATTAAAGTGAAAGCTCTGTCCGCCATCCGCGAACTCAGAACATAACACCATCCTGCAGAGCATGCGAAACCGCTTTCATTTTATAGTTGTTCTAGTTCGCCTTCATCACCTTACTCAAAAATATCGGAAATATGCTACATGAACCAATTATTTTTTCCCTGCGTGAAGTTACAGTGCGGCTTTTCCAACCGGGCCAGTTGGAAGAAAACTGACCAATCGCGAGGCTAATTGAAAACAAAAGATAGCAAAGTTTTTTTGTAAACAACCAATAACATTGAAGCAGGCAGACAATGCACGTTCGAAAACATTTGACACCGTGACCTCTGATCATGACCGCTCGCGAAACTGACACGTCTACGATTGGTTGCTTTCGATCCTAAATGTGCTAAATTTTGCGCAGAGCATTGAGATGTCGAATTTGCAATTGATAATAAAATTTTTCTCATAAACGAACCTTGAACAATACTTTCGCTTCAGCAGTACAGCTAATGCAGCCTTTCGCAGCCGCGGTCTCACTGCAAGGAAATCCAAATCCTTTATGTGAGCGTTGTGCAAGGCTGAAACGTAATCTCGTAATAGCTGGGATTATCGGCGACTGTTGCCGTATATGCCGCCCTCTCGATTCAGTCTTATTTGTTTTTTCTGGGCAAAAGCCATTTTGGAAACATACATGAAGCTTATAGCTTATGTGAAGCGTAAAAACAATCCTCCAGATTTCAATCACATTGAGTCAACACTGCTCCGTCAATGAACCATCATTGAAGCTAGCCAATGGAAAAATTCGACTATTTCCCGAGAGGTCCGCAGAATGAGACAGTTTCAAATTTTATTTGGAAATGTATTGCCTAGTTCCTTCGACGTTATTGGTCAGTTTATGAAAAAATGTTGCCTTCTTTTCTTCTCAATTAGCGTTGCGGCTGGTCAATTTTCTTCCAAGTGGCCCGGTTCGAGTAGTTGCACTGTAAAGTGTAACATGTGACAATGTGTGAATTAATATCACACGCGTACTTGAAAACATAAGTTTGAAGTACGAGAAACTGATTGCCTGACGAACAGTATGCTTTTAGTATCAGGTATAACAGCAAAAACACGGCAGATATTTACGAAAAAAACATTCGTTTTGACTGAATCCTAAATTAGGCAACGGCGTTATATGACCGTTTTGTTAATTTCAATGGTTTCGTCACGCATGCTTCGCAGACTCCTTGCCGTCGATGTCGTCCTTACCCTGAATAAATACTCTATGAAGCTTTTATTACGATTTGTTTTGTTTTGTTTGAATGGCGGTGTCTTGTAGTGCACATGCCGGGCTATTCATAATTTATGAGTTTCTCAGCCTATTTTTAAAAAGAACTTTGCCTGAATTATAAAAGAAGGATATAATTCGGAAGTGTAAACTTTTTAATTCCATCTTTTTGTATTCGATCGAGTAATCATTCGTTCGGTCAGTTCCTGAACGAATCTCGTAGTGAAAAAAATAGAAGATCCACACTGGGGAATTCATTTGTCAGCGACAGTTGTGTACCTTGAGATAACAAGGTACATTAAACCGTGTTTTACACTAACAAGCAACTTAGCTATATGATGGAAAAGTTATTAATTAAATGCCTTGTGAAATGCACGTTTATGGCCATTTCATGCTTTAAGAATACACTAGGTACGGTTTGCCTTTGGTCATTTCTATTGAAAACACACAATGTATAGATATACAAAACACAAAGGTTCCTGGACATTTCAAACATGGTGCATTTAATTCACTTCTACAGGAGGTATCCATTTTATGGTGTTAATGAGTTTGGTACTCCTTGCTTGGAGACTGTGGACGTTTAAGGTTACTCCGGACCTTCGCGGGTGTCCTCGGGGAAAAAATTCGTATGCGCGCCATTATCAAGAAAAACACGGCAAATTATATATCGTTGGAAAGCTTAATAAATGTAGATGTCGGAAAAAATATAAATTGCCGGTTTCTTTAATTCTGCAAAAGAAAATCGCAATCAACCGCGAAAATGACCATGTGTCATTCAATTGAATTAATAGGGTGTCAAATCCAAGCGCATTGGCAAAATAACTGCACAGTGTTAATCCCAAAGGATCAATCATCAAAAGTGTGTCAGCATTTTTAGATATTCTGACTGGTTTTTTTTTTAATTAATCTGTCAAGTTCGAGAAGCAAAGAATGCGTGATGGGCATTGCATTGAAGATCACCATGGGTGAAATATTATAGATTTCAAAAATTCCCGACACACTTTAGTTTCACAACATCTAAGGAACGTTTAGGCCAAATTTCACAGAAATCTGCCGAATTTTGGTACCCTTCATTTGTTTGCCGGAATGACGCATGGTCATTTTCGCCGTTATTTTTGCAATTTTCTTTTGCGGAATTTTAAAAACCTGGCAATTTTTTTTCTCTGAAATCTACATTTATTAAGCTTTCCAACGATGTATAGTTTGTCGTGCTTTCCTTTAAAATGGCGCGCGTACGAATTTTTTTCCCGGAGGAGACGGGAGGACACTCACGAAAGTCCGGAGTAATAAGACAGATGGTTTTTTTGTTCGAGGTCGGAAAGGTGTTTGGAATTGAAAAGGTTCGTTGATAAACATAACATGCGCAGAAGTCTGCTCACAGGCACAGTGTCAGTTTCCTTTTATTGCACAAAGATGTATCCCATGGCCTTGGTGTGTTGATTTCCATTATCTCCACTATGTGTAGCCTGGTTCCCACACGCGTTGGTGTCATCGTGGTATCCTCCAGTTCCAAACCCGATTCTGGAGTCACAAGTAAGGCAGTCATCTTGATTGTTACAAACAAAGCCGATTCTTGCTTTAGAGGCTTTGATATGACAGACAACGTTAAACCCTTCCTTGTTACAATTAGACTGCAAGGAAGCCTGTGACCCAATCAGCGTCTTCCATGTGTCACGACCCAAGGAGGTGGCGCGGTATTGCCCGTCAGCAATCAACGAGTACAAAGTGTCGGCCTGCTCGTTCATGACGATAAACTTGATCTGCTGGCCGATCTTCATACCGAGGCAGATCTTGGAGAAGGGTGTGTTCCAGTAGGTCGGTAACTTGGTTTCTGCTGTGTCCAACCCAGTCTCCCCTCCTGCAAGGTTGAACCCGCTGGTGTTTGTCCAGAGTTCGGATTGGAAATGGAAGGTTGGCTGCGCCAAAAAAATACATCAGGATCGTTAAAGAAATTCATTCTTTCTAAAACATATATATAATAGTTCTCCAGCAAACTGACCAGAACTTGCAATGTTGGAAAATTAAGAGTCATCAAGGGTCCGTTGTTCAAAGGACGGCTTAAGATTAACAACTGTGATTTCGCACTCGATTTAATTGCTTAATCAACATTGTGGATTCCGGTAAACTCTTGTTGCCCTTAATTCATTGCTTTGGCTGTAGAAACGCTTTTTCACAAGAGGGAGAGCAACCATAGCTAACTTTTAAATCAGGGATCAAGATAACCGACTATAGAGCAAATAGTTAAGTAGAGTGACATGGCCATCTACGGTCTTTATATCATAGCATGGTAACATGACATGTGCCATCAAGACCAACTTTTGTAATTAAATACGAGCTCTACTTGAAGCAGCAAATGCTTTAAAAGTCGAAGGGCGTAAAATAAGAAAATAGAAAAGCGTGTTTGATATTTCAAATTTAGCCACGGCCATGACAGGTTTATTACTTATAAATAACACGATCACTGCAACATCAGGAGTGGTCAAAAAGGGCAGGAAGAGGAAAAAATGATGAAAATTCCGCAGCATTTCACACATTTTTCACACACTTCACACATTCCGCACATTTTTTAATGGTGAAAAAAGAGGCAAACAAAATTATACAGAAGACACCAACGAAGGGCTGGTAACCTGAAGTAAAAGGTGCGGGAAGCAGGAATTTCAGGCGAACTGCACCCCTCATCAATTTACACGAAATTTTTGAGGCACAGAAAATTGTTCTCTTGGCTATGTCTGTTAACTCACTGTATTGGCTAAATAATAGTTTTCCCCTCAAGAGAGCTCTAGTGTGTTACTTGGGTAATAAAAGATACCATTGCATCCCAGGATATGCAAGTACTGGAAGTAACGTATATTACATATGCCCGCTATTTTAACAACATCCCACCCGTCCTCTAATTTTAAATGATGGTAACATTCTAATTGGATAGTACATATACCTTTGAGCCGTTGATCTTCATGACTAGGGTCCATCCTCCATCCCCACATTCATCAGGACCAGTATTAGTCATATGACAGTAAATGGGGATTTTCTTTGACTCTACGCTCAGTAGGTAGGCTTTGTTCTCTTTATACCTTAAAAAGGCAATAATGGTTTCACTCTTTTCAGATCATGAGGGAAAGAGAACTTGAGGGTTTGCAATTTCAAAATCTTTTAGCTGCAAATCTTTTAGCTGTAATATTATTATTATAAAATTATTGAACACATTGCAATATACTGACCCTTTCTATATCAAACACACATGCATTGCTCAAGAAAGAGGTAGTTTGAACACCAGAAAAATTTACTGTAGGAGGAGTAGAGATGGCGCAGTAGCGGAGAGCACTCGCTTCCACCAACGTGGCCCGGGTTCGATTCCCGGACTCGCCGTCATATGCGGGTTGGGCTTGTTGTTGGTTCTCATCCTTGCTCTGAGACCGGCGTTTTCTGGGGTACTTCAGTTTTCCCCTCTCCTCAAAAACAAACATCTCCAATTCGATCTTGGAGGTGTCACCCGGTTAGCATTCTGTGCTAAACACCGTTGACACCCAAATACAGTGATTTTATTATTTTTTCTTTTTTTATCATAGCCAAGGGAGACAGGTTTCTGTTCGAGAATTGAATACGGAATTCTCCTGTTTCACCATAGTTTAGAAATGTCATTTTCTGAAATTGATCAGACAACATTTTGATGTTACAATTGAGAAGCTTTGTTTACGGAACGTGATTACTCCACGGCAGACTTGTTATGGTTGTTGCTTTTGTTACTGTTGTTGTTATAGATGCTATTTTATAACATGTCTGTTAAACAATGACTATTTTATAGTTATCTGCGATTTCTTTCATATTTTGGTTAATTCAAACATTCCTTAATGTCATTACGAAAGTCAAATCTTTGATGTAAACGATTATGCAACACGGTCTTCACTTGAGCTTAAGGACGTTCGCAAGAAAATCTTCTACAACACAGATTTTTTCATACTTTCGTTACAGTCAGATAATGAGTTACCTATGACAGAAATGGAAAAAAAGGGGGGTCACCGACTTCGTTTTCTAAATAAAGGGCGTGAAAAACTATTCTAATTTTGACAAATCGGCCCTCGCAACTCGACATGGCCTCAGTGGTTGTTAGTTGAAAAATATTAAAACATGATTCGCTGTAGACCCTGACTTTCTAAGTCAAATTTCATCAAGTAAATAATTTGAACTGGTGTCATCCTTTCAGTTAAACTCAACCTTTAAGATGGACTTTTGCCGACACTGTGCAGCTAAACTAATAGCGGGATTCGATGATGCATGGGCAGAAAAGTTGAAAAAAATCAAACTTCCACAACACAGATTTTCTTCAGTTTTTTCATATAACGTAGATAATCGACAAAGAAAGTGATCTATCAAAAGAAAATCTGGGGTCATTGAATATTTAAGAGAGTTAAATCCATGCATAGATATTAAAATTGACGTGGCATGACATCGTGGCGTGAATTGCGTGCGCAGTAAGGATGCGCAGAAACAATTCGCACGAACGTCCTTACGGATGAAATGCTGACGTTTGACCATGTCATGTGGTTGTAACTTTTGAATCCCTGAATTAAACTCTAAAGTGTGTGCCTAAGTGTCTCCATTGGAGTAATAAGAGATAAACATTTAAAAATACTTTCCTGGGGCATATTTTGGGCGATGTCGCAGCTCTTACAAGGTCTTCTCTGATTTGCTGAGAAAACAATACACCAAACAACAAAACAATGGACCCTAGCCCCGAAAACAATAGAGCTGCGTGATACCAAGGTCCAATGAAATTAGAGGTTGTTAAGAGCTGCGGGGCTACTCCATATTTTGTGCATTCTCTTCTCTTGCCCTGACGGTAAAATGACACAATAGTGGACCGATAAAAGGTGAAAATTTAAGAACACTTTCCTGTGGTGCTGTTTTTGTAATGCTGTACGAGGTGGCTCTAACTTCATGCAGAGTCTGTGCAAAGAAGCCGTACAATGTTATCCATTCAAATGAAAGTTATCGAGCTGCCCTTCTTTTCTGTGAAGAAATTTTGTTTCTGTAACAATATTTTTCACTAACGTAAGATGTAAAATGAGGACGCATTATTTCAGATGTGTATCTGCTAAGAACACATGAGAACAGGATAAAACTAACTATAAAACAAGTTGCAATTTTGGATTTTAACAATTGCTACTAACAAATTCGTGTCAAAAATTTCCTTGCACGTCGAGGCTGCATTCCAAAAAAGAAAATTGAAACATCAGTCAACTTAAGAGAGCCATAGAGATATCGAAGAAAATATTAAAAAGCTAATGAGAGAATTATATTAATAAGACAAGAGCGAAAGCCCTGCTGACGAAGTAAATAAGTAGTATATTACGGATGCGGTAGCGCAAATATATAGGCAAGAGAACGAAGGAAAGGATTAAATCAATCAGGAGCCACTGACATCATAGACAAAACTGGTTTTGACAGGTTGATCATGATCTAGGGACTCGAAACGGGGACTCACAAGAAAAACCGGACAAACAGGTTTTTTTCTTTGTTAATTGTAAACTGAGAGAGCGGTTAAAAGTTTTCAAACTTCAGCAGTTAAAACAGAATTTATTCATTTGAATTTAATTGCATAAAGAAACTATATTGGCTTTTGTTGTAAACGAACACTTTAAAAGGTCAATTTTCCTAGAGAGTTAAAAGAAAAGCACGAAAAGCTCTTGTCGAATGCAAAACAGACACGTTTGACAAGTCAAATAAACAGAAACATATTTCTTGTTATCAAGAAGAAAATACGCATGCAGAACTCATTGCCTTTAGAACAAGAGAAACAAGAGAAACAAATTGGCTTTCAAACAATAGATCGAGACTTAATTTTCTTTTGTTCCATTCTCTCAACCTCCAGCGTGGCACGTTTACTTTGTTAATGACTTGCTTGAAAACAAACGAACGAAAACTAAACACGTGTTGTGTTGCCGTAGTAAATGTTATGTAAGGGTTAGACAATGAACGCGAGTGTTCTATGGGATATAGTGTCCCGAGCAAAGATAAAACGCCACGAGGCCGCAGGCCGAGTGGCATTCTATCTTGCGAGGGACGCCATATCCCATTGGACACGAGCGTTCATTGTCTAACCGTCCTAGAACATGGTCGCACCCACCAAGAATTTCATTTTTGCGTGCAGATTGTATTTTTGCATTTTAAGTTTTTTAGTTCTCACCTTGAAATCAAGTTGCTATTTTATTTACGATATTTTCGCTATTGTACGCATGCCTTTGAGGTGCAATGTTTTAGAGTGCTTCACCGCGCGGTTTATAGCAGTTGGTGTGTAAAGAGCCATAAGCCAATACACGGAGATTTGGAACTCGAGGCAGTGATCGCCGCTAAAGATTTCCTAGATTTACACCGGTGAAAGCAGTCTTCGAGGCGCTGCAACCACCGACACCAGCAAGTGGGGAACCTGCAGGAAACTCCAAGAGGCGAAATTAAGTCAAGTTCAAGTACAACACTCGTAGTCTGGCAAACACGGAGAAACACTGTCCTTCTGTTTCAATTAAGGTCTGAACAGTTCGTATTTTATGTAAAATAATGGTTTTTCTTTCGATTTGCTTTTTGCTATGCTATTATACCGTAAGATTGCATTTTTTTTTGTTAAAACGCAAAAAATAATGAGTGTTTCTAGCCGTTGAAGCTGTTGATTTTATCGATTCAGTTAGTTATAAATATTCACAGAGAATTTGTGCACTCATTGGTAGTTTCTACTTAGTCATTAGTATGCTCTATATAGAGCATACTAATGAGGCTTCCAAACAAAGGAAAACAATGCCTCATTAGTATGCTCTATATAGAACCACTAATGAATACAGAAATTCTCTGTTATTTTACCCCGCAATTTCCCTCTGCTTCAAAGCACCCGCCACTTTACATAATTTAAGACAGTTTATAGAATATAGAGCATCGAAATGCTGAATACTGATTGGCTGAGTGGGTGTGACCATGTCCTAAGTAAGGGTTAGACAATGAGCGCGAGTGATCTATGGGATATAGTGTCCCGAGCAAAGATAGAATGCCACGAGGCCGCAGGCCGAGTGGCATTCTATCTTGCGAGGGACGCTATATCCCATAGAACACGAGCGTTCATTGTCTAACCGTCTTAGAACATGGTCACACCCACGAAGAATTTCGTTTTTGCGTGCAGATTGTATTTTTGCATTTTAATTTTTTAGTTCTCACCTTGAAATCACGTTGCTATTTTGTTTACGCTATTGTACGCATGCCTTTGAGGTGCAATGTTTTAGAGTGCTTCACCGCGCGGTTTATTGCAGTTGGTGTGTAAACAGCCATGAGCCAATACACGAAAATTTGGAACTCGAGGCAATGATCGCCGCTAAAGATTTTCTAGATTTACACTGGTGAAAGCAGTCTTCGAGGCGCTACAACCACCGACTCCAGCAAGAGGGGAACCCGCAGGAAACTCCAAGAGGCCAAATTAAGTCAAGTTCAAGTACCGTGAACACTCGTAGTCTGGCAAACACGGACAAACAAGTCTGTCATTCTGTTTCAATTAAGGTCTGAACAGTTCGTATTTCATGTAAAATAATGGTTTTTCTTTCGATTTGCTTTTTGCTATGCTATTATACGGTAAGATTGCATTTTTTTGTTAAAACGCAAAACATAATGAGTGTTTCTAGCCGTTGAAGCTGTTGATTTTATCGATTTAGTTATAAATATTCACAGAGAATTTGTGCATTCATTGGTAGTTTCTGCTTAGTCATTAGTATGCTCTATATAGAGCATACTAATAAGGCTTCCAAACAAAGGAAAACAATGCCTCATTAGTATGCTCTATATAGAACCACTAATGAATACAGAAATTCTCTGTAATTTTACCCCACAATTTCCCTGTGCTTCAAAGCCCCCGCCACTTTACATAATTTAAGACAGTTTATGGAATATAGGGCATCGACATGCTGGACACTGATTGGCTGAGTGGGTGTGACCATGTTGTAAAAGTACTTCGAACATTGGTTAGCACTCTGAGATCTACAAAGACTTTAACATAAATGTAAACGATTAAATGGATCATTTCGCTTTTTCAATTCGTGTTCTCAATTTAAAAAGTTCATTAACCAGGAGTACTCGACGGAGCCGTTCGGCAAAATAACCGTACGCGTTCTGCATTCATGAGCTGGCTGGCAACTTGTCAACTGGCATAGAAATCTTGCTGGCAATGTATACATTTTGAATTTTGAGAAATCAAATAATAATATTTTCTTGTCCTAAAGTGTGCCTTTTCTTATTAGTGGCTATCGCGCGCTCTTCGCAAGATGAGCGGAGTCTGCGGTTGAAGATTATCTTTAGTTCGCGCGCGCGAATTCTACAGTACAGAAAATTTTCTCGCGCGGTTGTCGCGTTTGTCGCGTTTGTCAAGCAAACTGACATACATGCAGTGGAACCCCGATATAACGAACCCCTAACGAAAGTTTGTAAAACGCGGCTTGCACACTGACTCTCGCAGAAAAAAGTTTTTGTCCTAAAATTTCAAGCACTAAATAAACGTCCCTGTCTACTGAAACGTTACTAGACCTTTGCTGCGCTGCTGACGCGTCCACTGACAAGACCGGACCTTTGCTGTGAAACTTTGCAAATTCATTTTGTGAAACTTTTGCGGTGAAGCGTTCACTGACAAGACCGGACCTTTATTGCGAAACTTTGCAATTCATTTTGTGAAACTTTTGCGGTGAAGCATCCACTGACAAGACCGGACCTTTGCTGCGAAACTTTGCAATTCATTTTGTGAAACTTTTGCGGTGAAGTCTCCACTGACAAGACCGGACCTTTGCTGCGAAACTTTGCAATTCATTTTGTGAAACTTTTGCGGTGAAGCATTCACTGACAAGACCGGACCTTTGCAGCGAAACTTTGTAATTCGTTTTGTGCGGAAACGTTTGCGGTGAAGCCTCCACTGACAAGACCGGACCTTTGCTGCGAAACATTGCAATTCATTTTGTGAAACTTTTGCGGTGAAGCCTCCACTGACTAGACCGGACCTTTGCTGCGAAACTTTGCAATTCATTTTGTGAACCTTTTGCGGTGAAGCATCCACTGACGAGAATGGACCTTTGCTGCGAAACTTTGCAATTCATTTTGTGAAAATTTTGCGGTGAAGTGTCCTCTGACAAGACCGGTGACGCAGACGCTACTCGCCTGCATGTACTTTGTTCTCATCACATTTTAGCGTCATCTGTGCGCTATAAGAATGCACACATAGCCAGATTGAATCTATTTGTTAAGTCTTCACTTCTACTACGGTACTTAAATTGCAATTAACGCCGTGAGACTATGCAATGAAACTTTTGAGGTGGTTGACTGCTGAAACCTGACTTGATTATTGGTGCGAAACTCGATGTTGTCATGTTGCCCTGGCGACATCACTACAAAGATGAACCGGAAACAGTAAGATAAAGAATAGATTTGTTTGACGTGTACACACCTTATAGCATTAAAAGATTGCAGGGAATATATCACTGAAAACTTGCTGTTTGACACCTTTAATTTAGCAACATTTTAATTTCTGCACATATAAACAAATACAATCTCACAGCGTTTTTGAAGGTTATCACTAGGTAAAAGTATCTGTGCAATTCCTCAGTAAATGGCAAGTTCGGCACCTCGATAAAGTAAGTGATGCAAGTGATGTGATATATAATAAAGGAAAAAACTTGAAAAAAATAACAAATGAAGATCTAAAGGCCTTCTGTTATTTGCTGGGAGATCACAAGGTTTTGAAATAACTGTCCTGGCTGGCAAATTTTGAAGGCAATAATTTCCTGGCTAGCATTGCTATCAAATGTGCCGCTGGCTGCGAAAACAGAATCCTTCGAGCGATGCTTGCTGGCAAATTAAACTCTCAATCTTTAGCTTGCTGGCTCTGAAGAACGGATAAATTTTTGCCAGCAAAGTTATTTATGGGGCAAAAATAACTCGCTGATTACTAAATAACATCTTAGAGCAACAAACAATCAATTTTAGAAAAAAAATCGTTGGGTACTCCTGATTAATACAGACACAATAAACTTAAAACTGCTTTGTTGTTAGCAATATGTAAGGATAAGCGCGTTGCTTCAGAAGATATCAAGAAAATTTTTGCATGGAATGAAAAAACACGCTAAAATAGAGGGCGTTCTCTATTAGAATAAGAAATTTACGATTGAGGGAACAGCAGTCTGTATTATTTTACCGAATGCGGAAGCGTTCTGTAGTTTGACGACCTTCTAACTGCGCTTATTAACGATAAACGTATATGCACACGATTTTATATTCAAATCAAACTCAGTTAGCAATGTGTCTTGTTTTAAAATACTTTTTACTACAACAAGCAAAGATCACAACACCAAAAGTCTCTTTTCAAACTGCATGAACAGTTTTATTTGTGGATTGGTATAAAAATCAAAATCAAGAGTTACGAAACGATGAAACGATGACGACGGTAACTTATCACAAAGGTAATCAAAACTAAAATCCTCGCCTCGCATGTTCAGTTAGAACCAAACTAAAGCCGAGTTCGCAAAGTGACTCAGTCCCTTGTACAAATATTTCTGATGGCTATGTTCAGTGAATAGAGGATACTCGTCAATTGCTCCTCGAGTACTCATCAGTTGCTCCTTATACTCAAACAACAGTGCTCAATTTCGAGTGCTCTGAGTATTCAACAGTTACTCACAATGCAATTACTCACAATTACTCATTATACTCAAATAACACTTACTGTTAGTCGGAGTAATTAAAAATTACTCATTGTACACATTTGTTATTTAGAGATCATATCGCGTCCGCAGAGATGAACTGTAAAATAGCTAAAACTACTCGAAATTTCAAGCAAATCACAAACAAGTTATTGGATAAAGAAATGGGGGTTATTGTGTCGTTACAATGAACGCATTGTCAAATTGGTTAGTCCACTAATCAAAAGCGAAGTTTGTTTTTAATCTCATTTATCACAAAATCCATATCCACGCTAAGTTCCTTCCTTGTTTCCTTGTTTCTGTTGTCCCAGCACAAGAATCTTTTATTGTTTTAACCTTCAACAGTTCTTGGTTAGAGTATCCTACACTTTTCACGTGGCTGAAATCATTCCACTTTAGCCCATTTGGGCCGTAATAAATAGCACAGATAATGCGATCTTTGAACTCCTCTGCTTGCGCAACTTCACCAGACTGATTCTTAAACTCTAAGGATGTGAGGTTGGGAAGTTTAGTTAACTCGCTGAGGTAGGCTTCCCAACTGTTATCCAGCTTAAATCCGAGAGCGCTACAAACGTTTTCTGCAATCGTCATAACGTGAGCAAGATCAATGTTGTCTATTTCTTGGCCAAAGTAATGAAGCCATGCCTCTTCATCGTCCACCATCAGGCACACGCAAACGCATCTAACAGTTTGCTTAGAGTTGTTCCGTTTGAATTCAACTGTATAGCAGAACAGACAAAAAGAAACTATACAAGGTTTTGTTGAAGGCAAACAATTAAAACTGATGTGAAGGAAGCTAAAACAGAAGTGCAAGAATTTTTTTTTTAATGGCGAAGTGCCCGGCTTTGAATTGGAACTAAGATACTAAATTTAGTTCACCACCAAACCTTTTTTAAGGAATCTAATTTAAAACGCGAACTATACTGTTTTGCTTGTCAGCGGAACGTACTCTTTTATGCAATTCGCAATAAACAATGTAGGCGTCCTTCGAATGAACGCTTAAACAGCCATATTTACTTAACTGTCCTTTCCGACTCACAAGCACAGACCGACACAATTGCAATTTCAGAACATGTACAACCGTTTTTTGCTTGTCCTAAATAGAACATCAAATAAATTCACATTGAAAAGGAAAGTGAATAAGATGAAAAGAACCTAACCTTTAACTGAATTCATTAATCAGTCCATTAACTAACATTCCTTAATCTTGTGACACTGCTTGTTTTACAAAAGTACTTCGTATCACAAAGGCAAATCCCTTAAGCAATAACGGTAATCAAACAAATATTTTGCAACGATTGGCACGTTTGGAAAAGAACACGTCAATTTCGGAAGCCGAGTTTGCAAACTGATTCCTATGTACTCAAAGTTTCTAATGGTCTTAAGTTTGAAATATTTCTGTTTTAAATATTTTTTAAATATTTCTCAAATGATAACAGTGCTCAGTTTCAAGTGCCCTCTGTACTCAACAGGTACTCATTATGCCCAAATAAATCCTTCATAGAGAGGTGAACTGATTGAGAAGTATGTTTTCGATGTTCTTCTTCAAAACGTTGGCACCAGCGGTCAGCAGTGATTTCGACGAGCATGGTTTGCTTCAATGAGCAAATTGATTAAGGCTGTGAGTTGGGAATGATGAAAGTTATAACTATTCAGCGTAAATGCTTGTTGTTGACGGTGAAGGTCATCATTTGAAATAGATATCATCTTGATCTTTTCCTATTGCAGTAACTTGACATGATTTATCAAGGTGCGAATTTCTTCTTGATGTATCTCCACTAATTTGTTTGCATCATAAAGAGAACGTTCTATCTTGTTGTGCACAGGCAACTACACCAGGAACTGTCGAAACAAAACTGGAAACAGTTGGCGTGTTTCTGTGATCGCCCAATGAGGCTAAGAATGAGCCACTCGGCCAATAATCACACGCACTCGTACGTAGATTGTAACAAAAAGGATAGCAACTTTTTCCAATGTGCCGACAGTCCCTTAAATCCAAAGAACGGTACATGGGTGGATCCTATTCCCATTAGCGCCTTGCTCAAAGATGAGAGAAGTTCGCCACTAAATCCCATAAAGGAGTGTTCGGGCAAAAAGCTGTTTGCCGAACCTAATCGAGTGGATAGCGAAGACCACACCAGAGAGGATGTTGAACATATTACGGTGGTAGACAGTACCAATGAGATCGTGTTTCCAACCGAGTTGCAAAATCGCATCTTCAACCCAGAATTGGCAGACCAATACATTCAAGAACTGCGAGAAATTAGAAAGCAGAAAGAGGACTCTTACAGTGGTGGCTTGTTTTGAACTGTGTTTTGCTTATCTTAACTGCTATGTTATAAAGAACATTGTCTAATTAAATAAAATCAGTTGTTGTTAACCATGAATACATCGTTAATTGTGTGATGTTTTTAATTTAATTGAGGTCCCACTGTCAAAGGTACTCCCTAGTCGAGACCTCGATATAGTTAATTAATAACAAATCCTTATGAGAACAAACCTTAACTTCTCATCCTTGTGGTACATAAAAAGAAGTGGGTATTTTTACAAAAGCGGGGACCTAGCTCAGCGTTCGAGCAGTCGACTTGCATGCGACAGCTGCGGGTTGAAGGCCTGGTGTTTCTCCTTTTCATTTGCACGCGCACAAACAACATCCCCGGTATTTTAATCTACCAAAGGAGAATGATGTTCTGCATTAAAACAAACTTACTGCTGTTTTCTCTGGGGCAAAAGCATCTTGAGAACCCTCACTCAGTGCATACTGACTGGGCATCTCCTATTCTTTTTCTGTTGGACGTTTTTGACAACCTTGTTTCTCGTGGCGGTCTCTGTTGTATTTTCAACTAAAATATCTGCGACAGAATTGACAAAGAATAACCCCATATTTTTCACGATGTGTACTCACCACTCGCCTGCTACAAATGAGCAACGGTAAGGTTGTCTTACTCATACATATACTTGAGTCACTCAAAGGCGTAGAGCTCCTTGCATAGTTTAGGCATTCATTCCTCACTCTTTCAATGCTTCTCTCATGCGCAAACTGGCTTAGTCCTCATAAAAATGATCTGAGTACTCGAAATTGCATTCAATGTGGTTTGAATTCCGGTTGGCTGTTTGTCTAAATGCGACTACGCTCGTTGGTGGGAGAGCTACCTAGTAATTACAAGAAGTGACTTGTTATGTTTTTTTTTTAACAGTCAATGACATCATCGAGCATGCATAAACAAGTCCATTAGCCAAGTCAAGGCAAACCAGAACAGGAACAAGACATCTTTTTTTTTCCTAAACAAGATTACGCAAGTCTGAAAACCAATAAATCAAACAGGTTTAACAAGCTTAGGTCAGTTAATTTCCTTATAATTTTTTTTTGTTCTTTTGGGTATAGAAACCGACCTGTTTGCATTCTATTGAACTCCAGCGTTTCTTTGACCAGCTCCTAAACTGCATTGCTTTGCTTATATAACGATGGCACCAAATATTGAGATCCAACCACGTTACTTTGTTTTCTATCCTGTGGATGAATGTGAAAAAGTTACAATGCAACGTGCAGTTGCCGTGGCTGGTCATGTCTTTCAACTTGCTTTCGCTGCTGTCTGTGATGAACTCATTCTGCAAGAATCGTTGGGACGTTGTACTGGATGTGCCGTCAATCATCCAAGCAAGATGGAGCATTCGTTCCTGATGGTGGACGATGAAGAGGCATGGATTCATTACTTTGACCAAGCAATAGACAACATTGATCTTCCTCACGTTATGGCGATTGTAGGAAACGTTTGTAGCGCTCTCAGATTTAAGCTGGATAACAATTGGGAAGCCTACCTCAGCGAGTTAACTAAACTTCCCAAGACTGCCATCTACCTCACATCCTTAGAGCTTAAGAATCAGTCTGGTGAAGTTGCACAAGCAGAGGAGCTCAAAGATCGTATTGGCCGTTTTTATGCTAGAGACGTTAATGTCGTCTTAGACGTTAATATCGTCTCGAGACTACATTAACGTCTCGTATAAAAACGGAATATAAGTCAGACGACTTTAACGTCTGACGATGTTAACGTCTTCTGTTAAGTGCGACTGAACGTCGCACTTAACAGACGACTTTAACGTCTGAGACGTTAAAGTCGTCTAGTATAAAAACGAGACGACTTTAACTGGGACGAATTTAGCCCTAAGGCGCCTTACGTTCCAATTTAGGTAGCCGTTTCTCTACCACGAAGAATCGCTCTGTTCATCTCCACTTCTTTCCTTCCTTTCTCTCTTGTTGGCCACAACGCACAAACCAAGTGCTTATTCGAAAAACCGCTTCTTTGACTGATTACATTTGCGTTTTCATGTCTTTTATTTTTTAAAGACGTCGAGAACAAGACTTCAGAAGCTGTGAAGCAGTTAAGCAGAGTCTCCGCCGTGTTTACATGTACGTAGTTGGATTTGTTGTTTCGCACACTTTAACTGATTTGCCTCCGACTTTAATTTTAGTCGCGTGTAGTGTCTTCCGAGAATAGAACCCAGTCTTTTTCTTAGAAAACCTTGTTTTTTTTCCATTTGGTCGCCTGCTTTAATACTTCCCATTTTTATACCAGGCGTCATTAACGTCTGAGACGTTAAATACGTCTAGACGACTTTAACGTCTATAGCATAAAAGCGGCCATTATCTGCGCTATTTATTGCGGCCCAAATGGGCTAAAGTGGAATGATTTCAGCCACGTGAAAAGTGCAGGATGCTCTAACCGAGAACTGTTGAAGGTTAAAACAATAAAAGATTCTTGTGATGGGACAACAGGAACAAGGAAACAAGGAAGGAACTTAGCGTGGATATGGATTTTGTGATAAATGAGATTAAAAACAAACTTCGCTTTTGATTAGTGGACTAACCAATTTGACAATGCGTTCATTGTAACGACACAATAACCCCCATTTCATTATTCAACAACTTGTTTGTGATTTGCTTGAAATTTCGAGTAGTTTTAGCTATTTTACAGTTCATCTCTGTGGACGCGATATGACCCCTAAATAACAGATATGTACAATGAGAAATTGTTTGATTACTCCGAGTAACAAGTAAGTGTTATTTGAGTATAATGAGTAATTGTGAGTAATTGTATTGTGAGTAACTGTTGAATACTCAGAGCACTCGAAATTGAGCACTGTTGTTTGAGTATAAGGAGCAACTGATGAGTACTCGAGGAGCAATTGACGAGTATCCTCTATTCACTGAACATAGCCATCAGAAATATTTGTACAAGGGACTGAGTCATTTTGCGAACTCGGCTTTAGTTTGGTTTCAACTGAACATGAAAGGCGAGGATTTTAGTTTTGATTACCTTGTGATGCGTTACCGTCGTCACCTTTTCGGACTGTAACTCTTGATTTTGATTTTTATACCAATCCACAAATAAAACTGTTCATGCAGTTTGAAAAGAGACGTTTGGTGTTGTGATCTTTGCTTGTTGTAGCAAAAAGTATTTTAAAACAAGACACATTGCTAACTAAGTTTGATTTGAATATAAAATCGTTTGCATGTACGCTTATTGCTAATAAGCGCAGTTAATATAAAAGCTCGTCAAACAAAAGAACGTTTCCGCATTCGGTAAAATAATAAAGACTGCTGTTTGCTCAATCGTAAATTATTTATTCTAATAGAGAACGCCCTCTATTTTAGCGTGTTTTTTCATTCCATGCAAAAATTCTTTTGATATCTTCTGAAGCAACGCGCTTATCCTTACATATTGCTAACAACAAAGCAGTTTTAAGTTTATCGTGTCTGTATTAATGAACTTTCTAAATTGAGAACACGAATTTAAAGAGCGAAATGATCCATTTAATCGTTTACATTTATGTTAAAGTATTTGTAGATCTTAGAGCGCTAACCAATGTTCGAAGTACTTATAACATTTACTACGGCAACACAACGCGTGTTTAGTTTTCGTTCGTTTGTTTTCAAGCAAGTCATTAACAAAGTGAATGTGCCACGCTGAAGGTTGAGTGAATGATAACAAAAGAAAATTAAGTCTATTGTTTAAAAGCCAATTTGTTTCTCTTTGCTCTAAAGGCAATGAGTTCTGTATGCGTATTGTTTCTTCATAACAACAAATATGCTTCTGTTCATTTGACTTGTCAAACATGTCTGTTTACAACAAAAGCCAATATAGTTTCTTTATGCAATTAAATTCAAATGAATAAATTCTGTTTCAACTGCTGAAATTGGAAAACTTTTAACCGCTCTCCCAGTTTACGATTAACAAAGAAAAAACCTGTTTGTCTCGTTTTTCTTGTGAGTCCCCGTTTCGAGTCCCTAGACCATAATCAACCTGTCAAAACCGGTTTTGTCTATGATGTCAGTGGCTCTTAACCCTTTCCTTTGTTCTCTTGCCTATATATTTGCGATATCACCTGGATGGTTGAGCGGAATCACAACTCCCACTACAACACACACTTCTCTCTTAACAACTCATTAAATATTAAACATTATACTACAAAACAATAACACGCATACAATTATTCTTCCTCCAAAATCCCTGTCATGTACCAACATGACGTGCATCTCATTAGCTCTCAAGGCTATCTCATTAACTTGGGCCTGAGGAATTCATGAATAGATTGGTCTAGGCATCCTTCATATACTACTTAAATAAAGATAAATAAAGTAACATTAGTATAGCAGACGAAGGTAAAGAATAGTAATTAAAGAGTACCTTTAGTTTACAAGTTTCAGTGGGTTAACAATAAACAGCAACCCCCGAGGAACATTTTTTTACAAAATAAATGATGGAATCAAAATAGAAAAACGGTAAGCCTTTAACATTAATGCAAAGAAGATATCTTTTATCAAAAAATCTTACATTACTTACAGGAAGTAGTAGTAGTAGTAGCAGCAGCAGTAGTAGTAGTAGTAGTAGTAGTAGTAGTAGTAGTAGTAGTAGTAGTAGTAGTAGTAGTAGTAGTAGTAGTAGTAGTATTTTTTATTTCAAGACCATTCCGTCTATTCTTTCCGGGGAATACTTCATAGAGCCGGCTATACTGGGAGGCTCAACCGAAAGGGGTGACGTTTTTCACCTCTAGTATAGGAAGGTGTGGGAAATTTGTTGTTTTTGGCATCATTTTAATGGATCGCCAAAATACGCCTTAAACAGAAAGGGATAAAAAGAACGGAAGGATTGTGTTAATAAAAATAATAATAGTTACAAAAGGCGGTTTGTACACCTAATTAGTCGCCAGGGTGTGACTGAAAATGAGCTGCAAATTGCACCTTATATGCAATTGAAACTTAATTTCATCATTTCCTAAATAAAAGTAAAAAGCTTTTTCAATGGAAAAAAAAAGTATATGAGAGGTTTTAAAAGAGCTTCCACCTTAAAACCTGCCGATCCCCGTACAAAAACGTTATTAGGTACCCCTCGAGTTATTCTTTTAATATTTACGCTGATCACGGGGGCAGTCTAGCAATAGAACTCAATACCGTAAGTTGTCTCTAACAGTTCTTTACTCGTTTGTTAGTCAATAAAGACTACCGACGATGTAAATTTATCTCACCTTCCTTACAATACATGCCATCTCCATAATATCCCGGATTACAAGTGCAGTTGTAAGATCCCTTAGTGTTCTTGCACACAGCAGTAGCACTGCAATTGTGTTTTCCTTCTGCACATTCGTCAACATCTAAAAAAGATGCGATAATATTGCTGCTATAGTGGCAATATTAAAATGAACATGGAAAAAATACACAAAATCATTCTTCAGTTAAAAAAAATATTAAAATACTAATAATAAATGAATACTCATATTACCTTGGCAGTCGCGGCCATTCCCATAATATCCCGGATCACAAGTACAGTTGTATGATCCCTTGGTGTTATTGCACATAGCATGAACACTGCACTTGTGTTAATAATAACTCATAACATTACAAGATGTAAAGGCCAGTAGGGTGCACAAAGTTGTAAGTACAAAAATTGTATAACTGCTAGCTGATTCAAGACGTACCGCTTTCACAGTTCAGGCCCTTGAATCCAGAAGTACACAAACAGCGATATCCCTTGTCTGTAAAACCGGTTTGACAGGTTGCGTTGTTCTTGCAAGGTTTGTTCACACAAGCGTTCTAAGAGCGAAAAAACCGCTTGTAATCCCTTAATCTTGCAGTTGTCAAAAATTCTTATATAGTAAGTGTCTTCTTACAGTATCTTTGTTGAGATAACGTCTCTGTTTCTGAAGATATTTACGTTTCTGGTGTCAAACGGCCATGCTTTTGCCCACGTTCAGTCCCAACTGCGTTTCCCGTAGTACCAAGCAGACCTTAGCCAATTAAATGAATGCTCAGTTTGCCTACACTCGATAGTAGAATCAGTGTAGTGAATATGAAGCATAAAAATTAAATGAAAATACTGTATTTATATTGACCATGGGATAACACATATAGCCTAGGCTAGTCAAGGCAAAACGTTTTGTGCCCTTTGTGCACTAAAAATGGCGTATTTATGATCAGTTGTAACCTGCGATCAGGCCGAATTTTAGCATCGCTCTCATATTCTCTTACGTTGGTCGCTCGCTAAAATAGGGCCTGATACAATCTCTCACAGGAGTTCATGTCGGCGACCAAATTTTGGCCGCGGGAATCTCGCAATCTGATTGGCCCTTTAACAATAGAGCTGTCAACGGAAGTAAATTGTCTACGAGACTTCGATCCGACCTCCATCGCCAAGGAAAAACCAAGGAACAAGTCTGCCGAAGTGAAATGTGTTGCTCTAATAAATTCTCGTCGTTTTAGTAGACTTGTCACCATTTCTTTCTCTTCTGAGAATAGCGTTCGGTTTGACGCAAGCTGTCTCTCACCTGGAGCAGAGAAGTACAGCAACAGTGAAGTTAGCTTATGTATTCCGTTTTATCGCATCGTGTCTCGGAATTTTCATTTGACGGCTTTTAGCTAGTATTGATAACATGAACAGAGTAGTGGCTGTTTCCGCGTTTTACGAAACAAAACGAACAGCAGACGAACAAGTATCTTTCGCCAAGAATGATCAACAAGTCAACCGATAATTCGGTAAACTTAACGGTAAAGTGATGTTTGGCGAGAGCCGCAATCAATTAGGCGCAATAACGATTTTCAGTTTATTCATGCATCGTTTAATACTTATGCCGTTTTATTGATCTCTGACATCGACATCAAAGGATCTGACTAGTTTTATAATAAATGTTCTTCGTTTTAAAATTCGCTGCTGTTTAGAGATAAAATTCGCTGCTAATCTCAAGTATTAATCACTACAGGAACTAAATTAAATTACAAAATATTCCTTTGTTTATAAACGGTTTTATTTATATCTTTATTCTAAAGATTGAAACTGAAGGTATTTCTCTTAATTGCCCAAGTTTTTTGACGCAGAAAATCGGTGACAAATGCGAAGAGAATATTTCCGCGGATACCACCTGAATGGGAAAGGATTCAAGCATACACTAGCATATTTTGGTACATGACAACCTCGTCGTGTTTTGAATTTTCATTCAGTTTCAGCTCAGACAGAGCAACCATGTACAATACCGGAACCTTCAAGTTAGCAATCGTGTAAATTTGAGTGCTTGTGCCTAGAAGATATATCGTAGCTTATGATTTTCTTATTTTGCCGACATTTACGTGACTTTATGCGAATTGCCGTTATGGGAAATTTGCATACCGAGGATCGTGCAAGCAGAAGAAATTCTGATTGCCTGTTTTGTTGAATGTCAATCAATCAAAAAAGTGGGCGGTAGACGTTCCGTAGAAGAATTGTATCAGGCTCTATTTTTCGTTTCGCCTGTCCCGCCTGAATGTTTCACCGAGCGAAACGAAAATAGAACCTGATCGCAGGTTAGATATTAGTCTGCTCATAGATGATAACTGCAAGGGCTGTTCCCTCTGCTCCTCATAATTATTTTATACAGTTTTAAGTATTTTTAATTCTCTTTTTACATATTTTTAATATCTGCTCATCATCATTATTTTATATAGCTTTAAGTATTTTAAATTCTCTTTATATATATTTTTAATATCTGACTATCATAAATATTTTATATAGCTCTAAGTATTATAAATTTTCTTTCTACATATTTTTAATATCTATTAATTGTGTCCCCAAATTAGTATGGGATTTTCCCAGGCTATGTGGCCTTGACACATTAATAAAGTTTATCATCATCATAGATCAGTTGTAACACCTCTTGAGCAGGTCAGTCTAAGATTCTAAGCGGGGCATAAAAACCTGGTTCTAATGTTATAGATTTTACGACGCTAACCTTCATTAAATTTGTTCTACAGTGAGTGGCACGTTCTAGTTAAGTCTAGAAAGTTCCTACATAAATACGACAAAAAGGATTAATCTGATGATAACTTTATAGCTGAGAAAGTTTGCGACAGATTGACTACGAAATAAAGACAAGCTTGAGAAAGTTAGGCTGAATGTGTGAACTTTCCAATCGAGAAGGATCCTCACCTTTGCCGCACGGTACACAAAATTCTGGCTTTCCTCCATCTCTTCCTTGTGTCCTTCATGAGTAGCATTATTCAACTCACAATAGTGATTTCCAATTTGACTTGCCTTCAAATTAAAACTGACACAGTTGGATTCCATGAAGCAGTGCGTCATGCACAGATCCTCCACTTTGACGTCTACAACGCGGATCGTGATTTTTCAGACGTTTGTTTTTGTATGTTCTATCTGCTTTGAACACCAAATTGCGACATTGGTCTGAAAAAAAATTTAATTTTTATTTTATTTTAAATAAGATGATGAAACTACAAAATTAAAATAAATGGCGGTTTAAATAATGTAAGGTGCACGTAGGCACCTTGTTACCCGTGGGAAAATAATCACATGGTAAAGAAAACTGGAAAAAAAACATTAAAAGGAATTCATCACACCAAAAACATGGAAAAAAATTGGACATCAATTTGTCATTTACGAATTGAATTTTGGATTGTTCAAACCCTACGCTTTGATCCCAACGTTCGCTCCTTAGACTCTGCTTATGCCCAAGATTAAGATAGTTGACAAACAATGGCTTCAGATTTTTATTGTTTCGTGTCTTTTGTTTTTGTGGTAAATGTGATTTTGTCTTTGTTTTGCTGCTTGCTTTGTTTTTTTTTCTCTCTTCTTTCACACCCACCTGTCCATAATTTGTAGCTTGCGCTAGCACAACCCTAGTAGCTTAAAGTGCCGATTATATTAAACTGATCAAAATAATTTGCTTCCGAATTTTTCTTTTATTTAAAATAATATCGATTACATCAGTAGTTTAATTTACTCTAAGTGGGACATTTTACGAATCATAATATTATGTAATATAATAATGTACAATACAAGTTTACAATATTTCACTTTACAATATTTCTGGCTCAAAATAGATAATTTGACCTTCGCATTTTAAGCATTTCTAAAATATATTCTTTCGTTAACTTGTAAAACTAAAACGTTTCTTCTTGCTTAACCTTACATGAGGTTACAATATACTGGTTATAATAGACAGTTTATTCCAAGTGTCTTAAAACATAGTCCTTTTACTATTCTTTTTCTTCACGTTGAATTCGAGGAGTTAAAATATATCGATCGTATATATATTCGCACCTGCGGTTCGCAAGATTTAATGTTTGACTTAAAAGTGTGCAAAGATTGTGAGCCTCAGAGTTAAAAAGGGATTTTGTCGTTGCTTTGCTAAAGAAATAAAATGAAAACCAAAATAATCAGTACAACAGCATTATGAAACCAACTCACCTTGTAAACAGGTTACCTCAAACATCAAAGCGTTCATTAAGATGAAAAGCGAAAAAAAGAAAACATCAGACATGGCTTGTATATGATATATATCTACATATATATATATATATATACTGTAATAGAAATAATTGTACAATAGAACCACAAGCTTCCCAACCGATTTGTCATGAATTGAAACTATAGCGACACTGGGTTACTGAGGAAAGCTTCATTACAACCAAGTTAATAAGCGCGTGGGAACTGGACTCCAACCGTTTTGTCACTGAGTTTATTGAACTAACGCATTCTTTCTCTGTTTTTTTTTCTTTGTTTCTTTGTTTCTTTCGTTCTTTCTTTCTTTCTTTCTTTCTTTTTTTGTCCAAATCTAACCGAACTCCTTAAAACTGAATGAGTTTAACAATAACTGATCTAACTGAGAGCATTAAATTTGCTAAAAAACGAAAACAGACTAGAATTAATTCATTTATTTTATTTTATTTTTACTTTTTTGTGTGCTGGGGTTCAAATAGGGCCCTTAACAGAAAAAAGGTGCTTGTTACACTTTTCAGTCAGTCCAGGTCCAGGTTTAATAGTAGAAGTACATGAGCAAAACAAATTTTTACCAGAATCAATTTTTGTTATTATTTAATTTTACTTGCTTTATTTTTCTTTTATGCTTAATTATTTGCTGAGTCGAAAGGGTAAGCTAAAATGTGTCAAAAGTAAAGTCCATTGCTCTAAAATATGTTGGTCAATAGAAAAATTTGTGACAATTGGAGGGAGATAATTATGCAGAAATTTAAAACACAGCGGGAAATACTCAGCATGCATACAGTACATACAGTTACAACTTGAAAAAGGCGATGAAAGAGAGAACGGGGAATAAATGTACCAAGCTTATATGTGCATAGAAGTTGTTTTGCTAACTTATTAAGCATATCGTGTTGAGACGTTATCCTTACCGCCGCCGTCGTGTCCGTCGTGGTTGCTTAAGGTTCTCACTAATGGCAGTAAAAAAGAGTAGTTGAAAGGCGCCGTAATATGTTCTTGGGTCATAGGTTACATGCAACTTTTACATTGTGCATTACTTTTGTTAACTTTACTTTGTCTTTCAGAGTGCTTGTGCGAAAAACCCCTGCAGACGGGGAAGGGGTATGTGAGGGAGAAAGTGGCAGAAAAAAATGGAAGGACTGAAGAAGGCAGTGCAACGCCTGCCCAGTAATGAGCTCCCTGCTGCCGTAAAGACCGCCATTTTTCCCCATTACTGCGTCACTGGCGAACGCAAAATTCTGATTGGCTTCTTTAGACAATAAAGTGCCACAGGAATTTACGAAATTTCCAACACAAAGTTTTATTTGGACGAGTAGTCGTGTTGTCAAAGACTTCAGAAGATTTAAACTTAGTTACAAGTTGCGAATTTAGCTTAAAATCGGATTAAAAGGCGGCAGTTTGAGCTCTTCTAAAGGAAAGAGATGTTTTAGCGGTCATACCGACAGGATAAGGTGCTAGAAAGAAGAAATTTTGTCAATGTCAGAGAAGATTTCAAAATGCACTGCCGCCGGGTCTTTCACGCGTGATTATTCAAGACAATAATACCCCTTTCTCGGAATGAAGACTCGTATTTTCAGAACTATAAATCGAAAGAAGAAGCCTATAAAGGAAAATTTGTCAGCTCAAACAGTGCAATTCAGAGAGCTTAAAGTGAAGAAATTATCCTTTGAGGACAGACTGACGACTGTTTTGTTAAGACGAAGGCAAATCTGCCTTTGCAAGAAATCACTTAAGGTGTTGACTTTGTAGGAAATGTTATAGTGCTTCTGGGAATTCACGGTAAAGTAAATTACGTTTTCTGATTGTAAATTTGTACCGAATATTTTTTTAATTGATCGATCCTTTGTATTTCTTATGCTTTCGCGAAAGTTTTGAATAACGCGCAGTTCGGTCAATAATAAAAAATTATCCTGCGAAATCGCGCGGAATTAATATCACCTGATACTTAGCCGACGAGGCCGTAGGCCGAGTTGGCTAAATCAGGGGATATTCCGCAAGACTGAGCAGGATAATTGTTTTATTATTCAACAATTTCTCATCGACTACCATTTTCAGAACAAGAAAAACTATCGTTCTATGATGAAAACGCTAAAAGCTAGCAACACGTAATAAAAATCAAAACATAACTTCAAGAATACGAAGTTTACTACCTTTCACTTAAAAAAGACTCATTTACAAACTCATGTTTGGAAGTGAGAAGACAGAGTAAAAAAATACTGCTACCTTACCGAGAATAAGTCCTCTTCCTGTGAATTAAAGTCTTTTCAACTTTACAACTTTCTGTGAGCAAGTGTGCTGCTTCGTTCGCAATACCATTTTCTTGGTTGAGTTCTCACTATGAAAATTCCAAGTCAACCTCTGGATATCTTTGTGAGCTGAAGCAAATACTTGTTGACTTTTTGAGAACATTTAATCGAGGAAAGTTTCTTCCAGGGAGTTAAAATTTCCGGAAAACACCGCTAAAACTGCCTCGGTTTTCAAAATGTCCGCCAAACAAGCAATGAAAGAAATCTCCAGTGCACTTCCAAATATGGTCATTTAGGTATATCGCAGGATATCTGTCATGTACGGATGACAGAAATAAGGTCTTCCTTACCATATATGGGCATAGTGACAATTTGTTGAATAATAAAATGGAATAGCTGTCAAAAATTGAACGGATTTGGTTTTCAGAAGCAAAAAGGGGCTTCTCTTTATAAATCTTTTTATCTAGAGAAGCCTGCTGTCTCTCATTCCTTAAATAAGCTATGTGATTTAAACCAACACAAATGCATTCTTAAAGTTTAATTTTCACAAAACGCCTGCGTAAATTTTCAAAATTCTGACATTTAATTTGTTTTAGGGGGCAACTCTAAGTATCCCTTATTCAAAATTAGAAACTGTAACAATCCTAGACCAATTGACCGTTGATTTTCAAGCCTGTAAGTTGTTCTTTAGTTCTAAAAAATTCTCATCATGCCTAACTTTATTTTCATACGCTTCATTGCCAAACACTGAGTTGTTCAGTTAAGGACGTTCGCGCTCATTGTTTGTGCGCATCCTTACTGCGCACGTAATTCACGTCGCAATGTCATGCCATTTCATGCATCAAGCGCGCGCGCTGAGTAAGAAATATAAACAGATACAGTGATGGTGGATAGTTTTGTATCTATAAACGTGCTTAACTCTCTTAAATGCACGGTGACCCTTTTCTTTTTTGCGATAAATCACATCCTTTACTGGTTCTCTGCATTTTGTCCAAAAAGAAAAAGATTCTAAACGTGCGAAGTTTTAAATTTTTGCTATTTCTACTCAAATACGATCGAATATTTCTACAAATGCAGGTGACTTTCAATTATCCTTTGATGAGGGTAATTATACCCGAAGAAACGATATTGCAAGCAAAAATGTACTAAATAGTCATATTTGAAATGACATGAATAAATAAGCATTGTCTAGAGTCCTTGCAGCAAAAAAGCGGCCGATTTCGCCTTCCATAACCAAAACTTCTAAAAACACAGCATTTACAACACGCTTTATTTCCGAAACGAGCACAGTGACCCCCCAATATTTTTGCTTTTCTGACATGAGTTGGTCATTATCTAAGGACAGCAAAAGTTTGGAAAAAATCTTAACGTGGGAAGATTTGATCACGAATGTCCTAATGTGTGACGTCAGACATGCAGAAAGGCATGGGTGGATTGCAATGACAGTTAACCTAATTGGAGTAATTGAAAATCGGTAAATGACGTGGTCTTTAGGGCAGCCGTTCCCTCCTCCCTTCTCCCCAGAGCGCCATTTTCTTCTCACTCTCTCGCACGCCCTACCCCCTCCCCGTTTAGGCCTGCTATACAGGCTAAAAAGACCCCTACCATAACTACGTAACCGCTTTTACAAGGATTCAAGGGAAAAACTGTCGGAAATGTGAAATCATAGTGGCGTACGACTTTGATTTTCAATTTCAACAACTCATGGACTGTACCGTTACTCTTAAAAGTACTGCTTTAAAAATGCTGTCACCCGTGGACCACCAGTATTATAGAAACCAAGAAGCAGCTGATTATTGAACTGGTGACCCTCTACAGTATTCGGTGCACCCAACTGTATTCAAGGCAGCCTCAACGCAGAAAGAAGAGAGTGACGATACAAAATCGCCTATAGCATTATAGAACTTCGCGGAATCGCAACCTACCAAACTTGTTTAACCAGTAGTTTCCTGCTTGCGAAACATGAAGGTACATGCACTTAAGAAAACTTTAGGAAACTTCGATTTCTAGACAGTTCTTGAATTCACAAGGTATCTAAACAGTTGGTGTAATTTTCGATGAGGACCTTTCGCTAGGAGTGTAACTCCCAACACGACTGTACGTACCTCTCTCCTGAAGACTAATAAAGCCTTACAACCTTTATGATGGTTTATTTTAAGACTAGATTGCGAAAGGAAACAGCGTCCGAATATTTTTTTTCCGAAAATTATCTGTCCGAAATTAAACACGACCAGACGTTTTGGAAATTTTTGTGAATCTTGAAGGTGAGCAGGCAGACGTTTGTGGAAATTTTTGGTTTCAGGACTAATTACGAAGGGTGTTGTCAAATATATCCCCCAGGGTGGTGGGCGTGGTGTTGATGTAATTTTGGGGGAAGTTTTACACTTTCAGATTTCCATTGGCCTCAACTGAAGCAGCTTAAAATCGTTAAGAGACACAATATGTTCTCATCGCCGATTTTTATTGCCCAGTGCCACTCACTACTATTGCCCAGCCATTGCTTCTCAAACTTTGTTGTCTTGAGGAACTGTTTTGGAGACAGGCCTAGGTATTGGTAAGAGAGTATGATATAAATGTAATAAATGTAAAGAAGATCCTCGCAGTTATTAACGCAACTTATGCAGTTGCGAAAAGAAAGCCTGAAAAATCAGGCTTGCCGGGATTCGAACCCTGACCTCTGCGATACCGGTGCAGCGCTCTAACCAATTGAGCTAACAAGCCAACTGGGAGCTGGTCATTAAATTGGTTCGTAATATACCCGGGAAAGATGAAGATGAAATTATGAATATATGAAATTCATATATTTGAACTGCGGAATGAAGAAATAACTGTAAAGAAGATCCTCGCAGTTATTAACGCAACTTATGCAGTTGCGAAAAGAAAGCCTGAAAAAAATCAGGATTGCCGGGATTCGAACCCTGACCTCTGCGATACCGGTGCAGCGCTCTAACCAATTGAGCTAACAAGCCAACTGGGAGCTGGTCATTAAATAGAGTATGATATATCAGCTAATCCTAAATTCACAAAACGTTACTTAATTTTTTTTTTTAATTCCAGGATCAAGAGAACTATTCTGAAAATGTATTATCCATCTGGAACTAAAGGTCCTGAGAGGGGAGCAGACAAGTTGTTAGTTGTATTTTTTGGTAATTCGGGACTAATTGTAAGGAACCACTGCATTAAGAGCTCTCGTAAGTGACTGCTTCCGTAAGCGGGCCACGTCCACTTTTGAGAATTACCGACTGTTTCTTTTTTTTCCTTTTTTTCCTACTCGCCGAGATTAGGTAGACAGAAACTAAAAATCGTTAAAAATGTTAGTAGGTAAAAGGAAGATGTGACCATGGCATTTGTAGTCTTTCAATTTCATCGCAAAAAAATCACAGATTTGAGAGAACTACCTGCATATGGCCGTAAAATGAGCAATTCGCGCAGGTTGGTAAAAATTAACACTGTAAGTGCAACTGCTGCAACTGTAAATGAATAAGAAAAAAGAAATAGAGACAACATTGAAATATTCGAAACGGTAGGTTTTCTGTCGACAGTTACCGGAATCAAATCTAAATATCACTATTTCAAAGTGCAAAGAAAAAAAACTAAGAACTTTTTTTGTTGATAGCAGAAAGGTCGATTCCTGGCACTTACCAGTGATTCAAGTATATATCCCTACACGAAGCAAAGGACGAGCCCGTTTAAAAAAAAAGAAAAACTGTTATTATTATTATTATTATTATTATTATTATTATTATTATTATTATTATTATTATTATTATTATTATTATTATTATTATTATGAAAAAAAAGAAAAACGTTATACCGTGTGGCACTAAATTTTTGCGGGTTCTAATTTTTGCGATTTTTGCGGGTCTTTTTCACTATCCGCAAAAAAAAGTTCCCGTGCAAAAATTTCCCGCAAAAATTTACTCCACTGTCGAAATTATATACAAGCATCGCCTTTTACATGAAATGTAAAATTATGTTGATGACCGTCTCTTTCGTATAGAAACAAAACGAAATGAAAAACACTCAGAAATAAAATGATGAAATCGCAGTCGGTACACTACAGTATATAGCTGTTAAAAACTTTAACGGTCTTAAAGATAAGGATCTTCTAAAGGTACTCCATTGATTAACTGAAAACGTGTTAAACATCTGCATGTCGTTCACCAAAGAGCCCAGGTTCACCTGCATTTGATGACCTTTATTGTTTTTACTCAAAAAACGATAATGTTTTTCCAAATTTGAGGCGACTTCCTGGCAATCGCAAAAATTAATTCCCAGCAAGAAAAACCAGTTTTTTCCAATCGCAAAAATTAGTTCCAGCAAAGCACAAAACTCGGACATTCACAAAATTAAACTCCCACAAAAATTTAGTGCTTCACGGTAGTTAATTTTATAATTAGAACTGATAAGACTGCGGCGGAATTTGGAAAGTCAAATGCGAAAAATACAGACGCGTCGTTTTACCAGGTTTGTCGACGGCTATTGACTTCTTCAGCAGTTTATCCTCAGTTACCTCAAACGATTTGATGGCCTTGGCACCAGATGGAGTCCCCATCATTCACAGAAATAAACAGAGACTGTGACAAAAAGATCACAATAAACTTTTAGCTTTCACCGTCGAGATCATCTTAATCGCAAAGCTAACGAATTTACGTTTGTACAGCGCCGAAAAAGTGATCTAATTTATGCCTGTGCCTCATAATTAAGGTTCTGAACTGTGTGCGAGTCTCGGTAACTCTATCTGTCAAAAGAAGGAGAAAATGTTCTCGCCACAAACCCAGCAAATCATCTTTCCCCACGTTTTTCTAAGCCATCCTTTTGCTGCTGCTTTATTTAATCAAAAACACTGCCGACAATCAAGACAGGACCGTAAATTTTAACAGCGATTTTAGGACCAAATTCGTGCTCCCTATTTTGTATGCAATTCGATGGTTAAAGGCAATCTCAATTGCGTTCCTCGTATTTAGAAGCAAATTTCAAAATGATCAGCATGGCCGATGTGATAAAACTGGCCCGCATTGAAATAATTTCCATAAGTTGACGAGGAAATCATGAATCAGTGTTGCCAATAACCCTGTCTGTAAGACGTATCGGTTGAAGAACTCTTTTATCATTAGCCATAGCGTGTGATATGATATGTATAGGACTATTTAACATGGGGTTTCTTGATATTCTTACCCTCTTTACTATTTTCTTTTATATTTTAAGTCGATACAGATTATATAGTTTACTATATTAACTACCGACATAAGCGTTTTAAGAATAGATCAGGACAAAGTTATGATCATTTGAAGAAATCATCCAGTTTACTTTCGAGGCATAAAAATTGAAAACATGGTAATACCTTCCATGATAACAAATCTAACACAGCGGGGGGGGAAGGAGGCGGATTCTTCATTCTTCCCGCACGGACTTTGGACGTTTATAACCTTTTTAATAAGCAAGCTAAAGCAAAACAAACTTGGTGACATTTCCTAAAACGTATCTAGGAGCATTATAGTATAGTCCTAGTCCTATAGTCGTAGCCTATTAAATTTGACGTTACCATGGCAACCACTCTTTGACAAGCGGTTTTTTCAGAATTTTGAATTTCCCTCTTTTTAATCAAAATTCATTTTTAAAGTAATTTTTAGATCATTCCTTAGTTAATTTATTGATTTTGATCACTTCTTGATCAATTTTGGCGGTCCAAGATGGCAGATCCAAGATGGCCGCCTTTTGAGAACAAAACGTTATTGTGACGTCCCTCTCCGATTTTTTCTTGAGGACAGCGGGCGGCTGTACACAGGCTATAAAACAGGAAAATGTAACTTTCCCCAGGAACCTCATTTTTACCTACTAATAGGTAAAGTTGCCTCGTGTAACCACGGCTAATGTCACATGCACAATGCACTTAGTGTTGTTATCTCATTACAAAAACAAACAAACAAACAAACAAATATTACATCTTAATTTGTGTTCTTAACGCTGAGCCCTGACTCATTCCCGCATCTTTGGGCTGTATAAATCGCACGGGGCCAACACAAACTGTGTGAGCGCTTGTAGTTTTAAGATTATATGGGAATGTATGGGAAAACCGAAAGGTTTTTATTAACGTGAAATATTGCGAGGAGCATTCACATTTTAATTCAAAATAAGCGTAATCTTACCTCTATCGTTGTGTTTTTCGTCATTGTGCCCCTAAAAGGCAAAAATGAGCGATTTTCTAGGGACGACAAAACACGGAGTAAAAAAAAAGTAAAAAAAAGAGGAAAGGCTTTTGATTTCAGTTAGCGAGAAGTTCGAGAAAATAGGGTTCGAGTTGTCAAGATTCTACTGTATTACGTTTTTGTACGTTTTTGTAAGCACGACCACATGTTAACCAACACCCCGCGTCACGCTTGTTTAATAGCAGTCACACTATTTTATAACTATAATATTATCAGAACTTATTCAAAGCCGCAAAAGTTTACGCTCACCCAAAGTCCGCATGCAAACTGATTTTTCCAGAATGTTGACTTTTGTTGTTGTTGTTGTTGTTGTCGTTGTTGTTGTTATTATTGTTGTTGTTTTTGTTTTGTTTTTGTTTTGCTCTGTTTTTCAATGAAACATTTCAATTTTCTTGTGGTAAATTCTTGTGTGTAAATTCTTGTGATCAAATTAGTATTCTGTTAACAGTTTTTAAATTCATTTTTTATTCAAATATGAAACTATCGACAGCATAAAGTTTAATTAAATTTATTAAGATATTAAAAAACTTACATGACACGTAGCTTGTATACACTATTAGGAAACTCGATGTCTTTTGCTCTCAGACTGTCTCAGAATCAAGCCACTTGTTCTGCCGTTAGTCCAAGATTTGAATAATATGAATGTTCACATGATTTCATCTACTGCCCCAAACGGTAAAGCCACCTTTTTCTTCAAGATTACTACCTGAGATAATAACAAGCAGTACCAATTGAAAGTACTGCTTAATAGAGTTTCACTTTAAGAATTTATCCACTGACTCAAAAGTTAGAACTTGCAGAGCATAACAAACAGAATCAAGGGAAATGCCGCAACTTCTCACTACTAGAGGCATGTATTTGAATCGACACATTTTATGATATCGTTCACAGATTCTAGGGTTTGAATCACGTCGTAGAGCATAACAAACAGCATAATAAACAGCACTACCACGGCTTTCAGTTCGGTGGTCACACTGTAGGATCTCATCCATAAAATTAAAATTTAAAGCGAACTTGTACAGAACAATAACAGTACCACAGAGAAGTACTCCCTAGTGTTTTGTTTTTGTTGTTGTTGTTGTTGTTGTTTTGAGTGATCGCACCGCTTATACAGGCTGAAAAGTTAAAATCACTGTGTACCCACAAAGAGTACCGCAGGAATGTACTACTCAGAAGATTTCAACCGATTTGCCATGAGTTGTCACATTTCAAGTAGTTCTCATCCACAGCATCATTTCTTTACTCAGAACCATTTCTTATGACTTAGAGTTTGACTCTAATAGTATAAAAACCAACTCTGGAGTCCAGATTTTATCAGCATGCGAATTTTCAATACTGACCTTCAAACGTTTAATCCAATCGACGTTGAAAAAAACATTGATATAAGTTTTGTAATATGAAACAACTTTATACGAGTAATGCTTCTCCCTCAAATCTACATCAGTAGGTCAGGCCCCTCTCTCCCCATGTCTGTATTGTTTGTTAACGTTATTTTGACCATCTCCCGGTACAAGATTTTCTGTTTGCAATGGATATAGGTGCAGTATGACAATTTTAAAGTGACTGTCATGACACAGTCGGCCTTAGAAATTAGTATCACCTATTTTATATGAAGCTACTGATTTCAAAGTTAAAAGAAGGGTAACGTTTTTTTTTTTCGAGCTTGTTTTCTGTAGGAAACCTTAAAAAGGCGTGTAAGTAATAAGAAGAACTTTTTTTTCTTCTCACTGCACAAAGATATATCCCATGGTTTTAATGTGACGTTCTCCTTTATGTGGCAAGTATGTTGCCTCGTTCCCACACGTGTTGGAGTCATCATATTGTCCTCCAGTTCCAAACCCGATTCTGGAGTCACAGTTACTGCAATCGTTTTCGTTGTTACCGAGGATACCGATTCTTGCCTTGGAATAGCTACTGCTACTACACACAACGTTGAACCCTTCCTTGTTACAATTGGTTTGCAGAGAAGCTTCAGAGCCTATCAGCGACTTCCACGTGTCACGACCCAGCGAGGTGGCGCGGGATTGCCCGTCAGCGATCAGTGAGTGTAGGGAATCAGCTTGCTTATTCATGACAGCAAAATTTATCTTCTGGTCAATCTTCATACCTAGGCAGATCTTGGAGAAGGATGTGTTCCAGTAGGCCGGTAACTTGGTCTCTTTCGTATCAAACCCGGTCTCCCCTCCTTCGAGGTTAAAGGTTTCTTTGGTGCTCCACAGATTGGAATTGTAATGAAAGGTTGTCTGTTTGTAAACCAAAATACAACAAAGAAAGGGCAAAAAAAGGTCACTTAGAATACTCAGGTGCACAACGGTCAACAAAGGGCTCTCATTTGACATAAAACAAATGCAATTTTATTGTCCTTCCAGAGAAGTTAACGATCGATAATCTCAGTACTTCAAAATTCTGAATTATGATTAAGAAGCTTGTTTGATTACTCAAAAAGAAAAAGAAAAGTATCTTGGCATTTTATATAATCAGACTTCGCTTTTTGTGCGGTTGGTGTGCTCTGCGATCTCTCCTTCTCTGGAGCCCAAGCTTTTAATAATTTGCCACCGTCTTTGAAAAAAGTCGAATCGTTAGTGGTCTTTAACACGAAGCTTAAGGATTTATTTCTATAGGGGTTTTTCTTGCTACATTGTAAATAGTTTTTATTTCATCATGTATTTTGCAACCTATTCTTAGGATTATTAATATTATTAATATTGTTATTTTTCTTATTTTTATTGTTTGTTACTTTTAGTTGCCCAGGGCACCCATTTATAGCAGCTTTTGCTGACGGGTTTACCCTGGTATTACCCTGGTATTATTATCATCATCATCATTATTATTATTATTATTATTATTATTATTATTATTATTGTTATTATTATTATTATTGTTATTATCATCATCATCATTTGCTAACACCAATGAACCAACACCTAGATATGTACGCATTGATGGAGAGCAGAGGGGTGCAAGAGTGGGCTGTAGCGGTACGAGAGATAACCTCTTGATTGATCGCATGGTGAGTGAAGATTGCACAAGAGGAAGAAGAAATACGAGTATGGCATGGATTGATGTGAAGAAAGCATATGATTCGGTTATTATTATTATTATTATTATTATTATTATTATTATTATTATTATTATTATTATTATTTTCTTGATTAAACGCCGGGGGCGTTTATTCGGGGCCTAGCGTTTATTTATTAAATGCATTTTTCAGTATTGGACATTGATATAACCAAGAACCAAATTTCAACAAAACGTTTAAAAAATGTGAAACAATGTCATCAACTTTGTTTCATCTAAGTTAATCTGGTAAGTTATTTATCAAAATAACACCACTGACGGAAACAGTGATTGAACTCTTCTGAACGTTACGTTTCTCCGTGCATGAAACACGGAGGAAGTGTATCGGTAACTGTTCGACAGCAAACGTACTGTGCAAGCAATTTTGAACAAGGTGATGGCGAGGTTCCTTTACCATCAGTTCTGAGAAAGGCAAAATTATGGAACGATTCAATTGCAAGGAACTGCTGGAGAAACGTTGGAGATACCCTTGTGATGATCCTCGTTTAATGTACAAACCCGCAGAAAAGTTACCATGATTCAAAAGAGATTGATACGATACCTGATGTGTCGTTTGCTTTATAGTCTGTTTCAGTAAGAAGTATTGTTGTAAAAGGTTTGAATATCAGTGTATAAATTCAAATATAGTGGTAGAAAGAGAACCAGTATGCATTCACGACACATAATCCTGATTTAATATACCTATCTCGAATAAACGCCGGGACCTCAAATAAACGCCGGGACCCCAAATAAACGTCGGGGGCGTTTATTTTAAACTCGGACCTGTAGCCCCGGCGTTTATTTGAACCCGGCGTTTATTCGGGGTCCGGCGCTTAATCAAGAAAATACGGTATTATTATTATTATTATTATTATTATTATTATTATTATTATTATTATTATTATTATTTATTATTATTATTATTTAGCCCCAATATGTAGACATGAATATAACTCCCCAACCATAGAGTTGACCCCAACTTCTTCCAGACTGCAATATCTGGATTTGGGATTTTGGAGTCCCATTTTCTCCTGTAGAAAGAACACGAACTTCTTTCTGTCCACCCGGAATGCAAAGTTGGTGCTTAGGAGGAGGGGGAAAACTCCCTCCTTTTTATCCATTATGTGCAAATCCCTAGACTGGACTCCAGGGAAAAAAAATGGAGCTCCCTTTTTACTCTCGCAATTCGTAATTAGTCTCGGACTGGCTATTTGCGGCCTCGGTTTAATACAGTTTAAGTATCGTGGCCTACGTTGTCGTCTGATTTCGTTCATCACTCGTAATGAATACTCACTCCTACTAGCATCATTTATATGATCAAGCAGCCATTGTAAGTTGTCAGGATAAATTTTTGAAAATGTAGCAAAGTAATTAGCACATGCGATAATCCTTTACCCAGTAATTCCATGAAATAGTAAAATAAATAATTAAGCAACACCTTATAGCCATCGAGCTTCATGACCAGTGTCCATCCCCCATCCTCGCATGTTCCTTTTTCAGTAGTGGCCGTGATCATGTGACAATAAACGTTGATAGCTTCATTTCCCAAGAATAGTGGGTAGGCTTTGCTCTCCTTGGATCTATTTAACAAAATAAACAAGGATAGCAATAAAACTTATACTCGTCTCACAGTTACGTTTAATCACAAAATTCTTATCCAAAGTTATCAGATTGTTCTATGTCAATGAATTTTCTTAAATCCTGTTTCCTTATTTTAATTTGTTTTTACAGCTATTTTATAGCTATTTTGCTAATGGCAAAGTTACGTAAAGTTGAATGTTTTTGTCTTCCAACATTATGCTTATATTGGGTGTTGTTTGTTTGTTACTCCTTCTGGTGAATAATTCACCAGGTTCACCCCAAGAATCATTATGAACTTGAAAATCTTTAAATATCATTCGATTTAATTTCCTGTGACATCTCTTACAGGGCAGCGAAACACGGACTGTTTTTCATTTCAGGGTTTTGCGCATCAGAGTTAAGAACTGCTGTTAGCAGTGACTGAAAAAAATAATACTTACATATTTTTGTCATAAATTTCCTTGCACGACAAAACTGCATCTCAAAATACAAGAAGAAATAAACTATCTTTATGTAACTGCAAAAAAGTTACCGTTTAATTATAGGATATAGGTGAACAACACTAAATAACGCAATGCAAATGTTCGTCATGTCACCGTAAGAAATATTTAACTATCGGGCTCTTCACCATTTGAGTTTAAAGCAATTTTTTCCCTTCTTCCTGCTAAAGCAAAAATTTTTCCTTACATAATTCTAAAAAGTAATAATAATAATAATAATAATAATAATAATAATAATAATAATAATAATAATAAATCTCTCTAGAAATGTTAAGAGCAACCTCAAACACCAACTTCGAGCTTAGCTTAAAGCTCTGTTCGTCCCAGCCGTTTAGAAACTCCAGTGGAAGTGGCCGCAGTTTTTCAGCCCCTTCGTCAGGGTCATCAGGGCCGGTGTTTATATCCGTTTTCTGTATCATGAAGCGACCAGAGGCATTATTACTGCTCCTGTGTGATTCTAGTTTATTGCAGGGTTATCCCCGGCGTTTTTTTAAGAGTCCCTTATCTAAGAAAACAATACGAAACGATGTAGACTGATACCAAGGCTTAAACCATAGACGTTTCTAAACCACCACGCCCGTCTCCACAGTACATAATTCAGTGACCAAATAATCACAAACACAACGCTATTGATCGACAAACCCATTACAATGGAATTGCAAATATCTATACAAATTCAAGTTTACTTTATGATGATTACAGTCAGTCTTACACAGTTATCTTTCACAAGTCAGGGGCACCGACGGCTCGTTTCGGTGAATATCTGTTCTGAGGGCCTAAAATAGCTTGAGCCGGATTTTTGGATTTAATTGCAGTGAAAGCTAGAGATTTCTTCGACGAAAAATCACGTCGGAATTTCGTTAAAAAGAGACTTATTAGTTCCCATTGTTTTCGTAGGGACAAATATGTCGTTAAGAGTGCAAAATAAGGTCAGCTAGCATTTTTGGAGAGCCACCAGCAGCTCGGAAATTCGGTGGATAAGATTCTGTTTCCTGAAATTTTTATGGGCCCAAATTTTCAGCTAAAAAATCCGAACAGATCAATCTATATTAGCTTACACAAATATGCTTTTAAAAAGCTCTGAAAAAAATCGAAGAAAGCAGAAAATGGTATTTCAAACAGTTGCTAAACTTTTCTCGTTGGCTGCCCCTGATAAGTCCGTTTAGTATGATCGTCTGTGGGAGTGTAGTCCTGAAAGGGACTGTTTGTGATGGCATTGACTGACGTTTCGACAACCTGAGTGGAAGTCATCATCAGAGTCAAGTAAATTGTGTCAGTAGATGTTTTAAATTTGTGGTCGTTGACCAGGTTGGTCGACAAACGGACGATACTATTGGTCGTTTTTCTGTGATTGGTGTTTTTTGATCCGTCTTTTTAGTCACATGTCCGTTAGACTATTGTTGGTAAAATTAGTCGGGTTTGACTATTGTTTGTCTTCCTTGTTGTTGCCGTCAATAAGTCGTTTGTAAGGTGCAGGTAGTTGTTGGGAACGGTTCAGTAGTGTTTGTTCCAAGTTAGTAATCAACTTTCCAAAGTGATTCGTTGATAGTAGTCCGTACTGTAGGTAACACACTTGGCATGGTCCGAGGTGGATTCTCTCTTCTTTTTTTCTTCTCAAAATGACTTGTCACATTCTAAACAGCAAAATACCTCTCTCCTCCGTAGAGGCCTCTTACAGTCGCCCCTGGATTGTACGCTTGGAGAAAAACGCGAGGAGGCTGGGTAGAGGGAAAAAGTAAAGCGCGCTCCCATTTTCTCCCTCCAGCGCTCCCGCTCCCGTTTTTTTTTTCTTTCACTTTTTGTTTAGGAGCCTTTGCCGAGGAGAGAGGCAAAATAATGAAAATAGTAACTAAAGCCTGACACTCTTGCAACTTTTCACGAAAATCAGGTGCGCTAAAAACCTGAAGGAAAAAGTGATCAGTGAAATGGAAAAAGGTAAATTAATCAATTAATTCAATTAATTTATTTATATTCTTGTAAGGTTGGAAATACGACAGAAAAAACTTTTGATTCACCTGGTTCACAATTCCTCCCGTCTCCATAGTATCCCGGATTACAAGTGCAGTTGTAAGATCCTTTGGTGTTACTGCACACAGCATCAGTACTGCAGTCGTGTTTTCCTCCTGCACATTCGTCAATATCTGTAACAAAGAAAAACAAAATTCAGTGTTTCTTACGCTGTGCTTAAATTGAGTAACCATACTTTGACAATATGATTTATAAAGTACTGAGATAGAAGGATTAAGGCCCTTTCATAAGGTTAAACTTTATATGAAAAATTATATTTGGTCGTGTAGATGAGGAAATCTGTCAATTTTTTATGTTGCATATCCATGAGACATTGAATTGAGATCATGCGCATAATCAGTTCGTTTGGCGACCTTGATTCCTATCCTGCCACATGTTGCATTCTCGTCTCCAAAGCTAGAATTTTTTATGTGAAACCTCTGACCAAATAAGTCGTGGGCTCTGGCTACGAGGATGCATATGCTCACACACTCACTTATGGTCAATACAAATTTTTTTTAATTTTCTGCAAGAAAACTTCAACAATCTGGACTAACTAAATCGAAAATTTATACTGTCAATTTTAACTTCAGCTTTAAGTTATAATACCTTTCTTGCAGTGTTTTCCCTTTAATCCAGGAGGACACAAACAGTGGTATCCTTTGTCTGTGAAACCGGTTTGACAGGTCCCGCTGTTCTTGCAAGGGTCCTTTAAACAAGCGTTCTAAGAAGGGAACAAAAAAGCATTCCAATCAGTACCTGTCATACTCTTGCGCTACTTTTGATTTTTTTTTTTTGCTCTTTAAAAGCAGCTAAAGAAAGCTATTGTGAGGTGCTGAACAAATATTTTTATTGAATTGAAACTCTCATTGTTATGAGCTCATTGGCTTTACCTTAAAAAGGTCGCATTTTTAAGTGAAGTTATGGTGTACCTGCCCCACACAGGAAAGGGAAAAGGCTCCTAGCTATTGTGATTGGAGCAATCGTACTCACCGGCCTAAGGCTGGCCTTTTTCTGTACACAAAGCTATTAGTCTTTTAATGTAGGACCCGCAAAAAATATATATATATCATTATCAACTATCACTGATCATTAATAGCTCTTGTTACTTGAAATGGACGTTTCGACAGTTGACAAAAGCCTCCTTTTACCCTTAAAAATACCTCTTCTGCTGAACTTTCAGGTCTCTATCTAGCACAGTTTAGTTTTAATTTAGGAAAACGCAGACTTGGCATGCCTTTGCTCCGCGGTACAGATAATCTGCATTTCTCTCCAGTTTGTCCTTTTGTTCTTCGAATGTTGAATTATTCAGTTCGCATTCGTATTTTCCATTTCCACTCGCAGCTTTTTTCAAGTTGTAACTAACACAGTTGGGTTCCATGTAGCACAGCGTCTCACAGAAGTCACCATCCAAAACGCCATCGGTGCGAATCACGTGGTTTTTCAGGCGTTTACCGTCAAATGTGTGGTCGGGCCTGAATTCCAGTTGGCGGCAAGTTTCTGAGAAAGATGAGTTATCATTAAAAGACCAGATTGAAAAATGTAATTGAGATACTTGGCTATCATCGTAGGACACAAACAGTCTTCGTGTTTGTTGCCGATTTCATTTTAGCTTTCTTTATCTTTCTATATAAGGAATCTGTTAGGAATGTTTTTTTGTACCTTTTTCTCGAGGTCCAGTGCCACTGCATTATTAATATGGGGAATACTTTTAAACATATTTTGGCCAAATCTAAAAAAGGTGGTTTTTAAGTCGTGTTTCGTTTCTGGCGTGTAACAACGCTAAATCTCTTCATACCTCGTTTGGTTCGCATCCTACTCGTCCTACTTGTAATCCTATTGAGTATCTAGTTTTTGTTAAGGTTGTATCGGGACTCATTGTTTTAAGATGACTGACTGATTCGTTCTAAATAAACTATAATTTCACAGTGAATGTTTCTTGACGGTGTTGTCAGAATTCTATTTCTATTCCATGATAAATGACATATTTGCATATTTTCGGTTATTTTTTACAGGTACACTGTTGGTACACTAGCCGGCCTAGCAATTGTCAAATTCTAAGAACTGTTAAGAATAAAGAATTATTAAGCAAGACTAATCGAGTAACAGTCTTTTGATAACAAGAGAGATTAGCCTGTTTTTTGTCTTTGCTTTTCACGTGTCCAAATATTGGGATGCAAAAGACAACGAATCCACCTGTAACAAAAAGGATGTCTCGCCATTTAAATATTATCTCAGTGGTGATAGACAACAACTGGCGAGTACTCCAAGGTTAGTTGACAGACGGCTTTTGCGAACAATTCGGTTTTTTTTTTCAATTTCCAGTGAGACAATTGCGTATAATATTTAAGTTTGGACATGCCGAAGTCTCTGTGGTCGAAAGGACAAGAAGCATTACTTCGCAAAAATGCTGAGCACTGTTGATCCACAAAAGAGAATGCTTTTGGAAAGTAGAATCAACAACTACACGATTTCGTCAATTTACCCTTCACCGGGTTTTAATCCGTCACCAGACCTTTCGGAAGACATGGAATATCCACCGAACTAGACTTAAAAATCAACTTTCAACATCCCGTTATCTTTTCAAACAATATGATGCTCTTGTGGCTCCTTGCACTTGGTATGGAAATTTCAATTTTTGTTACAAGAACATCAATAAGAGGTATCTGATCACTCAATCAAATTCACTCTATTTTGAGAACCCTTTTTCGTTTATAAATTTGTCTTTGGGTTAAGAGACATCTTTTCCTCAACCTTTTCCGATTTGGAATTGAATTATTCTCATCAGTTTTGGCAGTCAAAGTCTATGGATTTCTCACAAAGGTTATTAAATATTTTTGGGGGCATTTTACAACGTCATTTCAGCAGAGCACAACAGATAGAACACTTCTTTTAGGGTGTATGCATTTAAATCATATGTAGCTGCTTATAAGATGCTGATCGTTAAGACGTCATAGACACAAAACCACCTGCCGAAAGGAAGACATTCAATATCATCCCTCGCGTTTTCATGTCTACAGGCTTTCCTTTTCTTTTCTGTCCTCAGTGGTTACATCCTACGAGAAAATGTCATAAAAATGGACAAGAAAATTTTTTTCTTTGTCCTTTCTTATAGACCAATGATTTTTGCGCACTCTCTGTAAATTATTTTCCACATTTTTGGCAGTCAAATTCTAGAGTAAACTAATTTGAGTGTAAAATTTACTTTTCTCCTAAGCTTATAGCATTATCAAAAATCAACTTACTCTTTAGAGTCGAAATTAATGGAAAGGTTGGGGTTACTTACAAAGGCCTCGTCACGAGGTCTAAATTCTGAGAATTTTAGGCCTTAATTCAGTAAGTTTTATTCAGGTTCACAATCCACCAGCCAATAGTTTGTTGATGTGTTATTCCTGTTTATCACACATGCAACATCACCTCTCAGGAGCCTCTCGACAAGATTTTTTTTTTTTTAGGTTCACCTCGATTCAAAAACTCATTTTATTAACCTAATGATGTCGTTAACAACTAACAAACAACACTTACCTTGTGAATCGCAGGTTTGCCCGTGAACTGGAAAGAACAATTTAGACAAAAAACAAAACATAAAAACAAAGAACATTATAGCTAAACGTTGGCGAGAGTTTTAACTATAGCACTTTACTCCTGCTGGCTTGTGAAGCATCAGCTACGAAACTGAAGCCATTCAACGAAACAGGTTATTCTAATTGCTCGTATCAAATTACTCTTGACGTAGGTTTTGTTTTAAGCCAATAGTGCACCGGAGTTCAGTGGACGCGAGTCATACCTGTGAGCTAATGAGTGAATAGAACAAACATTTGGCAGTTTGCAATTTGTGGGGTATTTGTCAATGGATTTTTTTCTTCCTAATGCTCAGTATAACCCGAAACACTTAAGCTTATATATAATACTAATAGAAGTTACCACTCCCTAACTTTGGGGATAAGTATTCAATAAGCAAGCTTAAAAACAACCTTCATTTATGAGTTTGCATAAGTTCGTTGAAAAAGAAACATGGTTTTGGGTTTCTTTTCAACAAGCAAGCGTTTAGATGCCTAACATCAATAAAACAGCCAAATTTTTCAATAATAAAACATCGTTCATTTCCATTTAGTAAACTTAAATCTCCCACTTTAAAGCCAAGCAAAAATATCTTGCTCTTCCTTTACAGGTATACAGCAATTTTTAATTCTGACAAAGTGGCTTGTTGTTTGCTTTTCATAGATTACCGCTAAATTGCCTTTTTTTGGTTAAGTTTCGATATGTCTTTTTGCGTGTGCGCAATTTCTAAAGATTTCACAGACAAAAGGATTTGCCTTACGTATACAGTCCCGGTTATACGCCGTAGATTTATCAGAAAACCTTCCAAACGGTATTTACGGGTGGCAGGGAAATACATTGTGATACAGTGAGCCATTTACAATATACCTTTATGCGGACATACGTCTTAAACAGCTGCTCTCCAAACGCCTTCCACTCTTAGGCATGCAAGTGATCAAAGGAGCATGCGCAGCTTAGGTAGCCTCCTACGCGACCGTTCTTGGGGGACTTTGGGTAATACGACTCCCCTAAAACCGACTGCGTGGGAGGCTACACCTTGGGACGAGAGTGGCTAGCAGAGTTAAGCCCAAGGATCACAACACTTCTTTGTTTAGTAGATTTGTTCAATGGCAGGTGAATTTTAGTTGCAACTCTAAATATTTGACAAAAATTACAAAATCGCGCAGCCAGAGTGATTACGAAATCGCCTTTGACACGGGATCGAGCCTCTTTCTGAATAAAATCAAGTAAGAGAAGCTGTCTATTCGTCGCCAAAAACAAAAAGCTCTGGTTATGTACAAGACAAAGCATAATTACTTGCCCCGAGGACAGAAACTTAATTTCATTAAGCGAAGGAGATCTGGAATGAAACCCGGTGACTTTCGTTTAGATTTTCAAGTACTTCTTTAACTTCAACGGTAAGGTAAATCTTTTGGTTATGGAATTACATTGCGATCATTGTTTAACTGAGCTACTTTACATGTTAATGGTAATTTTCTCGAAGGTTTGAAAACCTTGTTCAAAATAGCCTTGAAACTACCTTGTAGTTCCCGCTTCGAAAGAAATTGCTTGCGAGTAACTTCACTCGAGGGGAAAATTAATTAAATGCATTTTGCTTTTCTTAGAAAACAAGTGCTTTGAGAAAGTTTCTTGTCCCTTTTATCTGTTTATTCATTTAAGGAATGTTCAAATGTGATGTTCCTCGGCCTGCGGCCTTGGGCCGTACTCAAGACCTCGGGCACAGTTTTTCCCTATACGGACCTCCCGGCCGGTGAATAACATATATCTCTTTTTGGTGGAGGATAAGAAGTTCAAGTTACTAAATTTATATTTAGTTACTGTTAAACATTTTGTTCACTTACAGCCTTTATTATCCAACTGTATTAGCTATTGTACAGAAAGCGTACAAAACGATTACAAATGTTTCACGACATTGTACAGTTGGTTATTGCACAGTACCGTGCGCGCGCTCATCCTGTTACACTAGACGTTTTCTTTGAAGTTAATGAAAAAGGTTGAAAATGGTTAAGTTGGAAAAAAAATCTCTTGTTAGATCTTTTGGTGTGAAGCAATTGCCGTATATTTTTACTTGTTGTTCGTAGTTTGACTCGCCCTGCGGGCTTTTTAAAATGCAGCATAACATAACATTTTTGTTTCAGTTTTACGAAGGTCAAAATATTTTCTTATTTTAAAATTGATGTTGTCATCAATAAAAAACAGCAATCAACACTTCACCTTGAAAACTGCAGGTTTGTCCGTGAATCGGAGATAACAACTCCATTGAAAACCAAAACATAAAAACAAAGAACATCTCTGATGGTAAAATGTACTGTGGAGAGTTGACTATAGTGTTTACTCCGATTAAGCCCCACACCCTTACTGGCTTCTGAAGCATCCTGCTACGAAACTAAAATTCTTCAACGCAGATGCCGCTGTTTTTTGCTTTATTTAAAGTTAACAGGTCAATTGCTTTTTTGTGATCATGGAATTACAAGTATTACAGTTATTTTCGCTGTTACTAAGAATACCGATTCTTGCTTTTAAAATTCACTTCTGCCACTCAGAGCGTTAAGCCCTTCCTAGTTACTGTTGGTCTGCAATGAAGCCAGTCGACTAATCAGCGTCTTCCACGTGTCACGACCCGAGTGAGGTGGTGCGGTATCCCCCGTCAGCTATCAGTGAATACAATGAGTTCGCTTGCTTGGTGATGCCAATAAACTTTTCCCGCTGGCCGATCTTCATTCTGAGGCAGATCTTGGAGAAAGGTGTGTTCCATTAGGTCGGTAACTTGGTCTCTATTATGTCAAACCCAGTCTCTCCTCCTGCAATGTTGAAGGTTTTTTGTTGTTCCAAAGGCTGGAATCGTAGTGGAAAGTTGGCTGTAAGTAGATAAAAAAACAACAATGATATAGAAACCAAAAAATCAAAACAAAGGTTCACTCAGGAAGATCAGTTGCATAACGGTTAACAAAGTTTCTAATAAAAATAAGCGCCATACACTTCCAAGAAGACATAATATAACAACAACAGTGATTGAATGTTCTGCCGTTCCAACACTACAGTACATTCGCATTGTCTGTCAGTACCCAGAAGCACATGATTGCAGTACCTCGTTGCCGTGTGTCTTCATGACCAGCGTCCATCCCCCATCTCCGCACGCCCAGTCTTTTCCAGCATTAGCCGCCATTACCATGCCATGTGACAGTAAACGTGGACAGTTTCATTCCCTACGATCACTGCGTAGGCATTAGACCTGGCCTCGGTTCCCGGAAAGCCGATTTAGTTATCCCCCGATTAGCAGTTAATCCACGATTAAATTCCTTATCTCTAGAATAACTAATCCAGGGATAAAAAGGCGTTCCTGGAAGCAGAGTTATTCCTCGTTTAACTATCCCTCAGTTAAACTCATATCAAACCGGTTTAACAAGTTACCAGCAAATAAAAGCGCGGGAAAACGACAAAGCGGGAGAAAAAAGTCGACTCCGATACTCGTTTTACAGAGCGATACCTGTTGTAGTCTATTGTCGATATTTGACCGCAGTACGATTTGCCCTTTTTCTGGTTGTGAAAAACAAGACTTCAAACCTTTCCTCAAAGAAAAACAAAGTGTAAATTAAGGTTCAGTGCAAAGTGATGCTGATTCGAGGTAAAATGTGAGCTATATCTGAAAGTTGGTGAGTTCTCTATCTCTTGATTCTTTCAGCCATCGAAACTATTTTGAGCTTTACAAAGCAAGACTTGCCTCTCGGAAAAATGTCAACAATAAAGTACTGATTTGTGCGGAATAATTGTCTTTGATACTTGTAGCCTCTCTGTTTTTTTACGTTCGCCTGGTACAGAAATTTGATATTTTGTTTTTGGTTTAAATCAGTGAAAAAACTCTCTTTCAGTATCTGCATTGTTTGAGAACGACAACAACTTCGCTTTAATTAATGTACCAGTCAAATCGAAGCTTCAACATCCACCCCCCTGGGCAACCCTCCAGGCATTTGAACTTTTGAAAATTGGCTTGTTCAAATTCCCTCCCCTTGGGGCAAAAAAGCCGTTCAAATGCCCCACCAATTAGTTCTGAAATATCTCTCCTCAAAGACAAATTTCGTCTTCAATCGAACACTGTTCACACTCAGAGAGAGATGTGCCGCGATGACACCTTCAGACTTCTTTTGAAGACCCTTTTGAAAGAGTTATTCACTAACAAAGGCGGATTCAATCTTGTAAATCCGTCAAACCTTGCAAATACCGAAAAAACCCAAAGGAGTATTACGCCAGAACAAGAGATAAATCCGGTTCAAATTTCTCACCCTTGCAAGGCAACGTTCAAATTCCCCTCTTCCCGGGCACAATGCACAGTCAAATGCCCGGGGTATGCCCGGGGGGTGGATGTTTAAGCTTCAATTTGACCTGTACATAGTCGTCAACATTTTTGTCTTATATATTTAAGTTATTTCAATAAAACATCTCCTTCTGCTTTTGCAAAATTGCCATAAATATTTTATTTTATTCAATAATTCTTCTGTAGAAACCCAAAACCGGCAAATTGTTCCTTGAAAAGTTGATTCTTCGCGCTATCGCTTGCGATGAAAGATGGCTTCGAAATTCATGGCCTTCAGTTTCGTTTTATCATAAGCTCGTAGTCCTGAAGATCGGTTCATAAATTCTGCTCTGTGAAGATCCTATTTACTGATCCGCATTTCCAGAGTTACCGTTTAATATAATTTTATAGAGCCATTGATGGAATTGTTTAATAGTGTTTTAAAATATATACGAAAATCGAAAACTCGACCACACGATTTACGTGTTTGTGGTCCTTTTTGCTCCCTCACATTTCGCTGCAGGTTTTTGCGCCCAAAACTCAGTCGAATGCCGCTCGAATTTGTGCAGACAAAATTATTTGTTATTTAAGTTACTGAGAGTAATTTAACTAGCATAAATTGCCTTCTTTCGTTTTCCTTACTCAATTAAACTGGGAGTGAAGGACCTTCGAGTTGGAGTTGGAGTTGGAGTTCGAGTTCGAGTTCGAGTTCGAGTTCGAGTTAGAGTTCGAGTTAGAGTTCGAGTTAGAGTTCGAGTTACTGTTCCTAGCAAAAGAGTTAAAATCTATAATCGATAATTAAAAAATAGTTTAATTGTAGCGGAAAGGTATTTGCAGTGAAGGAGGGAATTTTAATACGCGGTTGGGGACTGGCGCTAGCTATGAACGAAGAAGGTGGAATACCTTGAAAAGAATTTGTTACCCGTCGACGCCCTTGCGATGGCGTGAAGTTCTGACCGACTCTTGTACAAAATCACAGCTAGAAAGAAACTTGAAATGTTACCCGGCTATTCAGTGCTTGAAAAATGCAAACTTTTATTAATCAACAAGCCTTCCTCTAACAGTACATGCACTACAACGGAACCTCCATAACGGGACAACCTAGGGAAAAGGAGAAGTGTCCCCTCAAAGTGGTACTACGATCAAAAACTCAGTCTTATTTTTCCCTCGGGTTTCGAAGCTATGTTTACAAAACACTCCCCAAGCGAAATCTTAAGCCTTAATTTTGAGAAGAAGACCGCTTATTTAAACTGCAATTTTCCGTTTTAATGGTCCACCATTATTACACCAGAAAGGATACAATGACGTCATTCACTCAAGAGCTGTAGAATGTAGTGTGTGAACACAGCTTATAAATTATGCAAAACACGAGTTTGAGAGTCTGAAAGCTCAAAACTCCCGTGCTGCATACTAAATAAGGCACTTTCACACGCGCTGCATTCTAAAGCTCTTGAGTGAATGACGTCATTATAACCGTTCGGGTGTAATAATGGCGGATTATTAAATCGGAAAATTGCAATTTAAATAAACAGTCTTCTTGTTGAAATTAAGGTTTAAAATGTTTCGAAGAAAAAATAAAAGTGATTTTATTTATCATAGTACCGCTTTAATGTTGGTGTGCCGATAGTTAAAAGATGCAAGAATTACAAACTGGGCGTATCAGTGTATCCCTTTCTTCTGTTTTTTTTTTCACTCCTACATTTCACTTAAGGTTACTCCGGACTTTTGCGGGTGTCCTCCGGGAAAAAATTCGTATGCGCCCCCTTTTAAAGCAAAACACGGCAAACTATATTTCGCGGTCATTTTTCCAATTTTCTTTTGTCGAATTAAAAAAACTGGCAATTCCTTTTTTTTTCCCGAAATCTACATTTATTAAGCTTTCCAACGATATATAGTTTGCCATGGTTTCCTTTAAAATGGCGCGCAAACGAATTTTTTTCCCGGAGGACACGGGAGGACACGGGAGGACACCCCCAAAGGTCCGGAGTAACCTTAAACAACAATTGCATGTCATCGCTTTATAGTTTCCGTCTATTACCAGTTTCAACATTCAATCTTGTCATTGCAATAAGCGTTTGACTTTTGTCGCCAAAACTGCAAAAGAGGTGACATGTACTAATTGAAATCTTAAAAAGAAAAGCATAGCCTACTGCTGTACATACGGTGAATAAGCATCAACAATGCCCAAAATACTGGAGATGTAAATTACATGTAATGTACACATTGTAATGCATTGAAACAATGAACATATCTCGCTCTTCCTACCAATGGCAAGGATTGAAAAGACTAGCATATCAAAAGTGGGTTCCTATATTTTACATCCTCGTGTCTCTTGCCCAGGAAAAATCACCAAATCTTTTAGAGTGTAATAATTAATATCGAAGAGATTTTATTACTTTTTTCTTGGTGCGTTGTGCCTTGCCTCATTCTCACGGCTTCCTCGCAAGCGGTTATTCTCAAAGCTGGCCATCGACTTTTCTGAGCTTATATAGACTGTTTTTGTTTAAGTTGCTCTTTTCGCTCAGGCCGGATAGCAAACAGAACACACATGGTTCTACAGCACACGTGTGTGAAAATGCTTGCTACGCAGGCTACGTAGGTGATGGGCGGCATATCACAAGCGCTCGTCACGTTTTCATGTGGTAGGCTGTTGCGCTCTCCCTCGCGTGTTCCTAAAGAGAGACTGATCATAGCCTAGTTTTGTTTTCAATTTTGAGCCTCTTGTCAGAGAAGTAAGTGTTAAAAACCACCATCATTTGACAAAAAAACAATCAAGCAAACAAACAAAAACATAAAAAAAATTGTTTGTGTCGCCTCAGTATGAACCTCTACCGGAAACAAAACAATTTTGCCCTAGTGTGCGGTTTCCTCGGCGCCCCGGTCATTAAGTGCAGAATACATTTCTTCTTGCCACCCTTTGTCCTGGTCGCAAAATTCTATAAGCGGAAGAAAAACCACGATAAAATCGATCAGCTTATGAAGTGAACTTTCTCCTCAACTGTGTCAGAATCGAAGTGAGTATAGCCGGGAGAAATGTATAACTTCTTTGACAGTTATTCACAGTTAGGCAGCATAAACAAAGCTTTTGAGTGTTATTCGCAAATGCTGTTCGGAAACAAGCAGACGTTCATCGTTTGAAGGCATCAAATTGCCGCAACAAACGTTGAGCTAAAAATGGACGCTGCTAATCGGCACGTGTAAATCAGTCATGGCAATTACGGCACATGTCAAATTTAGCAAATACCACCCAAGCTTAGTAACCCTTTTTCTCGATTTGTGGGTGTGGTCTATTGTCCAGTGTTAAATCTATTTCGACACGAAAATAAAGAAAAACAGCTAACGATGTCTTTAACTGAGACTTTTTAGGCGACAAAATGAAAACATAAGGACCCGTAAATTACAATTGAAAATAACAATGATTTTCTTCCTGCCCGCTTTCTGGCACCCCGCCTCTCGTCCACTTACATGGGTGTATTCTGATCTCATGACAATAAAACGCTTTTCCAAGGTTTGTCGAAGGCTTAATGAAGGACTAACTTACCTTGTAAACGAAACAGAAAGTATTTAATTATTTTGTTAAAAAAAATAACATACACACACCTGGAAATTAACTCTGGACCGGAGTCCGACGACCCTGTAAATGAAAGCACGTGGGCAATTAGTATGACTAGCAAATACTGCTACGACCTAAAGGTTGCAAAAAAAAAAAATGAATCAGACGCGATGCAACAAATTTATTAACTTACCATCCCTTCCAGATACAACAGCAGCATAGCTCCTTTTGCTCATTTTCTCCACTAAGAACACAACAGCACTCATCCACGTTCGCACCGCCGAGACAATGAAATCTAAGCCTAGGCTTATCTGGGATGTCACTTTTTTGTCCTTTTTGGGGTCACACCCCCTTGCTATCTATGAATCTTTCACCTAGTAATTATTGGTCGCCAAGGGTTCGTTGAGGTCGGATCAAAGATCATTTGCGCAAGCCGTTAGAAAATCCCCATAAACTGTTAAGCTCAATTTGAAGCTTAGCAGAAGAAAAAAATCAATCACTGCAGCGACAAACGGGAAAAAATATCAGGAAAAGAAAAAATAGCTCTAAATAGTAGTATTACTCAAACTAAAAAAATGCCGTGGACGCCTGTGAGCAAGCTCTCGGAAGAGAGGGGGGGGGGGGGGGGGGGCAACCATCTCTATCTGCATCTGTAATGCGGATGGATACATTTTTTTTTTCACGTTCGTCCCTTAGAAAAATATTAACAGAAAAATGGTTAAAGAAACCAAGAAATGGCTTCTTTTCTCTTTGTAGAATCACTTGTTCTAGAAGCATTTTGTGATACTAAGGCACAACATGACACGCAACGACTTTTTTCCCCTTGTTTTGAAAGAGGGTGGTAAAGGTGGGGTATAGATCACGTTTCACGAAAAATAAATCGGCCCTTTCACAATTCACGAAAAATAATAATGGAATTTCACGCTTCACGAAAAAAAAAGTTTTTTCTGACATAACATACTGTAACATTTTGAAAAGTTACATCCAAAGCAAAGCCTTGTTTGAGGTTTTCACTATCCGTCCGCTTCGCGTTCTGGGCGCTTCAAAAAGGAAACCAAGCTCTGAGTTCTGTGTATGATGAACCAGGCAGGTTTGGCCAAAGGTCACCGAACACCAGAGCACACCACGTGGTCAACACAAGGATCCACTGTCCTGTCACGTCACGCAATATTATTTTTGTCTTCATTACGTAATGACGGATGTCAAAAATAACAAAAAACATAATAAAAATCACAGTTCACGGCGAAATAAACATTTATTTTTCATTTCGCGAAAAATAATTTTGGAAATTCATTTCGCGAAAAATAATTTTGGAAAATCACAGTTCACGGCTACTATAGAAATCACGATTCACCAGAAAAAAAACAGCCATTTCACATTTCAAGGGAAAAGAAAGGGGCCGATCACGGATCACGAAAATACCCTTTACCACCCTCTTGAAAGGAATGTAGAAGTGGTGAATTTTTGGGAAGCATCTTTTGAGCCATTTTAAATTCGTCATTTGGAAAAGATCTCGATTCTTAACTCGAACTCTAACTCGAACTCGAACTCGAACTCGAACTCGAACTCGAACTCGAACTCGATGTCCAACTCGAGGTTTCGGGATTCCCAATTAAACTAAAAATATCGCAAAATTTAAGTCCGCCATTTTGTTTGTTTTGATCAAGTTTTTCCTCCGAATAGTAAGTTAATCGACCTCGCTAGGTGGATTATTGGTTAGTGTCAATCGTGCTTTCAGGAACAGAATCTAACCGAAGGATAAATTTTCATCCTCGATTAGCAAGAATTAACCCTCGATTAGCGCTAATCAGCTTTCCAGGAACCGGGGCCAGAGGAGCAGGATGGTTACTCCAGAGTTAATGTTTACACTTACAGTTCAGAGGAGTGAGCAGTTTCAACATAACTACGCAGTTAATGAGCATTAAAAAGTTACATAAACGTCATATAAAATTCATACAAACGTTATCACATTTAAATAGTTTTGTTCTTACAGAGAAAATACCCAATTAACCGCAAAAACTATGACAAAAAGAAAATATCTACTGAGTCGCAATTGCTACTGGCCGTGATACAATAAACGGCAGCGAATTGAGAGAAAAGGGACTTTATAGGTTTCAACTGTTACTTACTTCTTTTTGTCACAAATTTCTTTGCATGGCGAAACTGCGTTAAAAAATAAGGAGAAAATAAATAAACAATTCATACATTGCTGAAAAAAAGTTATGAATTTCGTTTAGCAAATAGAGACTAAAAAAGGAAAAAGGTCTTGGGATTACCCCGGAATAAAAGTACTTTTGTATAATCCCTTCAGATACACACAGTGTAGGCACTCCAGTTAATAAGTATACTGTATTTACTCGATTAAGTCTTTAAATCTTTAGTGTTTCAGATGCGGCGCTATTTCGGAGGTGGAGCTCATTAAAGGGCCGCGGCGCTCTTTAAAAAATCAAAAGATTTGTAAACGAGAACAAGCAAATGTTAACAACAAACTAATGAAATATACCCACTTCGAACTGAAAAAAATTGCAATAGAATAAATTTCCGAGGCCGATTTAGATTGAGCTGTACCTAATTGTTTTTATTTTGGCTTCTCCAACAATTCAGTCTGATCAAGAAAGTGCCCGTTTTATCCTCTCTTGGTCCGCTAATCGCATTATTGTGAATGAATGCGGCGCTTATTCGAGGGCGGCGTTCTTAAATACTATTGGTCTCGTATGCGGCGCTTAATGGGGGGAGGCGCTTTATCGAGTGAATACGGTATGTTGAATCATCTCATATCCAACAAGGGCCACCAAACGTTCGCTTCGTGGCGAAAAGACTTTTGAACACCGCGGCACTTGACAAAGCATCAAATTTCCTAACAAGGCAAAAAGCGGGGTAATTCGCTAATCATAAGCCTGTATACGATAAATATTATAATTTTTTATTCGCCCCTTAATAAAAAAAGGCTCAATTGAAATAACAAAAGTTCAATTGACATATTTTCTTTCCCCGTCAGTTCAGTAAGACAAGAAAAAATTCACCTTTGCAATCTTTTCCGTCTCCGTGATATCCTGGTTTACAATTGCAGTTGTAAGACCCCTTTGTGTTTTTGCACACGCCATCAACACTGCAGTTGTGTTTTCCTGCAGCACACTCGTCGGTATCTTAAACAAAACCAGTTTACTTCGTAAGATCATACAATAAACGGCTTTCTCTAAACACTGACTACTATAGCAACCGAAGCCGGAAACATGAACAAATATCACAAACGTCGAGAGACATGTCAGGGCTTAAAGACTGGCCGGTTTTTATCTGAATTAACTCTCCGGATTTTTTTGCCTCCTTAGAAACCAAATCTCTAATTTCTAATTACTAGTTCGACGTGAAAACTTAGAACCAATATTTATTGGTCATCAGAAAGACAATTTTAATTGCTTTTAAAAGTGTCACCTTTCCCGCTCTATCTTTTAAAAGTGTCAACTTTCCCTGTCCTTTCCCTTCCGCGATTTGACACTTTATACTCAACAATGCCATATTGAGGGCAACTTGTGACAGGATTGCATAAGTAAAGGAAAACTCGCATCCTGATTGGCTAACTAAGAGAGGGTATTTAGCGTGGAATTGCACTAGTGCATCAAGTGATATTGCTGACGTGAGTCGCGAGCAAGCCTGTTTTCAATTGTTTCTTGTTGATTGTGAAAACAAAAATGGGGTGGGCTGCAGTCTTATGAGTCTTATGAATGAGTTTATAGACAGTGAATGTCTGCCAAATTTTGAACTAAAACAGACTAAAATATAGACTTGCTCCAAAACGACCTCTTCGATTGGTAATAATTTGCCCTGTGTTTTGCGAATAAAGCGAGCGAAGCGAGCTTCAAACGGGCCTACTAAACTGAAAAAGGCAAATTAAAGGACTTGGGAAAGTCTAACTAAAAAAAACTTTCTGACCTTGGAAAAGTCTAACTAAAATATGACTCTCTAGAAAGACTGAGAAAGCCATTCATGATTAAAAGCACAAGTAACCACTGAAAAAAATCAAGCGAGAAAATGCCACTGAGAGTCAACAGAAGAAAACCAAACTACAGTTGCCGAAGAAAGCGAAACTACGTAATACGGAAGAAAACCAAACTACTGTTGCGGAAGAAAACCGAAAAATTCCACTTTTAATCACCATGTTTTGAATGCAAACTATTTTTAACGCTCTTACCGGTGATATTCTTTGATATTTGTTTTTTATACTCTTTGAGATTTTGAACTTTTTCTTTCACTCAAGCATATTCCAGTTGTCGGTGACATATTTTGATTCCAGTTGCAGGTGAATCCAATGTGGTCATTGAAATAAACTAAAATGTCTTTTATCTTGACTCCAGATTTTGTACTTTAAGTTTCTCGGTGAAGGTGTGAAAACAAAGAGTGAAACAAGTTTCAGAAAATACGGCTCTTTCTGTCTTCAAAATGGCATCCTTGAGCAAATAAAAGATTTGTTCAAATAAAATGACTTTCATTCTGAATTTTACCTCGATTCCTATTCGCTAGATCTTGACAGCCGACTGTGAAAGGGTTTCCATTAATCGCGCGCTGAGATGGAGAAATAGTCGGATTTCTTTGTTTTTCTTTACTTATGCGATTCAACAAAAATCTACTGCTTAACTCTTGAATTCCACTTTAAATTTGACTTGAAAAACCGATATCGCACTCATCGATATAGGTTTTTCGCGTGAAATTTTACGTGCAATTCACTCGTCAGGCAATGGATATTTCACAAGAATAGTGACCGTCCCATCTAGGCCTAGGGTGGGTGTGATTTATTGCTCCTAGTATACATAATTTATTCATACTCAGGAATTGGAGTTACAGCGCTGTAAGCGCTCGCAACGTATTATATGGCGGGCTTATTCATTGCCAGTGGAAAAGGAGCTTGACTTCTTGTTCTTCATCTCTTTTTTCTTCAATAAGAACAATTATGTTTTTAACTAATGTGATTGGAAGGTTTTCAATCGTACCTGTCTCACAGTTCGAACCCTGGAAACCAGCAGTACACAAACACCGATATCCCTTTTCTGTAAAACCGGTTTGACAGGTTGCGTTGTTCTTGCAAGGGTTCTTAACGTAGGCGTTATAAAGCAGGAAGAAAAAATAAACATTAATTTGTACCTCCTGATACACTTTGTTCTCCCGATGTGACAGCCAATATGACAAATGCACGCTGAAAAATTACTGTAAGGCAAAGGAATATGGTGCTCCAATCAGTAACAATCAAAGAAAAGCCTCTGTAAAAGCCAACAGAACGTCCTGTAGCTATACTGCTCTATTATTGTTACATAATATATAAATTTAGCCAAGGCTAAAAGCGGAGCTCCCAAGAAATAAGCTGGTGTTCGTATCTCAATAATAGTCCTGAAACTTTTCGGACCAAAATATATTTCGAGGCTCATGTTTTTTGGGCTCGTTCTCTAACAAAAAGTGTTTCACAAAAAGCCCAAAAGTGCTCTGAATTGTCCTACAATATTTTGGAGATCTGTTCTGTGAACTCGAAAGGTCATTCTAGAGGCTGAGAACCATCAAACTAAATTAACACATATTTTACTCGCCAGCCGTCTTTCTTTGGTGTTTGCAATGTTTCCAGATCCTGTCATTTAACTGTCAAGGCTTGTCAGATTTCCTTGGATTATTGGCTGCTCGCGTGAATGATGTTAAAATGGCGCTCATTTACAACAACAACATATAACTTACTCTGAAGTAGATGGGCACTTTGCAAAACACACAGAACTGCTTTCGGGAGTTTATCGGATGGAATAGCTTTAAGCCGAAAACTGCTTCGTTTATAGTTACTTAAATAAGTTTTATATTTCGTTCTCTGACTATAGACCATCAAGATTGAAAACAAACAGAAACCAAACATATATCATAAATTATGGCATATTTTTGGCAGCTGCGAAGTAAGTCTTAACCTTAAAACATTTTTGCTATTGAAAACTTCTAGGACAAGAAAATCGACAATTGCACACAGAGATGGACCTGACATTCAAAATTGAAAACTATCATTCGCCAACATCTCACCCAAGTGATGCTGACTTGTCTCACGACCGTGTAATATAAACAACGAAGCTAAAGCTCGAACAGGCAATATCATGTCGTCAGTTCTTAGTCAATAAAAATGAAATCTGCTGACGCAAGTCACGACCATTAGATAAAACTTCCGTTTAGTAGAAACTTCCCTTTTCTAAATTATCAAATTACCTCTAATCATGGCTCTACTTTTCAAATGGCCAGAAGTGACTTTTCAAATGGCCAAAAATAATGACTGCAATTGTAACTAGCAACAAGTAGATAGAGGTTCAATCCCATTTAGCCTTCATAACAGGCGTTATGCAGGCGTTATATGAATGACAGGAGCCCATAACCCGGAGCGTGCAACTCCCATACTAAGGCTATGTCACGGCGTTTTTACAGACCAGGTTATTTTTAGACATGTTTACAATTACTATTTTCCGCGAAAATGCGCACGGGTCCTTATCCCTCCAAAAATAGCGGCATAGACCGTTCTTTCTCCTTTAAACGAAGCTTGTGATTGGTTAGCGAGGCTCCTTTGGGAATCTTAATTCGCGGAAAATTCAGTCTAAAAATAAGTTGATCCGTGAAAACGTCGTGACACGAATATAGGGCAGTTGCGAGCTCCAGGTTATGGGCTCCTGATGAATGATCAAATTAGCTTTAGTCTCTTGAATACTCTAAGCTTTCTTATATTTTTGCGTGCTGATTTCTGCCAAATTTTGAGACCCTTTTAATTAATTATATAATTCATGCCATCACTTTTTTGGCTGTCGTCTTGTATTCACCGGAATTTGGCTTATCATTTGTTGAGCCTCTGGATTTCATTATACAAATTCTTCACACATTCCTCCAAACGCCTTTCCTTCTCAGCCAAGATGAGGCCCAAAAAGACACAGTCATCGTGCGCAGACCCTGCTGGCTGAGAGGGACAAGTGACTATGGGGGTGAAGGCAATATGCCCCTAACAAGAACAGCCAAACTCAAGGAACACTACATTTCCTAGTTAAGTCCAATTAAGATAACTGCAGGTTTATTAAAACTAGTTTTTGTTTCCTCATAGCTGTTTGAGCTGGCATCTAGCTTCCTAGGTAACTGCTTGTGCCGAGTTATTTTTCGGCGTCTATATTGTTGCTAGATTCTTGGCACACAGTGACGACAGAGTGCTGTCGAGAGAAAGGCTTAATTTACAAAAAGCTTTTGGATGCTCGCCGTTAGATGGTTAAATGTTTCTTTGCGTTTTTAGATGGATTCATTCATTTTGTTTCTAAGTTTAGCTAGGGTCCATTTTCGTTTGGACAACAACAGGGAAAAAATGTCTCAAATTCAAGTGGGAAAACACCGGTAACGAGTTTCTATTCAGATCAGCTCAGTTTACAGTAATATCGCTAGGCAGCTTGCCACTGCTCCTCAATTATATACTGTTCCATCAAAAAAGAAAACCCATTTTCTCTCACTACCAGCTCCAACACCAGTGTTTTGTTTACTTCATCCTGAAACTCTTCTTGGATAAATATTTATTTGAGTGCAGTGGATACTTGGATGACTATTTCAATATGGACATTTTTACATTCATATTTCTATCACTTAGGAGTTCCTCTGTATTACACCTTAAAAAAGTATTTTATATATATATGAGGCGCCATTTTTCAAAAAGGGTCTTATTCTGTTGGACCCCTTTTGTGTTGTCAGGTTCCGTCGTTGTCATTCTTCCAGACCCATTTCTTACCTGAAAACCTGCTTGTTCTGATGTAAGCACGTAGCTACTTGCAGCTGGAAGCTTGTTGAGGAGAAATGGAACTGTGTAATGGAATCAAGAGATGGAAAACAAACAAACCCAGTTCATACCGTCACAAGCGGTAATCTTTGGACAGCTGTCATTTTCCTTGGAGGTCTTCCGGATCGGCGAAAAACTATGGGTAATGTTTCTTCGTAGCGAAACTGGTGTTTGAAGCGGAAATGGACGTGTAGTTTGGAGATAATCATGGCGTAAAGATGGCCATATTTGAAGTGTTTCCAAAATGACAGTCTTCATATGTTTGGCGGTGTAGCGCCTGGGCTCCAGTGCTCGCGTAGGGTGTAGGGGGATTGGGAACGAGAGAGTTTGACAACTTTGAACCGTTATATCTCAGAGGGGTTTTATTGTGGCCGTTTGAAAAACTGTGGGAATATATGTATTGGAGACAAACTTCGCGCTGCGCGTGGTTTTAAGTTGGTGAAATTAAGGTTTTAAAAGTTCCTGGGGTAGGTAAGTTACTTCCATGCCCGCAGTGCTAAGGACTATGGGATTGGCAGAAAATACCCTACCCTCACAATTTGAGAATTGGGGACAAGCTTGTTTATGTGCAAGCTCACTGCAACTTAAGGTACAGTATGCGGTCCTTGGTCGGCGAGGTCCTTGTTCTGCGACCTTTCCGAACAGATGTCATATTTGCTCGTTAATAAAAATACGACAAAAACCGAATGTATCCGATGATTTATTGATTAGTCTTCTTCCACATGACGATGTTTCGACTTTCCTGCTGTTGGTGAAGGCGGGGAATTCAAGTTTGTTGGCAACATGAGAACCCTCATAGAGTATTTTTTGGCTCGCCGTTGGAAGCCAAAGTTGCTATGGACGCTAACGTACATTGAGATAATTAAAATTTTAGAAAATCCAATTTAGTAACTGCATCGTTTAAGCCACTCACAGAGTGAAAGGGAATTTGGTCTTGATGATGGTTTTCAACGCTCGCAGCTGGATTTTGTTGCGAGCTAAACCATGCGTCATGGAAAGTCCCACTTTGTGGTATTTTTAGCTCTGAATAGTCCCGGGCCTTATCATCGCTATTTTAAGCTCTGGCAGCGAGAGCCTGGGTTTTTGCCCCGTTTGGGGCAAAAACCCAGGCCTCTGCAACCGGTGGCTTCACTTGCTCACCCGGCCGAATTAATTGTTCTGTCATGTCCAGCAAGCTTATATATTTTTGCAGTCAGTGCAAGAACAAACAACCAACGACCATTGCTGGGTTTGTCGTACCATGTATTTAGACGAAACTGTCCTTGAAGGTTTATCGAACACTTCAGTAGGCCAATTTGTCTTTCTACTTTTGCGTCTCCGTAAATTACATGGTCATGTTTACTTAGCTTGCGCATAGATAAAACGCAACGGGAGGACGTGTTGTTTTGAAAAAGAAGTTTACAGATAAACCAATTTCTGTGGTTGTGAAGGAATTTGCTGCAGAGTTTAAAACTTTTGTTTTAACGACTGTCGAAAAATATCAACAATTTTCGCATATGGGTCCTTGGTGCGCGACCTATGACCCTGGAGAACTTACATTTCGCGAAGCGGACAAAGAAAACCTTAGATAAATGGAAACGGCCGTTGTTTTTGCTGAATAGTTTCAAAATCTTCTTTATATACATGTTTGTGAACGCGGTTAACTTTTCAGTTGTATACCTAGAATACATATAAGCTTGTAGTCTTGTAATTTAATATTTTCGACTGCGCTTGGGGCTTGTGTGAGGGACTGTTGTCTGAAAAGTAAACATATTATTTTATACTTACAACGACTTTCCAACAAGACCTGCAGCTTAGATATATCAAGGATAAGAAAGAATAAATGAAATATTGTTCAAATTTTCATTCTCCTACAGAAATTCAACTGACAAGATTCTAAAAATACAAGAAAATGGCCAGTCTCCTGTACGCAGCCGTTTTTAGTGGCGTCACGCAACGCTCCCAAAACATCTAAAACCGGCTGCGTAGGAGACTAGAAAATGGCAAGATTCTAAAATTTTGTCGAGATTGCACAGTCATTCTGACAGATTATCGCCTTTATCAATTTCAGACCATGTGCACGTGGCTAATAGCTCCCTGGTGAACATCAACATTCCGCTACAAAGCGTGGAGGAGTTAAATTCGGGACCACCGACTGACAAATTCATCCAGTGGCAGGGAGGAGGATTTGAACTCGGGACCTCCAGATTACAAGTCCAGCACCCTAACCACTAGGCCACGCTCACCTCCAACTTAATTGCTTAAAGGCAATCATCCACCACGTTTACTTATTATAGTTTGTTTTGTCTGATACTAATTTTTTGGAACAACCCGATGTTTTTCGCAAATGTTGGTTTCTAAATATAGAAGTCACGTGATTGATGGCCAAAACTCTGATACTCGATATGACTGTATCTGTACACGATTTTAAATAAACCTGTCCCTCGCTCCGGCAAGCCCCACCCCCTCCCTCCTCAAAAGTTCCCAGAGAAAAATAGACCGTGACGCGTGGAGATATAAGCTAGAAGAGAAACGTGTTTCGTGAGTTAAACTAAATATGTTAAGGTAGAGTGATTTTACTAAACCTGTGAAATAGGTACTACACTTTTAGATCTGTTAGACACCAATTACATTGTTTTCTTTTCTTTAGTTTGGACTATTACACACTGTGAGATATTGTTTCACGGATTAAATGAAATCACTCTATGCTTGGCACGCGGATTTTATAAACATTTGTCCCTGGACTTGGTCGGGTCACGACTCCATACTCGCCTTCCCCCCTCCCTCCCCCCCGCCCACAAACCCTACGCTACCCTATAAAGACGGGGTATCAGAAATTCGCAACGTGTTTATTATTGCCGCAAACTTAACCTTCACTCCATATAATGGTTTGCACACGTTATTTATTTATTTATTGTTAAATACTTAGCTTTCATTTTTTAAGTCGAGTGCTGCTCTTAAATACCTTGTTGGTAGGTAGATTGGCAAAGATAGACTTATAAGAAGCCATATATATTTCAATTTCAACGTATTTAAGTTAATGTGTATCGGCTAGGAGCGGGCACGGCTGAGGGAGAGAGGAAGAATGCTGCACTCCTTCAGGAAAGAGGAGAAAAATTTGAAATTTAAAATTGTTTTCCAGCGTAAAATATGTACTTTGTGTATGTGTTTTTGTGTTTGTGTTTGCGTATCTTTGTGTAGTGCGATGCAATTAGCTATTCAATGGTATGTTATAACGCCAAATCAGGTAACTCGATGCAAGGACCACTTGGACAAACAGTAGCGAGGTGAAGCCGGATCTTGGTGTAGATCAGGATCAGCAATGTTGAATAAAACAAAAAACCAATTGCAAGGCTGATCGGACAGCTAAGAAGGGTAATAATTTTATTGCCCTTTATCCACTTCTTGACAAACAAGGCGGTATACTGGTAGCAAGGAAAAAAATTACTGATCGCATTGAACAATTACAAACAATATTTAATTTACATGATGTTTGGCGTGTAAAAAAACCCTCAAACGAAAAGCTTTACTTGGTCACAAAAGTCTCCTTTTGTTTTCTGTAGATTAGACTATTGGCTTATCTCAAACTCACTTCAGGACTTAATTAAAGACGCTGATATTATTGCTGCAATTAGAACTGATCACTCGGCAATTCTTCTACACCTGAAGGAACTTGAGGAATGCAAGCGAGGCCCAGGGTTTTGGAAAATGAATACTTCGATATTGACCGATAAAATTTTTGTCCAAATTAAGATGAAAGAAAAGTTACTGAGAGGAATGGAAAAAAGAGGGTGAGGGGTTCTTAGATGCAATTATGATGTCAATGACCTTGATTTAAGCGTTAGTAACTTTTACTTAGAGCTCCTTAGGTGGACAGGTGAGTGGAATTTAGAAGTTCCTTTTCCGATGTTAATTATTCCCAAAATGTTATCTGGAAAAATAAGGACATAAGGATAAATAACAGACCAGTGTTTTATAAAATGTCCTTTGATAAGGGCATAATTTATTTGAATGATTTACAGTTTAATATTGATAATGTACGTTCTTTTGAGTCCTTTAAACAAAAAGGTCTTAATACTAATTTCCTTACATGGACAGCATTGAGGTCTGCTATCATAAATATGAATTCAAAAAATTCTTCCAATCTCCTAACAGTGGGAAAATTCGATCCTATGAATTTTGAGTATAATGCTAAAGATTTTAATGTGTATACGGCAAAGTGCAAACAATTCTATTCAATGATGATATCAACTAAAGCGAAAACTCCGAATAGCTTTGAAAGGTTGATAGCTGATTTTAAACTCTCAAATCCACAAGATGCTTTTTCTATTCCGTATCTAGCTGCAAGCGAAACGTATGTTTGGTCTTTTCAATATAGATTGTTGAATTTCATTTTGTTTACAAATGATAAATTATTCAAAATAGGTTTAAGCGATTCAGATAAGTGCTCATTTTGTGGAACCTATACGGAAGATTTGTACCACCTCTTCTTTAACTGCTCCTTTGTGCAGGTGTTCTGGAATAGTTTTACAGTCTGGTGGTCTGGTATAAGTGGTGAAAATTTATCTTTGTCTTTAAAAGACATCATAATTGGCTTTCTTTAGAGGAACGATTTATTAAATTATTTGATAATTCTTGGTAAGACAACTATCTGGGAGAGTAGAAAAAATAAGTACCTTCCGAAATTTTGATTGTTTCTGCACAAGGTTGAAGCTAAACAAGAAGTTGAAAAGTTAATTGCTATTAAGAACCGAAAGCTTCGCAATTTTTATACAAGATGGGAGCTTCTGTTGTAATCTTATAGTAGTCTACTACAAGGAAAAAAATGGAAGTCCGCCGGGTAAATTAAGTTTTTAATATTTTTTTGTGCTAGGAAATTGCTATTTAATCTTGTAAGGGAATTAATTGGGCATCTGCATGGTTTGTATGTGTCACTGTGTAGGGCAAACAAAAAAAAGTATTATTATCGTATCCATTAAGTGCAATTAGAATAGAGTATTGTAAGTGGAGTAATGCAAGTGTTATACTATAACTAGCGCTCTTGTGTAGGATTTGTAATGTAATGTAATGTAATGTATTTAGTGTTTTGTTTCATACCGTTATGTAAGTAATGTAACGTGTACGTGTCTTGCAATAAAAAAACTATTAGGCGAAAAAAAGAAAAAAAAAAGAAATTCGCAACGTTGGATAACTAGGAAGAAAAGATGTGACAGGCGTCACCTGAGCCGCAGTCCACGATCTCTGTCCGTCGGTTAAAGCAAACACAATTAATGTAACAGTTCCATTTCATGAAAATAGACTGGTTTTACTTAACCCGTGAAATAGTGACTAAACTTTCAAATACTATTACACACTAATTCCATTGATTTCTTTTGTTTAGTTTGGACTATTACTCATTAATCTGTTCGATGTCGATTCACGGATTAAATAAAATCACCGTAGTCATACAAATGGGACTCAGTCTTAACTTGCAGTATGGAACCACAAGGAAGTTGTCGCAAATACAGTAGAATCCCGATTTTTCGAACCTCCACGGGAAATGGAAATTTCTTCGAGAAATCGGGGGTAAAATTACAGAGGGAAACGAGGGTTCGACCCCGTGATCGGGATTCTACTGTAATGTTGTCATTATCTACTGAACTTAACAAATGAATGTTGATTATCGTCACGCGCCTTTGCACTAAAAGAATTCGCGCTGACCTTTTGATGTCACTGATCACCGGTTAGTCTGAAGACAAAATACTACTGTAGTAAGCCTTTCCAGCGGGTCTAAGATATGGTAACATTTTTTCTAAGTCCTGACAGGTTTTCTCATTTGGTTTGATGGAAACGGTACTTAAGGCGGAGAGGTCTTCTTCGCGGAAGCGAGTTCGTTCTAAAGTTCGTCTTCTAAAGTCCACTTCGATAGGTTGTTCTCGATCATCTAGCGTCTTTCTTAGCCAGACGCAGTTGGGGTGCCTGAAAGTTTTGACGATCCCGTCCGTAGGATCAACACGCTCGCCTATCCCGAAATTAAAATACATGGTGTCGCTAAATCGGTAGGCCTGATTGAAAATGTCTTTCCTCCTTACTCTGTAAGTTTTACGAAGCCACGTGGCGTAACTTTTGAACGCTGATTGCGGTGGGAGAATCCAGGTTAGTTTTGGAAACAAAGAACTGTTGTTTATTGTCCCTGCGTAGTCCACAGGTGTTTCTAGATGTTCTGCATTTCTGAACAAGCCTTCCGCTAAGCCACCATCGCGATCTACGGCGCCAAAGGAATGGCCTGCTTCGAGGAACTTGTAATCGATTCTCTCACGGAATCCACTCGCCACGAGATAGTCAAAATAAAAAACGACCGTGTGATTCTTGTTCTGGGACCTTGTGTTATCAGCCCAAAATATGTTCCACTTGCGATTGTTGGATTCTGTCTGACGTAGATGTAAATCGAGGCAGGATACAAGAGTTTCTGGATTTTTCTCAGCCGTGCATTCGCTCCAAGCATATGTCGTCCCTTTGTTCGTTTCTGCACTGTGGATCCCAAAAGCATACAATTTAATCTTTCGCAAGTAGTACGTTTGTTGGGCAGTCAGCTTAGGAATCATTACATTCTTGTGGAAATCCATGTGAAACACTGACACCCCATGAGTTGGTTCATTTGACGCCCGTGACATCTTTTCTTCCCCGGGTTAACGTTGTTAACGTTCAAGCTTTAATTTCTAAGTCGCACGCGTAGCTTTAGGCGTCTCGCGCGAGTGAACAAACCATTTGTAACTATAGTGCGCGCACGGCAACAGCAATTACAACGTGTGCGGTTTTGAAACGTCATCTTTTTTCTGCTACGTACGTCCGTCGAATCTTTTTTCGTCGTCGTTATGGATCAAGGTTTTCACTATAAGTTCGAGAAACAAAAAGTGGTTTCCCACCGGGAGAGAAAACGAGCAGACGAACTTGCAACGCGCCGGCGCCGAGAGCCTATTCTTAAAGTCATCAAAAAGAAAATCAGACCAAGGCAAAACAGACCATTTCGATTTGTTCGTGAAATGCCGTTGGAATATTGCAGTACCGCCTGTCTGTTGAATATTGGAATAGACGTTGTAATGCAGATAAGAAACGATTTCGACCGCATGGCTTATCAAGCACAGAACGAACATTTGGCCGCGCGTATAGAAACCACGAATGCGAGAAGGCAGAACCGAGTGGATAATCCTAGAACTGTGATCCGATATTACACCACTGGAAACGCGAATCAGAAACTACAAATATGCAAAAGAGCATTTATGAAGATTTACGGAGTCGGAAAGAAACGACTTAGAGTGTTGCTTAAAAAGCGGAGGCCATTCAGTGGAGCTGTAGAAAAAGATAGACGAGTCTTACAGAGTAATCAAAAACGCTTGAGCCCTCAACTGAAAGCAGAGGTATGTTAACTTCTCCCGACAGATCTTTTTAACTATGATATTGTTAAGAGAATCTTTTCTTGTTGTCAATTTTGCAAGGCGCTATTGAATAGCGATAGAAATAGCGCTATAAATTTTCACGGTCTGCACTTTCATCCCCTAAAACTTGCTACCAATGAGCGCTCGAGAATGCTGTCAGTTATTGTAAAAACTGTAATGGTAAGGGCTCCATGCAGGAAGATTGTTCTGAGTCAATTGTAAACAAGGAGCCCAAAATGTGACCACTATTAACAAATTTTTCATTCTTTCGTATAATCCAATTAGAAGGTGACTTTTGATTGGACCGTGACTGCAGGAAAGAATGCGAATCAAAAGCGGCCACCGTTTTCGGCTTCTCGATAGACCATATTCGTATTCTCGTTGTAGAACTGTAACTAGCTTGCAATTGAAGCCAATGCACATGAAGCTCTTTTAATGATATTCCTCCGCATTAGCGTCCATTGCACGCTAGTTCCAGTTGAATACGGAGAATACGAGGGAGGGCGGTGAGGGGGTTATTTGTTGGACTTTTAGGATGGCTGTGAATCAGATGAGGGGGACGCATTGAAATTGCTCTTTATGAGGCCGGCTTGATTGAGCTTATTATTATTATTATTATTATTATTATTATTATTATTATTATTATTATTATTATTATTATTATTATTATTATTATTATTATTATTATTATTTTTCTATTGGTCAAACACATGACTCACAATAACAAAATTTAATTTAATTTAATTCAAATATTTTATATAGCGCCAAAGCACGATTTGTCCTAGGCGCTTTACGTAACTAATTAAATTACAATAGGTATAAAACTACTAAATTACAAGATTTATAAAACTATTACATCACAGAAGGAAAAACTAATTGAAAAGAAAAATTACATGCAGGTCTCAACTAAAAATATAAATATTCTACAAGTTATACGCCTGCTTGAAAAGGTGCGTTTTCAAAGCCTAGTTAAAACTATTTAATATATTTCCTGACTTCATAATCTCTGGAGGTAAAGTATTCCATAAATTCGGGCCAGCTACAGAAAACGCACGATCGCCGTAAAACATAATTTAAATTAAATTTAGTTTACAAAACATATTCAAATTTAGTTACAGCACCAACAAAAGAATGAGGAAAACACAATACACACACAGTAAAGGGACAGTACGTTTCTTGTTGTGTTTTGATCGATTGAGCTTATTGTTGTACCCATTTCCTTTCCTCACACAGGTTGTAGAACACATCTGGTCATATGAGCCGGAACAATCACATTACACGCGACATAAAGCACCAGAGAAGAGATATCTGGAGCCATCCCTGAATTTGACCAAGATCTACAACGATTTTTTAAAACTAAAAGGTCATGTTTTAGGGACAGCTGCCAAGCCTCCCCTCAGTATAAGTTCTTTTAGAAAGATTTTCTTCAGTTATAATCTAAGCTTCCGAAAACCCAGAAAAGATACTTGTGGAAAATGCGACAGCATACAAATGGTAATAAACCATTCTACCAGCGCAGAAGAAGTCGCCGAAACAAGGACTCTTCAAGAAATGCATTGGCAAGACGTTCAAAAACACTACGATGAGAACTACTTTGATTTCAACGTCCTAATACAAGTTAAAAACAGAGACGGCCTTGATTGGAAACTGCCCCCAACGTGGAGACACGAACAGTCGTGACCCACTGAAGCAGCAACTATGTACTAAAGCGTCAGAGATCGGACGTGCGTTTATGCGATTGTTATGTAAAACTCAGCTTTGTGCTGAATGTTGCTTTTAAAATCAGATAATGGAATTAAAAAAATTCTGGTGCAGATGAACTTTTGTCCCAAGTGATAAAGGACTAAGAAAGGCTATGCACTAAAAAAAGTATGGGCTTAAGCGTATGGCTGTTTGAGAAGTTGCTCGGAATTGCACGAACAGGTTGTTCGAAATTTGTCAAAAAGTTGCTCAAAAAATCCTGGATGTTGCTTTCTTTCTCAAAAAAAAAAATGATAATAGATAAAAAAAGTTGGAGACCGCGTTTTCCATGAGTGAGTAGTCAACGATGCACAGCCCAGTTGACTATTGTTAACGGAGAACTCGGGCTCGCAGACTAATATTTTTGGTAGACATTAAGGAATTGCAGTCTTCAACCAACCATTTAAACAAAAATCAAGAATTTTCCCTTTAAGCGAGTCGTGCTGTACAAGAGTTGTCTCGTAAAATTCATTTTTTAATAGCAAAGCGCGCAGCGTTTAAAAATAAAATGCAAATGATTACTCCCCCCAGGCTCAGACAACATGAGCGTGTTCTAAAAGAAATGGAGAAAATCTAGGTGAAGTTTTCGTTTTAAAGAAATGTTTTACGGACACCAGCTGTTTAAGAAAGTGTTTTAGGAAAACCGTCCGCCATTCCGGTTTGTTTGTCTGAGTCTTGTCTGAGTCATGACGTCACTCGCGCGCTTCGCTATTGAACCAAAAAAATGCATACATAATGTGTCTTATGTTTAACTACCTGTATTAGTGATTATTATTATTATTATTATTATTATCATTTAACTGATGTCGGGTGGTAGGCTATTCCACAAGGACAATGAACACAGAAGACCAAAACAAAACAATGAAAACCTCTTCTTGGAGACCTATAGAGACAAAAACAAAAATGTTTAAGGGACTTGTTCGAAATTAGCAGGGGGAGGAGGGGGGTTGAGATTTAAAATTGAGCAATGAAATGAAGTACCCTCTTTGTTGATGGGAATGAAATTTGCTGACCCTTTGGGCTTGGCCTCAAACATCACGACCCCCCCCCCCCCCCCTGCATGTGCACAGATTATACCTCCAATAATGCCATAGCAGGAGCTGTTCTTGTCAGCAATTATACCCTGATTCCCGATGGTAATATTGGAGAAGGCCAAACAAATAAAAAAAATCTGAGTTCTAAGCCAAGTAAAAGAAAAAAAGAAACAGCAACAAAACAAGATGACTAAAAAAACAAGAATGCCGACAAACTGTAAGTTACTAATTGAAACCACTGCACCCCAACATAAGTCATATTTAACAATAAGATTATGAGCTTAAGACTTTGGCCGAATCAACTACAATCACTTCATAGAAATCGATAGTGAATAATGTAATATTGTTTTAGTAGAACTCTAACTCATTTTCCTTGAAACAATAATTTTTAACCTTTTTTCTACAATGTGAACTAGATTAAACTTTCCGCCTTAGCCAAATCGCGTGCTTAGACTAAATTGTCATTTAAAACTTCAGTTCATTCAGTAATCTTGACGTTTTAAACTCGTGCGATGGTGAATACTCATGTGTTTTTGTCTTCTTGGGAATTGAATTATCCAACCATATTTCTAAACTTTCCTCTGAAACTTCAGGGAAACAAGAAAATGTCACCATTCTGTAGACAACCTTCAGCCACTACACACTAATTAACAATTAGACGGCGAGCTCGAGGTTTCTATCGGCTGATAGTTGGCAAGGAGCCAAGCCCCGAGCCAACTATCAAAGTGGATAGAAACCGAGAGTGAGCTGTCTAATTGTTTTAGCATAACCTACTGACCGGTCTATTAAACACAGAATATCGCTAGAATTGATTTATTGAAGCTTTTGGTTGATAAAATTCAGTGAAAATCTGAGCAACCGCTCTGAGAGCCGTCTATTGATCAGTAGACGGCACCTGTGTAGATAATCTGATTGTGCGATTAACTAATAGATGGTCAGTGGGTTATGCTAAGATGCATGGTATAGAGTCCATTGGCAAACTCACAACTCCATTATGAAGGAAGAAGTGGTATAACAAAGAAACAATATTGCCATGCATCTGTCTTGCCACTGACAAATGACTGTTTACCAAGGCAGCACAGGACACTATCAAGCAAAATCTGCCCTTTACCACGAGTGAGAATTATCATGATGATGATGATGATGATCTTTTGTATATTAATTTGCTATTCCTGTCATAATATAACATTACATCACAATGATGATCTTTTGTATATTAATTTGCTATTCCTGTCATAATATAACATTACATCACAATGCCTGTTATGATCACATCACTGTAAATTCATGTGACCCTCCTAGCTCTTTCACTGCCTATTTTTTCATGGCTCTCCCTTTTCAGGGACCTATTTACACTCCCCTCCCCCCTGCTAATTTCTGACAAGTCCCTAAGATTGACCAGATAATGAATTGTCACTTTTCCTTTGAGTGACTCCCAGAATTTAAACCATATCTCAATCAATAGGAGCCATGAGTAGGTTCATCATTGTGATATATCTCTCTGCCCAGTAAATATGCCTACCCCTGCCCTTCCCAAGGCTGCCAACCTGCAACCCAATCCCATGAAACAAAATCAAATGTAACAATTTCTGTCCATAATTATAGGAGGGTGATACCCTTTTAAGGTTAAAAACACCTGAAAGTGTTTCACTTGTGAGAATGGTGACATTTAACAACAGCAAGAACATGTTTAGTTGCCTTCAGTCTGACAAGAAATCTAAGCTTATACAAGGATTTTCATTGAGCAGCAAGTTCTCCTTCATTCTCACCTGAAAGACCAATGGAAAACAGCTCAGAATGGGTGCCAGCCAATGCAGGCCATGTCAACCTGCCAAAAAATTTAGACATTAAGTCTTATCTAAAACTGCATGGTGAGTCCCTAATCTAAGCTAGACAAGGGTCTTTCCACAGTATTGCGAAGGCATTGCATGAGTGCAAATGTACCATCACGGTGCACATGCAGATGTGAGATAAGAAAAGGCTGTAAAATTGTGATAGAAAATGATCTCTTTTGCCAGCCATCTAAGTTAAAAATAAGTTTCTTCAGACACTTTTCCTCCCTGTAGCAGCATTCCCCTTAGCAACCAAATTTCCCCTCCAGAACAGAAACTAATCATTATTTCTTTTGCACACCTTACATCCTGTTTTTCTAAATAAAGAAGTTAATTAAAGTAAAATAAGAAAGACTAAAATGAAGCTGTTAACAAACTATTAGAGCAGCAGAAGTAATATAACTGACAGATTACCATTACCAACAGATGCCATTGCAATTTTTAACAAGTTAAAAATCTGGTAGCAGTAATCCAAAGCTGGAATTTTCATTCTCCAGTGAAAACTGGGTCTAAAGGCTGCTAGAATATTAGCACTCACAATCTGGATTTTTTCCTGGTCTCTTGATACATTCAACATGAAGTTTCAGCTTTTGTCACCAGTCTCATCTACCTTCTTAAATGTCAAAATGCAAGAGCCCCCTGTGGAGTCACCATGGCAACAGTTTTAACCAAACATACAAGTTTGAACAGAAGGATGTTTATACTGTCGAATGGCTTCAATTTTATTCTCTAGTCACTGGATTGAAAAATTTTCATTTTTTCACCACTCATGTGGAATGGCCTAAGACCCTTTTTGTGTTGTCAGGCCTCATCTTAAGGATAAAAAAATCTAAAGCAAGGAACAGTGAGTTGTTTCAACATGCAAACCACATGGAACTAGGCCTCATGTTTACTTAGTAGTTTCCAGGGTGCACATACAGGGCCACAGACAGGAGGGTACAATGGGTGCCCCCCCCTCCCCCACAGGTTACAAAGGTCAGCCCAATCGGGGAGGGAGGGTCTAGTATACAGCAAAACCTACATGTACAGTTCGTACACTGTGACCATCCAGGTGAGAGTAATACAGAAAAGAACTGCTGTTGGTGACTGACATTTCGACAACCTGAGCAGAAGTGCCAAAAGAGCCATTTCAGACAGGGTCATGCCAGTACAAGGGTGACCATACAAATTTATAAATTTTTAGTTTTTTATTTACCTGTCATAGGTTGGTCTTGGAACAAAGCTTAAATGCGTCAGTCATACGATGTTCTGATAAAAAAATACAGGAATTGAATTGACAAGATTCTAAAAATATAAGAAATGGATGATTTTAAAATTCTCTAGTCTAAGATGAGGCGCCATTTTTCAAAAAGGGTCTTATTCTGTTGGACCCCTTTTGTGTTGTCAGGTTCCGTCGTTGTCATTCTTCCAGACCCATTTCTTACCTGAAAACCTGCTTGTTCTGATGTAAGCACGTAGCTACTTGCAGCTGGAAGCTTGTTGAGGAGAAATGGAACTGTGTAATGGAATCAAGAGATGGAAAACAAACAAACCCAGTTCATACCGTCACAAGCGGTAATCTTTGGACAGCTGTCATTTTCCTTGGAGGTCTTCCGGATCGGCGAAAAACTATGGGTAATGTTTCTTCGTAGCGAAACTGGTGTTTGAAGCGGAAATGGACGTGTAGTTTGGAGATAATCATGGCGTAAAGATGGCCATATTTGAAGTGTTTCCAAAATGACAGTCTTCATATGTTTGGCGGTGTAGCGCCTGGGCTCCAGTGCTCGCGTAGGGTGTAGGGGGATTGGGAACGAGAGAGTTTGACAACTTTGAACCGTTATATCTCAGAGGGGTTTTATTGTGGCCGTTTGAAAAACTGTGGGAATATATGTATTGGAGACAAACTTCGCGCTGCGCGTGGTTTTAAGTTGGTGAAATTAAGGTTTTAAAAGTTCCTGGGGTAGGTAAGTTACTTCCATGCCCGCAGTGCTAAGGACTATGGGATTGGCAGAAAATACCCTACCCTCACAATTTGAGAATTGGGGACAAGCTTGTTTATGTGCAAGCTCACTGCAACTTAAGGTACAGTATGCGGTCCTTGGTCGGCGAGGTCCTTGTTCTGCGACCTTTCCGAACAGATGTCATATTTGCTCGTTAATAAAAATACGACAAAAACCGAATGTATCCGATGATTTATTGATTAGTCTTCTTCCACATGACGATGTTTCGACTTTCCTGCTGTTGGTGAAGGCGGGGAATTCAAGTTTGTTGGCAACATGAGAACCCTCATAGAGTATTTTTTGGCTCGCCGTTGGAAGCCAAAGTTGCTATGGACGCTAACGTACATTGAGATAATTAAAATTTTAGAAAATCCAATTTAGTAACTGCATCGTTTAAGCCACTCACAGAGTGAAAGGGAATTTGGTCTTGATGATGGTTTTCAACGCTCGCAGCTGGATTTTGTTGCGAGCTAAACCATGCGTCATGGAAAGTCCCACTTTGTGGTATTTTTAGCTCTGAATAGTCCCGGGCCTTATCATCGCTATTTTAAGCTCTGGCAGCGAGAGCCTGGGTTTTTGCCCCGTTTGGGGCAAAAACCCAGGCCTCTGCAACCGGTGGCTTCACTTGCTCACCCGGCCGAATTAATTGTTCTGTCATGTCCAGCAAGCTTATATATTTTTGCAGTCAGTGCAAGAACAAACAACCAACGACCATTGCTGGGTTTGTCGTACCATGTATTTAGACGAAACTGTCCTTGAAGGTTTATCGAACACTTCAGTAGGCCAATTTGTCTTTCTACTTTTGCGTCTCCGTAAATTACATGGTCATGTTTACTTAGCTTGCGCATAGATAAAACGCAACGGGAGGACGTGTTGTTTTGAAAAAGAAGTTTACAGATAAACCAATTTCTGTGGTTGTGAAGGAATTTGCTGCAGAGTTTAAAACTTTTGTTTTAACGACTGTCGAAAAATATCAACAATTTTCGCATATGGGTCCTTGGTGCGCGACCTATGACCCTGGAGAACTTACATTTCGCGAAGCGGACAAAGAAAACCTTAGATAAATGGAAACGGCCGTTGTTTTTGCTGAATAGTTTCAAAATCTTCTTTATATACATGTTTGTGAACGCGGTTAACTTTTCAGTTGTATACCTAGAATACATATAAGCTTGTAGTCTTGTAATTTAATATTTTCGACTGCGCTTGGGGCTTGTGTGAGGGACTGTTGTCTGAAAAGTAAACATATTATTTTATACTTACAACGACTTTCCAACAAGACCTGCAGCTTAGATATATCAAGGATAAGAAAGAATAAATGAAATATTGTTCAAATTTTCATTCTCCTACAGAAATTCAACTGACAAGATTCTAAAAATACAAGAAAATGGCCAGTCTCCTGTACGCAGCCGTTTTTAGTGGCGTCACGCAACGCTCCCAAAACATCTAAAACCGGCTGCGTAGGAGACTAGAAAATGGCAAGATTCTAAAATTTTGTCGAGATTGCACAGTCATTCTGACAGATTATCGCCTTTATCAATTTCAGACCATGTGCACGTGGCTAATAGCTCCCTGGTGAACATCAACATTCCGCTACAAAGCGTGGAGGAGTTAAATTCGGGACCACCGACTGACAAATTCATCCAGTGGCAGGGAGGAGGATTTGAACTCGGGACCTCCAGATTACAAGTCCAGCACCCTAACCACTAGGCCACGCTCACCTCCAACTTAATTGCTTAAAGGCAATCATCCACCACGTTTACTTATTATAGTTTGTTTTGTCTGATACTAATTTTTTGGAACAACCCGATGTTTTTCGCAAATGTTGGTTTCTAAATATAGAAGTCACGTGATTGATGGCCAAAACTCTGATACTCGATATGACTGTATCTGTACACGATTTTAAATAAACCTGTCCCTCGCTCCGGCAAGCCCCACCCCCTCCCTCCTCAAAAGTTCCCAGAGAAAAATAGACCGTGACGCGTGGAGATATAAGCTAGAAGAGAAACGTGTTTCGTGAGTTAAACTAAATATGTTAAAGTAGAGTGATTTTACTAAACCTGTGAAATAGGTACTACACTTTTAGATCTGTTAGACACCAATTACATTGTTTTCTTTTCTTTAGTTTGGACTATTACACACTGTGAGATATTGTTTCACGGATTAAATGAAATCACTCTATGCTTGGCACGCGGATTTTATAAACATTTGTCCCTGGACTTGGTCGGGTCACGACTCCATACTCGCCTTCCCCCCTCCCTCCCCCCCGCCCACAAACCCTACGCTACCCTATAAAGACGGGGTATCAGAAATTCGCAACGTGTTTATTATTGCCGCAAACTTAACCTTCACTCCATATAATGGTTTGCACACGTTATTTATTTATTTATTGTTAAATACTTAGCTTTCATTTTTTAAGTCGAGTGCTGCTCTTAAATACCTTGTTGGTAGGTAGATTGGCAAAGATAGACTTATAAGAAGCCATATATATTTCAATTTCAACGTATTTAAGTTAATGTGTATCGGCTAGGAGCGGGCACGGCTGAGGGAGAGAGGAAGAATGCTGCACTCCTTCAGGAAAGAGGAGAAAAATTTGAAATTTAAAATTGTTTTCCAGCGTAAAATATGTACTTTGTGTATGTGTTTTTGTGTTTGTGTTTGCGTATCTTTGTGTAGTGCGATGCAATTAGCTATTCAATGGTATGTTATAACGCCAAATCAGGTAACTCGATGCAAGGACCACTTGGACAAACAGTAGCGAGGTGAAGCCGGATCTTGGTGTAGATCAGGATCAGCAATGTTGAATAAAACAAAAAACCAATTGCAAGGCTGATCGGACAGCTAAGAAGGGTAATAATTTTATTGCCCTTTATCCACTTCTTGACAAACAAGGCGGTATACTGGTAGCAAGGAAAAAAATTACTGATCGCATTGAACAATTACAAACAATATTTAATTTACATGATGTTTGGCGTGTAAAAAAACCCTCAAACGAAAAGCTTTACTTGGTCACAAAAGTCTCCTTTTGTTTTCTGTAGATTAGACTATTGGCTTATCTCAAACTCACTTCAGGACTTAATTAAAGACGCTGATATTATTGCTGCAATTAGAACTGATCACTCGGCAATTCTTCTACACCTGAAGGAACTTGAGGAATGCAAGCGAGGCCCAGGGTTTTGGAAAATGAATACTTCGATATTGACCGATAAAATTTTTGTCCAAATTAAGATGAAAGAAAAGTTACTGAGAGGAATGGAAAAAAGAGGGTGAGGGGTTCTTAGATGCAATTATGATGTCAATGACCTTGATTTAAGCGTTAGTAACTTTTACTTAGAGCTCCTTAGGTGGACAGGTGAGTGGAATTTAGAAGTTCCTTTTCCGATGTTAATTATTCCCAAAATGTTATCTGGAAAAATAAGGACATAAGGATAAATAACAGACCAGTGTTTTATAAAATGTCCTTTGATAAGGGCATAATTTATTTGAATGATTTACAGTTTAATATTGATAATGTACGTTCTTTTGAGTCCTTTAAACAAAAAGGTCTTAATACTAATTTCCTTACATGGACAGCATTGAGGTCTGCTATCATAAATATGAATTCAAAAAATTCTTCCAATCTCCTAACAGTGGGAAAATTCGATCCTATGAATTTTGAGTATAATGCTAAAGATTTTAATGTGTATACGGCAAAGTGCAAACAATTCTATTCAATGATGATATCAACTAAAGCGAAAACTCCGAATAGCTTTGAAAGGTTGATAGCTGATTTTAAACTCTCAAATCCACAAGATGCTTTTTCTATTCCGTATCTAACTGCAAGCGAAACGTATGTTTGGTCTTTTCAATATAGATTGTTGAATTTCATTTTGTTTACAAATGATAAATTATTCAAAATAGGTTTAAGCGATTCAGATAAGTGCTCATTTTGTGGAACCTATACGGAAGATTTGTACCACCTCTTCTTTAACTGCTCCTTTGTGCAGGTGTTCTGGAATAGTTTTACAGTCTGGTGGTCTGGTATAAGTGGTGAAAATTTATCTTTGTCTTTAAAAGACATCATAATTGGCTTTCTTTAGAGGAACGATTTATTAAATTATTTGATAATTCTTGGTAAGACAACTATCTGGGAGAGTAGAAAAAATAAGTACCTTCCGAAATTTTGATTGTTTCTGCACAAGGTTGAAGCTAAACAAGAAGTTGAAAAGTTAATTGCTATTAAGAACCGAAAGCTTCGCAATTTTTATACAAGATGGGAGCTTCTGTTGTAATCTTATAGTAGTCTACTACAAGGAAAAAAATGGAAGTCCGCCGGGTAAATTAAGTTTTTAATATTTTTTTGTGCTAGGAAATTGCTATTTAATCTTGTAAGGGAATTAATTGGGCATCTGCATGGTTTGTATGTGTCACTGTGTAGGGCAAACAAAAAAAAGTATTATTATCGTATCCATTAAGTGCAATTAGAATAGAGTATTGTAAGTGGAGTAATGCAAGTGTTATACTATAACTAGCGCTCTTGTGTAGGATTTGTAATGTAATGTAATGTAATGTATTTAGTGTTTTGTTTCATACCGTTATGTAAGTAATGTAACGTGTACGTGTCTTGCAATAAAAAAACTATTAGGCGAAAAAAAGAAAAAAAAAAGAAATTCGCAACGTTGGATAACTAGGAAGAAAAGATGTGACAGGCGTCACCTGAGCCGCAGTCCACGATCTCTGTCCGTCGGTTAAAGCAAACACAATTAATGTAACAGTTCCATTTCATGAAAATAGACTGGTTTTACTTAACCCGTGAAATAGTGACTAAACTTTCAAATACTATTACACACTAATTCCATTGATTTCTTTTGTTTAGTTTGGACTATTACTCATTAATCTGTTCGATGTCGATTCACGGATTAAATAAAATCACCGTAGTCATACAAATGGGACTCAGTCTTAACTTGCAGTATGGAACCACAAGGAAGTTGTCGCAAATACAGTAGAATCCCGATTTTTCGAACCTCCACGGGAAATGGAAATTTCTTCGAGAAATCGGGGGTAAAATTACAGAGGGAAACGAGGGTTCGACCCCGTGATCGGGATTCTACTGTAATGTTGTCATTATCTACTGAACTTAACAAATGAATGTTGATTATCGTCACGCGCCTTTGCACTAAAAGAATTCGCGCTGACCTTTTGATGTCACTGATCACCGGTTAGTCTGAAGACAAAATACTACTGTAGTAAGCCTTTCCAGCGGGTCTAAGATATGGTAACATTTTTTCTAAGTCCTGACAGGTTTTCTCATTTGGTTTGATGGAAACGGTACTTAAGGCGGAGAGGTCTTCTTCGCGGAAGCGAGTTCGTTCTAAAGTTCGTCTTCTAAAGTCCACTTCGATAGGTTGTTCTCGATCATCTAGCGTCTTTCTTAGCCAGACGCAGTTGGGGTGCCTGAAAGTTTTGACGATCCCGTCCGTAGGATCAACACGCTCGCCTATCCCGAAATTAAAATACATGGTGTCGCTAAATCGGTAGGCCTGATTGAAAATGTCTTTCCTCCTTACTCTGTAAGTTTTACGAAGCCACGTGGCGTAACTTTTGAACGCTGATTGCGGTGGGAGAATCCAGGTTAGTTTTGGAAACAAAGAACTGTTGTTTATTGTCCCTGCGTAGTCCACAGGTGTTTCTAGATGTTCTGCATTTCTGAACAAGCCTTCCGCTAAGCCACCATCGCGATCTACGGCGCCAAAGGAATGGCCTGCTTCGAGGAACTTGTAATCGATTCTCTCACGGAATCCACTCGCCACGAGATAGTCAAAATAAAAAACGACCGTGTGATTCTTGTTCTGGGACCTTGTGTTATCAGCCCAAAATATGTTCCACTTGCGATTGTTGGATTCTGTCTGACGTAGATGTAAATCGAGGCAGGATACAAGAGTTTCTGGATTTTTCTCAGCCGTGCATTCGCTCCAAGCATATGTCGTCCCTTTGTTCGTTTCTGCACTGTGGATCCCAAAAGCATACAATTTAATCTTTCGCAAGTAGTACGTTTGTTGGGCAGTCAGCTTAGGAATCATTACATTCTTGTGGAAATCCATGTGAAACACTGACACCCCATGAGTTGGTTCATTTGACGCCCGTGACATCTTTTCTTCCCCGGGTTAACGTTGTTAACGTTCAAGCTTTAATTTCTAAGTCGCACGCGTAGCTTTAGGCGTCTCGCGCGAGTGAACAAACCATTTGTAACTATAGTGCGCGCACGGCAACAGCAATTACAACGTGTGCGGTTTTGAAACGTCATCTTTTTTCTGCTACGTACGTCCGTCGAATCTTTTTTCGTCGTCGTTATGGATCAAGGTTTTCACTATAAGTTCGAGAAACAAAAAGTGGTTTCCCACCGGGAGAGAAAACGAGCAGACGAACTTGCAACGCGCCGGCGCCGAGAGCCTATTCTTAAAGTCATCAAAAAGAAAATCAGACCAAGGCAAAACAGACCATTTCGATTTGTTCGTGAAATGCCGTTGGAATGTTGCAGTACCACCTGTCTGTTGAATATTGGAATAGACGTTGTAATGCAGATAAGAAACGATTTCGACCGCATGGCTTATCAAGCACAGAACGAACGTTTGGCCGCGCGTATAGAAACCACGAATGTGAGAAGGCAGAACCGAGTGGATAATCCTAGAACTGTGATCCGATATTACACCACTGGAAACGCGAATCAGAAACTACAAATATGCAAAAGAGCATTTATGAAGATTTACGGAGTCGGAAAGAAACGACTTAGAGTGTTGCTTAAAAAGCGGAGGCCATTCAGTGGAGCTGTAGAAAAAGATAGACGAGTCTTACAGAGTAATCAAAAACGCTTGAGCCCTCAACTGAAAGCAGAGGTATGTTAACTTCTCCCGACAGATCTTTTTAACTATGATATTGTTAAGAGAATCTTTTCTTGTTGTCAATTTTGCAAGGCGCTATTGAATAGCGATAGAAATAGCGCTATAAATTTTCACGGTCTGCACTTTCATCCCCTAAAACTTGCTACCAATGAGCGCTCGAGAATGCTGTCAGTTATTGTAAAAACTGTAATGGTAAGGGCTCCATGCAGGAAGATTGTTCTGAGTCAATTGTAAACAAGGAGCCCAAAATGTGACCACTATTAACAAATTTTTCATTCTTTCGTATAATCCAATTAGAAGGTGACTTTTGATTGGACCGTGACTGCAGGAAAGAATGCGAATCAAAAGCGGCCACCGTTTTCGGCTTCTCGATAGACCATATTCGTATTCTCGTTGTAGAACTGTAACTAGCTTGCAATTGAAGCCAATGCACATGAAGCTCTTTTAATGATATTCCTCCGCATTAGCGTCCATTGCACGCTAGTTCCAGTTGAATACGGAGAATACGAGGGAGGGCGGTGAGGGGGTTATTTGTTGGACTTTTAGGATGGCTGTGAATCAGATGAGGGGGACGCATTGAAATTGCTCTTTATGAGGCCGGCTTGATTGAGCTTATTATTATTATTATTATTATTATTATTATTATTATTATTATTATTATTATTATTATTATTATTATTATTTTTCTATTGGTCAAACACATGACTCACAATAACAAAATTTAATTTAATTTAATTCAAATATTTTATATAGCGCCAAAGCACGATTTGTCCTAGGCGCTTTACGTAACTAATTAAATTACAATAGGTATAAAACTACTAAATTACAAGATTTATAAAACTATTACATCACAGAAGGAAAAACTAATTGAAAAGAAAAATTACATGCAGGTCTCAACTAAAAATATAAATATTCTACAAGTTATACGCCTGCTTGAAAAGGTGCGTTTTCAAAGCCTAGTTAAAACTATTTAATATATTTCCTGACTTCATAATCTCTGGAGGTAAAGTATTCCATAAATTCGGGCCAGCTACAGAAAACGCACGATCGCCGTAAAACATAATTTAAATTAAATTTAGTTTACAAAACATATTCAAATTTAGTTACAGCACCAACAAAAGAATGAGGAAAACACAATACACACACAGTAAAGGGACAGTACGTTTCTTGTTGTGTTTTGATCGATTGAGCTTATTGTTGTACCCATTTCCTTTCCTCACACAGGTTGTAGAACACGTCTGGTCATATGAGCCGGAACAATCACATTACACGCGACATAAAGCACCAGAGAAGAGATATCTGGAGCCATCCCTGAATTTGACCAAGATCTACAACGATTTTTTAAAACTAAAAGGTCATGTTTTAGGGACAGCTGCCAAGCCTCCCCTCAGTATAAGTTCTTTTAGAAAGATTTTCTTCAGTTATAATCTAAGCTTCCGAAAACCCAGAAAAGATACTTGTGGAAAATGCGACAGCATACAAATGGTAATAAACCATTCTACCAGCGCAGAAGAAGTCGCCGAAACAAGGACTCTTCAAGAAATGCATTGGCAAGACGTTCAAAAACACTACGATGAGAACTACTTTGATTTCAACGTCCTAATACAAGTTAAAAACAGAGACGGCCTTGATTGGAAACTGCCCCCAACGTGGAGACACGAACAGTCGTGACCCACTGAAGCAGCAACTATGTACTAAAGCGTCAGAGATCGGACGTGCGTTTATGCGATTGTTATGTAAAACTCAGCTTTGTGCTGAATGTTGCTTTTAAAATCAGATAATGGAATTAAAAAAATTCTGGTGCAGATGAACTTTTGTCCCAAGTGATAAAGGACTAAGAAAGGCTATGCACTAAAAAAAGTATGGGCTTAAGCGTATGGCTGTTTGAGAAGTTGCTCGGAATTGCACGAACAGGTTGTTCGAAATTTGTCAAAAAGTTGCTCAAAAAATCCTGGATGTTGCTTTCTTTCTCAAAAAAAAAAAATGATAATAGATAAAAAAAGTTGGAGACCGCGTTTTCCATGAGTGAGTAGTCAACGATGCACAGCCCAGTTGACTATTGTTAACGGAGAACTCGGGCTCGCAGACTAATATTTTTGGTAGACATTAAGGAATTGCAGTCTTCAACCAACCATTTAAACAAAAATCAAGAATTTTCCCTTTAAGCGAGTCGTGCTGTACAAGAGTTGTCTCGTAAAATTCATTTTTTAATAGCAAAGCGCGCAGCGTTTAAAAATAAAATGCAAATGATTACTCCCCCCAGGCTCAGACAACATGAGCGTGTTCTAAAAGAAATGGAGAAAATCTAGGTGAAGTTTTCGTTTTAAAGAAATGTTTTACGGACACCAGCTGTTTAAGAAAGTGTTTTAGGAAAACCGTCCGCCATTCCGGTTTGTTTGTCTGAGTCTTGTCTGAGTCATGACGTCACTCGCGCGCTTCGCTATTGAACCAAAAAAATGCATACATAATGTGTCTTATGTTTAACTACCTGTATTAGTGATTATTATTATTATTATTATTATTATCATTTAACTGATGTCGGGTGGTAGGCTATTCCACAAGGACAATGAACACAGAAGACCAAAACAAAACAATGAAAACCTCTTCTTGGAGACCTATAGAGACAAAAACAAAAATGTTTAAGGGACTTGTTCGAAATTAGCAGGGGGAGGAGGGGGGTTGAGATTTAAAATTGAGCAATGAAATGAAGTACCCTCTTTGTTGATGGGAATGAAATTTGCTGACCCTTTGGGCTTGGCCTCAAACATCACGACCCCCCCCCCCCCCTGCATGTGCACAGATTATACCTCCAATAATGCCATAGCAGGAGCTGTTCTTGTCAGCAATTATACCCTGATTCCCGATGGTAATATTGGAGAAGGCCAAACAAATAAAAAAAATCTGAGTTCTAAGCCAAGTAAAAGAAAAAAAGAAACAGCAACAAAACAAGATGACTAAAAAAACAAGAATGCCGACAAACTGTAAGTTACTAATTGAAACCACTGCACCCCAACATAAGTCATATTTAACAATAAGATTATGAGCTTAAGACTTTGGCCGAATCAACCACAATCACTTCATAGAAATCGATAGTGAATAATGTAATATTGTTTTAGTAGAACTCTAACTCATTTTCCTTGAAACAATAATTTTTAACCTTTTTTCTACAATGTGAACTAGATTAAACTTTCCGCCTTAGCCAAATCGCGTGCTTAGACTAAATTGTCATTTAAAACTTCAGTTCATTCAGTAATCTTGACGTTTTAAACTCGTGCGATGGTGAATATTCATGTGTTTTTGTCTTCTTGGGAATTGAATTATCCAACCATATTTCTAAACTTTCCTCTGAAACTTCAGGGAAACAAGAAAATGTCACCATTCTGTAGACAACCTTCAGCCACTACACACTAATTAACAATTAGACGGCGAGCTCGAGGTTTCTATCGGCTGATAGTTGGCAAGGAGCCAAGCCCCGAGCCAACTATCAAAGTGGATAGAAACCGAGAGTGAGCTGTCTAATTGTTTTAGCATAACCTACTGACCGGTCTATTAAACACAGAATATCGCTAGAATTGATTTATTGAAGCTTTTGGTTGATAAAATTCAGTGAAAATCTGAGCAACCGCTCTGAGAGCCGTCTATTGATCAGTAGACGGCACCTGTGTAGATAATCTGATTGTGCGATTAACTAATAGATGGTCAGTGGGTTATGCTAAGATGCATGGTATAGAGTCCATTGGCAAACTCACAACTCCATTATGAAGGAAGAAGTGGTATAACAAAGAAACAATATTGCCATGCATCTGTCTTGCCACTGACAAATGACTGTTTACCAAGGCAGCACAGGACACTATCAAGCAAAATCTGCCCTTTACCACGAGTGAGAATTATCATGATGATGATGATGATGATCTTTTGTATATTAATTTGCTATTCCTGTCATAATATAACATTACATCACAATGATGATCTTTTGTATATTAATTTGCTATTCCTGTCATAATATAACATTACATCACAATGCCTGTTATGATCACATCACTGTAAATTCATGTGACCCTCCTAGCTCTTTCACTGCCTATTTTTTCATGGCTCTCCCTTTTCAGGGACCTATTTACACTCCCCTCCCCCCTGCTAATTTCTGACAAGTCCCTAAGATTGACCAGATAATGAATTGTCACTTTTCCTTTGAGTGACTCCCAGAATTTAAACCATATCTCAATCAATAGGAGCCATGAGTAGGTTCATCATTGTGATATATCTCTCTGCCCAGTAAATATGCCTACCCCTGCCCTTCCCAAGGCTGCCAACCTGCAACCCAATCCCATGAAACAAAATCAAATGTAACAATTTCTGTCCATAATTATAGGAGGGTGATACCCTTTTAAGGTTAAAAACACCTGAAAGTGTTTCACTTGTGAGAATGGTGACATTTAACAACAGCAAGAACATGTTTAGTTGCCTTCAGTCTGACAAGAAATCTAAGCTTATACAAGGATTTTCATTGAGCAGCAAGTTCTCCTTCATTCTCACCTGAAAGACCAATGGAAAACAGCTCAGAATGGGTGCCAGCCAATGCAGGCCATGTCAACCTGCCAAAAAATTTAGACATTAAGTCTTATCTAAAACTGCATGGTGAGTCCCTAATCTAAGCTAGACAAGGGTCTTTCCACAGTATTGCGAAGGCATTGCATGAGTGCAAATGTACCATCACGGTGCACATGCAGATGTGAGATAAGAAAAGGCTGTAAAATTGTGATAGAAAATGATCTCTTTTGCCAGCCATCTAAGTTAAAAATAAGTTTCTTCAGACACTTTTCCTCCCTGTAGCAGCATTCCCCTTAGCAACCAAATTTCCCCTCCAGAACAGAAACTAATCATTATTTCTTTTGCACACCTTACATCCTGTTTTTCTAAATAAAGAAGTTAATTAAAGTAAAATAAGAAAGACTAAAATGAAGCTGTTAACAAACTATTAGAGCAGCAGAAGTAATATAACTGACAGATTACCATTACCAACAGATGCCATTGCAATTTTTAACAAGTTAAAAATCTGGTAGCAGTAATCCAAAGCTGGAATTTTCATTCTCCAGTGAAAACTGGGTCTAAAGGCTGCTAGAATATTAGCACTCACAATCTGGATTTTTTCCTGGTCTCTTGATACATTCAACATGAAGTTTCAGCTTTTGTCACCAGTCTCATCTACCTTCTTAAATGTCAAAATGCAAGAGCCCCCTGTGGAGTCACCATGGCAACAGTTTTAACCAAACATACAAGTTTGAACAGAAGGATGTTTATACTGTCGAATGGCTTCAATTTTATTCTCTAGTCACTGGATTGAAAAATTTTCATTTTTTCACCACTCATGTGGAATGGCCTAAGACCCTTTTTGTGTTGTCAGGCCTCATATATATATAATTTAAAATTGATTATATGTTTCTAAACAACTTTTAAGTTGAACAGAGTAGTTAATTTCGGAATGTTTATCAGTTCATACTTTCACGTAAGCCACTTCCTCCTTATTGGATAAATATATATCTCATTGCTTGGTCTTGATTATTTTGTTTTTAACCACTTACTAAACACTGCTAGTTTAGTGTATATTTCCACTCAACATAGTGTGAAAGTAACTTTCTTCTCACTGCGCAAAGATATATCCCATTGCTTTGTTATACATGTTGCCATTATCTCATCCTGGCTATGGCACTTCTAAATTTATCAGCCTGTATAATTTCATTCAATGTGGTGTGTAGGTTACTTTCTTTTGACTGCATTAAGAAATCTCTCATTACTTAGTCTTAAATATATTGTTTTCTAACCACTCATTAAACAGTTTTTAGTTCAAAAAATTTCTCAGTGTCTATTTCCATTAAGTTTATGACTTCCTTCTCACTGGACAAAGATATATCCTATTGCATTGATATTCTTGTCTCCATTATCTCCATCACAGCAGGACGCATTTCCACAAGTGTTAGAGTCGTCATGAGCCCCTCCAGTACCAAACCCGATTCTGGAGTCACAGGAACGGCAGTGATTTTGCTCGTTACCAAGGATTCCAATTCTCGCTTTGGAAGCGCCACTGTCGCCACACAAAGCATTGAACCCTTCCTTGTTACACTTCGGCTGCAAAGATGCTGCAGGCCCAATCAGCGTCTTCCAAGTATGACGACCCAATAATGTGGCGCGGTATTGCCCGTCAGCAATCAGTGAGTACAGGGAATCAGCGTGCTTCGTTAGGACAACAAACTTGATATCATGACCAATCTTCATACCGAGGCAGATCTTAGAGAAGGGGTGTTCCAGTAGGTCGATAACTTGGTCTCTTGTGTATCAAATCCAGTCTTCCCTCCTGCAAGGTTAAATGTTTCGGTGTTCTTCCAAAGGCTGGAATCATAGTGAAAGTTTCGCTACGTGCAAACAAATAAATAAATAAATTGGTCAGGCAAAGTGGTAAGTTGCACTACAGTTAACAAAAATTTATTGCTGGTTTCAACGCATGCATTTGTCCCTTCCGAAAAATTGAACTATATGTGCATTGCTCCAATATTCTGAATTTTGTCTCAGAAATCTTGGTTGAGTGAGAATAAAGGGAAGTTTAAACCATTTCTCTTTTACAAAACCTTCATTCAACTCAAGCTGAGCTAAACGGCGTGAAGAAAAGCGCCAGATACTTTCCCAATGACAAGAACATCTATAATTGCCCTGCCGTTCCAACACTACTGACAGTACATTCGCGTTGCCTGCAAAACCATGGAACCCATGACTGCATTACCTTGGTGCCGTCAATCTTCATGATCAGCGTCCATCCACCATCTCCACACGCCCAGTCGGTTTCAGTAGCAGCCACGGCCATGTGACAGTACACGTCAATAGTTTCATTCCCTACTTTCACTGAGTAGGCTTTGCTCTCATTAGATCTGAAGAACAGAAAGGGTCATACATGCAGCGTATGGCCTTCTGGAGTCACTCCACCTAAGGCTTATACAATTCCGTAAAATGCACTTAAAAGTAACTTCGCTGTTAAAATAAATAAGTGCAAACGTAATATGAGCGTTCTGGCATGGTGCTGTGAATATTTTTAAACGTAATATTCCGTCATCACAAGGAATAAATTAAATTACCCACTACTGGCAAGTGTAATTTAAAGTGCTGTTATGATCAAAAACATGAATTTTTGTTCTCTCCATATTTCAAAAATATAAGTACATATTACTTACCGTGCAAAGTTTTAAGTCAAAATTCGAACGGGGAAGTCCTCTTATTTAAAGTACAGTTTTCGAATTCGGCTTGCCGCCATTGCTCAATTCAAAGATGGCCGAGACACTGGCTTCAGAGTTGGGCTAAGTTTGCCAGAAAGGAAGCGACGTATACGTCTCAACACAACAACACAAACGTGGCTACCTTCTTTGCATTCGGAAAGGTGTGACGGTTTGAAAGATTCATTTCTTCGATTTTGAGCTACAGTATGCGTGCTCGGCGCTGTTTTGAGGAAGATTACGGCAAAGAACGCGTCGATGAATCGGAAATTTCCATTCACAGTTCACCGACGAGTGGTTGCGTTTATTTTAAGCGAAAAAGCTTCGTTTGCGTGGACCGGAAGGACTTCAAACCTGTTTGACACTGCTCTGTGCATTTTACGGCTGAATATTTTACTCGAACATTTTATGAGAAAGGTACAAAGAAATATTTAAAACCAGGAGCAGTTCAAACCGTCAGGAAGAAACCATCAGCAATCATATCTGAGCGGGATCGTCGAATGGTGAGCGAATATTTATTTGCCGTTGGTGCTAACATCACATGTACCGTAAGACATTTCCTTACACACCTAGGAGATACTTCGCTCGGTTGTCTTGTACATATACACGTACAAGTCCCAAAATATTCCGGCTTAACTGCGTAATATATGCCCCTTCACATGAACTACTTTCTGTTAGCCGCCAAGACGGCGCCGCGATACGCAGAATTATTTTCATTCAACTTGGCTAATTGGTACGCGGTACCCAGAAAATAGCAAAATATTACCGTGTATTCCTCGTACTATAAACGTTACCAACTAAAACCTCCGCTAAAAGAATATTATTTGAAGTTCCTGTAAACTAGTGGACCATAACAGAACATCACCATGTATTCCTAGTTCTATGAACGAGAATGTTATTGGAAGTTTCTTTGAATTACTCGGCCATATATAATGTGAAAATATAAACAACCGAGCTTAATCGACCATAGCAAACCTTACTGTGTATTGCTTGTTATTTTTAATGCTTAGCCAGCTCATAACATCTCCCGTACATTTCAATTTATCTCTGCTCTCCGCGTACAGGGTAAGTAGCTCCTGATATCTCTTTTATACTTCAATTAATTTCTCTTGGCGTGCGGCGTAGCGAGCTCCTAAAGTCTTACATAATTTCTTGAGGCTTTCACCGCGTTCGGGGTAGCCACTTCTCTCAGTAAAGCTTTCGATGTGACGGGGTAATTTCCACAGTTTATACCTAGCTTTCTCATGGTAAATCAGAGTTTATCTCTATTAATTCGCATTTGCTTGTTTACTAAGTGGTAAAATTACCCTGTTTGCACAATTTACACGTGCGATTCGCAACATCACGCTGTTTACGTGAATTTATTTTCTCGACCTTTTGCCTCATCCATAAAAATCTGAATGTATGTTAGGCTCAGGGCTCTCTATACTCATTCAAAAAGCTTATATGTAGCGTTATGTGGGCTTTTCGTTTAGAAGAGAGGGCTTATTATTAAAGGATTTATTATTTTTAGGTCTAAAATCTTTCTAACTACAATTCAGAATACTGCAACAAATCTGTGAACATAACAACAAACTCAACCCGGTATCGGCAAGAAAAAAAGTAAAAGTAAGAAACAGCTGACGGGCCCCAACACGACAGACATTTGGAACAATTAAATTTGCTGTATTATCGGAAGGATTTCAGTGTTTGTGATTTGGAATATTTGGGATATTTGTTCGGCTTCTTGATCCATTCTTGCAATGTTTGAGACGGCTTCCTCTTCGGTAGCGAGAGGCTCGAAACTGTCATCGTATGGCGCGACTTCTGCAAGTTCGCCGACTTCGCCAAAAAAGCTTTGTTCTAAATCGCTCTCAGAAGAACTGGACGACGAATTTGACTGAAAACACATCCATATAATGCAATGTTTGGCTCTCTATTTTCGACTCTTCATTTTTCTCTTCTATTTTGGCGATGGTTGAGACTTCTACGTCATGAGCAAAAATCACGTGGTTAGAGATAAGACCGCTTCCATGAAACTCGCGGGCTTCTCTTTTGCGAACACAGTAATGGCAGACGGGCTTAACGCTTTTTTCGGACATATATTCCTGGGCCATGTAAGCATATATCGATCTTATTTATCGCGATTCATACAATACTGTATCTATTGAACGTTTTGAAGTTTGAAAAAGCTGAAAACAAAACAAGAATTTTTCATCGTAGTAGCACTTTAATACAAAGAAGAGATCTTCGACATTTGCTACAAGATGTATGACAGACTACAGCAACATGAAAAAAAATTAAACTTCGGCGTACATGTCTTATGGAGAATGGTAGTTATTAGGGATTTAAGATAAAATATCTGTTACTTACTTCTTTTTGTCATAAATTTCCTTGCATGGAGAAACTGAAGATCAAAATAGATAGAAAATAAACAATTCATGCGTTGTAAAAAACAAATACTTATTTCTTGATCTCATTATGTGCCATTTAGCATAAAAAGCAAGAAGTCAGAAAGCCTTGGAGTTTTCTATTACTGATGCAGATAAAATTACACTAATATTATTGTTTTATAAGTTTACAAACTTATAAATTTAAATAGAACTGTTTGTTTAATTTCCCGTTTCTGCTATCTGCACCGTGCGTTCATATCTTACAGGAAGCGTAAATTGTATGCCCTTACTAACTCTATTGACTCTTTAGAAGGTCAGTACGAGTAAAAGAATAAATGTTCGAACATTAAATGTTTTGCTCGTTATGACTGAAAATCTTCTGACAGATTTCCTCTAAAGTCAGACGTCACCAAGATGTTTACCTGCCTTCATTATTGCTCTCATTCCCAGCTTATCCCGGATTAAAAGAAAATTTGTATAAACCCAAGTGTTATTATCCAACTGTATTAGCCATGGGTCGCACTTGGCAAATTTTTGCGAAAATTTATTGACTTTGCGGTCATAATCTGTCAACAGTGTAGTTTTCCTAGTGCGACCCTAACTTTTCCGGTTCGCAAAAACTTTGAAAATCGGCAAAAACATCAAAGACGCCGTAGTGCTTGGGTGGGGCAGGCAGATTTTGGAAAAATCGAGCTGAACAATAGGAATCACAGCGGCAACTGTCAACGCTTGTCAATGGAAGAAATAACAGAACATTTACGACACAATCAAATAAGCGTGCATCTCCTTCATTTTGCGCGCAGTACTTGTTTAAAATGCGTCTAAATGTAATATTTGTTACGTTTAGCTTTTCGCGAAAGTTTTGCTGTGGTACCGTTGGATCGTAAAAGTCGAAAAATCAAAACATGATCACACAGGTCGAGAAGCTGACCACGAATAACATTCGTTTCCAACCTCGTTACAAGATGCTCAACAAGAAAAGCTGTTACAGATTTTTGGACGAATAAAAACATTATTTTATAATCTCCAAACCTTCAATTCAACAGGACGCAGTTTGGGTTTTTACTTTCGTGCGCAACTGGTACATGGTATACTTCAGTTGACGTTACGTGTATTCAATAACAATTATCTCCTACGAGTGCGACCTTCAGTTGACTGCAAAAATTTTGCTTTCCAGTTGCGGTTTCAAAGTTTTGCCCCAGTGGTGGTTGGACACGGTCTGCAAAGCATGATGGGGCTATTCGATCGATTCGAGCTCAGTTGCAATGAACCTTCGTACTGTGTGGATCTCGAAGGGCAACAAAAAAAAACTACAAGAGCTGGAAATAACAAAGATGGAAGTTTCTCCGATTCTTGTGGTCTAATTATCCTTTGTTTACATCTGAATATTTGATGTAACATTTTAACGGCTAGTTTCATGCATTGATCGATTGAACGCGTACACGTGGAGACTTCAATCCCGGGTTTATCAGGAATAAGCCTCTCTTTAGTAACTTATATGTGCAAACATCTCACCATGAATAGCCTCTTGGGCCATGAGGGACTTATTTCCAATCATTGAAAGTGCAAACACAGATGCCTGGCTTTCTGAGGTCTTGTAATTGCTACAGTTGTGTGAAATCGTAAGTTTTGCCCGATGGATAAGCGTCGAGTACGTGTCATAAAAAACCTTACGGGTGTTCATTTTATAGCATTAACAGTCCTTTAACTTCCAGGGTGTCCAAAAGCTTCTGTTTCTCAAAAATACCGTTGATGCAGGATGTAGTAATCCTGAAGGGCTTGTCTGAAATTATACTTTCACAGCTTAGGTAAACAAGGCTGTATTAAAATATAATTGTTCAAATTGCCAGCTGTCAATATGAATTAATTAATTAATTTGTTTTGCTTTTGAAAGTAACTGATGCTGACAAAGTTAGTCTGTGATTGAACGAGAATTCCACTTTCTTTTGCAGTGGACATGAAAATCTGTCTTTAGAAAATTTAACAAGGCTCTGCTCAGCCTGTAGAATGTGTGACAATACTATATACAGTGCACCCATATTTTTTCTCTCAGCTACTTCAATGAAAGCATTGACTCATTTACCTACAAGGACCTCAAGCAGAAAATAGTTTTCTACCCTTAATAAAGGGTTGTTGGGGGATTTGCACTGATTATCACGACAAAATTATCGAGGTCACAGAAAACCTGTTTAGCTTGGATCCTTTTAAAACTAGTGAAGCACATTAGAGTAATACATCCAATGTCATTTCTACAAATCTGTCAATTCTTTCAATGAGTAAAGTGATATTTTTATAGTTATTAGGATGCTGTCCCAACTACAGAGCAAACTCTAACTAGATTTGACCTTTGAGCATTTACCCCTTGCAAACAATGGCCCAGTCCTTCGTTTGTTTACTTCACAGACCACTACCTTGTTGAAAAGTCAATGGTGGATCCAGAGAAGGGGCCAGGAGTATCCCCCCTTTTTGTTCAAAAGAAAATAAGGCTGCATAAAGCAGACTAGCAGACAGTAATATACATGAAAAGAAAAAACAATTATGCAGTTATTCATTTACTCCAGACTACAACGAAGCAGAGCGCAGATTAGCTTGTGTGCAACAGCATACTCCACTCAGAAAGGATCCGATTTTTTTTTGTCGATTTACTTATAGTCAGAACATAGTACAGAATATATAATACCAAGATATAACTCCACAAACGTTTTGTATTTTGTTGTCTCCTCTCACCCACCATTAAACTTGGACCCCACCCTCTGTGAAAGGCTGGACTCACCACTGGGCACCAAGTTTGCCTGTTAAGTCGAGTAACAGAAACTTAAGGGGTGTTTACATAATACAGGTTTGAGTTTCATTCCCTCTTATGGCTCTGTGTAACTTTGTTTAAATGATACCAGCACAAGATTTCATACCATTACGAGTCATACCAGTGCCAGTTTATTCTGGTTGTTGTACCAGGGCAAGATTTTCGATCCGGTGCAAAAACTTGTACCATAATCATGTAAACACTGTAAGATCACTAATTTTGGTGTGAAATCTGTCTCCTGGAAGACAATTCAGTAGAAAACAAATAAGGATTGATATCAATGTAAAAATTGATGAAGAAAGCGAAAGTTGCGAGTGTTCTCAAGGGACCTTCTTTGTTAAAAACAGTTACACAAGTCAAAGACAATGGGACTAATTATTGAGTGTTACAAATCATGCAAATACTTCTAAATTATATGCATAGGTTGTGTACTACAAATTAGGAGCGCTAGTCAGTATCTTTGTTCGTTCGAGAAACGTTTTCAGTTGTGTTAAATAGAATCGAAAATCGAGTACATGTAAAATCGGAAATCTAGTAGCGAGCAAGAATTTTCAATCGCAAAGAAGTTGTACCAACAAAAGAGTAAATATATGTTTTGTCACGTCAAAACATTGGTAGTAGAGCGAGGTTATCTATCGTTTATATTCGTGGAGTGTGAGATGTCAAAGCGAACCTGACGAGATGACTGAAGAGGAGCAAAGAAACACACCAGAGGATGTTGAAGAGCGTTTGGAGACGTTCAAACAACAAAAGGCTAAAGCGAAGACTAATTTTACTCGAGCCAGACATAAGTTGTTGGCATTAATCGATGATGACCATCCACCAAGACGAAGCGAAGTGCGGGAAGAATGCCGAAAGCTTGATACGGCCCTGGAGAAAGCAATGTGTGTTATGGAGAACCTTTCGGAGGAATATTCGCGAGTAGGAGACCGATACAATCGAAGAAAGCTCGGGAGAGAAATCGAACAACTAGAGAACGAATTTACCGAGGCGCAGAATAGAGCACAAGATCACCTGGATAAAACGAAACCGGAGTCTTCAAGCGAGAGTTCGACAGACAGTGTTCGTGAGGGACGCGAAGAAGAAATTCGAGTTCAATCGCGCCTGGATTCTCAAGCCTTCCCAAGCCTTCGACAAGAAGAAAATATTCCAATTGAACCACGCTTGGATTCTGAAGCATTCTCAAGTCTTCAACACGAAGATAAAATTCGAATTCATCCGCGCTTGGATGATCGAGACCTTCATCATCATAACAATTGGCGGCAAAAACCGCTCATAGGAGAGAAAAGTTGGGAAGAAGACATAAAGCCCCATCCACGCGCTCCGTCACCGACGCCATTTGGGTTCAACTCGACGCCATTTGATTCAACTCGAACTCCAGCGACCATCGGACATGACATGTGGAGACAACTCAAACGCGTCTCTATCCAAGTATTTTCGGGAAACAAGAAGAATTATGAAAACTGGAAGGCGGCGTTTATGGCCTGCATAGACAAAGCACCTGCCACACCAGAGTACAAATTACTTCAGCTACGTCAGTACTTATCAGGAGAAGCGCTTAAGACCATTGAGAGTTTAGGACATTCGGGATATGCATACGAAGCTGCAAAGGAGAGACTCGGACGTAAGTTTGGCGGGAAACGGCGTCAAATTGCAATTAATCTCGAGGAGCTGGAAACCTTCAAACCTATTCGACCGGACAATTCCAAAGATATTGAGAACTTTGCGGACCTTCTAGACATCGCAGTAATTAACCTTAAGGAAGCAGGCAGAATAGAAGATCTTGGAGACGGATCGTTGTACTTAAAACCTCAGAAAAAGATGACCGAACCCATGCTTGCACGGTATCACCGATGGGTGTGGGAGAATTACAAAAGCGAATCAGTGGAAACTCTACGGAAGTGGGTGCTGCAAGAATCGCAATTCCAGACAATTGCGCACGAAACTATCAAAGGCCTGACGAAGCCAGAAGGACGCCCTGACAACCCAAACAAGTTACGTACCTTCTTCTCAGAAGATATTACCGCCGAGCAGAAGCAACAAGAGTGTCCAGTTTGCAGCAATCGCCACGGGATTTGGAACTGTGAAGAGTTCAACGAGATGGATGTCAATCGTCGCTGGGAACTTGCCAAACAACTGAGGTTGTGCTTTCGATGTTTGAGTGGGGGTCACCAAGGAAGTTTTTGCCGCCGAAGTAGAGTCTGTGCTGTAAATGGTTGTCGTGGAAACCATCACAAATTATTACACTACCTTCAAAGGCCCCCGGTCGGAGTTCAAGGCAAAAATTTGGACCGAAAACCCTTAACAGTAAATTTTACCACAGTGAGAGATCAGAAAAAGTGCTCGTCAACTCCCTCGGCTGTTAGTTCCGACAGTTCGGCCAGGCCGACGCCAGCTTTGGTGACTCAGGTTGTCACGGAGGGGGAGCCGCAAAACGCTGCTGAGAGATCACATACAATGATGGCTTTGAAAGCGTCAGACACCCCTAATTTTGTCGCCCTACGAACCGTTCCTGTAATTTTGAAAAGTGGAAACCGCCGAGTGGAGGTGAACGCCCTGTTGGACGACGCTAGTACAAAGACGTACCTTAACTCCGACGTTGCAGCAGAGTTAGGCCTGCAGGGAAATTGCCAAAGAGTGACAGTAAACGTACTCAATGGAAGAACTGAAACATTTGAAACAATGCCTGTTGAATTTGAGATCGAAAGTTTGGATGGCAGTTTCATTAGAAGGATCAGCGCATTCACGACAGATCGAGTCACCGGTAACCTGCGTATAATCGACTGGGAGAAGGAGTCAGAAAAGTGGAAACACCTTCAGGGTATTCAGTTCCCAAAACAAAGCACAGCTAGACCGATCGTTGATATTCTAATTGGCGTTGATTGCCTGGACTTGCATTTTTCTCACGAAGATGTGCAAGGCCTACCGGGAGAGCCCATCGCAAGACGTACACCTCTTGGCTGGACTTGTATCGGAAATCCGGACGGCAATCAAGGGCGTTGCGTTCAGACTAATTTCATTCATGCTTACTTCGTTCGTGAGGAGTTAAAGCTGGAGGAAATTGATTCGACTCTCCGTAAATTCTGGGAAGTTGAGGCCGTTAGCAAGAGTGAACCCGTCCTGGGAATTGAGGACAGAATTGCAATGGAAAAGGTCAAAAAGTCTTTGAAATTTGTGGACGGACGTTATCAAGTTGGCATTCCGTGGAAAGAAAACTCACCCTTGTTAAAAAACAATTATGAAATGGCATTCAGACGACTTCAGAATACTGAACAGCGGCTTTTCAAGAAACCAGATACTGCCAGAGCTTATAGAGACTGTATTGAACAATACATTTCAAAGGGATACATCCGCAAAGTGCCTGTGACCGAGGAACAACCCTCTACCAAGTGGTTTCTACCTCATTTTCCTATTGTGAAACCGGACAGGACGACCACGAAGACGCGGATCGTTTTTGATGCTTCTGCGCAGTATCAAGGTGTTTCCTTAAATGACGCGATCTGCCCGGGACCGAAATTACAGCGCGACCTCTTTCATGTCCTGCTTCGCTTTCGAAAAAATCCTGTTGCTTTGGTCTGTGATATCGCAGAAATGTACCTGCGAATTGAAGTTGCGCCTGAAGATCGACCCTTTCATCGTTTTCTCTGGAGAGACTTAGACTTACAGAAGTCACCGGAAGAGTACGAGTTCAGCCGTGTCGTATTTGGTGTCAATTCGTCGCCTTTCTTAGCTCAATTTGTAACGCAGCACCACGCAAAAACTCATGGAGGTGAGTACCCACGCGCAGCGGAAACCGTCCTCAAATCAACGTACATGGACGACAGCATGGATTCTGTGTCTGACGATCAACAAGGCATCAAGCTTTACAGGCAGTTATCACAGTTGTGGAAAGGGGCCGGAATGCACGCTCGAAAGTGGCTGCCAAACTCTCCAACCGTGTTAAACGAGATTCCATCGGATGACAGAGCCTCTGAAATTGATTTGAAGGAAGGCCATCTACCCTGTACTAAAACACTCGGGGGGCGGCGAAAGATGCGTTCATCTTCAAGGTTCGACCACCTGGTAACTATTTCTCCTTCACCAAGCGTAACTTCCTGTCCAGGGTAGCAACTCTCTTTGACCCACTTGGCTTCTTGTCGCCATTCATCATCAGAGCTAAGGTGTTACTACAAGACCTGTGGACCGCAGGGCTGGATTGGGATGATCCTCTGGGCGAACCCCTGGTACGCAGAAGTCACAAATGGTTCGAAGAATTGTCCGAGCTTGACCAAATCAGGGTTCCAAGGTGCTTACAGCTGCAGACAGAAGAAACACCGGTCGACACTTCTCTTCATACCTTTGTGGACGCTTCCCAAGATGCTTACGGAGCCGTTGTGTATTACACGATTGCTTACCAAAGTAGGTTTGCGTCTAGCATTATCGTGGCTTCGAAAACAAGAGTCGCGCCGCTTAGCGCCATGAGTGTTCCTCGTTTGGAGTTGATGGGTGCCGTTCTCGGCTTAAGAATGACGGAGGAGATTTCAAAAGCATTAAACACTCCACTAACCCAAGCAGTGTTCTGGTCAGACAGTGCGGACGTACTCTGGTGGTTACGTAATCCTAGCCGAACTTTCAAGCCATTCGTCGCTAACAGAGTCGCCGAAATTCAAGCGTCGTCTAGCTCTAAACAATGGAAGTATGTTCCGACAAAGGAAAATCCTGCTGACCTTGCAACAAGAGGAATGACAGCGTCCCAGCTAGTCAACTCTGAGATTTGGTGGCAAGGTCCAAAATTCTTGATAGAAGTAGAATCTCAATGGCCGAAAAATCTAGTTCAAGAGTCACCGTCAGCACGAAGAGAAATTCGAACGAGAGGGCGTTTTAGCAAAACAGAGGCTCAAGATGTTCAGGAAAGTACACTGATTGCAGTTGTAACAGAAAGCCCACTGAACTGGCGTTTGAACCCTCTTCGATTTTCGAGCTGGATTCGACTCGTCAGGGTCCACGCGTGGGTGTCTCGTTTCCTAGATAATTGCTGTTTACCGAAAGAACAACGAACTGCCGGAGAGATAACGCTAGAAGAGATCAAAGCTGCTGAGATCCAAATCATTACAAGAGCCCAGCAAGAAACATTCGCTAATGAGTATCTACTAATCGCAAAGGGAAAAGAACTGCCGTCTTCGAGCAAAATCCTTCACCTTCGGCCACTTATCGACGAGGACGGAATTTTACGTTGTGACGGACGTCTCAAGTGCGCTGAGTTTATCCCGTACGAGACACGCTTCCCGATAATTCTTCCCCGAAGGCACTGGGTAACTACTCTCCTCATCAAGCACTACCACGAGAAAGGCTATCACACGAGCGGGACTAATCAAACCTTAGCTGATCTAACTTCACGTTTCTGGATAATCGCTGGTCGAGAAGAAATTAGAGCATGGGAAAGGGAGTGTGCACAGTGTCGAAAATCCAAAGCCAAACCTGCTAGTCAAGTGATGGCACCTTTACCAAGGATAAGAGTTAAGGAACCTTTACGAGCGTTCTCTCGAGTGGCTGTAGATTTTGCTGGCCCATTTTTTACAGTTCAAGGAAGAGGCAAACCCAGGAAGAAACGCTATTTGTGCCTGTTTACCTGCCTCTTATCAAGAGCCGTACATTTGGAGGTCGCATTTGGACTGGACACCGACTCGTTTCTGAACGCGTTTTATCGCATGGTCAATCGGAGAGGCCTTCCGCTGGAAGTTATCTCCGACAACGGAGGAAATTTTGTTGGAGCAGACAAGGAATTGCGCGAGTTGGTAAAGAAACTTGACGAGGATAAAATTCAAGGGTCCATGGCAAACCAAGGCATCAAGTGGCATTTCAACCCTCCATTAGCGCCTCACTTTGGAGGGGTACATGAAATCATGATAAAGGCGGCTAAAAAGGCAATCTACGGGATCCTGGGGACGGCTGACATAAACGATGAAGAACTGATTACAGCTTTCACTGACGCCGAGGCATTGATAAATTCTAGGCCATTAACGTATTAAACCACAAACCCAGATGATGATGTGCCTCTGACACCGAACCATTTTCTTCATGGACAAATCGGAGGCCAATTCGCGCCAGAGTCCGTCGATGAAAAAGATTTCAACGTCAAGAAAAGATGGCGGAGGATTCAAGAACTAGTGAAGCATTTCTGGCAACGCTGGCTAAGGGAATGGTTGCCGAGGCTTAATTCGAGAAAGAAGTGGCTTAACCCTCAAAAAGATCTTCAAGTAGGAGAAGTGGCACTCATCGTTTCACCTGATACCCCACGCGGCCAATGGCCTCTTGGACGAGTAATCGAAGTTCATCCCGGCGAAGACGGTCGTGTAAGAGTTGCAAAAATTCAAGTTGGACGGAATGTTATCACTCGAAGTGTTTCCAAACTGTGCCCTTTGGAAGTTTGTGATTAGTCAGACGAAAAGAACTACTTAGAGAAACTTTAAGTTTAATTGAATTTTCATTAATGGACACGTTCTCACCTCCTTTGTAGAAGAGTTCATCGATATGCTCCACCGTGCATATCGAGGAGGGGGAGAATGTTCTCAAGGGACCTTCTTTGTTAAAAACAGTTACACAAGTCAAAGACAATGGGACTAATTATTGAGTGTTACAAATCATGCAAATACTTCTAAATTATATGCATAGGTTGTGTACTACAAATTAGGAGCGCTAGTCAGTATCTTTGTTCGTTCGAGAAACGTTTTCAGTTGTGTTAAATAGAATCGAAAATCGAGTACATGTAAAATCGGAAATCTAGTAGCGAGCAAGAATTTTCAATCGCAAAGAAGTTATACCAACAAAAGAGTAAATATATGTTTTGTCACGTCAAAACAGCGAGTTCCATTAGAAAAGGGATATTTAATCAATTCACAGTTCTCAACCCTTTTATGGGTGTCAATAGCTCTAATTGTTATTACTAACAACTAAACTGACCAACTGAAAGGGATGTTCAATCAATAATTCACAATTCTCCCTCAATAGCGCTAGATTTTATTTCTTACAGCAGATGTACCCCACTAACTTGAACCCACCCCCCCCCCCCACCCCCACCTGCTCACAACTATATTGAACTGAAAATATTTTTATTGTTTTCCTTGGTTGATCTTGCTCACGTATTTACTATTGGCTATCTGAAATTTTTGATATCTCAAACAATTTTTGGTTTCTCTTGCGTGTTTAAGATAGCACCGTGAATTTCCAATCTGAGTTACTGATCAATACTAAATTTTTGTTAACTTTTTCAGTGGTTCACTGCACAGAGGTTGTGTGATGTGACTATATATTGAGACCCTAAAGCCCAAATAATTTTGATCATTTCAGCAAACAAAATATGATTCTTGAAAGTTTGTTGTATACAGGGCAACAGAGCAGACTGAGGAAACCATTATGCTTCTTAACCTAAAGGCAACAAAACAAAGAAGGGAAACACTCGATTGGGATGCCACACCATACTGTTGATACTTCTCATAATTAAAATAAGACGATCACTCAATTTAATATTTCGCGGGTAATTTTCACATCTTGCAGCGTGAGAGTAATATTGGAGAGAAAATTCGACAACTTAAACAACGTATAATTCTCAAACTAGAGGGGCGCTATCGGGCGCTATATGATTTTATAAAAGCAAATTTATCCATCTTGATCTTGGTGTAAAATAAACGGTTTTAGGTTTTTGGGTTAGCCTACAAATTCTCAAAATGTAAGACCTACTCAAATATCATGAAAGCGCACGTTGCTCGATCCACCTACAACGAAATTGTGCTCAAACATGACTTACAAAAGATGACCAGATCCAACCATTTCAAGACATCTAGATACACACCAATCCTAATTATTCTTGTTAAATGTAAGTTGCACTGGGGACAGATAGCACGTTAAAATGACAAGAAGTGAAGCTCGCATTCCCGTCAAAGGCCGCCATGTTGATTTCTCGTCCTGGTTAAGAGACTGCTCGTGATTGGCTAATATAATGATCCACCATGCCTTTCGGACCAGCCATCACTGGTTTTGCCCTTGCTTTTGCCAGAAATGTTGAAAACTTTGCTCTAGTGAGACCCATGCCTTAGTTATTGTACAGAAAGCGCGCGAACCCATTTTCAAATATCCGACGATATTGTACATTTGGTAATTGTACAGTTGGTTATTGTACTGTCACACTTGTAATTTTCTTTCAAGTTAACGAAAAAGGTTTAAAAAGGTTAAGTTGGATAATAAATCTCTTATTAGATGTTTTGGTGTGCAGTATCGCCGTATATTTTTACTCGTTCTTTGTATTTTGACTCCCCTGCGGGCTCGTCAAAATACAGCACAACTCATAAAAGTATACGGCGGTACTTCACACCGAGACATCTAATAAGATATATTTATTGCACAGTCATCATAGCCATAACGTGCGCAAGTTGATCATAACTAACTTTTCTTTTAATGGCCGTGTATTTGAATAAAACGTTTGCTTCGGGACAAAATCCTTTGAAGCCGCGCCACTTGACAAAACACACAGTTTGCATACCAGGCAAAAAGCAGGAGAATGTTAGAGATTTTTTCGTTGGCCTTTCACTGAAAGGTTTAATGAAACATTTTCTTTCCCTCGTTAGTTTTACCAGACCAGACAAAATCACCTCTGCAATCTTTTCCGTCTCCATGGTATCCTGGATTATAAGTACAGTTGTAAGATCCCTTGGTGTTAGTGCACACAGCGTCAGCACTGCACTCGTGTTTTCCTGTAGTGCACTCATCAATATCTTAAACAAAACCAGCCATTACTTGCAATTGGTAAGATCATAACAATAAACTGGTTTTCTATAAATAGTGACCAGCGTGTCGGACTGAAGCCGGAAAAATGAAGAAATGTCAACGACGTCCTCAGTCATGATTGAGATTGTTGCTGGCTTTCTTCCTTACATACTCAGAACGTTTTGTTTTGTTTTTTTTTAATCCCGATTCTTGGGCGAAGTCATCATCAGAGACACCTTTACTAGAGTGACCTTCTTTAAGTTATCTTTCCCTCGCGCACTGTGACATTTCATACTCTTCAGTAACTTAGTAACAATAACCTGTGATGAAATAACGTCTCATCTAGGGGTGGTTTATTTTTCCTTGTGCTACAGGACCTTGGATAAAGCGCACGCACCGTAAGCTGTCGGGTTCGCCTGTCCCTTATATAGGCCTGGACGATTAGACTTGTTTCGTCAAGAAGTAGAATTTACGCTTTTAACCTGTGATGAAAAGGTTTAGCATGGCACCTGTCTTGCAATGTTTTCCCTTGAATCCAACAGTACACAAACACCGGTATCCTTTGTCTGTAAAACCGGTTTGACAGGTTGCGTCATTCCTGCAAGGATTGTTCACGCAGGCGTTCTAAGACAAAATGAAAAAAAGTAAAGTTAACATAAATTGTACCTCCTGTTAAGTGCTCCCAATTTTCTCTGTGACTATTTCACCTATGAACAAAAACATAACTGAATGGTGGTGGCGCGGTGGTGTAGTAAACAGCACCTTGGACTTCAGATCTGAAGGTTGGTGGTTCGACTCCCAGTCCCTGCCATCGTGTTGTTTCTTTCAACAAGGAACTTTACCCCACATTGTCTCTCTCCACCCAGGTGTATAAATTGGTACCGGCGACATACAGAAACCCGGATAAGCTCCGGCTGTGAGCGCCTTCTTGGCTCGTGTGCGACTCACCATCGTCATAATCGTTATCATTATCATTGTTTTTTTTTAACCTAACCTACCTCTGCTCCACGATATAAGTAGTCCGCATTTCCCTCCAGTTTATCCTTTTGACCTTCGAAAGTTGAATTATTCAGCTCACATTTGTATTTCCCATTGTCGCTTTCCTCTTTTTTCAAGTTGTAACTAACACAGTTGGGTTCCGTGTAGCATACCGTCTCACAAAAATCGCTGTCCATGACCTCAACAGTGCGAATCACATGGTGTTTCAGGCGTTTACCATCAAATGTATGGTCGGGCCTAAACTCCAGCTGGCGACAATTGTCTGAGAAGAAGAGAGAAATGGCGTTGAAAACAAGGTGAGATTTATACCAATCAGAAAAAAGAGTATATTAAAAGAGTTGCTCGAAAAAGGATATACCTGGCTAAAAAAAATTGTTTTTAAATTAAACGTAATAGTGGAATTCTGCTAGGGCAGCACTAGCTAAAGAAACTCATTACTCTGAGTTCTCTTTGTTGATATCCAGGGTATCTTCATTTGCAAAAAAAAATACAGTAAATTAAGGCATCTGATGAATTTTTTTGCTATGTGCAGGGTGTCTGAGAAAACACACAAGTTGTTCCACTTAGACATTAATGGTCGTATCTTTTGTGGTTTATGTTAATTTTCCAATTAGCTGTAAGAACAATCTTTATATTGGCTATTTAGAGGAATACTATTTATTATTCAAGTTGGTTTGACAGGTTCTTCTGGCATAATATTCTGTTAATGTTAGGTGTCGTTTTTATGCTTGCATTCCCTGTTATTATTTCAAACGTCGCTTTTTAATCTAAAACGTCATAATAAAACAATTTCTCAGTTTTCTCAGTTGGGAAACCGTCGATACCACTGGAAAGTCTCCAGGTCACAACAAAGTATTCTTTCGTTGTATATCACCGGATTCGCGTAAGGACCCATTTTTAAATAGCACCTGCCACCTGCTTAGAGTTTCCGTTAACAATGACTTGTGGCCCTACTCGTTTTGTTTTCCCCAATCATTGCAAAAAAAATTTGATTTCTGATGTAAGACAAATTTGGCAGAAGAGAAAAATTACTGCTTATGACTTCATCTGGTTTAAGATTTTTGCACTTTTACCAGTTATTGCAATTTTGGCAGTCAATTCTAGCGCAATTAAATTGCACAACAAGATCTTCGCTTTTCGCTTCAATAGACTTAATTAACAGGGGGTTTATCTCAAAAAGACTCAATCCATTTGTCATTTTAATAATTTGTTCTCTCAATCTTACTCAGTCCGTTGAACATCGTACTTAATTAACACCTGCCATTACCCCTCCAGAACTTTTCGACTTTAATTAGTTAACTATTTCCACTTTTTCTTTGACTTAAATCGAAAATAGTCTACATATTATAGCCCTCTTAATAAATTTATACTATACTATTTGAACACGTTTCGTGCTATATGCTTGCTGCACACCACATTAATTTCTGGCGTATATTAAAGCTTTCTTCTAATGGACAGAGCACTCTACGACATGCCAACTTTACGGTAACTAAAATCAGTAGTATTATTTTTTTTCTATCGGACAACTGCTCCTTTTAAATGACCATGACACGGCCCATAAAATAGTGCATTGAGTCCTTCCATTCCCAAATTTCAAAGAAAATGCACCAACCTTTTGAACTGCAGGTTTGTCCGTGGATCGTAGAAAGCAATTCAAATGAAATCCACAAGATAAAAGCAGAAAAGATGTTGGCCATTGGCTCACGCGATGCGTGATACTTTTTCAATATTTTTTTCGTGTGTTGGCGAAAAGGTCCACAATTTTTAATATTGACTTTCAAATGATAAACAACTGCACCAATAAACGCTTTCAAAAGCAATATCAGGTCAGCTTTTAGCCAATAAACATTAGCCCAGTCACAACCATTTGTTAAACTGCCATTAACTTAATACTTCGGTTTGTTTATCAAATGACCTAGAGAACAGAACCGTTACTTAAATTAACTTTGCAAGCTATTTCTCTAACGGGCCTTATGACGGAAATAATTTTTTGTGGCCAGAGTCTTATATTTACCGTTATATTGCGTGTTTCATATTTTTATATTTTTAAAAGATATCACGAATCCAAGCTCAGTATCTCAGGAGAAGCCTTTAGATAGCAATATACATAATTATGCATTATAGCTCACTCTAAACGCCCGTCTCTCTAAGCCAAGATGGGGTCCACAAGGTTCTGGTCCTTGTGTGATGTCTACTGGTTCAGATGGACGCGCAGCTCTGGGGATGAGTACGAAATAACCCACGCTAAGCAAAGTCATTGGCAAGGACATAAACCACAACCATCGTATACTTTTTGTCATAGCGGAGCCCGCGCGCTAGCGCGCCAGCGGATCACCATTGCTAAGCAAATTTGTTAACCTATCAATCCGAAAAATTTTGGTTATGACGTCAGTGTTCGCCTGTACGCCTGTACGCCTGTACGCCCCTTCCCCCGTACGGACTCTGGGGGAGGGGGAGGGGAGTTCCAAGATAGCCCGACCGGGGTGGAGAATGCCATATTTTCTTGGCGTAATTTCTTTTCTTTTCTAGTCGCGTAATGCTTTTGGGCAACCGGCGTTTTTCTTGGCGGAAAGGTCGCATGACCGCCGTTGCTTTTGAAAAAGAGGTTCTTATAGCTTAGCTTGTTTAGCAAAACGATTCAGTTGGACAGAAGTGAGGTTTAGAACTTGAGGAAAAAATATCAAATATCTATAAATGGAACGAAACAGTTCAACAGAGTACTCAGTTGTCTTTTTGGTGGAAAGCAAAAAGTTTAAGTTACTAAGACTTCATCTTTGTTGTCGGTTCCTTGTCGCGAACTCGGTCAACTCAACGCTTGAGTTCGCAGTAATTCGCAGCGGTTCCGACCCCAAATATAGCAGAGCTAGTGCCTTCTGTTTTTATTCTTTTGTTTTTTTTTTTTTGTTCTTGTTGTTGTTTTTTTTTTTCAAAAGCATGGTCTCTGCGGTGGTCCGAACACATTTTCCCAAAATAAATAGCCGTTTTAATATAATAATGAACACACTCTTTTACGTAGTGGCAGGTTGGTCGAGTGGTTAGAGCAATCTCCTAACATTTGGGCCGCTGGGGTTCGAATCCATGAGCGAGGACAGTTTATTTTTTCATTCTTTTCCTTTCTTTTCTGTCTTTCTTTTTTTTTTTTTAATTGGTTATTGCTTGTAAAAATAAATTAGTTCCAGCAATAAAAGGGGGGTTCCGCTTTTAGGCTTGGCTAAATCTATATATTAATAAAATGTGATCATACAGACAAGTTACCCATTTACAAAGCATCTTTTGCTTCAGCTTAAAATTGCATCAAGATATTTGACGCTGCTGATCGAGGCTAAAATGCTCCAAGAACGAACAAATTTAACTCACACCCGAAAACACTATTGTTTCACTGATGACGAGTTTATGGACATCACAAAAATGCGTCACATTTTAAACCTTACACAGAGCACGACCTTAACATGCACCTAACTGTCTACGACATACTCTGGTGTTACAGCGCCGGTCCTCTCTTGGGACTCAGGAAAATCTGACGAACACACAGAAGCACACAGAAATAACCAAATGAGTGCGCTGACGTGGTGCCAAGTGTCCACTGAATTTCATGGCTGCTACGACAACCACAAGGTTAAGATAAAAAAGTAGCGGTTCCAACTAGCTCATTCTTGCCGGCAAAAGCCCTAAACCATTCTACCCGATTAGATAGTGTGTAAGTTGTCCGCTCAACTCAGCAATATCGTAAACATTGTCGGTATTTCGCTAGACTGCAACAAAAATTAATTCCAGTTATCCGCTTGACGCTGTCCTGTCGGTCATTCCGTACAAGGCATCTACTTGAGGTCGATTCTTTTCACTTGTCAAAACTGTTTGTGAACGACAGTCCGAGAGTATTTTTGCGTTAGTCATTTTGGTGTGCAGGCCACGCGGTCTTTTGCCGTATTTCGAATTTTTGATATTTTAAAAAAAGACATCACCACCACATTTTACCTCGTGGGATACCGCTGGATATGTATGCACCATTTTTTTATAGATCACTCTAAACTCCCGTCCCTCCAAGCCAACTGTTATGAGGACCACAAGGACCTGGTCTTCGTGCGCAGGCCCAGCTACTGGTTCAGATGGACGCGCGGCTCTGGGACGAGTGCCACATCACCTGCGGTAAGCACATCAATCCCGAGGACAAAAACCACAACCAACGCACACTTTATGTTTGCCCCTATATGTCTACAACATACCCTGATATTACAGCGACTTAATTTCTTAAGAATAGCAAAAATCTGTTTAACATCAATGAAACCACCTGGAAGCACACGGAAATAACCAAATGATTATGGTCACGTGGCGCCAACTGTCCGCTGAATCTCATGGTTGCTATGACAACCACGAAATAACAAAGTAGGGGTTCCAACCAGCTCATTCTTGCCGGCAAAAGCCTTAAACCATTCTAGATTCTACCCGATTCGATGGTGTGAAAATTGTATACCAAACTCGGCAACATTGTGAACATTAAATGTAAAGAAGATCCTCGCAGTTATTAACGCAACCCATGCAATTGCGAAAAGAAAGCCTGAAAAAATCAGGCTTGCCGGGATTCGAACCCTGACCTCTGCGATACCGGTGCAGCGCTCTAACCAATTGAGCTAACAAGCCAACTGGGAGCTGGTCATTAAATTGGTTCGTAATATACCCGGATCTTCTTTACATTTAATTCTTCATTCCGCAGTTCAAATATATGAATTTCATATATTCATAATTTCATTGTGAACATTGCCGGTATTTCGCTAGACTGCAACAAAAATTAATGCCATTTATCCGCTTAGCCTGTCCTGTCGGTCGTTACGTACACTGCACTTGCGGTCGATTCTTTTCACTTGCCAAAAGTGTTTGTGAATGACAGTCTGCGAGTATTTTTCACGTGAGTTGTTCTGGCGGGTAGGCCGCGCTGTCTTTTAACAAAATGTCTGAATTTCGAAGTGAGCGTGAACGATGGAGAATGAGATTCAATCGGCACTGAGATTTAACTTAATTTTCTTTAATACGAAGGAAACCGATACTTACTTGATGAGTATGATGGCATAGATTTTTGTGAATTTTTTAAAACTGTTTTGCTAACTGCAAAATATGACCTCAAACAGATAAAGCTCAGGAAACACTTCAGAAAAACGTTTTTTCAAAAAAATAAAATTTTTGCAACGCTCCAGAACAGAAATTGCACAATGAATGTCATTGCTTATTATATTACTCTGGTGATAAACAAACAGTATCATCAACGAAAGTACTCCATCTAAAGAGTTTTAATTTGAACAGCGATATTTAGAACTACATCCACAGACCAAAGGTTAGAAATACACAACCTGAGTTATATCTAATGGGATTTATGTTCTGTTTAAATTTTTAACTATTCGTGCCAGACTTCCCCGTATTTAGTTTGCCTATATTTATCTGTGTTTTCACACTTTTCTAATTCTAGATTTTTGATATTCGATTTCAAAACGGTCCCTTTGTATTCGAAAATATAGACAATTAATTTTCAATGGTCTTAAACAGCGTAGCCTACACCAGAAATTGGCTTGCGTGATTTACAGAGTGACTACAAGGTGCGTAGCTATCAGATAGAAAATCTACTTGGCAGTTAAATGTCCACCAAAAGAGACCTTGGATCCCTTTCTGGAAACCTTTTTATTTTCTTTTAATCTACTGACGATAATTTTTGGTGCAAACTTGCCAATACGTTCACAGGGCGCAGAGGAGTCATATTTGACTGTAATACTGCCTAAATTCATCGCGAAAATCGATCTTGTTGATTCAAAACAATATTAGCGTGACTGAACAAAGCGTCAAGCTATCTAGTTACGCGTCTAGTGAAATTCTATCCGCAAGACAAAAACCGCATACAGCAGTTACTGTGGGCGTATCACCAGTAACTAACAGCCGTCTAACAGTAAAGAAAGAGACAAGGGACGAAAGCAATTTCGGTCCAATTTTCAATCCCCATTAAATCGCCACACTTCGAACAAAAAGGCCTCGTTTTTGGCAGGTGAAATGGAAAAAATACTTTCTACCAAGGCGGATTAAAAGTGTTATCAGAAAGTTCGTTTAATCTAACTTTTGGGGAGCGAATTTTTGGAGTTGAACGGCCCGCTTTCGTTCGATGTGGACCGGAGGATACCGGTGACGGAAATGCGTCATCAATTACATAACAAAGCATTATGTGTAGGATCGGAAGCGATTTTGACAAGTCGGTCTTTCAGAACATACGCAAAAGCTAAGCAACGCTATCCCGGGACGCGTAACAAGATAGCATGACGCTTTCTTCAGTCACGTCCAGTAGTTTTGAATCAACAAGATCGATTTGCGTGATGAATTTAGCCAGCATTACGGTCAAATCTGACTCCTCTCCGCCCTGTGATCGCATTTGATGTTGTTTAAAAGCCTTAAATAAAATACACTAAATATATAAGACGCTCTCTGCCCCTTGATCAAGGGAAACTCTATTATAATGCTATGATCAAGCATACAATGCTATATGCATCAACCGTGTGGACATCTTGCTCTGCTGAGAATTTGCAAAGAGTATTTAAACTTCAGAAACGCGCAGCACGTGTAATACTTAATGCAGATACTAAAGCGAATAGCGTACAACTGTTTAGAGAATTGGATTGGGTTCCATTTTATCATGAGGCAAATGCAAATAGGTTATCAATGGTATACAAACGACTGTCTGGGGACTGTCCACCTTATTTGTCCCAGATGTTGATACGAAACGCTGATATCAATGAAAGATCAAGCAGACATGGACTATTAAACCTTGTCTGTCCCCGATTCAAACGGGAGTCAGAGGGAGGAAGGTCTTTCACAGTATCGACTACACGCCTCTGGTATATGATACCTAGCAACATTAGAAACAAGCCAAGTCTAATACCTTTTAAGAAGGCCATGTTTGATTATTTTAAGGACACCCACAAACATTTAGATCATTTTACCTTTTAGTCAAATTCTTTTTATATTAATTTCGTCATTTTTAGAGTAATTTTTACCTAGTTTTTATATTATAGCGTATTCTAAACTAAATTTTGTAATTTTAGATTCTTAGATTCTTACCTTTATTTTTAGTTCTTAATTGTATTATATATTAGAGGGCCACTGGTTTTTCAGTTTTTTACTGTTACGTGTTTACCCTCTTTAAATAAAGTTGATTATTATTATTATTATTATTATTATTATTATTATTAAAGCTTCATGTTTACACCGATTGAAACTCAAAACATCTCACCAGATGCGTCGCGTACGTTGCGTACTGAAATTTCTTACCAATTTTTGAGGAGAGATTTCTTTTTTAACTTTAATTTTTTACTCATCTGTCCATTATCTTCCGGTAAATATCGTTTTCCCGAAGAATGTTTCCCATCGTTGTACAAACCGGCTGATCACTTCCTCTCAGCATGCAGAAAATCCTCTTCCGTTTCCGTCACCAGTATGTCGGTCCACATCGAACGAATCACGTGGTTTTGGTTTCTTCCCTTGCCGTTTTTTCTTCTCGGCACTTCGTGCCTCGTTTCGGAAAGCTTCGCTTTCCGATAATGTCGCCCTTTGGGCGACCATTGTCGGGCTTTTGTCTTGCGGATAGAATTTCACCAGAAGCGTAACTAGATAGCATGATGTTTTGTTCACTCACGTTCATTGTTTTGAATTTTAATTCAAAACAAGATCGATTTGCGCGATGAATTTTATAGCCGGCATTACGGTCAAATATGACTCCTCTGCGCCCTGTGTACGTTGTCTGACGATTTGCTTTCAAAATCATTGTTTTAGAAGGATGTTGGGACCATAAAAGAGTTTGTGAGTTCCGTGAGTTATCAGGAGTTTACAAAATGCTAATTTATGAAACTCCTGATAACTCACCGGGCTCACAAAATCTTTGACAACTTACAATATGACATTTTGATGGTTATGGACAGTTCCTCTAGGGGATTGACTTATAACATAAAGGAAACCTCACACCTGAAACGTATTCAAGGCAATCGCTAAAATCACTTTCATGCACACATGCTCGGTTTCTTTTTATTGCACAAATATGTATCCCATGGCTTTAATGTGTTGCTCTCCGTTATCTGCATCAAGGCTATCAGGAGCTTCGTTTCCACAAGTGGTGGCGTTCCGACGTACCCACCAGTTCCAAACCCGATTCTGGAGTCACAAGAAGATCATTGGTCTTGATTGTTGCAAACGAAGCCAATTCTTGCTTTGGAGGCATCCTTCTCTGTACACACAGCATTAAACCCTTCCTTTTTACAGTTTGCCTGCAAGGAAGCCTGTGACCCAATCAGCGTCTTCCACGTGTTATTGCCCAGGGAGGTGGTGCGGTCAGCGTGGTGCGTCAGCGATCAATGAATACAAAGAGTTGGCGTGTTCGTTAATGACGATAAATTTGATCTGATTCTTGATTTTCATACCGAGGCAGATCTTGGGGAAGGATGTGTTCCAGTAGGTCGGAAGTTTGGTTTCTGCTGCGTCCAGCCCAGTCTTCCCTCCTGCAAGGTTGAAGTCGCTGGTGTCTGTCCAGAATTCGGAATGGAAATGGAAGGTTGACTGCGTTAAAAAAAATGACAGGACCCGTTCCCGGTCAAAAGAGTCTTCAAATATCTTAACTACTCATCCGTCATCAGAAACTAGTTATTCAATGACAAAACCCTGAGAATAAGCTAAACGTTGGGGGAGGAGGCTAGGGGGAGGAGGGAGGGGAGCTCCAAACCTCCTTAACCCTCTCCGATGCCAAGAACCCCCACTGAATTTATGGAGTCAAGTTATAAAGTTTGTGTGTTCACACAAGGCAAAAGGTGTCACTTACATCTTCTTGTCATAGATTTCCTTGCATGATTTAACTGCATTACAAAATAAAGAGAAAATGAGCAATTTTAATGACACAACGGCATGGCGACGCTCATGCTCATGCCATGTTGAGTGAAAAAGAAACCACATGCATGCAAGTGCAACTTATGTACATGGTGGGTATCGCTATGACCTTTTTCTTGCTTTTTAGTTGGTTGATAATTTTTCTAGGGTTCAGTCTTCAAATGTATGTGCATCAATTCGTGGAATTTATTCTTACTATTTCTTCCTGTTTAGATGTTGGCCTGTCCCTGGCCCCTTAGACAATGTGGAAGACAAGCGGAGCGAGAAAGCATTAATGTAAAAACAGAAAGAGTTGGTTACATTACCACGTTACTAAAAAAAGAAAGACCTAGACTACGAGTATTCGGTTTTTAACCTTAATGGTAGTCAGACTAAATGAACACGTTATAGCATGACCGAAGATCGTCTTCCGTCTGGATACCGCTTCCCACCCCCCTCCCCCCCTCCCCCGTAAAAACGACTTCGTGAAAGGCTAAAGGATGGACTGCTCGTGGTTAAGATATTGAGACATCAACTGCTGCAAAGTTTCCAGTTTCCATCTACCATTTGTTTGAGGGCGGCTGCATAAATCTACATGCCTCTGCTGATATGCTGATCAAGCATTTCTTAAACTTAAACTGTATGTCCATAACATCTGTTTCGACGAAATATCTCTTGCTAAGACTCCTTTAAAAGTTGAAAAGATGTCAAACACTTTATAATTACCTGCTTTGCAGTCACGTCCATTTCCATAATATCCCGGATTACAAGTACAGTTGTAAGATCCCTTGGTGTTATTGCACACAGCGTCAGCACTGCACTTTTGTGATCCTTTAGCACATTCATCAATATCTGAAAATGGGTGAACAAGACCTTTAATTTGGCTACTCTCTGCAAGTACGATTAAAAGATTTCTTTTCCCCCAGAAGTTTATTACGGATCCAGACCTGAATGCGACTGTGATTTTCCTCTGGCAATTTGTCCGTATCCGTGAAAACCCGGACTACGAGGGTAGTTGTATGTGAACCCTTAGTGTTTTTACACACAACATCAGCACTGCACTTGAAAATTTTACCTGATAAATTTCAGGAAAGGTCACGAGATTTGGTGATTATTCGCCCAGTCGTTTAAAAGTTATAATTCGTTAAAGTCAGCGCGGCACAATGTGCCCCACCCCCCCCCCCCCCAGGCTAAATAGGGTTAAAGAACCAGAATAGAGACATCAATTCCGCCAGATCTGCTTCTATCTTTCTCACACTCTCGCGCGCGTAATCCTTCCCGTTCTCCACCGTTCGAACGCAATCCGCAATCTTTAACTTAGTAAGGGTACTTCTGGGATCTTCTTATCCTGTGACTCATACCAGGCAACAAACGCATTCCACATGAGACGGAAGAACACTTCTGGACAGAGCTTGTGTGCCCTAATTCGTCGGTTGTAAGATTTCCCCTTCATTAAAGCGGACGTCGAACCAGCAACGCATACACCTGACTCAATCAAGAGATCATCAAGTCTAGAATCACCAAACTTCTTCCCTAGCAGGGACAGAAAGTTCAGAGCAATGGGAAATCCGCCCATGCGTACCACTACGACAGAGAACTCGTCAGGAAATCTCCACTGAATTTCCTTTGCCTTGCTATATATTGCAAGGTCAAAGGTTACCACAGTGTCGGCTTGACCCATCGCGGCGCTTATCTTCTGTGCATGTTTCAGTACTGTGTAGATGGTAAAATAGTCATTGGCTGATCCATTGATCATTGGACAGTAGCCTATATTGCTGATTATGGGCATCTCGGGAAAGAGAATAGCGTTGAATCCTGCCCAGCTTGGAATCGCTTGCTTGTCCAATACTTCTGCAATGACAGCTTCTCCAAATTTCTTGGGACAAAGTCGAAGAAGAGCCCAGATGAAGTCAGCGTTACGAGCGGTGCGTATTTCATCGTTCGTTTCCTTGTACCATTCCATGTTAACAGAACCAACGTGATCAGTAACAACTGGACGTCTTCCTCGAACAGGACACATTTCAATGTCGTACACGGTGCCGGTTGCGTGTAATGAACGCCGCTTGGCTCTCTGTTCTACCAGGTTGGGGGGTAGATCTGGACCAAACGTTTTATTCTGATAGATCACCATTGTAGTGGCATACGTAGCATTCTTGCCGTCCAGAGCCTCCTCATTCAAAGCCTTATTATTGGCGGCAATCTGAACAAATGCACCAGGCTTGATGCTAGTTGGTATTACAGTCCCAAACTCTTCTACCTTAGCAAGACCTTCCTCTGCAATACTCGTATTCACGGCACGCATCTCATCGTAGGAAACACAATGTCCCATTCTGTTCAGCAGTTGGATAAGGCGCTTGGATGATGTGAGATGGTGAACACACATAGCCAGGCTCGTATGCTTAAGAAGCTTAACACGTCCCTTTGTATTGCAATGAATGACATCTTGTGCGATGCCCCATTTCAAACAAATTTGAGAGCGGACAAATAATCGAGTCACCTCATGAAGGCCAAAAATTGTTCTAATCTCGCGTATTTTAGCCTCAAAATGTATCCCAGTGACCTACAATGTGATGTAAATAAGAAATTTTGTAAGATAAGATACATACTTCTGTAATTTATACGTTAATGGCAATGAGGGCGGTTTTAATAGGCTATTTTTAGCACTAAAATAGACTTTTTAGCCTCTCGGAGGTCACATGCTCAGTCACGTGACCTTAGTTTGCATAGTTTGAGCATGACTGGGTCTTACATCATTGAGAGGTAACGATATCAAAAGTTTTTCTCCATAAACAACTTAAGATACAGCCGTAAACAGTAGTTACATGACTGAGCCTCGTTCTCATGTTAACCCGTAAATGGGACAAAAATGGTAATTATTTCATTGTTTCAAGCTGAATAAGCTAGAATTTGGCTGAAACTGTGGAATGTACGACCCGTTCATAGAAAATAGCAGAATATCAATGGATAATTCATAGATTTATGATAGTAAAGACGTTTAAATATGCTATTCATAGCTCTAAACGGTTATTTTGGCCTTTCCGCTGTCACGTGCTCAGTCACGTGACCTAAATCTGCATATTTTGCGCATGATTGGCATGCGTATCGTAAAGATGTAACTATATTTGAAGATTTCGGTCATGATAAACTTTACGTTTAGGCATTATCAGTGGTCAAATGGGTGAGCCTCGTTTCCATGAATTTAAGTGGTGACGTATAAAAATACCCCCTTAACTCGTATCCTATACCACAATTCAACTCTACAAACTACCTGACATTGATCAGCAGGTCGTATTCTATCAAAATCTGCTATCAAACCTTTTCTGACCCGATTATTGTACGAAACCCTAATTTTGGGGTCTTGGCTTCCGGACTATACTAGACATGCTCAAGTTTACGGTGTACTTGTTTGTAACTTAATTTGTTCATCTTTTCATAGGTTTTCGCGCCAAGAGAAAGATAGATTCAGTTGTTCGGCTCTTTCGAATGTGGACTTTTGCAGAGAGAACACTGATATAAACTTATTAGTTATGCATGGTTCAATTTTACCTGTTACCATCCCCCCCCCGGGCAGCCCCGGGGGCAAGTCCAGCCATTCAGGTCCGGGGGTGGGGAACTGTTTGAAGCGGTGTTGTCCCGGGGGTAGGGGGGCGGGGCAAATCGAAAATATAAACTTCTTGTTGTTTTACTTCTCTTTTGACACAATGGCGCCGGACCATGTGGAGAAGACTGCCTATTTCCAGGGAAAATCTCTAGAATTTGTAAATAGAGAAGAATACTCTCTCAAAATTAAATTCTGTATTCGATGGTACGTTAATTACAGCTCGTTAAACGAATGTGCGTTTGATGCGTATTGAAATGGTGGCGTTCGTCACAAAGAAAGAAATATTTCTTCAGCGTACTTATATATATAATAAGAGTAGTAGTAGTAGTAAAACTTTATTTAAACACGGAAAATCATCAGTTAATTAAGCTTAATTAAGTAAATAACTAAAACTAATTACAACTGCTTTACATGATTGCCGTGTGGGAATCCGATATATCAGCTATCTTCTTAATAATTTGCTTAAAATTATTAACAGATACAGCATTTTTTAGGCATTTGGGTAAGTTATTCCATAATATAGCCCCGCTGCAAGAGAAGCTCCGTTTTAAATAGTTGGTGTTTGGTTTGGGTAGCGTCAGCTTTCCCTCAGAGTCTCTCAAGTTATAAACAGAGTGACGCTGAGAGAAAAGACTTTGAAGATAATCTGGGGCAAGTCCATTCATAGTTTTAAACATCATCAAGGCTTTCTGTTTCTTTCGTCGAAGAAATAGCCTCTCCCAGTCGAGGGTGGACAGTAGGTGGTTTGAGCTTGTATCAAAGGGTCATTTAGTAATAACTCTGGCTGCACGATTCTGTAATTTTTGGAGCTTTTCACTCAAGTAACCACTCAAACAGTCCCAGACAGGGCTGCAGTAATCAAAGTGTGGTATAATTAAAGCGTTATAAATTTGAATTGCAGTTTCTTTCGATATAAAGGGCCGCACTCGTTTAAGGGCACCTATAGCCGAAGAGACTTTCTTGCAAATCTCTTCAACGTGTTTACACCAAGAGAGATGAGCATCAATGAAAAGACCCAAAGATTTAGTATAATCAACTCTCTCGATAACTTGGTCATCAATTCTGATTTCTACATCGTCACATTGAGCAGATAGTCTTTGCCTTGATCCAATAATCATTAACTCTGTTTTGGCAACATTTAAACTGAGCTTGTTAGCTTTCCGCCAACAACTAAGGTTATTTAATTCAGCGGCTAAAGCCAGCTTAAGCTCTGTTAACCTCTTAACAGATAACGTAAGATTGGTATCATCGGCAAACATTCTTGGTACAGCGTTCTGCAGGGAGTTCGGGAGATCGTTAATGTAAATTAAAAATAGCAAAGGACCCAATATGCTGCCCTGAGGCACGCCGCAACTGAGGGTACGAGCAGTTGATAGTTTGCCGTTGACACTACATCTTTGGGTTCGGCCACTTAAGTACGATGAGAACCACTTTATTGCTGCCTGATCGACACCCAAGTATGGCATCTTACGCAAGGTAATCTCATGATCAAAGGAGTCGAATGCCTTAGTAAGGTCAATAAAGACAACGCCATTTAGAAGGCCATTGTCGATGTTTACTGACCAAGCATCTGTTGCCTCAAGCAAAGCCGTGAGCGTACTATGTAGGGAACGGAACCCAGATTGGCAACCTAATAACAATTTATTGTCATCTAGATAATGGTAAAGTTGATTGTAAACAATTTTTTCCAAGGCTTTCGAAACTACTGGGATTACAGATATTGGCCTATAATTGTTAGGATCCGATTTTTAGCCCTTTTTGAAAAGTGGAGTAACTTTGGCCGCTTTCCAGTCGTTTGGATATATCCCCGTGAGAATAGACTTTGAGAAAATGGAGGTAAGAGAAGGTGCGACGATACTAGCAGCCCTTTTTAACAAATTACTCGGAATCCTATCAAGACCAGTGGCTTTCATTTTCATCAATTTTCGACAAAAAGCTAAAAACAGTATTTACACTCGGAATTTGCAGAGAAAACAAACTATCAGTGGGCTCCAGGTAAGACTCGGGATTTACATCGACAACAGGGATATCTTGGGCTAATACTTGCGCAACGTTTGAGAAATGTTCGTTAATAGCTTCCGCTATGTCCATCGAGCTACTTACTATTCTATTATCTGCTTTGATCTCCAAAATATTAGCCGACTTACCACTGTTACGTGAAGTTAGCTCGTTAATAACTTTCCATGTTTTGCGCGAGTTACCTTTGTTGGCTTTCAGGTTGTCAGAAACATAGCGTTTCTTTGCGAGCTTAATTGCGTTATTTGCCTGGTTTCTAGCACGCATAAATTGATCCCATGTAGCCGAGTTATTGGAGGAGATTGATTTCTTTTTAAGGAAATCTCGTTTTCTGATTTTACACAATAATTCTCTGGTAATCCATGGAGATCGCTTTTTACGAATTCTTTTCAATTTGAGTGGTGCGTGTTTATCAACGCAACCAAGAAACATTTCTTTCCATTCACGCCACATATCATTTGGATCAGAATACAAATCAACATTGGCCCATGGCAATTGATTGAGATCACTTAAGAATTTTCCTCTGTTAAAGTGTTTAAATTGTCGCGTTTCAATAACGCGAGGGCCGTTACGATGGTAATGAGTCTTACGTGCCAAGAAGACAAGAGAATGATCACTTATGCCAAGGTGAATAACACCTGAATTTGTAACCTTCTCTAGGGAGTTTGTTATACATAAATCGATGAACGTTTTTGAGACCGGGGTAACACGTGTTGGTTCAGTGATTAACTGACTAAGACCAAATATATCGAAAATATTTGTCAAATGGGAAGAATCATACGTATTTGTTCCAGGCAACAAGTTGCAGTTGATATCACCAAGTAAATATAATTCCTTATTTTCCGCGTCAATTTTGGCTATAACTTTTTCAAATTCGCTAAAAAAATTTGGTGGAGAACTTGGGGGCCGATACCAAGTACCGATCAGAAATGGTGTACTCCGTGGCTTACTGATTTCGACAAATAGACACTCCAGGTGATCATTATTTAAGTCATTACGTATTCGATAATTCAAATTAGTGCGTAAATATATACATACACCCCCTCCATTCCTTCCGTTAACTTTACAATCTTTTCTGACTATTTCAAAGCCAGGTATGTAAACTTCATCATCATGTACTGTAGAGTCTAATTTAGACTCGTTGATTTGTAAAATATCAACTCTTGAAGAGGACATAAAAACTCTAAGTTCGTCGATATAAGACAACAGACTGTTAATGTTGAGGGACGCAATGACTAAACCTCGACCAAAGATTGTGGGACAGTTGGACTTACCGCGGTCATTACCCTTGTGGACATCAGCCGAGTCGGATTCCCAGACGGCAATATCCTAATCTACACGTAAATGATTAATAAAATTACGAGCCAGGCGCGACGTTCCACCTTTGTTTAAATGAAGACCGCTCCGGTTTAAATGACTAGTTGCTAAAATGTTTGAGTGGTCAACAAAACCCCAGTTCTTTTGCAAGCAGTGTTCCTTAAGAATTTTGTTTACGTCAGGCACTTTGCAAGCCAGAGCTTCATCATCAGATCTGTTGATGAGACTGGATATAGTAATCATAGCTGAAGATTCGGAGCTGACTGATTCAGCTAGGTCAATCAATTCTACTGCACATTCATGAGGAGTATTGGAGGATCGTAAACTATTAGTTCCCAGATGGATAATTATCTCGTCTGGGTTTCTGCGCAGAAGTGGCTTGATATGGTCTTTCATGTCTTGCGTTGTGCATCCCGGGAAGGTGGCTATCTTAACTTGTAAATTCTTAGACATTTTGTGACCTTGTAGGTATTTAAGAGTCGAGTCCCCTGCTATAACAACTTTCTTCTGACGGTTGGGCTGTAAGTGGATATGCTGATTTGTCGAAATGACAGAGCCAGTGTTTTGCGATCTAATCTCGGAGGACGATGAAGATGTTCTATGTCCTTGGACATCGCTATTCCCTTTTCGATTGCTTTCATTTCTTTGGATTTGTTCATCATCTCGAAGAGGCTCAAATCTATTTCGAGTTTGGTTTCCGTTATATTTAGCGGGCATTGTTTTCTGGCTGTGTTTTACATTTGCACTTCTCGGGTGCGGCTTTTCTACGGACAACCAATCACTTGATTTTTGGTGATTGTTGCCAACATCGCCCTTTTCTCGCATAATTATTGCTAATGCTAACTTTAAAGAATCGTTTTCTTGCTCAAGGGACAAAGCTCGGCTTTCAAAGAACAAACATTTTTCTTCCAAATCCTTGATTGCATTGTCTTTGTTGGATAAAGTAGATAATAACTTCTCGCACCTCCTTTTGTAATCGAGGAGCTCGACACCTTAAACCTTTTCATCTTGTTTTTGAATATTTTCCATCGACAGAAGCTTTGTATTTTCTTCAACTTGTTTCTGAAGGATCAATAAATCGAGTTTTAATCCTTCAATGTCAGAAATAATTTCTGAAGTTGATTGCGCTTGAGTACCATTTAGTGGACACTTGCCATCAGTCGACGTTTGTTGGTTACGTTGACCACTGTCGGTTTCCTGCAATAGTGTCGATGATTGAGATGATTGTTCGGTAGAGCTCAGAGAATTGGCATCTTGCGTATCGGTGGTCTCTCCTGGCTTCTCGTGAACTAATTCTAGCAGCTTATCCTTTAAAGCGGGACCATCGCGTCCCTGTCAATTCAGAGTATGTTGCTTCTTGTAGTACCAGTTAATTATAACATTGCCGTTTGAACTTTTAAATTGCTTTGTACTCCCAGCAGGCGAAAGCCACTTTCCTTGCAATTCTAAAGCATTTTCCACGAATTTCTTTAGTGATTCCAAGTCATTCTTCCATACCAACTTCCCATTAATGAGATGAAGATATTCTAGTTCACTAGACTCCGGATTGAGCGAGAAACACTCGGTTTCAACAACGTGAGCAGCGTCAGCATCAGAGCTACAGGGTAGACGTCCGCCCGCCATGACGAGTAGGACTAATATAATAGACTCTATATAAAAACGGATGCACGGCTTTATATTAAACAGAGATCTCAGTCCAGTGTATTTATAAAACAAGCAAAGAAAAACTCCTTTAAATGCTGCCATCAATTTGTTCACGGGCCTCTTGTACTATGTGCTATATTTAGAATAAAACACGTGGCGAAGACCATTTCTTTACTCGCCTGCCGTACGCCAAAGCGGGTAGAGTTTTTCTTCAGTTTTCTTTTGCAAATATCCTGATCATGTTTTTATTTCATTATTATGCGTGTAGAATCCTTTGTTCAATAAACTCTAGAAAAGCGTTTAAGTTCTTGCCAAAACGTCTGGTTTTGCTATTGTACGGAAATCAATATCGTCATCTATATTTTGTTCACAAAACAACGTATTTGTGGTCGATGAGTCCCAGGGGTGGGGAATTGTCTCTTTCTGCGTGCCTGGGGGTGGGGAATAGACCACCAAGTGAGAAAAAAAATTGCAAACCCCCGGGGGTATGCCCGGGGGGGAGATGGTAACAGGTAGAATCGAACCATGCATTAGCAGGAAGTATTTTATACATTGAAGATAAGCATACCCAAAATTTGCTTGAAATATTACAACATGCCTAATGGCTGAGACATCAATAGTAATTTCTAAGGAGCGTGTTTTATTTATCATAATCAGCAGCTGCAAATGATTTTCAAATGGAAGTGCAGTGCTTTTATTGTTATAAATTTCAAGCCATTTATGAAGGAGCGTCTCAAAGCAAATAAATAAGAATTTTTGAGTATGGTGCTTATTTGTGGTCTTTTACTCCACCTGGAGGTGCTATGAGAATGATGACTGTGATAAATAAAGGTGGACATTGTATGATATGCGTGCAAACTCAGACTAGTGTGACTTCTGTTTTGTCTTTGTAATAATCCCTTGCTTCTGACTACATGAACTGGTTTGAGTGATTGCCTACACAATATTAGACCAGCTGAGATTTTTGTCCTTCTGTTCAGCAATTTGCTTGAGGATTTCAGTTCTTACCAATTTTGTGGAAACATGCTATGGCAGGTGGAAGCTAGTGTGCTGAGTTCTTACTGGCTTTATGTGATCTCGTGTATTCTTACTGGCTTTATGTGGTCTCGTGTAAATAAACTTAACCATACCTGTCCAGTGATATTGGCCTCAGTTATTCAAAAGTTGGATTGCACTATCCACCGGATAAATATCTGTCCAGTGGATAATGTAATTGGTTTCCCTAACACTTATCCACTGGATAGTGATTTATCCGGTGGATAGCGCTATCCAACTTTTGAACAACTGGGCCTGGTCTGAGCTCCCTTTGTATACTGGTCTCATATGACAATAACTCCCTTGGGTCACTCTCAACACTGAGATGCATATGTAATTTGTTCCAGGCGTACATTTTGAAGTGCCGTTTTCATTGAAACATACACCCATTCCGATTCTATGAAGTATGGCAGAAATGTCAAATAGAAATTGCCCTCTTTGGGTGTGTAGTTTCATTATTTTTTTACTTTTATTTAGGGGAGGGGGGTGGGGAGAGGTTAAGGCAGCTCCCTTGGAACCATAAACCCCTTAAATTACAGTACCCTCCCAGTACACTGTACATATTACACATGTATTAGCCTTTTTTGTTGTTAAGAGATATGCTCTTCAGTAACAAATGTCTTAAGAGTCTGTGTTCAATCAAGCTCGCATAAGCCTTTGAATTCTCCCAACACTCTCGTGTTTGCATCAGGCTTCCACTACGTAACCATGCACGCCACTATTAATGTTTGAAGATATGTATTTCACTATCACTATTTAGTAACAGAACCCCCCTTTGTTACCAGTGTTTTTACACTAACGGGGCTATCCTGTATATATATCATTATTATTATTAAAGCAGTACCAGACATTTTTATATGCTATGTCCCTAAATAGCATGCATAGGGCGGGAACGTAGCCTATGCAGCTCATTTTTGTAAAAAATTATTATTATTATTATTATTATTATTATTATTATTATTATTATTATTATTATTATTATTATTTTTATTATTATTGGGGCAACAAATTAAAGGTGGAGAACGAGATCGAAAAGGCCCATTTTGAAATCTCGTTATTGATTTTCTGCTAGCTAATTAGGTGGCTTGTGTGGTAGCTTTCTTGGGTACAGGGAATGAGTCAAGAAGAGACTGAGACAATTCAGTGTGTGAGGAATTTCCAATACAAAGCCTGTCACAAAATTAAATAATGGGAAATGAAGGTCACATATTTTCATTGCCCTTCAGTAATAAAAATGATTAAATAACTTATGCCATAAATTCAAATTAAACCTACATCACCAAGACTGTGCTGCAGAAGGGTCAAGTAGACGGTGTTACGTGTGGTATGAGAAATTTCGTATTATATGGTCTTCTTGAGATAACAGGAGGAGGGTCAACAAGAAGAGAGGCACAAATATGCTTAAAACGTGTGGTGTTTAAAGAGGACCACATAAATCAAATGCGGTGGAAGCAGAGTGACTTGCAATGACCATTATCAATGCTGAGCTGAACTGCTTCGTTTTATTTGACGAGACATGTTGTACACGAGGGATTTATAAATATTCCTATAGCTATCTCTGATTAACTAAAACGTTCTTGTCTCGTCGTCGGTCAAGACAGTTCCGTTCATTGTTATACCTTCAAACTCTATGGTGAACATCCAGTTTGAGAAACGTATTGCATGTGGTTTCCAAAAGAACGGAAATGTAAACAAAACTTTGTAGCACAGTTATGCGTTGTTGATCTTGGATGCTTTTATAGTGGACAGATGAATATAGCAATAGTTTTGTGGACCAAATATTGAAAACCTTCTTTATCTCAATCTTTAATCTTGAATTGCGATAACTGCTACTAGTAGAGCTAATCCAACAGTGGCAGAAGTTACATGTATTAACGCGACATTCAAATGCTGCGGCTTTTCCGAGAAGCAGCTCTGTAATGCGGGTCGAATCGAATTCTTACCGAGTCAAACACGGTTCAAATGAGTCCGCTTCTCTCCTTAATTCGTTTCCTTTTGAGAAACGACACACACAAGTCATGCTCTCATTGTGCGAATCCTGCCCTTGTAGCTTACAATCCTGGGCCCACGAGTCACTCCAAAGTAATTTCTCTTCTGGAAACCCTATTGTCAGCCATAACACTCTTGTCTTCTACGTGATTTGTGACGTCACAGCCTTGTAATGCGATCGTTTTGGTCGAGCGCAAAATGGAGACACTTTTCGGTTGCAAATTCGAACTTTGCGGCTGGAAAAATATCCCATGCACAGGGTTCTACTCAGCAAAACTTACATATTTAGACTGAGGGAGTCATAAACTATCATATTTAGGAGAAAAAAGTTTTAGTTCATAGGCACTTTAAGTAACAAAGTACAAAGTGATTCCTCATAATTGTTTGCGTTTGTTTTACCGTTAACGGGTAAATTGCTTTGTTGTGGTTTAACCTGAAAGTCCCAGTAATAAGCGCTAGTTTTACCAATAAAACTTCGCAACTATTTCAGTTTGTTGAGTTGGCAGGGACAAAATATTGTGACATTTAACTTAGCCTATGGAATATGGAATGTTGACTTTGATAAACATGGGTATTTATTTTTACGGAAGGAGATGGAGTACAAATTATTTTGCGCTTTTTTTTTCATTTAAGTCATTTTGCGGTATATATCAACATAAATGCAGCTGACTTCCAAATGCCTGTAGCCAAGTGGGTCGGAAAGACATGAATGCGCATCTGGGGATATTAGAACGCAACGAACACAATGTTTGTTGTTTAGCACTATTTTTAGTTTAGGGCGTCTGGATGTAATTTGTTCCCAGACACTAATACGTTGCGGGGAGGGGGTTATCTGGTATGGGCTACTATCGATTGTGCTATCACTTTTCTGGCATCGTTTGGCAAAACGAGTATTTTTTGACACCTTTTTATTAGCGAATTCGAGGTAGCACTGCTTGCATAATCGGACAACATTTTGGTCAATTTAAAGCCCATCTGCTCTGTCAGAAGTCATAGTTTTCTCACTGATTTGTGTTTCAAAACCTGTTTCACGGAAAATATTAATATATTTCATTACTTTAACTCAGGTTCGCATTCAAACGTTTTCACTTCGGGCACATCGAAAGTTTCGCTTAGCTCGTTTTCAATTCTCAGATGAGAAGTCAAAGCAAGGTGGTGCGGCCACCACATCAACAGGCAGTAAAACGTACAAATCGACAAAAAAACAAGAGTCTGTTAGAAGGCAAGCCGCTGCAACGAATTCCAATGAGAATAAATGACCATAATTGAGTGTTATTGGGCATAATAATATTTTGAGAAGAAAAAAAGAGCAATGAGAATAAGTGCAACTTTAAAGGCCTATTTACACACGCCATTTTCGACGCAACTTTTATCGTTCAAGTTGCATCATTACGTCGTGCGTGTAAACTACCGGCGATTTCTGTGCGATTTGTCGCCGCGATATCGCACATGTCTCGAATATTTTCAAAACTTCATGCGACCTAGCAGCGAAAATTGGGAAGTTGTAGCAAACATCGCTCCCTGAATCAAAGCGAAATCGCCGCTAGTTTACACTTATGAAAAAAAATTTGCCTCCAGTACACAACCGAACACATGAACAACACTCGAAAGCATGGGCGTGTCGGTCAGCCAGGCCCATGATACACTTTATTAACTCGCATTGATACTCCAGTATTACAATAATTCGAAACGCGCCATAGCCGGACACGTAAACCCCAAGAAACCAAGTATTGGAAAAAATAGGGACCGTGTACCCCCAACCTATGCTCTGGCGCTACCGTCGGGGTTTTAAGGTGTATAAAACTAATAGAATAAAGCAGCTATAACGTGAATATCAAAAGACAAATTGCCTTTTAAGCATTACACACGAGTAAAGCTGACAACGAAAATCACGCTAATAGAGCAACTGAAACTAAATTTCACAAAACTAAGTTGACGCAGCGAGGCTGACCGTAGAATGACACGGATAACTCAACGGTTGCTATTTCAAACTCGTGCACCATGATCCCTCGCGCGCAACACTCAGTTCTCTGTTCCGTGCCGGCAAAAATATAATTTTATGTCAATTCTGATTATCACAAATTACATTTTGCACTGGAGGGGAAAAAATACGGCCTTGTGTAAACGGGCCTTTACGTGCACAATCGGTAAAAGCGCAATCTGGTATCGAAACAAGAAGCGAATATAAACATATTGCTAAGCTTCTTCTCCTTATTAAAACAGACACTATGACAATGGTGTTGGGGCGTAGTGGTGTGGTGGTTAGCGCGTTGGACTTCAGATCTGAAGGTCGGTAACCCTGCCATCGTGTTGTTTCCTTATCACACATAGTCTCTCTTCACCCAGGTGTATAAGTGGGTACCGGCGACATACTGCTGGAGGGTCAAAATTGCGATGGACTAGCATCCCATCCAGGGTGAGTAGCAATACTCTCAGTCGCTTCATGCTACAGAAACCGGGTTAAGCTCCGGCTCGTGTGGGCCTTTGGCTCATGTGCGACTACCCATGGCAATGGTTGTAAAATCACAGCCAAAGCGTGAGTTTGTATGGAAAATCGAACTGAGAATTCCCATCGGTAAATAATAAGCTTTAAAAAGTAAAGCCACTTAATGAAGTAAATGAAATGTTACCTGGTGTTGCATTTTGTCCTTCTGTAACGTTTAGCTCTTCTGGAGAGGTTTTTGGTCTTCTACCCTAACAGTGTAAAAGACAAAAAAAGGTCGGATAGTGGCGCCCGATCGGCCTTCAAAAGGGCTTAATATTCGCAAGAAAAAAGGGATGCACTTACATTTTGTCTCGTCGAGCTTACAAAGTAGTGCCTTAAGTTATCCTTTCTGAAATCCAAATGAGTATACCTTATTTCTTCCCTGTATAAGACGATTGAAAAGATCGAACACGAGTCCGAAAAGCGCCACCATTTATCCGTGACTCGGGAAAGTAGCCAGTGCGACCGTTGAAACCTCGGCCGTCACTGGGCAGGAACATCAATTGACAACCCCACCGGGATAGGACATGATATTTTTGAAAACAAAAAACAAAAAACAAAACAAAAACAAAAAAACAAAAACGAAAACAAAAAACAAAAGAATATTTGTGAAAAATAACATGCTCTCTCCCCTTGGGTTCTCTAAATTTGACGCCTGTTCCCTCTGCCAGCCGAGGTTTCAGCGGTCGAACGGGGCAACTTTCCCGAGCCACGGATAGATGGTGGTGGTTTTCGAATGCGTGTTCAATCTTTTCGATCGTCTCATACAGGGAAGAATTAAGGTATACTCATTTGGATTTAAGAAAGGATAACTTAAGGCACTACTCTGTAAGGTCGGCGAGACAAAATGTAAGTGCATGCCTTTTTTTTCTTGTGAATATACTGAGCCGTTTTCGAGGCAGGTTCGATGGCTGATCGGGCTCCATTATCCGACCTTTTCTTTCTCTTATACACTGCTAGAGTAGAAGATCAAAAGGCGCTAAACCTGAACAGAAGGACAAAATACGACACAGGTAACATTTTTCTGCTTCATTAAGTAGCTTTACTTTTTAAAGCTTATTTATTTATCGATGGGAATTTTTCAGTTTGATATTACCCTTGGGCTACCTGTGTGTAAAATAATATTTGTATTGCCGTTAACTTAGTTTAAGAAGGTTTACTGCTGACTTAGAACATTTTCAGTCAAACCCATAAGTGGATTAAGATTATCTGTGTGTATTAAGTTCCTTCTCACTGCACAAAGACATATCCCATGGCTTTGATACTTTTTTTTCCTTTGTCTGCCTCGACTGAATTCACTGCCTCGTTTCCAGACGTATTGGAGTTATGATATTCCCCTCCAGTACCGAAACCAAACCCGATCATGGAATCACAAGACTCACAGTTACCTTCGTTGTTACTAAGAATACCGATTCTTGTTTTGAAGAATTTACTGTTGTCACTCGCAGCGTTAAACCCTTCCTTGTTGCAGTTTCTCTGCAAGGATGCTTGAACACCAATCAAGGTCTTCCACTTGTCACGACCCAGTGAGGTGGCGCGGTATTGCCCGTCAGCTATCAGTGAGTACAAAGAGTTGGCGATCTTGTTGATCACAACAAATTTGATTTCAGGGCCGATTTTCATTCCGAGGCAGATTTTGTTAAATGGTGTGTTCCAGTAGGTCGGCAGCTTGGTTTCTTGTTTGTCAAATCCAGTCCTCCCTCCTGAAGGATTGAAGGTTTCTTTGTTGTTCCAGCTTCTGGAATCGTAATGGAAGTTTTCCTGTGGGTAAACGATAAAAAACGGTCACTTAGGATGGCTAATTGCTTAACGGTTTACATAACGTTATAAAATTTCTTGTTTGTTTTATCTTATGCAGTTGTCCTTAATTGTCCGCCGGTGGAAGTTATAGACTTTCATTGAAGTGTCTGGGTATTAAGCTATTAAAAAACGTACTGGGGACACTAATTATGTACAAAAAGAAAAAAAAAACAGATAAAATATTTACATATATAAATACATAAAAGGTAAGATACAATATAACGGGAAATTGAGATATCTTTTTGTACAAGAAAGGGCTAGGGTATACTTATTTAAAACTGATCTTGTAATAAAAGTCACATCGTATACTAAGCGGTGTAGAATTCTTCCGAGAATGTTGGCTATAAGTAACTGAAATAACAACAAAAACAGTTGCATAACGGTTAGTAAAGTTTCTAACAATGATAATAATAATAATAATAATAATAATAATAATCATGATAATAATAATAATAATATTAGAAAGAAATCAGGCCAAGGAAAGACTCAAGCTAGCTAAAGCTAAGCGGCGAAAAGATAAGTGCCAAACACTTTCCCAAAAAAACGTATAATATAACAACATCATTGATTGTTCTGCCGTTCCAACACTGCAGTACATTCGCGTTGTCCGTCAGTACCCAGAACCGCGTGACTGCAGTACCTTATTGCCGTCAATCTTCATGACCAGCGTCCATCCACCATCTCCACAAGCCCAGTCTTTTTCAGTGTTGGCCGCCATTACCATGTGACAGTAAACGTTGATAGTTTCATTCCCTACGAGCACTGCGTAGGCTTTGCTCCCATTAAACCTGAAGAACAGGAAAGGTTCTTTAGAGTTAATGCTTATACGTACAGATCAGAGAAGTGAGCAGTTTCAACGTAACTGCGCAGTTAATGAGCATATAAACGTCACATGAACGTCATATAAAATTCATACAAACGTTTTTGCATGGCAAATAATTTTGTTGTTACTGAGAAAATACCCACTTCCCACTTACCAGAAGCAATTGCTACTGGATGTATAATAAACGGCTGCGAATTGAGGGAAAAGAAAGAGACTTTATAGGTTTGGACTGTTACTTACTTCTTTTTGTCATAAATTTCCTTGCATGGCGAAACTGCGTTAAAAAATAAGGAGAAAGTAAATAAGCAATTCATACGTTGCTGAAAAAAGGTATGGATTTCGTTCTGCAAATATACTGGGATTAAAACTTCCCGGAATAAAATTAAAGTACTTTTGCATGATCCCTTCAGATACACACAATGTAGGCGCTATTTCGGGGGCGGCGTTTATTTATTTATCCTTTCATGGTCTAAAAATGCTTCTATCATTTTGTGCCGCATTACATTGTGAATGAATGCGGTGCTATATTCGAGGGCGGCACTCTTTAATACTTTTAGTCTCATATGCGGCGCTTTATCGGGGGAGGCGCTTTATCGAGTAAATACGGTATGTAGAAGTATCTTATATCCCACAAGGGCCATCCAACGTTTGCTTCGTGGCGAAAAGACGTTTTAACGCCGCGGCTCTTGACAAAAGCATCCAATTTCCTTACAAGGCAAAAAGCGGGGCAATTGGCTAATCATAAGCCTGTGTACGGTAAATTAGTTTGGAAGCGGCTAGGAATTCAATAATCCATAAATATTTTCCCTCTATTATGCGTAGTTCGAGATTTTTTCTATTTGGCCCTCAATAAAAAAACGGTCTCCCCCCCAGTTCAGAAAGACCAGAAAATATTCACCTTTGCAGTCTTTTCCGTCTCCATGGTAGCTCGGATTACAAGTACAGTTGTAAGATCCCTTGGTGTTATTGCACACAGCATCAGCACTGCACTTGTGTGTTCCTGAAGCACACTCGTCAGTATCTTAAACAAAACCAGATTACTTCGTAAGATCATAACATATAACGGCTTTCTCTAAACACTGACTAGCGACCGAAGCCAGAAAGATGAAGAAATGTCACAGTGTGACGTCAAAAGACATGTCAGGGCTAAGACTGGCAGGTTTTTTGACTGAATTAATTCTCCAGATTTTTTGTCTCCTTAGAAACCGAATTACTATAAATTTCTAATTCGACGTGAAAACTTTGAGCCAAATATTTTACAGTCATCAGTAAGACGATTTTTTTGAATTGCTTTTAAAAGTGTCACCTTTTCCTGTCCTTTCCCTCCCGCGACTTGACACTAATTAATCGCATAAGTAAGGAAAACTTGCATCCTGATTGGCTAAGAGAGGGTATTTAGCGTGGAACTGCACTAGTGCAGGAAGTGATATTACTGACGTGAGTCGCGAGCAAGACTGTTTTCAATTGTTGCTTCTTGATTTTGAAAACAAAAGTGTAGTGGGCTGCTAAAATGTCGCACGGGTCACTGGAAATGAATGAGTTTACTGACAAGAACAGACTAAAATATGACTTTCTAGAAAGACTGAGAAAACCACTCATGCTTAGAATCACAAATAAACACTGTAAAAATCGAGATAGCGAGAAAATGTCAGAGCCCACCAAAGAATACCAAACTACAGTTTTCGAAGAAAGCCAAACTACAGTTACCGAAGAAAGCCGAATAATTCCAATTTCCAATTTTAAACATCATATTTTGAATGTATTTTGCACTTACTCGTGATATTCTTGAGATCTTGAACTTTTTTTACTTTCACTGAAGCATATTTCAGCTGTCAGCGACATATTTTGATTCCAGTTGCAGGGAATCCAATGTGTTCATTGAATGAAATAAAAAAAAAAATGTCTTTTATCTTGACTCCAGATTTTTCAGTTTCTTGGTGAATATGTGAAAATAAAGAGTGAAATAAGTTTCAGGAAATACAACTCTTTCTGTCTTCAAATGGCATCCTTGAGCAAATAAAAGATTTGTCACTCCACGAGGTTCAAATAAAGTGACTTTCATTCTGAATTTTACCTTGATTCCTATTCGCTAGATCTTGACAGCTGACTTTGAAAGGGTTTCCATTACTCGCGCGCTGAGATGGATTTACTTACTATGTGATTCAAGAAAAATCTATTGCTGCTTAACTCGCGAATTCTACTGTAAATTTCACTTGAAAAATCGATATCGCACTCATTGATATAGGCTTTTTTAATTGAAATTTAACGTGGAATTCATTCGTCAGGGAATACGATTTTTCAAAAGAATACCGTTCCATCCAGGTTTAGGGTGGGTGAGGTTTATCGCTCCTAGTACACATAATTTCTTTATACTCAGGAACTGAAGTTAAGAGTACTCAACATAATCCATAAGGCGGGGTTATTCATTGCGAATGAAACACGACTTTGACTTCTTCATCTTTCTTTCTTTTCTTTAAAGTAAGAACAATGATGTTTTTAGCTTAATATGTGATTGAAAGGTTTACTATCGTACCTGTCTCGCAGTTCGAACCCTGGAAACCAGCGGTACACAAACAGCGATATCCCTTTTCTGTAAAACCGGTTTGACAGGTTGCGTCGTTCTTGCAAGGGTTCTTAACGCACGCGTTCTAAAGGAAAAAAGAAAAATAAACATAAATTTGTACTCCTTGATACAGTGTTGTTCTCCCGATGTGACAAATTCACGCTGAAAAATTACTGTAGGGCAAAGGAGTATGGTGCTTCAATCAGAAACAATCAAAGAAAAGCCTCTGTGAAAGCTAACAGAACTCCCTGTTGCTATGCCGTTCTATTATTATTACATAACATACCTTCGCTCCACGGTATAAATATTCTACATTAGTCTCGAGTTTGTCCTTTTGTCCTTCGAAGGTTGAATTATTCAGCTCACATTTGTATTTCCCATTGTCGCCTGCGGCTTTTTTCAAGTTGTAACTAACACAGTTGGGTTCCATGTAGCATATCGTCTCACAGAAGTCACCATCCATTACGTCAACGGTGCGAATCACGTGATTTTTCAGGCGTTTACCATCAAACGTGTGGTCGGGCCTGAACTCCATTTGGCGGCAATTGTCTAAGAGAAGGAAGGATGTACAGTATAAGTATACCTTGCTAGTCAACACTGAGAACGAGGGAGATAAGATTTATACTAAGCAAAAAATTAGTATGCAGCTATTTCAACCAACGTTGTCGGATTTTAAAGCGTCGAGCTTACGCGACATGACCGAAACGGATAGTATGGGTAGCTGTACATCTTTTGTAATTCGGATGCAATTTCAAGGCTATCACTGTAGTAGAATGAGTGAAAGTACCATTAACACTTGTCTATGTGATTTATTTTCTGTTGGGGTGATTCATAGAATAAGTTCAGTAAATTTATTTTTAAATTACCCATTTCACTTGGAGTCTTGTCACTAAGGCTTTCTGACAAAGCTGATTAAAGTAGCTACACAAAGAGTTGCATGGCAAATGCGATATGTACTTATTTAAAAAAATAATAATAATAATAATAAAACGTTATGGGATGAAACGAATAAACCGTAATCATTGTGACACAGTGGAACTACAGTATTCGCTAGCAACTAAAGCTCGTTACTTTGTTGTCTTTCGATATACAAGATTGATCTATTGACTAAAAATTTTTACAATAAATTTGGCCATACTGTATTATTGTAATGTGCAGGGTTTTCTGAAAAGGGAAGCAGATTTTCCTGCTTAACGATTAGCTTATGCTAATTTTTTTAAAATTCTTATTCTGTTTGTTTTACGTTGTTTAAGTTGGGTAAATAGGCTGTTTTTTGTACAACTTCCAATCGATGTCAGCCTTTATTTTTAAGCAGAAAAGTCGTATTTCACAATTCGATCACACTGGACATTTAACCTCACCGTTTTTCTTTATATATATATGTTATCACAAATGAAGACAATCATTAAACTTTTTTCACACACCTATATTTCGACGCCTTTTAGGCGTCTTCTTCAGGGTGAATAATGAAGATTTACGGTGGCGACGGATGCTTGTGAAAAGTTATATATATATATATATATATATATATATATATATATATATATATATATATATATATATATCGGGAAGTGCCTCTAGAAAGCATCTGTTCATTCTTCGAGGATTCAAATGAGGACACAATTTATTACAAAGCCACCTGCTAAAAGCTAGCGTTTCTGTTAACGATAATTTGCGACCCTACTCGTTTTCAAGCGGGCTTGTCAAAATACAGCACAACTGGTGAAAATATACGGCGATACTTCACCCCCAAACATCTAATTCCTCTCTTGCATATATTTATCACCTCTTTAAACCTTGTAACCCTTGCCTTAGAATAGTCCGTTTATTATAGCTTAAGAACATCATACGTTATGCGTGTAAGACGTCCATACTATACGTACGCTTGCAGTGAACGACCCACTTTTTGTGCATATTTACACTTTTTAATAAACGGCTGCATCGTACTAGCACAAAGGTTGTCTATACCGTAAATGCTACGCTTTATTTTATTTTCTGTCGGATATTTGCCACTAACATGAAACTGCCCATAAATTGGTGTATTGAGCTTTCAATTCAAAATGTTGCAAAGAAACTATACCTACCCTTTGAACTACAAGTTTGTCCATGGGTCGTGGAGAACATTTCAAATGAAATCCAAAGGATAAAAATAAAAAACATGATGACCTACATCTCCTGCGCGCGATCTGCGTCAGTTTGTCAGGATTGTCTTAATAAGCAGATGGAAAGCTTCACAACTTTGTTAACTACTTTAAAAGTATAAACAGCAAAACTATGGCACTGACGGGCAATATCACGTCAGTTTTTAGCCAATAAAAATGAACTCTGTTGACGCAAGTCAACAGTTAAAACTTCCGTTTAGCGCAAGCTTCGCTTTTATTTTTAAGTTATCAAATCACCTTTTATCAAAACTTTTTATAAGTGACTTTTCAAATGGCAAAAATAATGACTGCAATTGTAACTAGCAACGAGTAAATATATTTTGCGCTAGGGTTAAGGAAAGGGAAACTCGATACGGTTTCATCGAGAGAGTCTCTCGTCTCGAGGTTCAATCTCATTTAGCCTGCATAACAGGCGTTTTTGAGCCCAGCTAGACATTTTCTTTGTTTCGCGAAAATGTCTCGTTGGGCTCAATAACGCCTGTTATGCAGGCTAATCCCTTTTACCCCTCATATTTAAATGGTTTCCCTTTCATACACCTACAATAACAATTGCACGTCTTTATTTCTAAAAAATAAGCCAAACGTGCATGAATGATCAAATGAGCTTTAGTCTCTTGAATGCTTTAAGCTTTCCTATTTTTTTGCGTGCTGATTTCTGCCCTAATTTTGCTACCCTTTTAAGTAATTAGATAATAATTACTTAAAAGTAATTGCATATATTTATCACCTCTTTAAACCTTGTAACCCTTGCCTTAGAATAGTCCGTTTATTATAGCTTAAGAACATCATACGTTATGCGTGTAAGACGTCCATACTATACGTACGCTTGCAGTGAACGACCCAGTTTTTGTGCATATTTACACTTTTTAATAAATGGCTGCATCGTACTAGCACAAAGGTTGTCTACACCGTAAATGCTACGCTTTATTTTATTTTCTGTCGGATATTTGCCACTAACATGGAACTGCCCATAAATTGGTGTATTGAGCTTTCAATTCAAAATGTTGCAAAGAAACTATACCTACCCTTTGAAATTAGTTTGTCCATGGGTCGTGGAGAACATTTCAAATGATAATTAGTCTTATATTCACCGGAATTTGGCGTTATCTCGAAGTTAAGATGTCAGGGGAGTTTATCATTTGTTGAGCCTCTGAATTTCAACATGCAAATTCTCTACAAATTCCTCCAAAATCCTGTCCTAGGCCTTCTCAGCCAAGACGAGGCCCAAAAAGACACAGTCATCGTGCGCAGACCCCGTTGTCTGAGAGGGACACGTGACTCTGGGTATAAACGAGATCTGCCCCTGACAAGAACAACCAAACACAAGGATCACTACATTTCCTAGTTTAAAAAGTTTACTTAAGGTATCATGGTACCCCAAAATTGACCGTGTTTTCCAAAAATACACTTCTGTCATTTTCAGATAGATATTATTCAAACCTCTCTTTTACAAAAAGTTTCAGAAAAAAAGATTGTTTCTACGCAAAGTTATGGACGAAAAAAGATTTGTGGCATTAATTTTCTCTAATCATGTGTTGACAGTTATCTGTCAACAACGCTGAAAATAGCATGTGACATAACAGGGCCCCGATGTTTTGACACGCGATCGATTGCGTAGCAGTTCCCGCTTATTTCGAGTGTGTCTACAAAGTGGCTTCGATCATATCTGTGAAAGAGAGAGAGAGAGAAAAAAGATCGAGCGTTGAGGAATAACTTGCGCTTCCTGACTCCTCCCTTGTCAGCGTGATAAGCTTTGACTGCCAGCTCGCTTTTCGTAACGCGAACGGCGAAAAACAATCCATCCATTCAAATTCTATAGCATTTCTACAAAGTCAGATGTATCAAAGAATCAACTTGACGCAAAAGACGGCATGTCCAGGAAAGTACGGAATTTGTCTCCAGTAATAAAGAAGTTTATTTTTTCCCAATTGCTCGCATTTCTGACAGGATGTTCTCTCTTAGATCTTGAGCCGAACACGTGGCGGATTCTTCGCAGATTTCAATGTGCTTTCCTTTCGCCTTTCCTTTCGCCTTTCAGGTCCCGGCTTGGGTAGTCTTACCCAGCTCAAACGATGATGCCTTCGGCATTTTACAGCCGACGTGATATTATGACTTGAAAATTTCCGTTTATTGCGCTTGAAGACCCTTTGAACGGCACTCGTACTCAACGAAAGTCGCTTTCCAACATAAAAACACGCAGAATTTGACACCATTCTTGTCGGCATGTTTGTGCTATTATTGTAAGGCGTTAAGTTGAGCCTCCCCTCTGTCAACCGCAGGTAATTATCCTGACACCTAGGTGTTTTAATCTCCTTAGACCGGAAAAAGTTTCCAAATCATATTTTGGCTTTTTTCTCGAAACTAATTTTTCAAGAAATTGGGCGCACATTTTAAGTTCGCGTTCAGCGAGTTTTCAACCATTTTAGCTCAAATTTGGCGACAATGTTGCCACGTAATTTGACACCAAAACCGTGTCTCCGAATTTTATTTATTTTAAAACGTAGTCTCTATTTTCGACACAGTTGTCTTTTTTCTTTATCTAAATACGTTTTCGTAATTTTCAATTATTAAGCTTTCAGAAAATATATAGTTTGTTAGGGTCCTTGTGAAACGCCTGACGCTCAAACGGTGAAAACGCAATGTTGTCATTTGGGGTACCCTGATACCTTAAGGTAATTGCAATTTATTTAAGTTAGTTTTTGTTTTCCCAAAGCTGTGTGAGCTGTAGCTGTATTTTGCTTCCAGCTTCCTAGGCAGCTGCTTTTGTCTAGTTATTCTTTGGCTTCTATATTTTGCCAGTTTCTTAGCAAACAGGGAGGAAGGAGATAAAAAGAAAACGTTCAAATTTGTTTGGGTTTATAAGCGCGGGGTTTTCAAGGAAGGCGGCTATTTCGAATTGACTGCGTCACTAAAAAACTATAAGTTCATAAGTTTTATTACAGCACTAACTTCAAGTGCGAAAACCTCGGTAACGGGTTTCTATTGAGATCAGCTCTATCTTTAGTGATATAGCTTAGCGCATAGCCTCTACTCCTTGTTCCATCAAATTAGAACCCCCACTTTCTCTTACCACTAACACCACCAGCAGTGTTCTGCTTAAGTTATGCTGAAACCCTTCCTGAAAATTTTATTTTGTAAATGTTTTTAGTTCATAATGGAAATTGAGTGCAGTGTAGTTACGATTTCAGAATGGACATTTTTACAAACATATTCCATCACCTATGAGCTCCTCTGTAATACACCTAAACAGTAGACTTTGATAATTTAGAAATTAATCATTTGGACAGTGTAATTCATTACTCCTTAATGTTTATCAGTCAATACAGTACTTTTATTTAACATGGTGCGTAAGTGAGTTCCTTCTCATTGCTTTGTTTTGATTATTCTGTTTTTAACCACTTATTAAACACTGTAAGTTTAAACAGTCTATCCAGTGTGTATCAGTATATATTTCCACTCAACATAGTGTGAAAGTGACTTCCTTCTCATTGCACAAAGATATATCCCTTTGCTTTGAGATTATTGTCTCCATTATCTCCATCACAGCAAGACACGTTTCCACACAGGTTAGAGTCATCGTGTTTCCCTCCCGTACCAAACCCGATTCTGGAGTCACAGGAAACATAATCCTTTTGCTCGTTACCAAGGATACCAATTCTTGCTTTGGAAGCGCCACTGCCGCCAGACTCAGCGTTGAACCCTTCCTTGTTACAGTTGTTCTGTAAGGAGGCCTTAGAGCCAATCAGCTTCTTCCACGTGTTACGACCCAGTAAAATGGCGCGGTATTGCCCGTCAGCTATCAGTATGTACAATGAATTTGCAGTCTGGTTGATGACAGCGAACTTGATCTGCTGGTCGATCTTCATACCGAGGCAGATCTTGGAGAAGGGAGTGTTCCAGTAGGTCGATAACTTGGTCTCTTGTGTGTCGAATCCAGTCTTTCCTCCCGCTAGATTAAAGGTTTTGTTGTTCTGCCAAAGGCTGGAATCATAGTGAAAGTTTTGCTGCGTAAAAATAAATAAGTAAATAAACAAATAAATAAATAAATAAAATGCAACGTAGATAAAAACTTAGGAAGGTACGTTGCACTACGGCTAACAAACGTATGCATTTGTGCCTTTAAAAAATTGAAATATATGCGTATTGCTCCAATATTATGAATTGTGACCCAGAAAGCTTGATTGGTTGAAAAAAAAGGGAAGTTTCAATGACTCTTAAACCTAAATTCAGTGTTACAGACCTTCCCAGTGAAAACAACATCTATAATTGCCCTGTCGTTTCAACACTGCATGTACAGTACATTCTCGTTGCTTGGCAGAACCCAGGAACCTATGACTGCAGTACCTTAGTGCCGTAAATCTTCATGACCAGCGTCCATCCACCATCTCCACACGCCCAGTCTTTTCCAGTAGCAGCTGTGCCCATGTGACAGTAGACGTCGATAGTTTCATTCCCTACTTTCACTGAGTAGGCTTTGCTCTCATTAGATCTGAAAGGGTCATACATGCGGTTTATGGCCTTCTGGAGTCACTCCACCTAAGGTTTATAGCGGAGCCTGCGGGCAAAGCCAACCAGCGGAGCTCCATTGCTAAGGAAATATGGCAACCCATCAATCCGAGAAATTTTGGTTGTGACGTAATAGTCACGTGACCGTCCGTCCGTACGTCCGTCCGTCCGCACAGACTCTGTGGGAGGGGGAGGGGAGTCCCAAGACAACCCGACGGGGGTAGAGAATGCCATCTTTTCTTGGCGGGAAATCGCGCTGTGCTTTAGGGCAACCGGCGTTTTTTTTGGCGGGAAATCGCATGACCATCGTAGCTTTTGAATAAGAGGTTTCTTTAAAGGCTTAGGCCCAGTTCAGACGCCTACCTCTCATGTGCCGTACCAAATACATTTTTGCTCCAAGGTCGAATTAAACGGTGAGCTTTGCCTTACCCCGAGATGTTACCTTGCCTAATTGAATTCTGTCGAAAAAAACTGATTTGGACACCGTTCCACTGCCAAATAACTACGTACTACTTGGTACGGCACATGAGAGGTACGGCGTCTGAACTGGGTCTTAAGCGTTTTTAGCATTTAACGATTGCTCGAGAGTACTGAAGTTTTATACTTGACAAAAAAACATCTAACATCTATAAATGGAAAGAAAAAGTTCAAAAGAATACTGGTAGAAGGCGAAAAGTTCGAGTTACGAAAGCTGCATTCAAAGGACTTTATCGCTTTGTTTTCTTCACGGCGGAGAGTTTGCCCTGTTCTGAAACACAACCGAGTAAGTGAAGTTTTTAAAGGGTCTAAGGTACATGATTTCGAGAATTACGATGAAAGAAATTACGTTTTGAAATGGAAATTTGATTTATGCCATTACAAATGTGTTATTTACTTTTGAATTTAAAAAATTATTAGAAAACGCCCTCAGATTTGTGACAGATTCTTGAATATTTTGCCATGCTTAGCCGATTTCACTCGCGTGGACCGACCTACGATTTTGGAAGTGTAACGCGAATTGCATTTAAGTATAAACTTACGGGTTTTCGAATAAACGTTTTTCAAAAATGATTTCTCTGTCCATTATTTTGTGTTTGTTTATTCATAACAGTAGGTCTAAGCACAGCCGCAAGACAACTGCACAAGCTTTGATTTCAATTTTGACTGTCCGGTCCATCCAGGGGGGGGGAGGTGACTCTTTTGTTTCCAGTTGTTTATTCGTGACCGACTCATCGCTGCCAGTATGACGTCACACGGCAACGAGAGAGCGCTGTTCAGTTTTACGCGGGATTGAGTTTAGGTGCGCCACGACAGAGGTCAAGAAAGGATTAGATTTGTTGCTTTTATAAATACTGTTCGCTAATTCCTCGTAAGTGTGTACTCTTTTAAATTTTTGCTGCCTGTGTGTCAAATTTGTTTCTTGTTTTGTGTTCCCGTAATCCTGTAATTTGGTTTATTTTTTGAACGGGACAAACCGCGGGACCGCCATTTTGCTTCCGGGACAAGCGAAGTCCGTTTAAAACATCCACCTTTTTACTACACAGTTTGCTTCAGAAAGCTTCATAATAGGAGGTTTTACTACTTGATTATCAACGTTTAATTTCACCGTCGTTCTGTGTCGCTTGGCCAAGCCGATATCCACGTCTTTCCGTTTGAGTGCGAAGGTGTTGCTTTCGTCTAAAATTTGTTAACTTATTGCTCGTGCCTTGGCGAACTTCTTCAGTTGGCTGGTGTAAATTCTCTTTCCAGGTTCTTTTGTTTTCTTTTCACTAGCTTACTGTGGTGTACTTCGTCGGTTCCTGTTAAAATCTGTTGGATTTTGTGGCTTTTGCTGGCCGTGTTGATTCTTTCATTTCAGTGCTTGTATATATAATTTAGAGGGGTCCTCAGTGCTGCTTGAGTTTGCTTTTTATTGCAGTTGTGCCTGGCTTTGCTTTTCTCACTTCGCTATTTTATTTTAGTTATCAAAGTAAACAATACAATAAAACTGGAAAATCCCAAAAAAAAATTTGAGTAATTTAAGAAAGAAAAATTAATTAGTTTTAGTACTGTACAGAATTTTTAGGTGAAAGGTACTTTTTAAAAAAGTACAGTAAAATATCACTTAAGGTTATTTAATAAAGAATTATTATTTAAGGTTATTTTAATAAAGAAATATTATTAAATATAGTCAGAAGCATATCAAGGTCATATGCTTCTAATATAGTTTACTGTAAGAAACAAACAACCAATTATAATTTAATAATTAGTCTTTGTATTGTAAAAATTAATTAGGTGAAAGGAACTTTTTTTTAAAAAAAGTACAGTAAAATATTATTTAAGGTTATTTAATAAAGAATTATTATTTAAGGTTATTTTAATAAAGAAATATTTATTAAATTTAGTTTACTGTAAGAAACAAACAAACAATTATAATTTAATAATTAGCTTTAGTATTGTAAAAATTAATTAGGTGAAAGTTACTTTTTTTAAAAAAAGGACAGTAAAAGGTTATTTAAGGTTATTTAATGAAAGAAATACAATAAAGGGAACAATAAAAATCAATGATGAATAATTATTTTGCAATTTTTATATTTATTGTGACTGTACTTTTAGTGTATGATTTTCATTTTGACATAACCTGGCTTTTTCCAGTACAGTGTCATCAAATTGTGTGCATGGTGGCAACTGCCATGCGTTGCCATGTTGTAATAGGTGTCATTGCGCAAGCCTTCCCAAAGCTTTCAAGGCTTCCCTGCAGTATTTACATTCCATCTACTGACAAATCCAAATCACAAGCCACTGGAGAATCAAATGTGCTCCAAAATCAAATAACAGCAAAGTTAAGTGTGCTTGGAAAGTATTCCCCCCTTGTGTTATCCTTGTTTTTACTACAGTATAAAGTAAGACAAGTGCACAACCCTGACCTGAACAATTTATTTTCTGCCATGTTTTCTTTCCTTGTAATTACCATCACCCTCATAACCCCCTTTTGCTGGGAAATGGTATATAAAACATGTTATTACCAAATTTTGAAGTATCATAAAGGAATAAACTATTCACTGGAACTTCTACTATTTCCTGGTGTCATCATATTAAGGATGTGTTTGTCTCTGCTTGAGCCAGTTTATAATTTGTGCTTACAAGCTAAGCCAGTTCATAAATTCTCTTTGGTGCAATATGTATGGAGCCTTGCATCAAAATCCTTTCTTCCCACTATTATGCTCACATTTGTCCTTTTCTTCCATTGCATTATTTTCAACCTTGATAGTCAAAATCTGCTAGTGGACCACAAACTTAATTCTGTTCTTGTTTATGTTGTAGCAATTGCTCTTCTAATGGTGGTATCTGTTCTTCCCTATTCTATATTTGTGGTGTCATTTGTGGTGATTACAGTAGCAATGGGGGAGAGTTTTGATGCAAGCTCAAGAGATCCCATAGAAATGCCCCTAGTTTTCCCTTTTCTGTACATCATTCTTGGTATAATGTTGGGGTATTCATGTTTACAATCTATTGAATTTCAGCACCCAGGCTCTCTCTTGAGTTTAGTTTTGAGGTCAAAAAGGTTTGTGATTTCTATTTCACTTGTGGATATAACAGGAAAGCCACATTCCTTTATGTTTGCACCATATGCTACTACCACTGATTTGAGAGCACAAATTAATTTAAAACTGAACATAAGAAGTGATTCATACTGGCTGTCAAGTAGTGGCAAACCTTTAAATGAATTTGTTCCACTGAAAGAAATAACTGGAACTGTTTTCATGAACGGCCAGTTAATTGGAGGTGTACAGTGCTGTATTAAGGGGTGTGACAAGGAGGCAGGTTTACGAAAATTGGACAGTATGATTGGACAATATGTATTAAAATGCAGTCCTCATGATCTTACTGATCTTGAGAACATTAAAAATCTAAGGGTGTGTGACAAACATTACAACACTTTGCCAAGCAGAGGACATAAACCCTCAAGAGGAAAAAAATCATCCAAATCAAAATCCAGGAGCAATGCCCAACTTGGCACTCTCAAAGTAACTCCTTGCAGTGTCTCTTGTTCACAATGCAAGAAAGAGGTCTGTCTTTCAAGTGACAAGATCTGCAATAAACACAATATAACAATATTTAATACTGAGTTTACAGTGGCATGTAACTTTTTAGATGAAGCAGTTGAAAGCAGAACTGAATTTCATAGTGATCTTTATAAATCTATAGATTCTCCTCCTGATGGCTCAACCATAAGTTACATATGTATGTCCTGTCAGCCTTTTTTTCTCAATGCTGTAAAATTAGAAGATCAATACAAAAAAGCCCAGTCAATGTTTGAGGAACAACAAGGACATTCAAACCTTGTAACTGAGCCCTGCAAACAAGACTTGCAGGATAAACTTGAGAACTGTACTCCCAGTACCAGTTCAAATGATAACAAAGTCAGTGAATCTGAGAAATGTAATTCTCTTCCATCAAAGTTACAAGCAGGGATTTTTACAGAGGGATTGTCTCAGCTTTTGAAAAATTTGAATGGGAAATCCCCCTCAGAGCCCCAGCATGCATATGTATGTACATATACAATGTTTCAATCTGTTCTTTCAGATATTTATCCATGGAGATTGTCATTTGTGCATTCCAAAACAACCTGTGACAATCGGTTGTCCTTTCAAAACCAAACACATCAAATGGGAGAGAAATATCTAACTGGAAGGAAATGGCCTTTTTCCTTCCAACCAATATCTCAGTAGCAACAAATGACATCTGTCAGTTTACTGTACAAATCATGGGGAACCAAGTGGATAATGGCAAACTCCCCCCCAACATGTTTCAGTCAAACATATTTAAATCTGCCATTAATCTAATAATCAAAACGGTTGATGACTTACGTGTTTGCCCTGGTATTACTGATCCCACATTGATTGATACTGCTGAAAGAAAGCAGACAGACACTTTTTTATATTATGTCGACAGTCGGGGATCAGATATGGATGGAAATGTTACTAAGCTTGCATTAGAAGTACAACTTGTTCATACAAATTAACTGCCAAATCAAGAGTAAGATGCCAACAATGCCAAAATTTGCTCCGCTCTAACTTGCGTTTCCTAACAAAAAAAAAGTGAATCTTCTTCTCAGTCCAAAACAGCTCACAATTCTCATGCCAAATTTAGCAGTCTTTCTCATGCTGAACTAAGACTTAGGGCCAATAACCTACACAAAATGGTTGCCCAGAGCCAAAGAAAGGCAAAACGGTATTATCTTTTGTACCAAAAAGAAAAGCAAAAAAACCTAAGCGCTCCCAAAAATTACAACCCCACCTCTTCAGATCTAGCTAACTTGATGGATATTGCCATAACAAACCAGTGGCTGACTGAAAATTCAGTGTTGTATGCCCTTCTTACTGATACTTTGAAATCATTAAAGTGTCAGGAGGAGGAATTTGCTAGGCGTGGGAAAGTAACAAAAAACAAACAGAAGCCACACCCCAAAGGGATGAGATATAATCCCCTTGTAATAAAATGGAGCTGCATGATAGCCAGCAAGTGTCGTAAAACAGGATATGATGTTGTACGTAGCATTCTCCCCATTCCAAGCTGGGAAACAGCCAAGTCATACAGGCAGGCAGCTAGTACAACAACCCCAATTTCCGAACAAAATCTTGCACTAATGGTACAGGAAATGACAAGAAGGGGTTGCAAGGGAATAGGAGGTATCCATTGGGATGAGATGAGCATAAAAGAAGGAATTGTGCTTTGTAAAAGAACGGGAGAATTGGTTGGATTTGAAGACTTAAATATTGACCGTGAACTCAATATGAACCCAAATGATTTAAACAATGAAAAAGAGGACAATGACGTTGACAATTTCCCAGAATCCAGTGATTCAGATGCCTCATCCACTGTATCTGACCAGGAATCTAGTCCTAGTTCATGTACCACAGATGATGACATTGAACTAATCCCATCTAGTACAAAAGCAAAACTCATCTGCCAATTCTTCTATTCTTCAATAGAGGGGGATTTTTCATGGCCAGTTGCTTCTTTTCCATTAAATAAAATAAATCATAAAATTCTCTCTTCACTTGTTTGGCAAGTATGTGAGGCTATTGGCAGTCTTCATCTTGAAAATGAAAAAAAAATTGAAATTATCTATGGTGTTTCTGATGGCTCAACATATTCTCATGCATTTTTAGCAGAGCAGGAGCACAAAATTGGGTAACATATAATCCTTTTAACGACAATAAACCAATTTGGTGGCTATCTGATTATCCCCATATGCTAAAAAAACTAAGAAACTTCATTGTTAATCCTGACAGGCACCTTGAGATGCAAGGCAAAAAAATTATGCTGGATCATTTGATACGTACCAGTTGTCAAACACCACCTAACAAAGTTAAACTGGAAACATATCAAGTTAACCCCTCGAACAAAAATGAGTGTAAAAAGAGCTGTTACTGTTTGCTCTCTTGATGTGGCACTAGACATCCTGAAGGGTCCTTTCCCCCCTGAGGATACAATTGCAACACGCACATACTTAAAACAATGCCACAATTTGTTTAGAATATTTAATAATACAGAACTTGACCCTTTATGCTATAAACAGCTACTTTCTATGATGTTTTGGTTTGACAGCTGGTACCAGGAGACAAAACAGACAACTGCGCAGGCAAGTGGCAGTCTCAAAGACCACTGGAAAAAATTTATTCCTCGTCTTACATACAAGGATCTAAAAAGAACCATTAGAGCTTTCTTGGGGGTGGTTCAGTATGTGCAGATGCATTATCCAGAATTGCACATCATTCCAAAGTCCATGTGCCAGGATGATGTGGAAAATTACGTTTCACTTCAAAGGGCAAGGGTTTCAGGAGGAAAACCAACCACTTTACAGTTTTTTGAGTCTTCAGCTACCCTCGAAACAGAACTACTGGTATCATCTGAAATGAAAGACCTGAAGGGAACCTGTGGTTCTTATGATTGGGCTGCTCTTCCTAATCTTGTTTCATTACCCCTATCAAAACCAAAATTAACATGTGAAAATACAAATAGCTTTACTGAAAAAGATGGCTGGGAATTGTGTTCTACTGAGTTAAACTCTGGAAGTGCCAGATGTCATTTGTGCCATGGGAATTTGACGAAAACTTTCATGATGCAGCAGAAAAAATGCAGATATCAAGGCATGTTAAACAGACTGTAGAATATATTGATCTATTTTCACCTACTACAGTTCTTCAAACTTTCCAGCCCCTACTAACTGCTCTGCATGCAAGTGAGAACCATAGACATGTAGCCCTGTTTGCTAGAAAACTTGACTTTTTTTTGAGAACACATTTCTTTACTGGAAACTGGTCTTATGCCTCACTTCAAGAAGCAATAAAAAAAATTAAGAGTGAAAAGGCATTATGCTTTTACTGGAAAAAAACTCTTGAGAGAAATCCACATTCCAGAATCCCAAATTAAATTATCTACTGATGTTCTTTCTGCTTTTGTCAGAAAGTTTTCCAAGAGAAGGTGTGTTACCTATTGAGCCAAAGATGGGCTTTCACCCCTCCATGAAGAAGATGAATCAGCCATAAGACAAATGTTGAAAAAATTTAAAAAAACAGATGAACAAAACAAAGCTGAAACAAATGCAGGTGCAACAGATATTTGTTTTCGTTGCCATAAGCAAGGTCACTGGGCTTCTGATTGTCTAGAAGGACATGAAGAAGAGTGGCTGACCAAACAAAAGTGTTTTCAATGTGGCCAACAGGGCCACTTAAAATCTGTATGTCCTAAAAATTTGAAGACCAAAAAAATCCCAAGACTACAATTATGCAAAACAAACCTCCCACTGTGAAGAAGACATGGTACCATGCTGGCATATCACTGCCAAGGCTATTAAGTACTTTATCACAAAAAAGTCTGGATCATTTCCAATGTTACAAACCAATTTCCAGTACAGCCAGTAATGATCCAAAATACTTTAAACAAAGAAGCACCAAGTGGTTTGAGGTCCGTAAGAGTATAATAAATGCCAGCAAGGCTGCAACAGCCCTTGGATGGTACGGAAAAAAGGCAATGACTGATTACTGGAATCAACTATCAAATGATTTACATGGCTCACAAAATGAAGCAGTTGATCATGAATCAAATCTGGCTATGTTGTGGGGCTCTATGAATGAGCACAGTGCTCTAGTTACATACCTAAAGAAATTCTTTTCTCAAAGCAAACATGGAGCCACTGTTAAAGAAACTGGGATTTGGTTCTTAAAGAACAGCAATAATCAAAACTGGCTAGGTTCTTCCCCAGATGGCATTATAGAGGAAAATGGCAAACTAACAACTGTCCTAGAGATGAAATGTCCTTTTATGGGTGGCAAACCAGTTCCATACAAAAAGGTTTGTGTAAACCACATCCCTCAAATTATGTTACAAATGTGTTGTACGTCAACGCAGCAATGTCACTACATTGTATGGACACCTGTTGGTACTAAAGTGTTCCTTATTGAGCGAGATGATAAATATCTGGAATTACTTTTGAATTACTTATACAAATTTTGGAATCTTGCTGCTGGTGAAACAGAACCAGCATGGCATGAAGATGTTTTTGGTTTAAAGCAAATGAGTATGCAAATTGCTGCAAAAAGTCCTTGCATATGTTTCACGTCTAATTCTCTTATTACCCTTGACATTCTCTCCAATGACAACATTAAGAAGTTTGAATATAACACGAAACCCTTAAAGCAAACAACAGTTACACGAAAGTGTCAGGGTTGCAAAGATGAGGAATGGAAGTGCAAACTCAACCCATGCGAGGTACGAAGAAAAAGAGCATTAAATTCAGTTAATTCACAGCAAATGTCATACCAATCGTACAAGTATGGTTCAAATGGAACTACATGGCCTGTTATGGCAATTTCTCACACTCATTTTCTTCAAAGCGAAAATCGATTTTTGATTTCATTCATTTCAATTTGCGCTTCGACCCCCATGAGTCGGCAGTTTTGGCATGATTTCAGTAGTATTTGCACCCCCATGTGCGGCACTTCGCAATGAATCATAAGTCGTAATTCATTTTATTTTTTGCGATCAGATGGGGTACAAATGCATTTTTACATCGCGTGACTTCATACAACAGGAAGTCTGTTTCTATCAGACAGTTCTCCCTTGGGGTATAAAAGCATGGTTATATCTTAAAAATATTATAAAAGGTCTCTAAAATAAATAACTTATTTAGCATTAGGAGTTTCAGATTCAGAGTCAGAGTCAGAGTCAGATTCAGATTCAGAGTCAGAGTCAATGCATTCTTCTCGACGGGCTATATCATCGTGGAAACCACAAGGCATATCTCTGGCAACAAATGATTTGTCTTTATCAATTTTACCGTTAGGATCTCTATATACGACTTTCATACATACGAACGCAGGTGTATCTATGTTGTCGAAGTAAACTTCGAATTCTTCTATAGTTTCTATACTTCCATCATTATGCTTATACTTATTTATTGATGTTTTTATTTGTTGGTTTGTGATATTTAGGCTTGTAGTTTTCATGTATATATATATAATTAGATAATATTTCTTTTACACGTGTGTTTTTATCTTAAATATTATCTCATATAATAGTATAGAATGAATTGTAATAAAGATATACATGATGAATTGAAAAAATCAGGAGATATTGTTTGTCCTTTTTGTGACCAAAAATTGGAAGATTCTAATGAAAAACCGAAATATTATGAATGTTGTGATAATCAGGATGTTATAAACGAAGACGGAATGTTAGTATGTCAGATTTGCGGTGTCGTACAAGGATATAATTATGTTAAAGAATATGTTGATTTTTATAAAAATAGATATAGATTTATAAGAAAATCTGTTTACCATCGCGAGTACCACATCAACAACATATTACTCAATTTTGAAGAAAAATATAACATTAAAATATCAAACTGTCAGAAACATAAGATTGATGCTATATATGTCGAGATTGGTAAGGTTCTTAATGAAGTTAATGGAACTCGGAAAAGGACGATAAGCGTTAATTTTATAATGAGAAAGATATTCAAGATGATGGGGATACCTCATAAACAAATTCCAATTAGTAAATCGAAAAAAAACATTGGCTTTCTGCGATAAATATTGGGCAAGTATTATGTCTCTTATCGGTGATAAAATAAAATCTATTATTGGATGAACATCTTATTATATTTCTTTTCAAAACTGTCAGTTAAAGGACACATATCAATGATTATTTCATCGAGAATTTTGACATAATCAAGAAATTCTTTATGATTATACTCCAGTCCTCTCATGAAGGACCGTAAATCATTTAAAATCTTTGCATAAGATGTATAGGCGAATTTACTCATTTCAATTTTTCTCTTGTAATTTTTGATCTCTGAATATGTTTTCAGTAAAAGCCCGGCACCAGATACTGATCCAAGAACAGCAGGGTTTAACGTAACACCACCAACCACAGTACCAGTAACTATCAATAAAACAGATCCAATGTTACATGCCATATCTTTTTTCTTGAAGCTTTTAAATGATGCCTTGTGGAGCCAGTATTTCTTATGATAGTATTTATACAACGATTTTAACTCAGATATTTGATCATCAGTTAAATTTTCTGACACATGGTTCCAATTGAAAATATTTTTTGTCATCTTCTTCTGCATATATTATACGGTTATATTTTTTTTATTCTTGAATGATAATTTAATACTATTGTATAATTTTTTGATGTTTTGAACCAATTTCTCGATACTATTGATGATTTCATTAATTAAAATAGCTGTTCTCATATAATAATATTATATTAATTGAATGAAATCTGATCATGATCAACAGCAAACCATTTACAAAGTACGTGATGGTGTAGTTTGATATTTGATTCAGTAAGATTTTCACCTTTGTAAAGACAATAAAAAGCTATATCACCTTTCAAGCCTGCAATACCAGAGGGATTCAAATCTCCGAATGTCATTTGATTGGATCCTGACGATGTTCTTGCGGTAAAATTAGCTAATTTTTTGCCGTTACACCATGTTTCAGAAGCGTTGTTACCACCAGGAACATCCCAGTGAATTGACAAACAAATCCATTTATTCAGTTCACCAGCATTAGCTTTTGATTGGTAATTAGCTATTGGATTTGTACTACTATGAGCACTTGAACCAATAACAATATAGTTACCAGTAGTACCAGAGATTATTATCGATTTATTAGGTGAAAAAGAGACGAATTTGTCCCACCCTCCATTATCGTGTCCGAAAAGTCCATTACGAACGACATAAGATCCTGTGTATGAATTCAATCGATAAACAATGAAAACATTAACTATATCATCTTGTCCAGAACCAGGATTTAAATTTATGTTTGATAACATTCGCTTATTTCCATCGAATTTTAAATAATATCGATAATTGATTTTTTCGGCTTTTGTACATAAAATTGGTTTAGCTGATTGTGTTGTTTGATTAGAATTATTTTCTTTAAGAGATTGATCAAAAAGTTCTGATACTGCTCTAGTTGAATTATCATAAGTAACCTCAGATGGAATACCTCGGTCTATCTTATATAAGCAATCAGCTAGTTGATAACTTTCCCAGAATAAAGTTTCTGATAAATTTAATAGTTCACTGGCTTGAACTACATCAGGTATTTGAGATCTTATTGTTGTATTGACATGATCTAATTGACCCTTAGACACTGCATGATTTGCATCAACACCGTCTTTCATCACAATATTTCTGTTCTCAGTATTCACATGACCATTATCATCAATGTGTAACTGTTCACGATGAATGTAAGCCAGATCACCTACCCCATTAGATACCGTAAATTCGATTTTATTTCCATCATTATCAAGAATGTGATTTCCATTTTCATCTGCAACGAAAGGCATATATTATTTGGTTAGATTAAGTATTTATTATTGGATTATATGTAGATACTTGCATATGATAATTCGAATGATGTACTATGTGTATTATTTAATTCTATTTTCAAAATTGAACCAACAAAATTATGATTTATATTGACAGTTGTAATATCTGTTAACGAATAGACAAATGGATAATTCATTTTATTGACTACACCTTGAGTGTTTCGAAAGTTAATTATTATTTTGTCATTACTCCCTCTAAATACTGATTGAGAATGCATTGTAATTTTCTCAATAAAAATTGAATCAAACTTAATAGGAATATTATTGATTTTAAAAACCTTTTGTGGACTTACCGTTCCGTATGATTTAATATAATAGATTTTGACTGATCCTTTGGTTAAAACATCTCCATTGCTTATTGGTTGTGGTACATTCTTGAATTTATGATTGTTTAAATCAAGATCCGTTTCCATTACCATTTTTCCACTTTCAATAACAAAAGCGGTGTCATAGACACTCGGGTCAACATTTGAAATTGTTTCTTTAACACCATAGACAATTAAATGCCCAATTGTTAAAAACGATTGCTTACTGACTGTACCGTGCAGATCGAGATATATAAATTGTGGGGGTGAGCTACCCCATCTGTGAAAATGGATAACTGTTTTGGTGTACTTCTCGAATGTTTTGGTTGTTTCATCAGAAATTGAAATCGTTGTTCCTTGAGCTGTTACACTTATCTCATTCATTTCCGGCGGAAACCATTCAACGACCATTGTGTAATACCCGACTGGAAGTTTATATAAGTTAAAACCAAGACGTGAGCGGTACTGGAAGGGTGAGCTTTTTTCAAACAAGAGCTTAAGTTGGTAAGCTTTTTTATTAATTTGATGTGGAGAATTGGGAAAATCGACAATACCCAAAACCTCGATATTGTTTTCACTCGAAGATTCATCAGTGTCTTCCATCAAGTATCTGAAGGCGTCTCGTTTTTGTCCTGAGTTATTGATCTGAGATTCACGAATTTTTTGAGTGACAATATCTTTCATAGTTGTTATTTCATTTTCCATTAACTCAACATTAACTGCTGATTTAGAATTCCTGTAATCGGTTTGTAAGTTAACAATTTTATTGTTATTTAAATTCAAGTTTCCAGACATACTGTTAGTGCCATCAAGTTTGAGATAATTTTTTTGTGTTTCACTAAGTCTGTAGTTAACAAACTCGACACATGCAGCGTCTCTTTTGTTTGATGGAAGATTAAGATTGATAATTGATTTATTTTTCATATCAATTTCAGCTCCTTTATCCAGTTTTTTCGCAAGCTGATTATCGACGTACTTTTTGTTTGTGGCTTGATCTGCCTGTGTTGGGTCTTTCACATTGAAAATTGTATTATTATTCATATCAATATTTGCTTCCATTTGACCTCCTTCCTTCTTTGAAAGAAAGATATTTCTCATATCTTGATAGCTTATTGCCTTCGTCAAATCGCCGCTGATAGGATAAGGGTTGCTTTTTAATCTTAAAATATTGTATTTCTTTTGCATGTCAATATCAGCAGAACCGCTGGCACTACCCTGAGGTCCACGATCACCTTGTCGCCTTTGTCGCCTTTGTTGTCTTTTAGGCCCTGGGGTCCTTGTGGCCCTTTATCACCTTTTGAACCCTTATCGCCTTTATCACCTTTATCGCCTTTATCGCCTTTAGGACCAGGTAACCCAGGCAACCGTCTAGGGCCTATCTGACCTTGTCCTTGAGAATCAACATGATTAAGAATACCGTTTGTATAACTCATATAATATTAGTTTAGATTTTTTCGTCGAAATTTCGGGCTACCTTTTTTTTGACCTTATCAACATACAAAAAACTATATGGGTCCTTAGTAGCTTTCTGATAATCTGATTTTTTTATGTTCAGTTCTCGGCAAATCATCGATTGCTCGTTTATAGAAGGAAAATCAAAAACACAAAAATGTGAACTATTCAGTCTTATTGTTTTATCAGTTCCGTAATAGCTTTGACTCAAATATATACAACAACAATTTTTATTTCTTGAATTGGTGAAGTAGTCTCGTATCCGTTCGTCATTTTTCTTACCTGTATTCAAATAGTCATCAAATATGACTAATTTTTGGTTTTCATCAGACAAATCTGTCAGAGGGATGATTTCATCGTTACTTGCTTCTATCACGTCATAACCGACCTCTTTTGATATTGGTTCAAGAGATTTCAACAGATGCATATATTTGCTTTGTTGGAGATTGCGAGCGTAAAGATATATTTTATCAAAGTATAAGAGCCTGTATATCATATCAAGCAGAAGGTTTGTTTTACCACCACCAGAGGGAGCACAAATAAGCATCCTGAAACATCGGTTTGGCATGAAACTCTTTAATTGAACAAAATCGTTGTTTTCATCATCTTGAATGTCGTAATTTTGAATCTTCATATGATAATATGTTATACAATTTTATCGCATGGCGACACGCTATGCGACACGCTATGCGAGCGTTTTTATATATGATAACCCTAATTTTTCCGAACAAAATACGAAATTTTATGTAAACAAATGATATAATGAGTTTACTCAAATGGAAAGAAATAGCTGAGAAACGATCCGAGCTTGGTAAAAAGATAAACACAGTAAGAGAGACAATAAAACAAAAACGATATCTGATCAAATGGGTGAAGTCGAGGCAGAGAAACTTTTCAAACCTATAACATCTGAGTTAAAGGAACTCACATCTCCAAAAATGCCATTGAGAAGATTACCAAAGAAAAAGCGACCTGTTCCAGATTATGGAATAGCTATTGATGATGAAGTGCCTGATTATGGTCTAGAAGATCTATTCGGTGATCAAGTTCTACCACAAAATGACAAACAATTGGTTCCAAAACCTCCAAGTTATGAAGATGTCCTTAAGGATTTAGCATCAGGTGAAAAACAAATGTATATAGATCCAGAATTTATGTATGAACCTGAAGATCTTCCACCTGGATACGAAGAAGAAGAAGGACCAGATTATAACATTCTGGAGGAAGATTTAATTAACCAAGTTTTGGATGAACTTCAAATTCCTAACTATGATGATATTGAATTACAACTTCAACAAGAAGATATGAATGACCAAAAGAGGAAATATTATCTTACCAAAACCGTGAAGAAAGCTAAAGAAAAAAGGAAACAACTAAGTGGTAAATCGACTGAAATCACTAAAAAATTAAATAAAGGTATAATAACTCAAACTGAAGCTCAATATAGAAGAAAAATTATTCAAGATGCAAGAAAGGTTCTTACTGATTATATAAAGTACAATGATCAAAGATTAAAAAATATTAAAGGATCTGGTTTGAAGAAAAAAACAAAAAAAGGTGGACAATTCCAGTTTTTCAACAATCCGACAGAAATGATTAAAAAACTTGAACTGATTATCGGATCAATGGTTGCAGGTAATAATAGCATAGAGCTAAGAAACACAGGTGTCGCACTTCTCGACATCTTGTTGAAAAACTCTATTTTGAACAGGTCGCAATATAACAAAATATACAAAAACTATTTTATGTAAACTAATCATATAATGGATAGACAACTTATCTTATCATCCCATTCAGTCAGAGACAAGAATGGAAATAAACCGAGTGATTTCATAATCAAATACATCAATCCGATTATTCTCGATCCGAATCGACAATATGAAATCGGCCTCGACCGAATCATTTCGATGTCATTTACTTGGTTCAATGTGACTAAAGAACTCAATAATCAGAAAATAAGATATTCGTCTGATAGTGGTTCTAATTGGACGGAAATTATATTTAATCCTGGAGTCTGGAATTACGTTGATTTTGACAATTTAATCAAAGAAAAAACAAAAACAGGGACCTCATCAAACCCCCAATATCCTATCACTCTCGAGTTTGACGACACAATATTCAGGACAATAATAACACTTGCCTCAAATTACAGATTAGATTTGACTCAAAGTGATTTTAATGATCTTATTGGTTTCAAAAAAGGCATTCTAACAGGTAGTGAAAACGTTGGAGATTACATTCCTAATCTATCTCAAGACAGAGAAATCCTCAATATTCATAGTGACCTCATATCCGAAAGTCTAGTTGATGGTGATGAAACGGATATTATATATAGTTTCAGTACCTCGACTCTCACCCCGAGTTATAGTTTCACACAAGAGCTAAGACGAGTACAGTTCAATCCTGTCAATAAAAATACGATTAATAAAATTCGGATATATATAACTGATGGAAAACGAAGAATTATAGATCTTAATCATAGTGACACTTCATTCAGTTTGATTTTAAGAGAGAAGAGAGATTAATCTAACTAATAGTTAGAGATGGCATCATATGAATATAAACGTGTATATCACCCGAAACTAGGTCGTTTTGTGTATAAGCATAAAGGATCTGGGATTATTGTTGATAACATATTCAAACCAGTTGGAAGGGTGTTAAGTAAAGTTCCAGAAATGGTTTTAAAACCTTTTGCTAAAAAGGCGCTTGAATCTGGTATTTCACATGCTGGAGACAAACTGGGAAAAAAAGCAGCTGAAAAAAGCGGAGAGCTTATTATGAGAAAATTACATGGTTCAACTAAACAATCAATGAATAAAACCATGAAACCAACCAAACCTACTAAACCAAAACAAGAAGAAGATTACAACACAATTCTGAATAGACTTATATCTGGTACTGGATTAAGACGATAAAATGTTATTAAAAAGTGAATTTTATCCAATTATAAATAGACTAATAAGTGGGAAATGGTTTATATAAAAACTGAAATTTATCTAAACTACTCATATAAATGAGTTTCAGAACAAATGAAAATCTGCAACGATATGAATACGTTCGTTTCCATTTGGATAATGTCATTGAGCAACCTACTAACAATCAAAGCCAGAAAAAGACAGGTTACAGATTCACAATCAACGATAGGTCGACAATGTTCGATTTTTTCAATGGGTATATAGAAGCAACCAAAGAGCTTCAAAAAAAGGCAGATGGTACTGGATATGCTCAAGCAGATCGCATCACCATGATAAACGGATCTCATAGTTTAATTCGTCACATGGTTATTAAAAGCTCGGGTAAAATTATTTACGAGAGTGATAATTTGCATCGAATAACGAATGTCAAAAATCTCCTTGAATACAGCGATGATTATAGTAGATCCGTTGGAAAGAATTCGTTCTGGTATCTTGATACTGACGGAACTACAGCAAATACAAACACAGGTTTCGAAGCCCGTCGCATTTTAACCCAGGCTCATCAGAATAACGGCGGTGGAGGAGCTAAGAGTATTAACGAAATGATTCCCTTAAACAGATACAGCTTTTTTCAAGAGCTAGAAAGAAAAATGTTGCCCCCAATGCAGCTCACAATTGAACTTAAACTCAATGAAGACAGTGAAATGATTCACATGGCAAATGGCACAGACGCTGGTCGTGTTGTTTTAAAGAGATTGTATCTTTGGCTCCCTAGATTAATCCCAAAAGACAGCATGTATAGTAATTTCGTTTCAGAGTTTCTTAAACCAACAACCTGGACATATATGCGAGATCTCTACAATCAGTCAGCAAATACCAGAGCTATTCAGAATATGTTTCAAATCAGTCCAGCTATCGACAACGTTAAACACGTTTTTATATATCTCCAGCGGACAGACGGACCAAATAATGATGAATCCGAGAGAAGTCCGTATTTGTTTGACACTTTCAAGTTGAATGCTGCTGACGCTAATAGCTCTCTCTCTCGAGTTGTCGTTTAGAATATGGAAACAACACGTTCTATCCCGAACTAGAATACGATGCAGATTCTAAAATCAGGATATTCAATGATCTCATGAGTTATGCATTTCGTAAAAACGATTACAATTCTGGGACACAACTTAATGTATCTAATTTTAGTAGTTTGTACGGATTAATATATTTCGATTTGACATATCAAAAAGAGGTAGTGACAAGAGATCCTAAACAGTTGATTCTCCATTATCGTCTCAATGTAGCCCCAGCCGCAAACGTCCGAGCTCATAGCATCATATTTTACGAGAGTGAGGTGGTGGTTAAGACAGTTGGGAACGAACTAATGATAGTTTAATGAATAAGATTTTTAACATCGATAAAATTTTAATTGAATATGTTTTTTAAAACAGAATTTATCTAACATATAATATATGACACAACTATACGAAATAACAGTTAGATTATCGCCAAACCAGAAAAAGAATCTTAGTAAAGCGTATCATAAAAGAGAAACAATAGTTCTAAGGCTCACAAAGGACTCTCTATCTGGGAATGACACACTTTATGTTCCATTAAACATTGTAAAAAGATTGGAAAAAAATCGTAAACTTAAGAAAGGGATGGACATTAAACTTTCTAAAACAAACATTCGAAAGCAAGTAGGTGGATCTCTACTGTCTACAGTTCTGACGCTTGGAAGAACTTTTGGTCCCACTATTGCTAAGACCATCGGTTTGTCAGCTTTAGCTGGAGCAGCTAGTGAAGGAGCATCTCAGATTGTTAAGAAGATATCCGGAAAAGGTGTTCAAACCGGTGGGTTCCTCATACCACAAAATAAAATCGATCAGTTGATAACATATAAACATCTTTTAACAACCAAACAAAAGAAGGATATATTAAATGCTCTACAAACCGGTTCTGGTGTTCATATAAAACCAACAAAAGTACAAACAGGTGGGTTCTTAGGTACTCTTCTCGCATCAATTGGAGTCCCTTTAGCTATTGAGGCAATAAAGAAGATGACTGGTAAAGGTGCCCCTCAGATGGGACAGCCTAAACAAAGACCACCCAGATCTATACCAAAACCAACTACTGTTAACAATCAAGATGGTGGTTTGTTAGTCCCAATGTATAGAACTCCACCTTTTTATGGAAATTGGCCTGATCAAACATTAGGTATGGGAATTTTAAAAAAAAGCTCCAAAAAAAAGCTCAGAAAAAGGGCAAAGGTCTACTATTAGGCAAAAACTCACCATTCAAAAACGTCCCTCTTCTAAACATTCTATTGTAAAACCAAATTTTCATCAAAATATTCCTTTGTCAAATTATGATTTAATTGATTGGTGCAAATACTTGAATATACCAATTAATGATGTTCTGTCTCGAGATGAAACTGTCCCACATAATCATAGACAGGCATTGTTTATTTACAATCTTGAACCGAGTTATATGTCAGGGAGTCATTGGGTATGTAGTTATGTGCAGGACAAAGTCATCAATTACTTTGATAGCTTTGGTTTGCCTCCCTTCCAAGAAATGGTCAATCATGCGAGAAAAAAGAATTTAACATTGCTTCATCAGAACAATCAAATACAAAATATACTGACGACAACATGCGGATACTTCTGTTTGTTCTTTTTGAATGAGATGAATAAGGGCAAATCATATTTTGATCTGCTTCAGGTATTTGATATATATGATACAATGAAGAATGAGAGGTTTCTAGCACGGTATTTCAAAAATATCTAACTCATATAATATGAAATCATATTGCGTGAAACAAAAAAAGGTAACAGAATGTGTACCTGGGAGTGAACGATATGAAAAGGCTAAAAATGGGAGGCTAATGCTTAAATGCATATGCTCTGAATGTGGAATCACTAAGACTAAATTCATCAAAAACCAAAAAGGAGGTGAAAATCCATTAGGTAAAGCTTTTGAGGCAGCCAAAATAGCCGAACAAATAACTCGCAAAGTAATACCATCAACCAACCATGTATTTGACAGATATTGGTCTGGTGATATATTGAAAGGTGCTTTCACAGGACCAACGGGTATAACGAGCAAGAAATTCTGGACTAAACCAAAGAAGGGTACTGTTATGCGTTTGGTGAAAAATCCGAAAACTGGTAAATATGAAAACGTATATATTGAACCTTAATCTAATCTAATCATATTATATATGAAATCATATTGCGTGAAACAGAAAAAAGGTAACAGAATGTGTACCTGGGAGTGAACGATATGAAAAGGCTAAAAATGGGAGGCTAATGCTTAAATGCACCTGTGCTGAATGTGGAATAACGAAATCAAAATTCGTCAAACAGGCGGGAAACGGGCTGGCCCGTCGAAAGGGGCGGGCGTACTAGATACAGTAGCATCGACTGGTTTAGATATGTTTGTGCATCATGGAATTCCTTGGCTTGGAAACAAGGCGGTTGAAATGGGTCGATATTATGGATCAGAAGCCTTGAGAAACCCAAAACTGCAGAAAAAGGCTATCGATTATGCTCTGGATAAGTTGAATCCAATGATTCAAAATGTCGGAAGTCAAGCTCTTGATCAATTATCTACTAAAATCAGACCAAATAGAAAGTATAAAACCAACAGAAAGGATTTGGATGGCGCTGGTGTTGATATACATAAACTAATTGGGAAAATACCGAAACCAAAAGCTGGATGGACCCCTGGAAAATATAAGTACATGGGACCATATAACGCTCTTGAAAAACAGCTAGAATATGATAAAAACACTGGTGAGGTTACTAAATGGTATGTACAACCTTACAATAAAGTGGATGAAATAGCGGCTCATCACGATATTTGTTATGATATGGGGAAAAACAAAGGTGAATGTGACAAACAAATGGTGAAGTCATTGGATGGAATACCTTATGGACAGATGCCAAAATGGGGACAAACTGCTCGGTTCTTGATTAACACAAAGCAGAAACTAGGTCTTGGTGTAAAACAAAGGAAGACAAAAAACGGGAAAGGCCGTCGAGTGAAGAAAACTGGCAAAAAGAATTAGCTGATGAATTACACAAACCCATAAAGCGTAACTTCACCCGGCGGCGTGTTATTGTAAACCACATTGACGAGATATGGTGCTCTGATATTGTTGAGATGCAAAAGTTCAGTCGATGGAACGCTGGCTACAGATATCTTCTTATGGTTTTAGATGTATTTTCTAAATACGGTTGGATCGTCCCATTAAAAGATAAAAAAGGTGAAACCGTTATGAATGCTTTTAAAACAATCCTTAAAGAAGGTAGAAAACCTGAATATTTATGGACAGACAAAGGCAAAGAGTATTACAACAAACATGTTAAGGAACTACTTGATAAGAATAAAATAACCTTGTACTCAACTGAGAATGAGGAAAAGTCGTCAGCTTGTGAAAGATGGAACCGTACAATCAAAACCAAAATGTGGAAACAGTTTACTGTTCAAGGTAATACACAGTATTTAGACATGCTACCCAAATTAGTTAAAGAATACAATAATACAAAACATTCAAGCACAAAGATGACGCCCATAGAGGCCTCAAAGAAAAAGAATGAAGGAACTATTTACTTTAATCTATATGGTGATATGGAGCAAGTATCATCTAAACCGAAATTCAAAATAGGTGATAAGGTTAGAATAAGTAAGTATAAACGAAATGTGTTTGATAAGGGCTATACACCAAATTGGTCTGAGGAAATTTTTACAGTTGATGAAATACAATACACTGATCCAATCACATACAAACTGAAAGACCTCAATGATGAAGAGATAAAGGGATCTTTCTATGAACCTGAATTATTAAAAGCAAAACAAGAGGTATTTAGAATTGACAAGGTCATAAGGAGGGATAATAAGAAGAAAATGGCTTTGGTGAAGTGGAAAGGATATAGTAATGACTTCAACAGTTGGATTCCGTTAAAGGACTTGAAAGATATATAAAATGTTTTAAAGAGAATTATCTAATATATATTATATCAATCGATACAGTATATGCTGTTCATTTGCTATTTCGTAGCCAAAATTATTATTGTTTCTGGCTATCTATTTACATTTTTTGTTGTGAACATACTTATAATTGTTTTTGAAAGTCTTATCACATCTTGGGCATTTATATTCTTTTTGTTGCCATTTTTTCATAGCTTCTTTTTGATGTTTCTTTTTGTCTTCATCAGATACTCTCTTTGGACGTTTATTCGCTGATTTTATAAAATTATCAGGCATATCTTGTTTGTTTACATATTCAAATTTATAGTGATGATTATCTTTCTTTGAAACCCCCGTTTTACAGCGATTTATTTTTTCACAAACCATTTTAACAATACCAGCATTAATACAAAGATGTTGTTGAACAGCGTATAAACTATTATAGTATGAAACTTCATTGGTATTGGTATTAGTAGCTTTCACAAACTTTTTATTTTGGTGATTTTTAGCAACAAATGTATAATCACGTTCTTGTGCTGATTTCTTGCAATTTTCTTGTTGTGTCATCATTTGAAAATTACATAAGCGATTGTCATCTTTTATATTATTGATATGGTCGATCACTTTTCCTTCTGGGATTAGTCCATTAAAACACTCCCAAACAAAACGATGAACATATACACTTCTCTGACCATTCTGACCATGTTTTCTGACCATACATAACATATAACCATTTCGTTTTTTATTACCCTTGTGAGGGACCTTCTTGATGATATTTATAACATTTCCAGCCTTGTTAGCAGCATACAAGTCATACATTGGATGGCAACAATAAACGCAGTTTTCAATTTCAATTTTAATCATATATATATAGTTCATATTATTATATCTTTAAAAATGTTTCATATAATTAAGGCTTAAAGAAATATCAATTATTATCTAATCATAATATATGAACAAGAGAGATCTTAAGAAACTCAGTAAATCAGAACTTATCAAATTGCTATTAAAGCAAGAGAAGAAGAAGCCTGAAAATACCATGGCAAATAAGAAGCCAAATAAAAAACAGAAAGTGGTTTATAACCATGATAATTTATTTAATGATAATCTATTCCCAGACTTTGCCGTCACAAGTGATCCATTTGAAAGAACGATGAAGAAAGTCAACAAACAAGATAAAAACATTAATGAACAAACATCATTAATCAACGACAGATACAGTAAGTTGGTTACAGATGAGAAAAAAGTGACTCATTATCCGATGATTAAGACATCACTACTTAGTTTACGAAAGGATGAACTAAAGAGAAGTTCATCCAATAATAAAGCTAAAATGAGTTTCATTGAACTATTTGAAAAGAGACTAAACCAGATCCAAGGCGATAGAGAGATGGTCTCCATTAATTTAGATGTAGAAATTAACACAAATAGGGTGGAGTCTGAGGTAGAATATGAAAGACAACCAAAGAAAATGATTAAAACGGGAAAAGATGAAGATGAGTATGGAATAAAATACAAAAAAGTAATCAAACAAACTTTTAACGAGGGGGAAAAATACATAAGAAAAAGTTATGGACCAGTCACACTCGAAAAACCAGTAAATTTAAGTATGTTAGACATCTATAAATTCGCCATTTATACATTACTAAAAAATAAATTCACTATATTATCTCAAGAAGTTATTTCAGGTATCGGGTGTGAAATCATAAAACTAACTAAAAAACAATTCAAACATCACAAAATGGGAAAATTAAAACTCGAATCTTACCTATTGAACAAACAAAGACCCATTAAGAGCCATGGTGTGAACACATGCGTCGTAGACTATGTATGGGATCAAGTTCGAGGTCAACGGGGTGTTAAAACATATACTTATGACAAGTTGAAGAGTGAGATATACGAGTACGTACCAGAAGGTGATATGATCAGTACCGAGGAACTAATTAATTGGGCAAAAGAATGTCATGATAATGTATCCGTCCATGCTTTTGATAGTAGGTACAAAAAATTTATTACACATACTAAACACTGTTCAAATATATCCCTTATATATATTGTAAAAGATCATCACTGTTACCCAATCACCAATCAGAAACTAAAGATTGTTGCTTGTAAAGCGAATCAGGGAGGTTGTGATGATTTACTGAAGCACATGTCCGATCTAAAATGGACTAGACGTCATGAGAACGTTACAAAAATCGAATCAGTTGAGGAAATATGTAGTCTGGATAAGGAAAATCATATAGTAGTTCTTCCTGAAAATACAAAGATGAAGGAAGCCATAGATTTATATAGCAGAAATAAGAACTTTTACGTTGAATATCTACATTGGAACAACAACGGTATTCTCGATGGTTTCATTGATCACAAAAGGAATATGTACCTCTTGAATGAGGAATACAATACAAGAAAAACAATATGTGACAAACTGTTCAATATATATAAGACGCACGAATTCAAATGGACTAATCAGAGTTATACCAGTATATCTACATCCTTATTTAAGTAATTGAATGGATATATTCCCGAATCAAGTTATAATGTACATACACGACAAATGTTGGACGAATACTACCCGAGGGCATTACAATGGTGTACAACAGACTATATACCAGATGACGTCGTCAGTATTGATATCGCTAAATGCTACCCGAGCATCTTATTAAACAATAAACACGAAATCCCAATTTACAGTATCCACGATGTAGTGGAACAGTTCAACTGCAAAAGTGATCTCAGGAAATGTGGTGAGTTCTATATAGACGAGACAATTCTATACAACTACGAGACACCACTAAAAATAGAAGCCGGCTTTTACAGCTCTAATCTGATATCATATCTGGTAGATGAACTGAACATGTCTACAAATCAAATCAAATACAAAATAGTGAGTAAAAAGGCTCTAAAACCGAATACATTTAGCGAGTTCTTCAAATACATATTTGATACCCTCCCAGAAGGTGAGGCAAAGAAAATAGCCAATAGCTTCATCGGAGAACTGGGAAGGAGATATAATAAAACAAACCATGGTTTTACTTGCACAGATTACGATACAGCATTGTGTTGTTGGACTAGTGGTTTGTCTGAAGGTAAAAACGTTACAACTGATCATCATGATGGTATATTCATGATACGAGAGCAAAATATTGAACGTATATTCTCAGATCATACAAGTATCAACAGATTCGTAGTTTCAGAAGCAATTCTCAAGTGTTTACAACTGATAAAGACGTGTCACGGAGAGGACAGTATATTGTATGGTTATAATACAGACGGGATTTATATAACTAACCCAAAAGTACAATTCAAAAATAAGAAGCACGTTAAATTCAGTACCAAAAGAATAGGCAGGGCGTATGTTACAGACAGTGAACTAGTGTATTTTGAAAAACATTACAGAGAAAACATGGATATGTCAGATTATAAATTAGAAACTGGCAGAGGATGTATATACAATGGACAGGCTGGCAGTGGTAAAACAACCAAACTATGCAGAATGGTACAAGAAACAGATAAGCCATTAGTTTTATCATTTACTAATAAGGCTATTGAGAATGTTAAGAGTAGATTGATTTCTAATGGTTACGAACAAGAGAAAGCAAATAAAATATGTCACACATTCGACTCATACTTTTGTGAATGGAGTGATGGGAATTATCACAGCCTTGATGGAAAAACGATATTCATTGAAGAATTTTCTATGGTACCTAACAAGTGGATGACTAAAATTTATCACGAATATATTAAATACAATAACACCGTATACATGTTTGGTGATCCCAACCAATGTGAGCCTGTAGAAGGGGGTAGTCAAATACATTACGATTATCTGAATTCAAAAACGGTCAGTGAAATGTGCCCAAAGGTTGAAACTCTTAAATACATAGAGAAATCATGTAGGTACGACAAGCAAACTCATGAGATGTTAAAAACATTCTTAAAACATGGTAAAATCTCGACATATTTCCAACCTATTGATAAGAAACTTTATAAAAATATATGTTACCTGAACTCGACAAGAATAAAGGTAAATGCACAATGTTGCGACCAATTCACAAAGGACAAGAGGTATGAAACGGTAGAGTTCAAATATGATAATAAAAAGGAAACTTATAAGGTATGCCAAAATATGCCAGTACTGGCAACAACAAATATAAAGGACAAAAATATATTCAATACTATGGAATTCGTTATTGAGAAAATAAAAGAGAATAAATTCAAGGTTAACAACGAATGGTACGACATAAAAGAGTTTTCCGAAAGCTTCATCCCGAGCTTCTGTGTGACAGTATACAAATACCAGGGAGCAGATATTGACGAACATTATAACGTTCATGACGTCAATCGTATGGACAAAAAACAACTGTACACGGCATTAAGCAGAACAACCAAGTTAGAGTACATACATTTGAATAACAAAGAGATAAACAATAAATATTTCAACAAAAGGCAACCAATATTAGAATTAGTCAACAGTAAATTCAACAGCTTGTACAAGAATGGAAAGATATATAAAGTAACATTTGATAACGGAATGGTCTATGTAGGTTCAACATGTGAAGAACTAGAAACCAGACTCAAATGGCATCTATCGAACATGAAAAGCCAAGTGTTTAAGAACAAGAAACATAATCCGAAAATAAAACTAATTATTAATGCACCAAGTAACGACAAAAAGAGTTTAGAACAAGTTGAAAACGGATATATTCACGAATATGCAGAAAAATATGGCAATAAATTAATAAACATAAGATCAAATCCAAATAAGAAAACCAAAAAAATAGAATACAAGGCGACCATAGAAAATAAAAAACAACTCGAGGAGAGAATTGCTAAACTCGAGAAGAAATTAACCATCAAAGACGACGCAAAAAATAAATGTTGGTTGATCGACAGTATTATCGATGGAAAGAGATTCAAAACAATGGCGAGATATGGCAAAACATCAAAAGAAGATGCATTAACAAAGATAAATGAGAAGAAGCAAGAGAAAATCAAAGAACTGACCATTTACTTCGAGTAAATATTTATTAAACACATCATTCTTTCAATGTATCCTTTATAATGATGACGTCACGCCACAGCTGTGGCGTTTTGTGGTTGAATTGATTGTCTGCTTTCCGAGAATTTTAAGACTTCCTGTTGTATGAAGTCACGCGATGTAAAAATGCATTTGTACCCCATCTGATCGCAAAAAATAAAATGAATTACGACTTATGATTCATTGCGAAGTGCCGCACATGGGGGTGCAAATACTACTGAAATCATGCCAAAACTGCCGACTCATGGGGGTCGAAGCGCAAATTGAAATGAATGAAATCAAAAATCGATTTTCGCTTTGAAGAAAATGAGTGTGAGAAATTGCCATAACAGGCCATGTAGTAATGGAATACATAACAGCTGTCATCAAGACACGTTCCTTGAATTGATTTATCATAGTTTCAAACGCCATTTTGATTGCTCTTTAAATACGAAACTAACAGAAGGCTTGAAACAGCTACTTGAAGCTTTTGTGTTGAGGGAGAAAGGTAAATTTCACGAAAGTAAAATGACACTGTGGAAGTGGTTGAGAGATAAGACAGAAAGTGGGTTTACATATTATGCATATGGAAAAGAAGCCTCTCTCATCTCCATTATCTACAGGCTTCTAGAATCAATGCCTGGTGAACTTCGAGACACATTTTCAATCAAAACAAATTATTCATACACTTGTGGAAATGACAAAAGCCACAATTCATGTCGCAGTTTCACTCATAGTGTGTTTCCAATTTCCACTGATGATGTTTTAGAAACACACCTCTTCTTAAACTCAAATGACTTTGATGTTATTCAAGTGATAAAACACAAATTGACATTAAATGATTTTACACCAGCATCAAAATGCTCTGTCCTGACAAAAATTGATGGAAATGATATATGTACCAGTGATTCTGAATGCACGGTCAATTATAATCCCAACACATGTGGTGCAACACTGCTGGGTTCAACGAGTGTAACAAACACACCTGATATTTTCTTTGTAGGGTACACACACAATTCTTCTAAGGGGTATACTCCAAACCTAGGCAAGGGAAACACCACAATTGAAGTCAACAACTGTACATACAGATTGTCTGGTATTGTTTACTTAAAATCACATCACTACTGGTGCGAGGTGTATTCTACTCAAAAACACTTAAAAAAGGGACGGTTTGCCTATAATGGTTTATGGAATAATGGCAAAGCAACCTTTGTTGGTCTAAAGCCATTATTTTTAGAAAAGGAGAGTTTGTATCTTTTAATGTTTGAACAAAGCAAAACAAAGCATCCTACAATCTTAAGCAATCCTTGTGTTACTTTTTACAAGTCCATTCATTCAAATAATTAAGAAATCATTAAGGAAACTGTTCAGCAACATAAATGCCTGCTGTCCTTAAGTGACAATAAAGCAAAACTGGCAAACATTAAAGCAATTCTACAGTATCACAATATCCCTATGAAATTAAATATGAAAATTGCTGACCTAAGTGACCTTCTGTTACAGCACTGTAACACCACAACAACTGTACCTATAACATTTGTATCTGATTTTAGTATTGATAATTATACCGAGGCTTCTAAGAGAGACAATTTCAGTCAAAATGAACTAGCTGATTTTGTGCCTGCAACTTTCATTAATGACTCAAATATGATTACATTGGTACAAGCAGGGGAAGATATTTCCGAAACAAACAATTTAAAACGACGCGATTTAACCCCTGTAAAACAAGGATATACACCAGAAAGGCATCCCACAAAAAAACAGAAATCTCAACCAAGGGTAACAGAAACAACAAGTTGTGTTGACGAAAATTCACACGAATCTATTAGTGAACCCCGATTTAGTTATTTAAATCCTTTAAGGACATCCTTTAAAGAAATGGTTTATGCCCTGCAGGAAGAAAGCAATTTCTCTTCTAACGAAAGTGATAATGTTGATGTGGAGCATGGGAGAGGAACATCCCCTGCATAAGTCAGAATAATTTGTATTTTATACAGCTGGAAGAACCAACTGAAAATGAAAAGCAACTGATACAAAGGAAACTGTTCATGGCTGAATCATTTGACTTTTACTATGATTTTAAATGGTAATGATTTTCATGAACTGTGTAGTTCCTCACTGGCTACCCCCAATGCATGGCTCCTACACAAACATTAAAAGTGGATTTTACAATTTTACAGTCTAAAGAAAATACATACTTCCACAAAATTCCAAGAGTAGTATTTAATCTTAAATTGTGACAGTTGCACTAGCAAAGTTATATGGCAATAAAGAAATTTCAATATAATACTGTATTAAGTTCAGATTTCTCACCTGTGTACCATGAAGTCTTGACTAAAGCAGCTCCTTCCCCTCAGCCGCTCGGATGTTCAACTTTGAGGGGAAAGACGTGAAGATCCACAAATGCTTAAAGTCTGATACTCCACATACATAAAGAACAATATATCCTGTGCCAAACCTCCTATTTCTGTTACAAGACAACGTAAATTCGCTATGCAGTGACCCTCGAAAGCGCGACCTGTTGACAGATTTCCTCGAACATTCTACACTTGGAGAGCGAGTTTCAGTTAATTTAAAAAATAATCTATCGTCTGATCTACCAGAAAAATACCAAAAAAGAGTCGGTTATCTTCCCAATTGTCTCTGCATTTTTGACTTTAGTAAATGAAGGAATGTAAGCGAGGAAAATGCCACATTTGTAGATCGTCCTACGATTGCCACTTCGCCCGCCATCTTGAAAACCACTAGCGCGAAGCCTGACGTCATACTGGCAGTGATGATTGAACCAACATCTTCCTTGGAGAGGCCTTGGAGACACCTCCCCCCCCCCCCCCCCCCCTGGGTCCATCTCTCTGTGCAACTGTCGATTTCCTTGTCCTAGAATTTTTCAATAGTAATAATCTTTTAAGCGAAGCAGTTGTCGGTTTAAAGCTATTTTATCCCAAAAGCTTCCGAAAACAGTTTTGTGCGTTCCTCAAAGCGCCTAACTTTATATAGGCTTACTTCGCATCCGCAAAACGTATGCCGGCATAATAACAATTTAATTAAAGCGTGTTTGGCGTTTCTTTGTTTTGAATCTTGATGGTCTCTAGTTAGAGAACGAAATATAACAGTTATTTGAAAAACTATAAGCGAAGCAGTTGTCGGTTTAAACCTATTATGCCCGAAAAGCTTCCAAAAACAGTTTGGTGCATTTTTAAAGCGCTCGAATTTCAGACATTTGCAGCCGCAAAACTTATGCAACAGAGTTAAGAATGTTTAGACGGTGTTTGTTCGTTTGTTTTCAATCTCGATGGTCTCAAGTTAGAGAACGCAATATAAGGGTTACTTAAGTAACTATAAGCGAAGCAGTTTGAGTTTAAAGCTATTTTATCCGGTAAGTAATGTGTGTTCCTCAAAGTGTTTGAATTTTTCGCGGCTGCTAAAACCTACGCAACATTTCTTCGATAAGTTTATTACAAGTGCTTCGAAGCTCCCCAGATCCTTTATTTCGGGTAATCCCAGTAAAATGCCGGTGAAATGTCAGTATAAATTTTTGACCAGACTAATATTTTTATTTAGTGGCAGTTCATGTTATTTGTTAACATCCAAACGCGATGAAGATCACCCATTTAAACAGTCGAATAATTTTTATTTTGTTTTTGTAAATGAGCACCGTTTCAAGTTCATTCAAGCGAACAGCCAATAAACCAAGGAGATTTGACAAGCCTGGACAGTTAATGACAGGATATGGAAACATTGCAAACACCAAGCTAGACGGCTCGTGAGTAAAATAATCAAGCTGTGCTCAGCCTCTAGAATGACCTTTCGAGCTTGGTTTTACAGAACGGATCCCCAAAAAATTGGAGGACAATTCGGAACACTTTCAGGCTTTTTGAGAAACACTTTTCGAAAGCGAACGAGCCAAAAAAAGCCCCGAAATATATTTCAGACCGAAAAGTTTCAGGACTATTTTTGAGAAACGAACACCAGTTTATTCCTTCGCGGCTCCGCTTTTAGGCATGGCTAGATCTATATATTACAACTCTGTAAAATGCATTATGAAAGTAATATCGCTGTTAAAAAAAGTAATCACAAACGTTATATGAGCGTTTTTGCGTGGTGCTGTGAATATTTTTAAATAACAATTTGCCGTCATCACGAGGAACAAATTAAATTTACCATTACTGTTAAGTGTACTTTAATACAAACAAGACGTCTTCGACATTTGCTACAATATGTAAAATAGACTACAGCGAAATGAAAAACAAAAAAATTGTGGCGTTCATGTACTATGGAGAATGGCAGTTATTAGGGATTTCAGATAAAATATCTGTTACTTACTTCTTTTTGTCATAAATTTCCTTGCATGGAGAAACTGAAGGTCAAAATAGATGGATAATAACATGAGAGGACGGATAAAGCGTTAACTGTAAGTATCGTTTCACGCAGAGATTTTTTCGGCTTTTCTTGGGAAAGTGTGAAAATCTGTTTAACTGTTGGAAATCAAGTTATCATCGCTTCTTAATGAAGCCACGGTGAATATTGTAAAATGACACTATGTTCTGAATGAAAGACGTAAAGTTCTGGTTTTCGTCGAAACGTGATTCCCTGAAATAAATAAAAGACTGAATTTTGTGACATTCCGCCACGAGTAAGTTGTACACAGTCTTTCACCCCTTGGCTAGCCGCTGAAATTGTTTACGAAGGCAAAGCTGTGTTCGATTTCGATCAATTTATGCTCGTTATTTATCCTCCGACTATTCGTGGCGGCTAACAAAGCCTAAATCAGAGGAAGCGATCTAAGACCATCTAATGTCTCTCAATAATTCACGCGAATTTCCGTCCATCCTGTTAGTAAACTTTCGATTTTGTATACAGCGGGTAAAACTAAGCTCTCCAAGAATGGAAAGGAAAACATGAGGTTCTTTGATATCCTGTCACAATCAACCAAAAAATGGAGCAGTGTCTCTGGCCTTTCTACATAGCGAGCGTTAAAAACCGCCTGCCGCGAGAAAACGTGCCTCGCTTTTGCACTGAGCCGACAACAACGAATGTGTAATTGTGCGCCCCAAAATGTCACAAGCTGCGTGTATTCCTTTGTAACTGATAATATTTTCTCACTATTTCGAAAAGTTCAGTTTTCAGTATCTTATTTTATTTATTTATTTATTTTGCAATGTCTCCTTTTTTCTAGTTTCTCCGAAAGTTCTAAATACGTACAGAATGGCATCAACCGGTACGGACGAAACGCGATTTGTGCTTGTTCAGCGTATGCCTGTATAAATGTCTGAATATTCTCGCGCGAGTTTTAAAAGACTCAGTCAATGCGTCTGCGATTCTCGTCACTTTCTGCAGTTGCAAGTTTGTACCGCATTCTTAGATTTTATGAAAAATGTTTCCCTTCCACAAATCATTTAACTGAATTAGACTACGAGCAGTCTCTCTTTCCGCTCAGGGATAGTCGAGGAAAACGAACAAGCGAGCGAGCGAGTACGAAGTCACCTGCAGCGTTGAAACGTGACGCGCCTGTCGAGCCGCTAGTGTAGTGAGACTATCCCTGAGCGGAAAGAGAGACTGCTCGTAGTCTGTAACTGAATTTTAAAAACGTATACTGCACGTGACGAACCCTCTTTGATGCATGTATATTCGAAACATAAGCCTTCAAATGTAGTTCTTTCCGATCCTGTTATTGAGCAAGTGGGAAACATCTCCCAAGACTTTAATCACTGCTTTACTGACAACGAAAAGTGCACGATGAAGACGAGCAGCCGTGAGGAAAAAATGTGGAGGCGAGAGTCAGTGGATTTCTAATTCCCTTTGAGTCCTTCCCCCTCCCCTCCCTGTCGGTTTTTGGCAACTTGCAAACCAAATATTTCTTGACTTTTATCCAAACATTTTCTTGAAAAGTGCTGGGATTAGGGTCATTGAACACACCATACTGGGTGGGTTCCCAAATGAACCCACCGGGTTTCAACTTCTTTTATTTACTTTGACACAGTTTTCACTAGCTAGCTCTGCCATGACGTTAAGGCAGGACAAAGTTCAAAACAATCAGGTATCATAAACTAAAACCAAACCAATTACAGGATGCCGATAATTAAATGAACCAATGAGAGCTCGTAGCAAATACGTGTGGATAGTGCCAAGCGTGGAAAAAACGTTCAAAGGCGAAACAAATTGGTTGTCATTGTTTTCAGTCATAGCCTTCTCGCTCTCTTCTCGACCGGGTCATATTTGTTGTTGTTCTGTTTTTCTTGTGTGTGTGTTTTTTGTTTTGTTTTTACCAACTGCCCTTGGTGTAGCGACATTTATTTCTCGTGACAGTAGCAAACAAAAGCTGGCAAAAGATGTGTCATCTTGGCAGCCCCGCTAATAAAAGATGTGTCATCTTAAGAGCAGGAATGGTTGCCACCGTCACAAAGAAATAAATATTCTTGCGGGGATTGAGTTTCAACCAGGGATTCAACACTTTTTTTCTTTTTTTTTTTTTATTTCTCGTAACAGCAGCAAACACAAGCTGGCAAAAGATGTGTCATCTTGGCAGCCCCGCTAATAAAAGATGTGTCATCTTAAGAGCAGGAATGGTTGCCACCGTCACAAAGAAACAAATATTCTTACGCTGATTGAGTTTCAACCAGGGTTTCAACTCTTTCTTTCTTTTTTTCTTTTCTTTTTTTTTTTCTCAAACTTCATTGCTACGAGAAGTGAGAAGACTATGGCTCGGGTTGATCATGTATTGCGCTAAAAGCTGCTTTCCGACTTAAGGTCGCTGCTTTGAACTTTTTAAATATTTCTTTGTTCATTTTGCCAGTTCGAGTTTTAGTTATGCAGGCCGCTCTCGTCCTTAACTCTACTTACTAAGGCCGGGTAGGCTGACAAATTCTTTCAAGAAATTATCTGAGCACAAAGGCGTTGTAACCATAGCTTTCATTTCTTATTCACGGCCGGGTCATTATTATCATATGTTTGCTTGTTATTGTTTTTGCTTTTTTTGGTTTTTATCAACTGCTGTTTATTTCTTGTGACAACAGCAAACACAAACTGGCAAAAGATGTGACATCTTGGCAGCCCTGCTAGTGAAAGATGAGTCATCTTAAGAGCAGGTATGGTTGCTACCGTCACAAAGAAACAAATATTCTTCAACTAAGTTTCAGCTCTTCCATATTTTTACTCAAACATTACTCCTGTGAGAGCTGAGAAGACTCGTAATGTTACTCAGAGGGATTGGCCTGTATTAACTAAGTTATGGACTGGCAAAATGAACATCGCAATAACTGAAATTTCAAATATCTTTCCATGAATCAGAGTTAGTAACTGGCAAAAATACTGTCAACTTAGTGGACAGTCGTTCTAACAAAAGAGGTGCCTTTTCCATCGTCTGACTTGTTTAATAGACCGAAAAAGCAAAGCCGATTTCAAACATTACTGATTTCCTCTGATTCTTTACTTAGCATCTTACTGCAACCAGACCTTGTAAACAAATTAATGTGGATTAGCTGAAATTAATTTTAATAAATGAATTTGGTATCCAACTTGTCATACAATGCTGTTTTGCGTTTGTTCGAACCACACAAATTCCTGCCAAAAAATTATAGTGCTTTTATTGAGCACTGATCGAGGCCGATCCAAAATATTGGCGAGAAAAATCTGGCATGTAATTCCTGCAACTTCGCGTTTGTTATAAGCAATGATTTATAGTTGTAATGAGGCGACGAAATCTTAAATGCAACCAAGGCATATCTGAGATAAATAACAACGCTGTTGAATTCAGTGAATCGCAGATCGAACGCGTGGGGTCGCTTCTCATATACCGGACATGTGGCTTTGTTCAGTTCTTGTAGCCCTCTAATATTTTTCCATGCCGACAAGACTACTGAGCTAACAGCTGCAATTATACCGGTAATGATTTTGCACGGCTTACATACAGATTCAACTTACCATAGTCCACTACGCGAGACTTTTGTTAAGGAAATCAGGGAAGATTTTCCTAATCTTGTTCACTGTAATCTAGCTTGAATTTATCCCATTGTTTGATACCAAACGAAAACAAAATGTCGATTCCCAGACTTCCAGGATAACGTCAATCTAATCACATGGCTTTTAGGCTTCGGAAACGTGTGCATTGACGGTATTGGAAGGAAAAAAAAACACTGAAATCAGCGTTAAACAACCGCTTGTGACATCGCATCGTTTCTCAAGAAATTGAAACCAGAAAAACGGCAAGAAAACACTTCACTGATCCTTTTCGTTCCTGGCATCCGGTAACAAATAATAATGTACAAAAGTTAAAACTCCTCCTGGTCGCGCTCCTTTATTCTTGGCGAAAGTCCATCGTGGAGTTTTCTTCTCAAATGCAACAGTCAAATACTAGTCGCATCCAACCAACAGAACAAGGGTTATTATTTTGCTTTTCGCCGGGTTTCTTTTTTAATTTTAATTTTAATTTTTTTTTATTTTTCGATTGCTAACACCTTGAGCGGTCTCACCTTGCCACAGTTAAATTGTTTTACAAATGAGTTTTTGGTTCGGGTTTCCTATTTGATTGACCAAAATTGTCTGGTAATGACTTGTGAATGGTGCGTAACACTCCTCTATGGGAAAATCAAGTCACGTTTTGATGACATGTATAAGTCGGTGCTTACGTCTCCGCTGTTTTGGTTTACATTTGAAGCAGTGACATTTCAATCATGAAGCAGCAGATTAGGACGCCTTGCGGTAAGCCCATTAGATACGCTTGAAAAACCCCTCACAAATTCTTAGAAAAGTTTTCTAAGAATTTGTATGGGACAACAGGAGGTACTTACAGTTTGCGCTTTCTCCGTCCTGTCATGCAATTCATGGGTTGTAAAAACAAATCCTTTTTATTGATATCATTTGAGGCATTTAGCATAAAAAGCAAGAAGTAAGAAAGCTTGGGATTTTCTATTACTGATGGAGATAAGATTGAACTAATATTATTGTTTAATAGTTTATAAACTAATAAATTTAATTACAAAGGTCTGTTTAATTTCCCGATTCTGCTATCGCACCGTGCCTTCATATCTTACAGGAAGCGTAAATTGTATGCCCTTACTAATTCTATTGACTCTTTAGAAGGTCAATGCGAGCAAAAAATTTAATGTTCGAACATTAAATGTTTTGCTCGTTCTGACTTAAAATCTTCTGACAGATATCCTCTTAAGTCAGACGTCAACAAGATGGTTACCTGCCTTCATCATTCCTCACATTCCCAGCATATCCCGGATTAAAAGAAAACTTGTATAAACCCAAGTGTTATTATCCAACTGTATTAGTTATTGTACAGAAAGCGCTCGAAACGAGTACAAATATGCCATAATATTGTACAGTTGGTTATTGTATAGAATCGTGCAACCGCTCATCCTGTTACACTTTTCTTTCAAGTTAAAGGAAAAGGTAGAAAAAGGTTAAGTTGGATAATAAATTTATTATAAGAGGTTTTTGTGTGAAGTATCGCGGTATATTTTTATGAGTTGTTTGTATTTTGATTTCCCTGCGGCTCGTCAAAACACAGCACAACTCATATAAATATACCGCGATACTATACACCGAAACATTAATTGATATACGGTAAGATGTATTTATTGCACAGTGATCATAGCCATAACGAGTGCAAGTTGATTATAACTAACTTCTCAATTAATTTTTCTTTTAATGGCCGTATATTTGGACAAAACGTTTGCTTCGAGGCAAAAGCCTTTGAAGCCGCGCCACATGACAAAACATGCAGTTTCCATACCAGGGAAAAAGCAGGAGAATGTTAGAGAATTTTTCGTTGATATATTTTCTTTCCCTCGTTAATTTTAAATACCAGACAAAAATCACCTTTACAATCTTTTCCGTCTCCATGATATCCTGTATTACAAGTACAGTTGTAAGATCCCTCGGTGTTATTGCACACAGCATCAACACTGCAGTTGTGTTTTCCTGTAGTGCACTCGTCAATATCTTAAGGTATCATGGTACCCCAAAATTGACCGTGTTTTCCAAAAATACACTTCTGTCATTTTCAGATAGATATTATTCAAACCTCTCTTTTACAAAAAGTTTCAGAAAAAAAGATTGTTTCTACGCAAAGTTATGGACGAAAAAAGATTTGTGGCATTAATTTTCTCTAATCATGTGTTGACAGTTATCTGTCAACAACGCTGAAAATAGCATGTGACATAACAGGGCCCCGATGTTTTGACACGCGATCGATTGCGTAGCAGTTCCCGCTTATTTCGAGTGTGTCTACAAAGTGGCTTCGATCATATCTGTGAAAGAGAGAGAGAGAGAAAAAAGATCGAGCGTTGAGGAATAACTTGCGCTTCCTGACTCCTCCCTTGTCAGCGTGATAAGCTTTGACTGCCAGCTCGCTTTTCGTAACGCGAACGGCGAAAAACAATCCATCCATTCAAATTCTATAGCATTTCTACAAAGTCAGATGTATCAAAGAATCAACTTGACGCAAAAGACGGCATGTCCAGGAAAGTACGGAATTTGTCTCCAGTAATAAAGAAGTTTATTTTTTCCCAATTGCTCGCATTTCTGACAGGATGTTCTCTCTTAGATCTTGAGCCGAACACGTGGCGGATTCTTCGCAGATTTCAATGTGCTTTCCTTTCGCCTTTCCTTTCGCCTTTCAGGTCCCGGCTTGGGTAGTCTTACCCAGCTCAAACGATGATGCCTTCGGCATTTTACAGCCGACGTGATATTATGACTTGAAAATTTCCGTTTATTGCGCTTGAAGACCCTTTGAACGGCACTCGTACTCAACGAAAGTCGCTTTCCAACATAAAAACACGCAGAATTTGACACCATTCTTGTCGGCATGTTTGTGCTATTATTGTAAGGCGTTAAGTTGAGCCTCCCCTCTGTCAACCGCAGGTAATTATCCTGACACCTAGGTGTTTTAATCTCCTTAGACCGGAAAAAGTTTCCAAATCATATTTTGGCTTTTATCTCGAAACTAATTTTTCAAGAAATTGAGCGCACATTTTAAGTTCGCGTTCAGCGAGTTTTCAACCATTTTAGCTCAAATTTGGCGACAATGTTGCCACGTAATTTGACACCAAAACCGTGTCTCCGAATTTTATTTTTTGCTTTCATTCAAAAGTTATGAGCCGTAACAGAAAGAGAAGAGGTGTTTCTTCGAACTTCAAAGTTTAACTGAGTGCAGAAAATAAACCAGGCCAGATACAAAAATTCCGAGACATGGTTTTTGAGACAAAAGTGTGAAGAATTCGGCGCGATGTTCGTCGGCTTTCTCTCCAGATAATTCTCGACTGGTGCGGAACCGATTTTGTGAATGATGTACTTTCTAAAAACGTAGTCTCTATTTTCGACACAGTTGTCTTTTTTCTTTATCTAAATACGTTTTCGTAATCTTCAATTATTAAGCTTTCAGAAAATATATAGTTTGTTAGGGTCCTTGTGAAACGCCTGACGCTCAAACGGTGAAAACGCAATGTTGTCATTTGGGGTACCCTGATACCTTAAACAAAACCAGCCATTACTTGCAATTAGTAAGATCAGAACAATAATTGGTTTGCTATAAATAGTGACCAGAATGTCAGACTGAAGCCAGAAAAATGAAGAAACGTCACCGACGTCGTCAGTCAGGATTGAGATTGTTGTTGGCTATGTTCCTTACATACTCAGAAGGGTTATTTTTATTTTATTTTTTTCCCGATTCTTCAGATTCCTGTCTCCTTATTTAGAAACCAAAATTTAGTTCGATGTGGATGTCTCGAGACCCATAGCCATCTAGGTTGCTTGAGTAAGACAATATTAATAGTTACTTAAAGTTACTTAAAATGGTTCTGAACCCAGGAGTCACATCATAAGAAAGCGAAGTATGATCGTCCGAGTAAGTAGTCCTGAGAAGGACTGTTTGTGGTGGCACTGACGTGTGTTTTGACAACATGAGAGGATTGGGCGAAGTCATCATCAGAGACACCTTTACCTTTCCCTCGCACACTGTGACAATTTATACTCTTCAGTAACTTAGTAACGGTAACCTGTGATGAAATAACGTCTTATCTAGGGGAGGTTTATTGTTCCTTGTGTTACAGGACCTTTAGCCTGCGAAGCAGGCGTAAAGGGGAAAGTAAGCAAGAACGCGGGAGAAAATGGAGGTCCGGGGACTAGGGACGAGGAAACGCCTGCTACAAAGACCCCCATTTTTTTCATTTCCGCGGCCGCCAGCGGCTGCAAAATTCTGATTGTTTAATTTTAGACAGTTAAAGTCCCACGGGAATTGACGTGATTTGACGAGGACCTTCTGTTCGGACATTGAACTTGGTTGCAGCAGGAGCAGGTTGCGAAACTGTCTTGAAACCAGAGCGAGAAATGGCAGTAAGAGCTCTTCTAAAGGGGAGAGATGTTTTAGCGGTTTTGCCAACAGGATAACGGTCCTAAAAAGAATAGATTCTGTCATTGCCAGAGAAGATTTCAAAAAGCATTGCACCGTTTTCCACGTGAATTTCAAGGCAGTGTAAATATCCCGTAAACGGTATGAAAACTCGCCTTTTGAGAACTAATAAATCAGAAGAAGAAGCGGCCTAATAAACATTCGACAGCTTGAACAGTGGAATTCAGAGAACTAAAAGCAAAGAAATTATTCTTTGAGGACAGACGGTTGTTTTAAGAAGAAATCTGCAGTTGGAAGACATCACTCAAGCTGTTGACTTTGCAAGGAATCCATGGTACTAAAAGTAAATTACATTTTTGATTGTAAATTTGTACCGAAATCCTTTTTCAATTGGCCGATTCTTCATATTCCCTATGACCTTCGCGTAATTTTTGAAAAAACGTGCAGTTCGGTCAGTAAATGCCGTTAAAATGTTTTGCGATTCTACGCGTTAATTAGCTCAGTTACCATCATAGAAGCGAAAATTGGACGCGTTTGGTTTTCAGAAGCAAAGAGGAGTTTATCTTAATAAATTTTCGTGTCTCTTATATTCGAAAATAAACGCAGTTGAGTGTTGTTCAATATAAGTTTGTTCTTTGGTTCGAAAAAAATTCTCATCCTAACTTTTTTTTACACTTCATTGACACTGAATTGTCCAGTAAATTCCTACGTGATATCAGGCATGCAGAAAAGCGTGCGCCTGTTTCTCATTGGTGTTTGCTTTGACAGTTGACTTAATAGCCCAATTTCGATATATTAAAATTCAACTTAAAACAATAGACATCACTACGAGGCTTAGGGGAATAATGTAAGGATTTATATGGGTTCAGTTCCCCAAGCCTCGAAATGATGCCTATTGTTTAAGACTGAATTTTAATTATCGAAATTGGGCTATTGGATTACCTGAAAAATCGTTGGGCGGAGATGAAAAAATGTGGTTCTTTGTAACAGGCGTTCCCTCATACCTCCAATCCTCCAATCCCCCATTTTTGTCCCGCGTTCTCGCTCCCCTTTCCCGTTAACGCCTGCTACGCAGGCTACAGGACCTTGGATAAAGTGCACGCGCCGTAAGCTGTCAGGTACGCTTTTCCCTTATATGTTCCTGGACCTTGAGTACAAGTTTCTTTGTCAAGAGGAAGAATTTACGTTATTAACCTAAGACTGAAAGGTTTACTATCGTACCATTCTTGCAATGTCTTCCCTTGAATCCAGCAGTACACAAACACCGGTATCCTTTGTTCGTAAAACCAGTTTGACAGGTTGCATCATTCCTGCAAGAATTGTTCACGCAGGCGTTCTAAGACAAAATGAGAAAAAGTAAACATAAATTGTACCCCCTTGCTAAGTGCTCCAAATTTTCTATGTGACTATTTCACCCCTGAAGAAAACATAACTGAATGGTGGTGGCGCGGTGGTGTAGTAGTCAGCGCCTTGGAATTCAGATCTGAAGGTCGGTGGCTCCACTCCCATTCCCTGCCATAGTGATGTTTCTTTCGAAAACGAACTTTACCCCACTTTGTCCTTCTCCACCCAGGTGTATAAATGGGTACTGGTGACATACTACTGGCGGTAGCCCTGAGATGGACTAGAATCCCATTGAGGGGGGAGTAGCAATACTTTCAGTTGCTTCATGCTACAGGAACTGGGATAAGCTGCGGCTGTGAGGGCCTCCTTGGCTCGTGTGCGACTCACTAGCATCATAATCGTTATCATTATCATTGTATTTTTTTTTCGGAACCTAACGTACCTCTGCTCCACGATATAAGTAGTCCGCATTTCCCTCCAGTTTGTCCTTTTGACCTTCGAAAGTTGAATTATTCAGCTCACATTTGTATTTCCCATGGTCGCTTGCCCCTTTCTTCAAGTTGTAACTAACACAGTTAGGTTCCATGTAGCACAGCGTCTCACAAAAATCATTGTCCATGACTTCAACAGTGCGAATCACGTGGTTTTTCAGGTCAGGCTTGAACTCCAGCTGACGACAATTGTCTGAGAAAAAGAGAAAAATAGCGTTGAAAACAGAGATGAGACTTATATCAATCAGGAAAGGAGTATAAAAGAGTTGCACGGCTACCTGGTTAAAAAAAATTGTTTTTAAATTAAACGTAATGTTGGAATACTAGCTAAAGAAGCTCATTACTCTGAGTTCTCTTTGTTGATATCCAGGATATTTTCATTTGCAGAAAAAAAATTGAGTAAATTAAAGCAGCTGATGAATTTTTTTGCTATGTGCAGGGTGTCTGAGAAAACACACAAGTTGTTCCACTTAGACATTAATGGGTCGTATCTTTTGTGGTTTATGTTAATTTTCCAATTAGCTGTAAGAAAATCTTTATATTGGTTATTTAGAGGAATACTATTTATTATTCAAGTTGATTCGACAGGTTCTTTTGGCATAATATTCTGTTAATGTTAGGTGTTGTTTTTATGGTTGCATTCCCTGTTATTATTTCAAACGTGGATTTTTAATCTAAAAAGCCATAATAAACAATTTCTCAGTTTTCTCAGTTGGGAAACCGTCGATACCACTGGAAAGTCTTCAGGTCACAACAAAGTATTCTCTTGTTGTATATCACCAGATTCGCATAAGGACCCATTTTTAAATAGCACCTGCCACCTGCTCAGAGTTTCCGTTAACAATGATTTGTCGCCCTACTCGTTTTGTTTTCCCCAATCATTGCAAAAAACTATGATTTCTGATGTGAGACAAATTTGGCAGAAGAGAAAAATTACTGCTTATGACTTCATCTGGTTTAAGATTTTTGCACTTTTATTAATTATTGCAATTTTGGCAGTCAATTCTAACGCAATTAAATTGCACAACAAGATTTTCGTCATCGCTTTTTAACTCAAGATATACTTCAATAGACTTAATTAACAGGGGGTGTATCTCAAAAAGACTCAGTCTATTTGTCATTTTAATAATTTGTTCTCTCAATCTTACTCAGTCAGTTGAACATCGTACTTAATTTCTCCAGCTAACTATTTCCACTTTTTCTTTGACTTAAATCGAAAATAGTCTATATATTACAGCCCTCATAATAAATTTATACTATACACTTTGAACACGTTTCGTGCTATATGCTTGCTGCAAACCTCATTAATTTCTGGCGTGTATTAAAGCTTTCTTTTAATGAACAGAGCACTCTACGACATGCCAACTTTACGGTAACTAAAATCAGTAGTAGTATTTTCTTTCTATCGGACAATTGCTACTTTTAAATGACCATGACACGGCCCATAAAATAGTGCACCAACCTTTTGAACTGCAGGTTTGTCCGTGGATCGAAGAAAGCAATTCAAATGAAATCCACGAGATAAAAGCAGAAAACATGTTGGCCATTGGCTCACGCAATCCGTGATACTTTGTCAATATTTTTTTCGTGTGTTGACGAAAAGGTCCGCAATTTTAATACTGACTTTCAAATGGTAAGCAACTGCACCAATAAACGCTTTCAAAAGCAATATCAGGTCAGCTTTTAGCCAATAAACATTAGATCTGTTGACACAAGTCACAACCATTTGTTAAACTTCCATTAATTTAAAACTTCCGTTTATCAAATGACCTAGAGAACAGAACCCTTACTTAAATTAACTTTGCAAACTATTTCTCTACGGGCCTTATGATGGAAAAAATTTTTGTGGCCGGAGTCTTATATTTACCGTTATATTGCGTGTTTCATATTTTTATATTTTTAAAAGATATCACGAATCCAAGCTCAGTATTTCAGGAGAAGCCTTTAGATAGCAATATACATAATTGTTCATTATAGCTCATCTAAACGCCCGTCTCTCTAAGCCAAGATAGGGTCCACAAGGTTCTGGTCGTTGTGCGATGGCTACTGGTTCAGATGGACCCAAGGCTCTGGGGATGAGTGCGAAATAACCGACGCCAAGCAAAGTCATTGACAAGGACATAAACCACAACCATCGTATGCTTTTTGTCATAGCAGAGCACCATTGCTAAGCAAATTTGGTAACTTATCGATCCGAAAAATTTTGGTTGTGACGTCAACATTCGCCTGTACGCCCGCCCGTACAGACTCTGAGGGAGGGGAGGGGGGAGTTCCAAGATAACCCGACCGGGGTGGAGAATGCCATATTTTCTTGGCGTAATTTTTTTCTTGTCTAGTCGCGTACTGCTTTAATTTTGGGCAACTGGCGTTTTTCTTGGCGGGAAGTCGCATGACAGCCGTTGCTTTTGAAAAAGAGGTATTTTAAAGCTTAGCTTGTTTAGCACAACAATTCAGTTGGACAGAAGTGAGGTTTAGAACTTGAGGAAAAAATATCAAATATCTATAAATGGGAAGAAACAGTTCAACAGAGTACTCAGTTGTCTTTGTGGTAGAAAGCAAAAAGTTCAAGTTACTAAGACTTCATCTTTGTTGTCGGTTCCGTGCCGCGAACTCGGTCAAGTCAACGCTTGAGTTCGCAGTAATCCACGAGGGAGGACAGTTTATGTTTTCATTCTTTTCCTTTCTTTTCTTTCTCTCTTTTTTATTGGTTATTGCTTGTAAAAATAAGTTAGTTTCAGCAATAAAAGGGGGCTCCGCTTTTAGGCTTGGCTAAATCTATATATTAATAACATGTGATCATACAGACAAGTTACCCTTTTACAAAGCATCTTTTGCTTCAGCTTAACTTTGCATCAAGATATTTGACGCTGCTGATCGAGGCTCAAATGCTCCAAGAACGAACAAATTTGACTCAAACCCGCAAACACTATTGTTTCACTGATGACGAGTTTATGGACATCACAAAAATGCGTCACATCTTAAACCTTACACAGAGCACGACCTTAACATGCACCTAACTGTCTACGACATACTCTGGTGTTACAACGCCGTTCCTCTCTTGGGAATAGGGAAAATCTGACGAACACACGGAAGCACACAGAAATAACCAAATGATTGTGCTGACGTGGTGCCAAGTGCCCACTGAATTTCATGGTTGCTACGACAACCACAAAGTTAAGATAAAAAAGTAGTGGTTCCAACTAGCTCATTCTTGCCGGCAAAAGCCTTAAACCATTCTACCCGATTGGATGGTGTGTAAGTTGTCTGCTCAACTCAGCAACATCGTAAACAATGTCGGTATTTCGCTAGACTGCAACAAAAATTAATTCCAGTTATTCGCTTGACGCTGTCCTGTCGGTCACTCCGTACAAGGCGTCTACTTGAGGTCGATTCTTTTCACTTGTCAAAACAGTTTGTGAACGACAGTCCGAGAGTATTTTTGCGTTAGTCGTTTTGGTGTGCAGGCCGCGCGGTCTTTTGCTGTATTGCCAATTTTTAAATTTTTTAAAAAAGACATCACCACCACATTTTACCTCGTGGGATACCGCTGGATATGTATACACAAAATTTTTATAGATCACTCTAAACTCCCGTCCCTCTAAGCCAACTGTTATGAGGACCACAAGGACCTGGTCCTCGTGCGCAATCCCAGCTACTGGCTCAGATGGACGCGCGGCTCTGGGGACGAGTGCCACATCACCTGCAGTAAGCAGATCAAGCCCAAGGACAAAACCACAACCAACGCACACTTTTTGTTTACCCATATATGTCTACGACATACCCTGATGTTACAGCGACTTAATTTCTTAAAAATAGCAGAAATCTGACGAACATCAACGAAACCACCCGGAAGCACACGGAAATAACCAAATGATTATGGTCACGTGGCGCCAAGTGTCCGCTGAATCTCCTGGTTGCTACGACAACCACGAAATAACAAAGTAGGGGTTCCAATCAGCTCATTTTTGCCGGCAAAAGCCTTAAACCATTCTAGATTCTACCCGATTCGATGGTGTGAAAATTGTATATCAAACTCGGCAACATTGTGAACATTGCCGGTATTTCGCTAGACTGCAACAAAAATTAATGCCAGTTATCCGCTTGAGTCTGTCCTGTCGGTCGTTACGTACACTGCACTTGCGGTCGATTCTTTTCACTTGCCAAAAGTGTTAGTGAATGACAGTCTGCGAGTATTTTTCACGTGAGCTGTTCTGGCGGGTAGGCCACGCCGTCTTTTAACAAAATGTCTGAAGTGAACGTGAACGATGGAGAATGAGACTGGGAGAGAGGCTGAAAATACCACTGCATGTTTTTTTTTTAATTCAATCGGCACTGAGATTTAACTTGAGAAGGAATCCATCAGGAAATTGAGTAATCAGCGGACAAAAACCTTGTACCAGAATAAGTTAAAGTTTATCGCATTCTTTTTTACACTTTTTAAGAGCTATAGACGTAATTAGTAATCTGTAATAACACCAAAGACAATTTCTTATGGGAACCCGTGAAATTAAATTTCAGATTTCATAGGAATTGTGTAAACATGGGTAAAATAGGTAAATTTTTATGCGTAAGATTTCATTTTGTGAAATTTGAAATTTATTTTCTCGGGCTCCCATAAGAAATTGTCTTTGGGGTTATTACAGATAACAAATTACATCCATAGCTCTCAAAAAATGTAAAAAAGAATGCGATATGCTTTAAATTATTCTGGTACAAGATTTTTGTCCACTGAAAATTAAAATTACTCAATGTCCTAATGGATTCCGTCTTAATTTTTTTTTATACGAAGGAAACCGATACTTACTTGATGAGTATGATGGCATAGATTTTTGTGAATTTTTTTAAACTGTTTTGCGAACTGCAAAATATGACCTCAAACAGATAAAGCTCAGGAATCACTTCAGAAAAACGTTTTTTTTTTTTCAAAAAAATAAAATTTTTGCAACGCTCCAGAACAGAAATTGCACAATGAATGTCATTGCTTATTATATTATTCTCGTGATAAACAAACATGATCATTAACGAAATTACTCCATCTAAAGAGTTTTTATTTGAACAGCGATACTTAGAACTACATCCACAGACCAAAGGTTAGAAATACACAACCTGAGTTATATCTAATGGGATTTATGTTCTGTTTAAATTTTTAACTATTCGTGCCAGACTTCCCCGTATTTAGTTTGCCTATATTTATCTGTGTTTTCACACGTTTCTAATTCTAGATTTTTTATATTCGATTTCAAAACGGTCCCTTTGTATCACAGGCGTCCCAAACTCACGATTCGAGAAATCGATCGAATAAATGATTTATGTACTCACCTTTCTTGATTTCTGCTGCCCTTTTGGGCTATTTCATCGTTTTGGGGGGCTACGAAAAAAACCTCAACCCCCCCCCCCCCCAAAACGATGAAATCGCCCAAAAGGACAATAGAAATCAAGAAAGGTGAGTACATTTTCTTTATTTTATTGAAAAGAAGGTAAAATTTTATTTCGTCGAGCGCTTTTATTCCACGTTATTTTAAACTTTATACAAAGTCTTGTAGAACGCTTAAATTTCCAACGGCCTAAATTGTAACACAACACCGCGCACTTCACGTAGTCACGTCCCACTCAATACGCTTACATAAATCACTCATACGCTTACATAAATCATTCATACGCTTACATAAATCATTTATTCGATCGATTTCTCGAATCGTGAGTTTGGGACGCCTGTGTTTGTATTCGAAAATATAGACAATTAATTTTCAATGGTCTCAAACAGCGTAGCCTACACCAGAAATTGGCTTGCGTGATTTACAGAGGGACTACAAGGTGCGTAGCTATCAGATAGACAAGAAAGCCCATTGGGCATTTTAACCGGCCATTCTGACCCTCCTCACCCCTAGGATTCACAAATGTTAGTGCGATCCTCTGATTATACGAACCGGCGTGACGAAAAGTGTGATTGTGTGACACAATATTTTGACTATAACGTTACGGGATGACGTAATGTTTAAACTGATGACTCAGCTTATCTTTCTTATCGCTTTTATTTTTGCTGAAAAACGCAAATTCACTCAAACGTTGATGTCGATATAAATTCGTCCACAACTGAGAATGCTCACTCCGGGACGACGAAGTATTTACTGTTGTGCCTAGACCTTAAATACAAACAGTGAACATAGCAGTAGAATCAAAATATAACGTTTGATAAACACGAGCTCGAGCAGATCGTCAGAGTATGGGGCACGTCAAGGCATATGTCATGACGTGATGTTTAAATCCGATTTGCTAACCCGGGAATCCCCTTGCAAAAGTAAACAAGCGAGCGAGGACGAAAGTCGCCCACGTCTTTGAAAGCTAAAGCGCCTGTCGAGCCGCAATCGATTTCGCGCTCACTCGCTTGTTTTTCTTTTCCTTCACTATCTCTGAACGGAAAGAGAGACTGCTCGTAGCTTTTAGCGAACACCACACACAAACTACACAAATCCTTCGATAATATTCAGATATTTTCGTTCTTTCAACACCTGCCTTATAAATTGATCTCCTTATTAATGACGATTCCTTCGTATCAACTTGTCGCCTCAAATAAACACTCATCTCTCTCATACTAAAACCAATTCCTTCTCTTCCTCGCCCACGCCGGCAAAACGCAACTGTCCTTTTTGTCCGCTGCGAAATACAAGTTAGCCAATCACAAACCTTACAATCCACTTCGCAAACCACCCCCCCCCCCCCCATAAAACACCAAGGGAAACCGCCTCTCACGCAGCACAATATTACACCGCTCCTATACAAAACGCAACTTTCAAAGCAAATCACATTCACAGAAGCGTGATATGTTCCCGACATTCACAAATCCTTCTGACTCCCACATTTTTACACCCCTCAAAATGTCAATCCCAATAAAAAAAACTCCTGCGCTAAAAAAATTTTCACCATAACCACTAACTAGATCAGACAACACAGCCAATTTTGCATTCAATCCTATTAGCTCCTTTACTCAATTGCGCATGCGTTATACAAGACAAATACAAAAAACCCCAAACTTAGGGTGCGTTTCTTTGGGAAAATCCAAATCCGGATTCTTGTATCCAAAAACGGATTTTGCGTTTCTTTACCTAAATCCGAAAATGGATTAATCACGGATTAGTGATCTGAAGAATCCATACTCCGAGTGGATACATCAGATCAAATCTAAATCCGGATTTTTAGGATTCATGATCCGTGCGTTTCTTTGGGGGACGGATCCGAAAATAGTACATCTGTCAAGCGGTCTTCCATGCAAATTTACTGGTCTCGCCATATTTTCTCTCGATCTTGCGTGACAAAACATTCGATCGTGAAAAAGAAAATTCATGTGATTATTCCGTTCCGTATATTTGAAACGTTTTCTCCAAAAGTACAGACAGAAGCATTGGCACGTCAGGATAACTTCATTTGGGTACCATTTTTGTAATTCAGGGACCAGATTTTGCTAACTGAGAACGCAAATAGCAAGTTCACTTGAACTACTGCAGATACTGTCCTTGTTTATATTTATAAATTATTTGTATCCCATTCTAGTTGAATTCTAGGGCAGTACGAGAGAAATATCGTCGTGATATATATATTGCGTGCCTCCAGCCTGTCTTGTCATGACAAAATAATCCTTTTTCGGATTTTGCATTTCTTTGGTGTCGAAGAATCCATATGATCTGGGATCACAAATCCGTTTTCGGATTCTCCCAAAGAAACGCACCCTTAAACAACCTTTCGTCGTTCATATCTTAAATACTGTAAATTGAAAGACAAAAACATAGGAAGGTAACATTCAGAAGACTTATATGCGCATGCGTCTTATATAAGACAGTACCGCTCTTGAGTACCCGTTCCACAAGCTTTACAGCACTTTCTTCGTATGTTAAACCAACTTGCTTTCAGGAAAAACCGTGTTCATTTTATAAATCGGCGGTCGCCATCATGGCGACGACCGGTTAAAAATATACTTGGCAGTTAAATGTCCACCAAAAGAGACCTTGGATCCCTTTCTGGAAACCTTTTTTATCTTTTAATCTACTGACGATAATTTTTCGTGCAAACTTGCCGACGATTTGCTTTCAAAATCATTGTTTTAGAAGAATGTTGGGACCATAAAAGAGTTTGTGAGTTCCGTGAGTTATCAGGAGTTTACAAAATGCTAATTTATGAAACTCCTGATAACTCACCGGACTCACAAAATCTTTGACAACTTACAATATGACATTATTATGGTTATGGACAGTTCCTCTAAGGGATTGACTTATAACATAAAGGAAACCTCACACCTGAAACGTATTCAACGCAATCGCTAAAATCACTTTCATGCACACATCCTCGGTTTCTTTTTATTGCACAAATATGTATCCCATGGCTTTAATGTGTTGCTCTCCGTTATCTGCACCAAGGCTATCAGGAGCTTCGTTTCCACAAGTGGTGGAGTTACCGACGTACCCAGCAGTGCCAAACCCGATTCTGGAGTCACAAGAAGAGCATTCGTTTTGATTGTTGCAAACGAAGCCAATTCTTGCTTTGGAGGCATCCTTCTCTGTACACACAACATTAAACCCTTCCTTTTTACAGTTTGCCTGCAAGGAAGCCTGTGACCCAATCAGCGTCTTCCACGTGTTACGACCCAGGGAGGTGGCGCGGTACTTCCTGTCAGCGATCAATGAATACAAAGAGTTGGCGTGCTCATTAATGACGATAAATTTGATCTGATTGTCGATTTTCATACGGAGGCAGATCTTGGAGAAGGATGCGTTCCAATAGGTCGGAAGCTTGGTTTCTGCTGCGTTCATCTCAGTCTTCCCTCCTGCAAGGTTGAAGTCGCTGGTGTCTGTCCAGAGTTCGGAATGAAAATGGAAGGTTGACTGCGTTAAAAAAAATGACAGGATCGTAAATGGAAGTAATTAATTCTGAAAATATACGTAATAGTTCTGCCAGAGCAACGTCCAGCGAAGAACAGCCCCCATATAATGACCCATCAAAGCTCGGTTGCTCAAAGCTAACTCAGAATTAGCAATCTCCAATTCACAGTCAGAAAATGGTGACAACACATTGTCGCATTTGTAAAAAAAGACTTGGAACTGAACAATTATTTCCGAAATCTGAGTTTTCTAACAAGTAAACAACCTCTTTTGGGATTCTCACAAACGCACCACAGTAGCTAATGCTGAAAAGCTTGTAGTTTAACTTAACAGAACTTGTTCACAGACCCCATAATAGGGTGAATTTTGTATTTAACTCTGATTAAGTTAAAGCTTTGTTATGCTACGGAGGGGTTTGTTTTAAACTATTGTCCTTGTTTTGTTTGTCTACAGATGAATCAGTTTAATAACAAAACAGTGTGCCTGGGTGAACATACCACTCTTACAGGGCGCTTCAACAAAGTGACGAAATAATAATTATAGCAGTACCTTATTGCCATTGATCTTCATGACCAGTGTCCATCCGCCACCTCCGCATCTTCCATTTTCAGCAGTGGCTAATAACGGTCATGTGACAGTAAACGTTGATAGCTTGATTCCCTACTATCAATGGGTAGGCTTTGCTTACGCTGGATCTGAGTAATTTTAAAATAATGTTCAAATTTCAAGAATGAACCCGTTCCCGGTCAAAAGAGCCTTTAAATATTTTAACTACTCATCCATCATCAGAAACTAATTATCCAATGACAAAACCCTGAGAATAAGCTAAACGTTAGGGGAGAAGGCTAGGGGGACGAGGGAGGGGGGGCTCCAAACCTCCTTAACCCTCTCCCATGCCAAGAACTCCCACTGAATTTATGAAGTCAAGTTATAGAGTCTGTGTGTTCACACAAGGCAAAAGGTGCTACTTACATCTTCCTGTCATAGATTTCCTTTGCATGATTTAACTGCATTACAAAATAAAGATAAAATGAGCAATTTTAATGACACAACAGCATGGCGGCGCTCATGCTCATGCCATGTTGAGTGAAAAAGAAACCACAGGCATGCAAGTGCAACTTATGTACATGGTGGATATCGCTATGACCTTTTTTTCCTGCTTTTTAGTTGGTTGATAATTTTTCTAGGGTTCAGTTTTCAAATGTATCTACATCAATTCGTGGAATTTATTCTTACTATTTCTTGCTGTTTAGATGTTGGCCTGTCCCAGGCCCCTTAGACAATGTGGAAGACAAGCGGAGTGAGAAAGCATTACTGCAAAACAGAAAGAGTTGGTTATATAACCACGTGACTGAAAAAGAAAGACCTAGACTACGAGTATTCGGTTTTTCCCCTTAATGGTAGTCAAACTAAATGAACACGTTATAGCATGACCGAAGATCGTCTTCCGTCTGGTCAAACCGCCTCCCTATCGGTACATGGCATTTGTACACGGCAGCCGATTTTCGCACCCACTCGCGTGATATTTTTGCTCGACTACCTCTGAGTAGACGGATCGATAGCGCCCCACGCAGTCGTTTTTAGGAAAGTCGTTTTACCCTCCTCCTCTAAAATTGACTGCGCAAGAGGCTTAAGGATGGACTGCTCGTAGTTAAGATTTAGAGAAATCAACTCCTACAAAATTTCCAGTTTCCATCTGCCATTTGTTTGAGGGCACCTGCATAAATCTAAATGCCTCTACTGATATGCTGATCAAGCATGTCTTAAACTTAAACTGTAGGTCTCTAACATCTGTTTCGGTGAAATACTTCTTGCTAAGACTCCTTTAAAAGTTGAAAAGATGGCAAAAACTTTATAATTACCTGCTTTGCAGTCACGTCCATTTCCATAATATCCCGTATTACAAGTACAGTTGTAAGATCCCTTTGTATTACTGCACATAGCGTCAGCACTGCACTTGTGTGAACATTTAGCACATTCATCAATATCTGAAAATGGGCGAACAAGACCTTTAAATCTGCTACTTAACTCTGCAAGTAAGATTAAAGATTTCTTTTCCCAAAAAAAATTTATTAAGATCCAGACCTGTAGGTTTCCTCTGGCAATTCGTCCGTACCGGTGAAAACCCGGACTACAAGTGCAGTTGTATGTGAACCCTAAGTGTTATTAAACGCAGCATCAGCATTGAACTTGTTTGACCGTTTAGCTCATCCTTCGCGTAAAATTTCAATAATTGATAAATTAATAAGAAATTAATTTTTTCTTTATTTTTTCTTATGTTTATTATTTTTTATTTTTATCGAAAAAAAATTGGGGGGGGGGGTGGCCAACAGGGTAGCCCATAGGGTAGCCCATAAGGTAGCCCATAGGGTAGCCCATGGGCTGGCCCATGGGCCCGGGCCCAGGTTTTGTCCACACCCGAAGAAGATCACTGAATGTGGTCGAAATATAGGTGTACCAGGAATTTGCCGTGTTTCGTCGTCATTTGTGTTTAATTTATATTGTTTTCTATGAGGACGGGAGAAGGAGATGCTTGTGACAAGTTTATATATATATATATATATATATATATATATATATATATACACCCGTTTTCAAAAACATTGCAACTTGAAAAATATATATACATATATACATCTTTTGTCTTCACAACGCGAAAACAAAAGAATAAAAATGAAAAAAAAAGACATATATATATATATGTATATATATTTTTCAAGTTGCAATGTTTTTGAAAACATTATATATATATATATATATATATATATATATATATAATATATATATATATAAACAATATATAAACAATATATAAACAATATATAAACAATATATATATATATTTTCTAATTAATGGCTTTGTACCTGCGTAACATACTCATCAGTCCAGACAACTGTAGGTTCCTTTTATTAATGGATGGATCTCTATTGGCTAAAACTGACATCAAAACGTAAGTGCCAAACTTTATATTGCAGATCAGTTTACTAGATAATGATTCACAGGGCCTGCAGCTTATATTGGAGTATAGGTAGCAGAAGATATGTTCCACTTTCGCGAGACGTGTGGCAACATGTTGTTTGCTTTTATCTTGCGGGTTTCATTGGAGTTGTTCTCTCCAATTCATGGCCAAACGTGTAGCTCTAAAGGTTAGTACAGCATTTTAGTTCTCTCTATCTCTAACTATAACAAGTGGCTATTTTTAAAGAGCAGTGACACGGCATTAACTAATGGATTCTGAAAAAAAGCAAATAACAAAAACAAGCGTCGAAAGTTTGGACAAGCTGTATACTAGCAGATTCACTTCTCCATATTAAAAAAATTATGGAGCAAACAGTGAACTTGAAAATAACCAGCCCCAAAAGTTCTTACTTTTGGCAGGTGGCCTTGTGATATTTTGGGTATTTTAGGTCTTTCAAGTGTTCTGTTTTTTTTTTTCCCAAAAAGTTGTCTAATAGTTGTGTAGAAAATTTTTTTTTCGACTCCTTAAGTTGGATCTTCTTATCGAAAAAATCTTCTTTCGTCTATGGACGTCCCAACTTTTTGGCAGGTGGCTTTTGGATAATTTGTCATAATAGTGTTAACTCATTTGAATACAGAAAGACACCAACGGATGCTTTACTGTGACAAGATGGTTGTTTTTTTTGTTGGTTTTGTTTACTTTGTGCAACAAAGTGTATATACATCTTATTCGATGGTTTAACATATAATACGCGCGGATATTTTGCGAGTTGGGTAGTATTTTTCCGAGCCCCGAGGGGGCTCGAAAAAATACGACCAATGAGCAAAATGTCCGCGCGTATTATATGTTAAGCCATCGAAAAAGAGATTTATTATTCCACTTGAAAAAAATCACCTGGATTTTGCAGTGCAATACATAATTTTGCTGTGTAATACCGTGGCATATTTTGTGCGTTCTCTTGACCTTATATGGTAAAATGGCGCGAGAGCGGAATTATAATATATTTTATTCTGAGTTTCCCTAAATAACATTACAATATCTCTTCCTTCTGGCCTGATCCAATTAGTTTGAAACTGTACATGTTTAAAAATGTTTAGAAAAGAAAGTTATAACGTCCTACTGAATTTTCCTCTGCACCTTAAACATTAATTTTTTCGGATAGTTTAGAGCAAACAGTGACCTTGAGCTGAGCTGAAACAGCGAGAGCTCCGGGGTGGACTGCAAATTTACCTTGAGCGAAAACAGTAACTTTTGGCAGGTGGCTTGGTATATTAGGTCTTTGTTTATTGCATAAACACTTGCCGAACGGATGCTATATTGTGGCCGAATGACTGTTTTTGTTTGTTTTTGTTTGTGTTTTATAATAATTTCTATTCCCGACAGTTATTTTCAAGTTATGATTGGCAAATACTGCTCTAAACGTTTCAGAAGTTCAAGATCTTAATTTATTTAAGTCAAACGGGAAAAATGTGTTTGGGCGAGCCTTTAAAATGATGTTTTTATCTCCAAAGCATACTTTAGTGGACTGAACGGACATTTTTGACTTGAAGTATTATCTTGATTAAGAAAACAAACAAACCAACAAAGAAAAACAAAACACAAAACAAAACATAATTAATAAGCTGTTTGCAGCCCTCCCCCTCCCCCCCCCCCCCACAACAAAATACTTGCTTGACGTTAACGAATCAGTGGCAACGCGAAAAAGTACCTCTAAAGCATTTAAATGAAAGCTGATCGAACACAACTAACTGATGAGACTCCTGATCTGAGCTTGAAAAAAAATTGGACTTAGAACGTCTAGAAGCAGTACTCTGTTTTCGTTTAGTTTCGAACACATCTCCGTTTACAATGTTCTTTCTCTCTCTCCTTTTTCTTAGACAATTGCCGCCAGCTGGAATTCAGGACCGACCACACATTTGATGGAAAACGCCTGAAAAACCACGTGATTTGGACTGTTGACGTCATGGACGGTGATTTCTGTGAGACTGTATGCTACATGGAACCCAACTGTGTTAGTTACAACTTGAAAAAAGAGGGGAGTAAAAATGGAAAATACAAATGCGAATTGAATAATTCAACCTTCGAAGGACAAGAGGACAAACTGGAAAGGAATTCACAGTTTATATACCGTGGAGCAAAGGTACGTGAAGTTTTAATAACAAAGTTCAAATCCGGTAAACAAACAAACAAAGACAGAAAAAAAGAGTCAGAATGGCAAGTGAAAATGGTATAAAACAAATGGGAAATGGATAATTCAACTTTCGAAGGACAATAGGACAAACTGGAGAAAAAGTCAGAATATTTGTACCGTGGAGAAAAAGTATAGTTCAAAACTAAAAATGACGTAACTTAAGCTTACGTACTGGCTGATTGGATGACTGACTTAATGAATGAATGAATGAATCAATGAAAGAATGAATGAATGAATGAATGAATGAATGAATGAATGAATGAATGAATGAATGAATGAATGAATGAATGAATGAATGAATGAATGAATGAATGAATGAATGAATGAATGAACGAGTGAGTAAGTGAATGAGTGAGTGAGTGAGTGAGTGAGTGAGCGAGTGAGTGAGTGAGTGAGTGAGTGAGTGACGAAGGAACGAACGAATGAATGAATGAATAAATGAATGAATGAATAAATGAATGAATGAATGAATGAATGAATGAATGAATGAATGAATGAATGAATGAATGAATGAATAAATGGATGGATGGATGGATGGATGGATGAATGGATGGATGGATGAATCAAATACAGCTATAGACCTTCATCATAGATTTTCCAGACTTCCCATTGGTAAAAACGGCAAAGCACCAGCGTCTTCTAGCCTTCAGCCAGTTGCTTTTGTAGCAAGATACCGACAAAGTGTAAACGGGTTGTCGCAGTACTAATTAACGGTTTCTGGTTCTGTCTTAGAACGCCTGTGTGAAGAAACCTTGCAAAAACAACGCAACTTGTCAAACCGGTTTTACTGACAAAAGGTATCGCTGTTTGTGTACTGCTGGATTTGAGGGAGAACATTGCACGAACGGTACGGTAATAAATCTTTCAATCACAAGCTCAAAATACCAATTCCTTTCATTCACGGTCTCAAAGGACCACTGAACTCTTTTAGTAAACATGTAAAATCTTAAAGGATCAATTTTTAGCCGACCTCTGTCACTAATTTCCTCAAAAACTTTTAAATCTGCCAGACAGTTAGGGGCTCCTCTACAAGGCTGCAAAGTTTTAAAAATCTATTTTGTTATTTGCTAACGTTTCACCTAGTTTCCTCTTTTCTGTTTCCCTTGGAATCTGTCCTCATGGAATTTGAACGTTTATAACTTTTTTCTAATTCTTAAGCAAAAGCTACTGACCTTTTCTACTTTTCCTGAAATTTATCAACGAAAAATTAGTCTTGACATGTAACTTAGAATGGAGTTTGACTTTACCAATTTTCCTCTGAGAATTTAGATTTTTCCAGTTTCTTAATGAAAAAATTTATGTTAAACTTTCTTGCGACAATGTTCACATTAAGTTACATTTTTTGGGATCAACTTCAATGGTTCTCTAACTATAGAAAACAAACAATAAATCAAGATGATATAAATCCAAGTTGGCCGCAGTTGGAAAATGTGACATAATTCAACGTCATATGACGTCATCACAGATACCCTCCAAGTCTACATGCCCTTGAAGTTCACTGGTCTGAATAGTCCTAAGTATGCTCGTCTTGACGCTCGTCTTCGTTGTATGGAAACTACAATTCAACCCGCAGTTTATCTTATTAACCCCATTCTTCTAAGTTGAAAACACGATTTACAAGACCTAGCAAAAAAGATTTTGAGAGAAAAACCCTGTTCTTGCGATAAAAACTTTCTTAGCTTTAGTGAACGAGACAATTTTAAGACTCTTTAGTAAGAGGTTTGAGCATAGCAACCATGCATGTCACTGACAGTATTACCTCGTTCTTGGGAGACCAAAAAAGCCCGGTCTGAATAGGGTTAAATAAGCACACAAAATAGCTAAAAAAGAAGACAGCTATTTCTCTTCAGTAAGGTATAAACTGTTTTTCTCTTTATTTTGTGACGCAGCCGTTACATCGTGCAAGCAAATTTATGACAAGAAGATGTAAGTAACAAACATTTATCAGTAGAGCAGGATATATACAATATTATTGACTCAGAAATAATTACCATGCAAAAGAGTCTGTTAATATAAATTTCCTTTTTGTATTGATTAATTTTTTTATGTGATTTGCTTTCACATATTCATCTTTCACAGGTACAACACGAACTCGCACACTGACCAGATCCCAGCTAGCTTTATAGCTCAGCTGTTAAGAGCTCTGTAAAGGATACAAATCCCTTTGAAGCCTACATCTTTTTCAGGTTTTCTTTCCGCAACTCCTTTATAGATAATTAGTTGTTTACGTAACTGCGACGTCTTCCCTGTACAGTAACTACGAAATTGCCTTAGCCTCCTGATTGGTAGCCTCTAATGCAGACATTCTAAATCTAAATCTTAACCTAAATCTTATACTGTGCAAATCTCCCTCATGGGATATATGTTCACAGGGAACGGTTCTTTGGGCTCGTCAAACATTATTGCGTGGAAAGCACAAAGGACGCCTGCATTGCAGCCTATCGATTGGTAGCTTACCCAGTTCACAGTATTGTGTCAGAATTAACTCTTAGGCCTAATCAGCTACAGTTATGACCTTTCCTGTTTTTAGTTCTCGTGAAAGCCAAGCCTACCCACTAATCGTAGGGAGTCTACCTATCAACGTTTACTGTCACATGACCATGGCAAACACCGGAAATGGAGCATGCGGAGATGGCGGATGGACGCTTGTCATGAAGATTGATGGAAATAAGGTGCTGCCAAACTATACGAATGTTATGTATTCTTGGAACGGCAGAGGCATCATTGATATTATTACACTATATAATCATATGTCATTGGGAAGGTGTCGACCGGGCACTTAATTATCTCCACGTCGTTTAGCACTAGATTGAATCGAATATAGGTCAAGTTAAAAGGAAACTAATTTATATCATCTTAACCAATAAAGCTTTTGAATCACAATTCAGAGGAATTAGGGACAACTGCTTGGGTTGAAACAGACAATAAACGTTTTTTTAACTGTGAGCAATTAACCATCCTAAGTGATCTCTTTTTATTTTTACTAGTTGTTTTCATTTTTTGTTGTCTACACACAGCGAACATTCCATTACGATTCCAGTCTTTGGGGCAACAAAGAAACCGTCAACCTCACAGGAGGGGAGACTGGGTTTGACACACAAGAGACCAAGTTGCCGACCTACTGGAACACACCCTTCTCCAAGATCTGCCTCGGCATGAAGATCGGCCAGCAGATCAAGTTTATTGTCATAAAACAGCACGCTGATTCGCTGCACTCACTGATTGCTGACGGGCAATACCGCGCCACCTCACTGGGTCGTAGCACGTGGAAGAGGCTCATTGGTACCCAAGCGTCCTTGCAGTATAGCTGCAACAGGGAAGGATTTAACGCTATGTCTGGCCAAAGTGGATATTCCAAAGCAAGAGTTGGTATCCTCAGTAACCAGGAAAACGACTGCACTACGTGTGACTCCAGAATCGGGTTTGGTACCGGAGGAGCTCATGATAACTCCAACACATGTGGCAATTACGCTTGCTGTGGTGGAGATAAAGGAGACAAAAATATCAAAGCAATGGGATACATCTTTGTGCAGTGAGAGAGAACTCAATTTCACATTGTGTTAATTAGATAAAATATATTTTGATAGCATTCCTTAATTAAGTAAAGTGTTTAACCTCAAAATGTTAAATAAATAATTTAAAAGACTCGCAGCGGCACGACTCTTAAAAACCGTTCAAGTTATGGGCGTATTAACACTCGCTGTTCTAAAGAACACCTGGAAAGAAGCAACTGTAACGTTGATACAGTAGTTATGGACTGAAGAATTAAAATAATTTTCACCAATACTCTTTTGTTGACAATGTACCTTCTCTCTGCATTGTTCGGAACTTCTTTCTTGTTGTCTCATCGTAGGCGAATGTCATGACCGCGAATCAGCAGTTGCTCACAGCTAGAAGTTCGTTTCCTTAGGGGCACTAAATTAAATTAATTGGGTTCCATGTAAAGTTATCAAACATACTGTATTTTGCTCGAGTAAATGGGAATGAGTAGCGAAACCATCCGTTTGAGCAGCTACTGAAATTCTCGAGTACCGTACCGTTTTTCATCATCATCATCATCATCATCATCATCATCATCATCATCATCATCATCATCATCATCATCATCGTCATCATCATCGTCATCGTCATCTTTTCTCCTCGTGCTGAAAGGGATATAAGGCCGTCGTGCCGTTTTTAGCGCGGATAAATTGGGTTTTTTAAGTAATAGATAAAATATGAGGGGGAGTCCTTTATGGGCATTTAAAACGGCGAGCCGTTTTAAAACCCATAAAGGTCGGACGCGAATATTTTATCGTGTGAAATGAAACCGTGACTATAGACTGTGTTTGTCATGTTAATCACGTGGGCGTGGAGTTGTCCCATAGGAGTTTGAAACCGTGACTATAGATTGTGTTTGTCATGTTAATCACGTGGGCGTGGAGTTGTCCCATAAGAATTTGGAAATATTCATCACTGAATCTAGCAATTCATTTTCATATACCTTTTGTAATAGAAACATGGCTGGTCGGTTTCACTCTCCAGAGTAAAGAAGAAGAGACCAGTCTAGTGTCGGAAGCCACTCCGAAAGCAACACAATACAACACTAAATGGGTTAGAAAAGTCTTCGAGGAATGGAAGCAGCGACTGCAAAATACATGTGCAGTGTTAGAAGTTGTTGGAGTGGCTGATCTGAAATGCGAAGATGTTCATGATCTGACCGTTTCACTAGAGTACATGTCGGCAAATACGCTAAACTTTTGGTTGAGCAAGTTCGTTTGTGAAGTGGCCAAGCAAAATGGAGAACGCTATCCGCCCAATTCGCTTTATTTGTTAATTTGTGCGATTAACCGTCATTTGATACTGTGATTGATATGACAAACTAGTCACTGATTAATAAACTTTGTACAAATTTACAGGACTCGTCTTTATTAAAGTGAAGCATACTAATTAGGGGAGTTAGAGATCTTTATAAAATTGAATCCTATTGATAATTCTACTAATTCATAATTCATCAACCCCTACCTTTCCCTGCTACCTTTTCAAATCCTCCCCGTGCTTTCAGACAGTTGATTTTTATATTGGGGCATACAGAGGTAAACATGTGACTCAAATACTGCCTGTTGATTGGTCATAATTCTTATGAATTATTTATGAATTTTACAAGCCCATTTAATGTATAAACATTTCCTGCCTTAGTCAGTTAGTCTTGAGCCACGCAGCTAGGTTAAATACTGTCGATTAAGGCTAATGCACAGATCTTATGGAAAGCTTGTTACCCAAGTTAATAACGAAAGAATTAGAAAGCCGTAGCAATCATTTTGAAACCAAGTTTTCGTTTATTACCCCATTGGGCAAACTCCACAATATTTCTCTTGACCCTGGGGCGTGGTGGTTCTTGACCTAAGTCAGTACACCTTTGGACTAATGTCACATAATCGATTACACAAGCTCAGATTCCAATGAACGCAGGACCTCAAACAAGTGGCGGTGGATTTAACGCCTGGAGCGTTGATTTAAAACTTGGTCCGACAGACCCGGCGTCAGTTATTTGAAGTGGTGTTTATTCGAGAAAATGTGGTATATACCTTCAAGGGCATAAAACTATAACAATGACACTTAGAGTGTATAATTTTATATTACGTTTAAAATGTTTGATGATGCCAGCTATAACGTGGGAATTACGCCATGATTTCCGTAAAACTTAATAATAATAATAATGTTTAATACTTCTATAGCGCTTTTTACATTTACATATAAGCCGCTGTTACTTTTTAAATGGATGTCTTTGTACTTGTGTAATTCACCCATCAATCCTGGCAGCTGTAGGATTCTTTAAGTAACCAGCTGGGTTTCTATTGGCTAAAACTAACCCATAAATCTTAGCTGCAAACTTTATATTGCCTCTCAGTTTATTCAGGCTAATGGTTCACATCTCCTGGAGCTTATTATTAGAATGTAGCTAGCAGAGGATCTGTTGCACCTTCGCGAGACGTTTGCCAAAATGTTGTTTGCTTTTATCTTGTGGATTTCATTGGATTTGTTTTCTCTGATTCATGGCCAAACGTGCAGCTCAAAAGGTTAGTACAGCATCTTTGTTTTCTATATCTCTAACTATAACAAGTGGCTATTTTTAAAGAGCAGTGACATGGCATTAACTAATTGACTGAAAAATGCTGTTTGGACAAGCCTTGTACTAGCAGAGTTGATTTTTTGAACGACGTGTAGACAAGGTTGATAAATCTGTTGTCCAAACCAATTTTAAGCGGGGGAAAGCTTGATTCGAACATTTAATTAGACTCTGTGTAGAGATCTACTCAAGAATTTGTTTAAATGATCGTCTCACCGGCTTTAGCGTTCATACGGAAGAGCAGAAACAAAAGATGAGAAAACATGATGAAGTACTAAGTTTTTGTTGAATCACATAAAAATGAAAATGATAGCGAAAAGTGATCAAAACTGTTAATGTAGGGTGTTTAACATTGGCCAATTTTTAAATGGCGAATTGTTAACCTGAATACTGATTACTCTTGACGAATTTAGGCCAAGCGTTTCAGAAAAAAAAAACACCGTAATGAAGTCTTTAGTAGTGTATTTTTATTTCGCGATTATTAATATTAATTCCAAAATTTGAAAGTTGAGTTTAAAGGCGTTGCACAGCAACGTGGTTGCCAAAGCAACGAAACATTTAAGAAATTGCGAAAACCATATCGTTGAAGAAATATCAAAATTAACGCCAGGTAACGTTTCGATGTTTCTCAATTCTCCATATTGGAAAAAGAATATGGAGCAAATAGTGAACTTGAAAATAATCAGCCAAAGTTCGTGAGCCAAAGTTCTTACCTTTGGCAGGTGGCCTTGTGATATTTTGGTCTTTTAGGCCTTTTATTATATTGTTCTGTTTTGTTGTGGTTTCTTTTTCAGAAATGTGTTGACAAACTAATAGTTGTCTACAAAATTTGTGTCCGACTCCTAAAGTTGAATCAGTACCTATCGAATAAAACTTCTTTCGTCCATGGACGTCCCATCTTTTTTGGCAGGTGGCTTTTGGATAATTTGAGATAATTTGTGTACTTATTTGAATAAATAAACGCACAAACGGATGCTTTACTACGACAAAATGGTTGCAGAGTTTTCTAATTTAATTGGCTTTGTTTAATTTGTGCAAAAAAGTGTACTATATTTTATTCTGTTTCTTTAAATGATATCATTTTTTAGCACGGTATTTTTAAAATTCATATATAAAAGTTAAACACTGAAATTCACCATTTTCAGTAGAAAAGATTCAAACTACTTCAACGAGGTCGAGGTGGTAACAGACAAATATATTTAGAAGCCAGTCTTGAGGAATAATAACAATTATACCATTTGCTTATTTTATTTCTCTATAAGCGATGTCAGCTGTAAGCCCAAACCTTGAGAGATTTGATGATGAAATGACATTGACCAAAAAGATGGTAATAAGATATGGAAAACTATCGGCTATAAGCCAGGGCATTTTCGTGTTGGAACAGGCGAGCTTGTTTCCAAAACTGGAAAGTCCTGGTAACGAAAGCTTCCCAAAGGTCATGCGACTACGAAATGTAAACAACAAGACCCTGTAACATCCCAAATGTTTTAGACGAATCAGGAGGCAAGGCTCTAGACCCACACTCGGAGTAGACACAAGAAGACGACAACAAAGGCAAAACCTGTGTCGGCCTACAGGCACTGAAATAAGTAGGTAACAGCGGAGCTGCTTCGAGGGCCGAAGGCCCCGCGCGAGCGGAGCTCCATACTTATAGAAGCAGAACGTATAGAAAACCATGTGACTCAATTTTTGTGGTCATGACGTCATTCATAGCCGTGCGTTGTCGCAACATGCTTCATGTAGTATGTTCGAAGTGTCCTTGAATGCTCACGTGCTGGAGCTGAAGAAAAATAGCGGACTGCCAATGTAGTATAAACGCTTCAGTCTAAATTCTCTTCTTTGACTTGTTTGAGGCTTAAAGTAAAAAGAACGTACTTTCATGGACCTCCGTTAAGATAGTACGGATGTTATAACAGGGTAAAGAGCAACATCCCATTGGACACCGGCTGACAAGAAGCAAAATTCGGATGGCTTGTTATCACGGAAGAAGTTTGATCTCAAGTCAACAATATGGCTGCTGACTTTTCGTACGCTGGAATTTTTTTTCTGTGTCCTTGAAATGAAGACTACTACATGAAAAGGAAAAGACCTGGAGAGCTGCAAAGCGACCATCTCAAAAGACCACAGGAGCGTCAAATTTCGGCTAAATTCTCAAGTACTTCTTCCACTTCCACGGTAAAAAATTAAATATTTCATTGTGGATTTACATGATAAGAATTGTTTAATTGAGAGAATTCCTATGTTGAAAATAATTTTCTTAAGAGCCATTTTCTGAGAATCGAAAGACACTCACAAAAAATCGACTTTTTTTATTTTGCCAAAAAATCCCCTCAGGTAAGCTAATTCAAGAAAAAATAATCCAAAGTTCCAACGAGTTATGTAACGGTCGAAAATTTAAAAAGTTTGAACAATGCATAAAATGGCGGTTTTAAGGTCTGTGAACGGGTCAAATTCTCACTCAACCTTAAGAAGCCGTTGAGAGCGTAAAAAGATTCTTTTAAAACGAAACAAACCAAGAGCATTACTTAACCTTTCTACTTTAAAACTATGTAGTAAATATGCCAGTGTTTGGTTTCAAACATTTTCATACGGCGTTCTTATCGACTCGCTCTTAACCTCGTTTATCACAAGGTAAGATGAAGGCTAACTTCGGCCGCTTAAAACGGCATCTGGTATGTATCATTCAATGATTAAGGCTACACAGAAAGAAAGCTTTGTCATTGCACTTTTAACCGGGAAAGTTACAGCTTTGGAAATTAAATACTTCCCCGTCAGTAAATTTTTACTGTTTAGTGATCTGAGCGGGTAGAATTATGTGCAAATTACAGATTTAATTCCTGCAATACTGCTAACAGTTACAAAGGTCCTTTACGATAGGCTCACCATAAGTTGCACATGCACGCACAATGTTTTTCCTGATCTTTGGAAGAAGGTTCTGCTTTCTGGAGTCGTGCTGAGTCTTATTATGTTAAAACAAAGCAGATTTTTAACGGCATTCATCGCCCAGAATGCTATTGTCTTTTGCGACATGTACTTACAGCGCCTGATTTTAGGACGCGCGGCATAATAATTTGCATGTTCAGAACAAGTCGGCTGTGATTGGTCAGAAGACCTTGCCTTTGGGAATACCTCGAGTCTCTTCGCGATTCCACTGCTGTCAATCAAACGGTTGGAAGAGTGAAGCAAATTTCAAGGTGCGAGAAAGTGAACAATTGGGCCCTAATTAGGCCGCGCTCTCTATTCAAACCTTTTGAATAGAGAGATTCGTCAAAGAGCTCGGGAGCAAATTTTATCATGGACTGTCTAAACGTTATCTGAAATAGTTTATGCAAACCAAGCAGTTTTAAAGCGGTTGAGGCCAGCGCGAAGCATTACCTGCCCGCCACGAGAGAAACGCCAAAAATTATTTCTCGCGCTTTGCAGGAATTGCATTCGCAAAAAAACCCCGGGCTGTCGGTAGGTGTGTTGACTAGCGAGCTTGAAGCGCGAAAGGTTAGCCACGCGCGACTTAAAAGGGCCAAAAATTTGACTCACGCTTTGCAAAAAATCATTTGCCCTGTTTGTCTACAGGCCTGTTTGTGTCTAGCGAGCTTCATCGCGCTTCATGAATCACTTCAGCGCGAAGAATTAAACCACGCGCGACTAGACCGGTGCGCGACAAATTTTGACGCGCGTCATTTTATGACTTTACAAGCGGATCGCGGTTATTGGAAATTACGCTCGCTCCCTTAGCACCGCTTAACTGAAGTCCTGAGGACTTCAGTTTACCAAAATAATCTTATCAATGCAGGAAGACAAAGAGAAAAGTGAAATAAACAAGCCTTACTTTCTTTATCGTGTGATCATAAATAAACAAGCGCCCGCCTCAAAAAGGTTTTTATTTACGTCAATAATCATCTGGACCATACTAGAAAGGGGAAGATGCTTCTATGCGTGGTCAATATGTGCGAGGTGTTCGTTAAGCTGTTTATGATCGCAGTTATCGTGGAGACGTAACATCTGCGTAACATACAGCGATCGCGAAAACGCGTGTGTGTGTCTTTTTTTTGGATTTTTTTTGCGGAATTCTGGTGTTATTATCAGTTTCTCACACTTTACTGACTCACACCGCAATACAATGCTTAATTACAATGGCTTGCGCTCTATTGTTTATGGAGGCGGAGATATGAATTCATTAGAACACTCGCGGGAAGTTTAAAAGCGGTCAAATCAACTCCCGTGGGGGGCTCTGTGGGACGTATTTGCATGTAAGTTCAGTTTTGAGGGAGTTGGTTTCAGAAAAGCTGAAATCGATAATACTTCCAACTGTCAGATTTGCGCGAAAACTCGGCAAGTGAGTCTTTAAATGTCAAGCATAAATAGCCATATGAACGCTAACTTGCTTACATCTTATTTCTCGAGATTTTCAATCTAAAAGTGTCGGTCCCATACAAACGGAGCGTAAAAATAGTTACATTTGAGGTCGAAAACGATAATGCTTCCCAAACAGCTACACACCTTAAAACAGTCGCATTTGCTTCATTAACATCCCTTCTACAAAAGCCATATGAACGCTAACCAGTAAACTTAACCGTTTTCCCGTAAAATTAAAACTTCCGAGTGGTGCTGACCGGTTTTGCCCAACTTTCTTTGTTATTTTGTGTACTTTCGCTAACGAGCTTTCAAATGTTCGCGCGAGAAAGGGCGTAAAAGTCCCGGATGTGTCGCGGCATTCTGGGCGATGTTTCAACAAGACAAGAATCCACTTATTCGAGTATTTAACTGAACCAAGATAACATCGAAAACCCTGTGATACGACGTGTTCTGCCGCCTTCCTTGCCAACCGAAAAAGCAACAATGCAATAGAAAAACATTCCAAACTGTAAACAAACGAATCTTCAGTTTCCTGATTGAGCGAAGATATTTTAAAGTCATTGCGTAGGGGAATAAGCGGAAAGACAGATGACCTCTGCACTGACCCGCACGTGTCACACCACACCGACAGAGAGAGTCACGAATTCGATTTCTGTCATATGATTTGAGATTTAAATACAGGAATAAAAGCCTGGCGGAAAATCAAAAAGCGAAAGAAACTTGCAACAGATAGCCAGTACCTTGATGGATTAAACGTTAGCATAAGCTCCACAAAGGAGTTTTTACAGTCACAACTCTTTGTTTAAAGCGCGGTAATTTCGCATTGTACGTGCTGTTGTAATTATACTACTAATTTAATTACAGCTCATGAAATAAAATAAATATTGCTGTAAGTTAAGTTCAGAGTGTGATTACTGGTATATGGCGTCGTCTAGTTTTTCTGCACTTCTGGAGAGAGTTACTGCCTGTGGATTAAGCAGTGATTTAACACCCACTGGCCACGTTGAAGTTATTTCCCTATTATAAAAAGAATGCACAGGAGACATCTCGCGGCATCAAAGTGTAGATAAAGCGGTTGACAGTGAATTCAAGTTGTTGTTGGCCCGAGCAGGTAATGTTATTGCTTTTTGTTCTGGAATTTCTGTGTTCCATAATTTTGGCCACAGATACGTCATAGCACTCGGCGTCCCTTGATCTAGATTCTGCAGAATATGGACTTCCGTGCCTTCCTGTGGCGGGGGGAGGGGAGGAAGGGGGAGCCTTTTACCAATGTTCAGGTGTAGGAATGACGCTGAGGGTTTGACTCCCTGACCCTGTTTAGGACAGGAAAACGAAATGGAATATCAATCGTACTGACCATACCCAGTTGGGGAAGACGCGCCTAAAATAATATACCATGTTATCAGTTTGGGAGAGACGAAAAACCAACAGCACGCCCTAGTACAGTCCGCATAAGGGAGTAACCATTCCTTCCGGGGGGAGGGACGTGGGGACGTGCTTAGCCTTAACTCACTCAACTGTAGCACAATATTTATTGACGATAGCACGATGTGAATTTCAGACGTCGAAAATTGAACTTCAATGCAACCTTTCCTTGACAGCAGTTCGAGCGCGCGAGACGCGGAAGCCACGCGGGCCCATGCGAGAACTCGTCCACATGATACCACATGATACGCATAAATCTCTCGCCTTTCTTTGTGGAGCTTATGCTAACATGTAGTCCATGTAGTGCAACTTTTTGTTCTTTTTAATTTTCCACCAAGCTTTTATTCCTGTATTTATATCTCAAATCGCATGACAGAAATCGAATTCGTGACTCTCTCTGACGGTGTGGTGTGACACGTGAGGGTCAGTGCAGGTCATCTGCTTTTCCGCTTATTCCTCTACGCGATGAATTTAAAATATCTTCCCTCAATCAGGAAACAGAAGATTCGTTTGTTTACAGTTTGGAATGCTTTTCTGTTGTACTTTTGCTTTTTTAGTTGGCAAGGAAGGCGGCAGAACACGTCGTATCACAGGGTTTTCGATGTTATCTTGGTTCAGTTGAATGAGTGGATTCCTGTCTTGTTGAAATGCCGTTAAAAATCTGCTTTGTTTTAACATAGTAAGACTCAGCACGACTCCAGAAAGCAGAACCTTCTTCCAAAGATCAGGAAAAACATTGTACGTGCATGTGCAACTTATGGTGAGCCTATCTTAAACGACTTTTGTAATTGTTAGCAGTATTCCAGGAATTAAATCTGTAATTTGCATATAATTCTACCCGCTCAGATCACTAAACAGTAAAAATTTACTGACGGGGAAGTATTTAATTTCCAAAGCTGTAACTTTCCCGGTTAAAAGTGCAATGACAAAGCTTTCTTTCTGTGTAGTCTTAATCATTGAATGATACATACCAGATGCCGTTTTAAGCGGCCGAAGTTAGCCTTCATTTTACCTTGTGATAAACGAGGTTAAGAGCGAGTCGATAAGAATGCCGCTTGAAAATGTTCGAAACCAAACATTGGCAAATTTATCACACAGTTTTAAAGTAGAAAGGTGAAGTAATGTTCGTGGTTTGTTTCGTTTTAAAAGAATCTTTTTCACGCTCTCACCGGTTTCCTAAAGTTGAGTGAGAATTTGACCCGTTTAGAGACCGCAAAACCGCCATTTTATGCATTTTTCAAAGTTCAGTTTTTAAATTTTCGTCCGTTAAATAACTCGTTGGAACTTTGGATTATTTTTTCTTGAATTAGCTTACCCAAAGGGATTTTTTGGCAAAATAAAAAAATCGATTTTTTGTGAGTGTCTTTCGATTCTCGATATTCTCAGAAAATGGCTCTTAAGATGTTCAAGCGAATTGAGCTTAATTTCACGCGATCGAATGGAACTGCTTCCGAGTAATTTTTTCTCGAGGCCGCAACTGAATGGATTTACTTTCCCAGGCAAACAAATGCTTTTCTAAGTTAATGTTTTTGTTTATGAAGGCTTGTCGTCTCTTTTTCTGTGCTTAAAAATATCAATTGAAAGAATCTCATCAATTGCAGTTTTTTTTATTTTACATTTCAAGTTTGTTTGGCAATGTTTATTTCGCAACTGGTGTGTTAAATTCGAAAGTTAATAATACTAACTACTGTAGACTGAGTTGGTGTTGTTTTTCAAGCCATTTTGTTGTTCTTCGGTACCCCTGCGGACTGAGTTGTTTCGATGATGACTTATTTGTTGACCAACCGAAAAGTCGCTCGGTCACCAATATTGTAGTCTTACTGTTTGAAGCTCTGTACACATTACAGTTAACGGACACGGTCAACACGGATTTCAGCATATGAAGGCCTACGATTTATTTCCCTTGGCCTGTAGAAAAACACTTATTATAAAAACAGCACATGTCTAGAAAAGATTCCCTTGTTTTACCGCTAAACCTTTCGGACAAAATAGTAAAACATGCTCACTGATACGATGGCCACTCATTGTCCCGGGTAGAGGATTAAGATATGGGAGCCGCGATTCGCTCCGACACGCAGCTTTGCCCGTTACTGTCCCCGCAAACCTGCTTGACTTTGCGCTGGGACACGTTACCTTGCGATGGCTTTAATGAACGTTTCTCTCCATAACTTAATTAAACAAAAAAAACCCTTCCCCAACCCCCTGGTTTATCTTTTTGAAAGCAAGTTCCCAGTTTTTAAGTTCATTGTTCGCCTGGAAGGGCTGAGGTAGTAAGGCGGCTTGGGGAGAAGAACCTTCTGCTGACTTGGTTGAAGCTGCAAGAGTCGATGCGGTATGCCCAGAGTCCATGACTTTGCTGCATTGAGAGTAGTATTCGGCTGTGGCGAGTGATTTCCACCCCACGTGCCTTGCAACGTCTCCTTGTGACACATCCAAAAGAGCGAGGGTTATGGCGCAGCCATTTCGAAAGCTATGGGCGGACTCGCCCTGGTAGAGCGAGGGATTTCAAGTGTAGAGTCAAACGGTTGCTGACAGCCGAACCCATGAAAGGCGATTCAGTGACTAGTCCTTTCCTATCTGTGACTCTAAACAGATAGCCACCTCTTAAGTTGATAGCCATTAGGTCACACATGTTGACATATAGCTTGATATTGCCGACAGGGCACACAATAGGGTTCTCGCATCTCTTCACTTTGAAAATGTTTGCATCCTTGCCTCTGAGGGTTTTCCCGAATGTGTGGCGGAACAAGAGGAACTGTCCGTCGGCAGAAGTAAGGACTTCTTTAGTGAACACGCGACCTAGATCTGAGGCTCTGTCGCCAGCGTAAGAATCGAGGCAAAAGAAGGCTAGGTCCCTTGCGTGGAGGAAGCGTGAAACCGGTGAGATATCCTTTTGGAAGGCCTTTTCTCTTAAATATGCGCAGAGACGCGTCAATTTCTCGAAGAAAATTGGGATAGCCTGCTTTGGTGTGACCATAGAGATGGCTTGTTCCTCTCGGATAGTCTTAAGGTACGCCTTGACGCTCCTGTGGGAAGCCGGGTTACCTATACCCAACAAGTCGTTCCACTCTCCCCCGCGCCCTATGTCTGCAAAGAGTGATCTGAGCTTCCCAATCATACTATCAACAGTCCCCGCAGCCAATCTCGATGGGCATGGGCATGGGTCGGGACGCTTGGACCCAAACAAAGGACAAGATGGAATGTGTACTTTGGTCTTCCCTGAATTGCCCTTCCACACCAAAAAGCGTGCAATATCATTAGGTGTTGCATTGTAGACAGACTTGGGATGAGGTAGACATGCGAGGAAACGTTCCAAATCTAGGTGTAATTTTGAGATCTGCTTTTGGTATGCTTTGTTTTGGCTTACGCTCTGAAGGATTCGTAGGTGGGCGTCTATTCCTGACAGGTCCAAGGGAAACTTGAGAGGGGAGTTGCTGTTGCTAGCGGGTTTTCTATTATAACCACATCTTTGGCAAAATAACAAAGTGGAGTCGTTGGGATACGCGCACATGGGGCACTGAACCGCCGGAGTCCAGAGTCTTGGCACTTCGGGTAGAGGCTGCAAAATACCCAGAACAAAGCGTACCGTGAGTTAAAGGCGAACGTAAGTAAGAATGTATGACACATGCTACCAACAATATGATAGTTTTATTGAAATTAAGGAAGTTTGGAAGGATTAATTTCTTTGATCAACCAACATAAATATAGCATAGATGTAAAGTACTGTTCATTGCTAACGACTAGATAATTAGTTTACTCTTCTAAATTTGAAACGCGGAAGACCCAAAGGTCCCACATCAGGGGGCGCCTTTCCCAGCTTGTATTGCCCGTCTTGGATGGGAACAGAAGGACATCGGGATCTCCTTTGGAACCCAGTTTAAAGGAAGCGATTGAACAACGAGACAGTAAAGGCCACCAGTACCGCCTCGGGGATAGATCAGGAGCCACCATGGTGAAGACACAGACCTGCGGCTTAAGATGCTTGAGAAGTGGACCGATGAGGGAGAACGGCGGGAAAACGAACGCGCTTTCGTGGTTTGGTGCCTGCTGGGAAAACACATTGACGCCGGATGAGCCAGCGCACGGGAATGGCGAAAAGAATCGCAAAGGGCGACCAGAGGCATTGCATCTAACGTTGTCTGGTAAAGCCATGAGATTCAAGCTATGGGGGCCGAACGCTGCTTCGACGGTGCGCCAGGATGATGGTGAAAGGGTACAATCTAAGTCGGACACGGTGCGAGAAAGAGAATCCGCAATATTTAAGGCAGATGGAACAAAATGTACAACTAATGAAATGTTGTGTTCCAAAGAGAACGTAAGCAGATCCTTCATAACCTCTGAGATAGCGGGAGACTTAGAGAACTGACGGTTCCAGCTATCTACGACAGCCTTGTTGTCGACGAAGGCATCTAAGCGGACATTACGCACGTGTGCCAATAAGGATGTTAGTGTAGCGAGGAGGGCTTTGGCTTCTTTAGCTGCAATGGGAAGAGTTCTTGATTCCTCGTCCCAGTAGCCGCGGATTTCTTGTGGAGACAGAGAGCCTGGGGTTTTGGGGATCCCGCCCCATCCTGTGTTGGAGGCGTCAGTATGTACGGTAACGCTCACGTGCTTCTCATCTTTCCATGGAAGAAAGCCCGACCAGGAATCCAAGAAGCGCCACTCCATTATTTCGTTTCTCAGAGGACCCGTCATTCGCACGGACAGGGAGCGTGAAGTGTTTTTCTGGGCGCGGGAAATGGCTTGGAAGACGTTGTTGGAGAATAGTTTTGCAGCTGGGACGAGCAAAGCAAAAGAAGTTGTCTTGCCTGCGAATTTTTGGAGGGTCTTAAGGGATACGGAGTTGAGATTCAATATTGATTCTCGGAGAGCGGCGAATTTTAATCGCTTGTCTTCTGGCAGGATGAACGCTTGCTTTTCAGAATCACACAGGTATCCCAGGAAACGTACCACTCTTTGGGGCTCTAGAACACATTTCTTAAGTCCTGTGAAGTAACCCAGGGATAATAGGACGGAGCACGCAATGAAACAGGCCATTTCTGCTAGCTGGAAGTCCGAGAACTGATTCTTGCGGTGTGCGTGAAGGCGTAACTGACCTGCGTGCCTATCATCTATGTATTGAGTGCACGGGACTCCTAAGGAACGGATGTAACTGGTTGCTACAAGGCCAATGGAGTTATAGATGAAAGCGCTGGCCTTCCATCCGAACGGTAAAGTAGTGTACACGAAGTACCAGCCTTGCCATTCTAAGCCAAAAAATTCGCGACAGGCAGGTTGAAGTCGTACGTGGTCGTAGCCATTTTTATCGTCAAAGGTAGTTTGGAAGTGCCCAACTCCAACGTAGCGAGGAAGGTCGGTTATGTTGTCCAAAGAAAACGGCGAGTTTTATCCAGCAATTCAAAAAACGCTCGTCGTGGCACATGCGCGGCTTCTGGGGCTCAATGGTGATAGGCATGACTAAGTGTGGGGGTGTAACTTGGTCCACCTCGCCCGAGACCTCTAGAGAGCCATTGCGAACTCTTTCTGGTATGGTTTCCGTGATAAAATCGTGAAAACTGAGACATGACTTCGAGTTTGGGAAAAGGGCTCGAGGAGGAATATCTGAATCGTATTTAGTTCCCTGAAAGGGTCCTGTGAAGTGGGTGAAGAAATCATATACATTTACTCCTTCGTCGATCCATCTTTGGACGCGAGAGTTTGCGCTCGGCCCAGTTGAAATGCTGTCCCAAGCTAAGCGATGCTGGTGGATATTTCCCGCCACGAAAGATGTTGGGTCCGGAAATCTGAGTTGAGCGGGAGACGCCCAACAAGCACCCCCAGATACCATGTCTAAGGACGGTAATGGCCCGGCCCAGGTGGTGGGACTTCCCTCCCAATCGCAGATATTTTCCTTGGCTTGATGTGAAACGAGCATTGGACAAACAATCTTTGAAAGACTAGAACAGACAAGACGAGCAAAATATGTAAGGAAAAAACGAGAATGAGGACCTGACAAACTATGGTAAACCGCCTAAGAAGGTCCGAGACTTTGCGTTTTAAGAATAAAACATAGTGATATCTCGAAGAATATCACAAAACGAAGGAATTTTGGCAGGAGGGAACCTCCCACCACCTGGCTGGGCCAGGAACCCATCAGAGACAGGTTATAGGGTGTTGTTAAGAATGCCCTTCTGGCACGGACAGGTGGGGGTGGTCTAAAACAATGAAAGACACAACTACTGAATTGATGATGAATCTTTAATCGAGAGTAACAAAGCGGTCAAATATAGGGCATTGCCGATAAGCAGACAACAGCTAACTAGACAATACTAGCTAGCGTAGTGTATAACCAAAGATTGTTATCGGTTGGCATTTCGTCCGGTTAGGGTTCCCGCAATTTCGGGCCATGTGACCACGCCTGCCGCAGTTGAAACATACAGGAGGAGTATGGCGACGTCTAACGCCCTGCTGTTGGTATGGCATTGGTCTTGGCGGAGCTCGAGGAGATTGCTTTAAGGCTTTCTGTATCTCGTTGGCTACTTCGATCTCATCTTTGCTACCGACGAGCTTAAGTAGGATGTTCTGAAGTGCTGGATTGTGTACAAGAGCCAATGATTGCTTCAATACAACGTTGAAGCGCGGGGCTCTGTCGTCGTCTTTCTCTCTAGCAGTATCTACTAATTGCTCTAATGCCGCCATTGCAGTAAAAGGGTCAAACAAAGCTGGAGGTTTAGCCAGGTGCTGACGCAGAAGAGCCAGGGCCGCGTCAACATTAGAGGCATCGTGCAGACGTTTGAACTCATCCAGCTGCTTTTGCAAGGCTGCTACACCCTCATCCTATTAGTACAAAAGAGAGATTTATAAGGGAGCGAACAACTTTCTCGACTGAGGCTACTGGGTGGTAACTCGCGTCTAACCCACAATGTATAAGCGAATATAGACTTAAAGAAAATTACCTACAGATAAGGAGTTTTGTGCGCTAAAGCAGCGAATCCTACGCAAAAGAATCTAAAATCTCGCAAGTACAGAATTCAAAAGAGGAAAACATACGGCTTAGCTCATGGCTTTATAGAACAGCTTCATCTTTATGATGAGAACCACTTAGAAGTGTGTGTAGACACCGAAAGAGATGGCTACAAAGATCCTTACTTAGGATACTATAAGGGCAAAAACCAAAAAATTTTGAAGAAATGAGACGTGTGAACTGATAAAGCTGCGGGGATTTAAAACAAATTTAAGACTACATGTGAGGATAGCATGTTCTGGTATGGAAACCAAAAACGCCGATAAACGACAAAGGCTAACGAGTTTCCGACCGTTATTCGACCAGCACGATTTCCTCTAAGCCGATTTCGCAACGTGGCAAATCGCCTAATGAACTCAAAAGAATTATACCAGGATTGCACACCGCCAACATGAATTAGTGGGATTGCTACGCGACCAAATATATAATTTAAATTAAAATTCTTAGTATACTTTAGCCATCGCGCAGCCAACATATATTTACTAAGGTTGCCACACGACTGAACGCGAAATAAAGCTAGAACTACCTGTATATTTAAGCCATAACACGGACGACATACCTTTATTTGGTCGCCACACGCCCAAACGTAAAATAAAACAATCAATTAAAGAATATTATGGTTATAGAACCGCCGAAATATTCTATTATAAAAATTCTACTATGTGCGCATCCCGGGCAGCACATTTACCAAGGTGACCACACGATCAAACGTAAAGAAAACTATAAACATTAAAGTTTTATTAAGCGCCACACGACCAAAAGCCAAATATACCAAAAGGTTATAAATTTCTAGCCGACGCACTGCCCATGAGTTTTACTAGAGTTACCACACGACCAAACATGAATTATCAGTATAAATTTCTAGCCCACACACGGCTCGTATAAAGTTTTGCACAAACGCCAAATATGTAATAAACTTTAGCCGACACACGGCCGATGGGTTTTACTGGGGTCGCCACACGACCAAAAGCCAATTGAGTAAGAGATAAATACCGAGAACGGAGGTATTAATCCATATACATACGGATTAATACCGACGTTCGAGGTATTTAAATATCTGACTTATTTCATGATATTATTCATGAGGGATCTTTAAATAACGACCTTTTCTTCAAGAAGACAAATATCGGCTAATTAGTACACTCGCACCTTCATCGGATCTAGTCAGAGACAATAAAAGCGACCTAATGTGGGAATTTTCACAGGACTGTGAGAAGATGTCTTGAGAATTTGTCAGCGGAAAGCGATAGACTTCTTTGTACTTTGATATTCCGCCGACTCCACAAGGGACCATGCATTGTATTTTCTTTGTTTCTCGGTTGATGTGTTCTATTATTGGTCTTTTCTTTTGATCTTGTTTACGAGTTTTTATCGGTACACCAGGGCGGAACGAACGGCTTTCAAACAACTCATTCATTTGGTTATGCTTTGTCATTATGGACATCACGGACAGCGAAGAAGAGCTTTTCCTGACCCAAAATAGTTTTTCGAAAGATATACTACAACCCAATTTTAGTTTGGGTTCTATTTTCGACCCAGTAGTAGGCAGTGATGAGCCTGCTCCAAGAAATTCGTGCTCGGAAGAATTAAGCAAAATAGTTTCTGAGGGAAGCTTCAAGGATAAACCGAAAGCGACACACAGGCAAATTTGCATAGTGGACGATGAAGAACTTAAGAAGAGGAAGGAATCTAGAATACCGCCAAATACAAGAGTAAACACATCGTGGGCAGTTCGTACTTGGGCTGAATGGGAGGAGGAGCGAAACGGAATGATAGCAATCGAAGGCGAAAGTGGAGTTACACTTCCCCAAGTCAATCCTGACATTCTCAATATCACTAACAACGAGGAACTTAATTATTGGCTCAGCAAATTGGTCGTAGAAGTTGGTAAGAAAAAGGATCCAGGAAGCGTTTACCCGCCAAACACTCTTTACCCGGCATAGCAAATCGAACGTTCGAAAATCGAACTCAATCGAACTCAATCGAACTCAATCCATGGAATGAGTTCGATTGAGTTCGGCAATCGAACGAAATCGAACACCGGACTTTCAGTGAGTTCGATTTCCGAACAAATCGAACTCAATCGAACAAATCGATCGAACAAATCGATCAATCAGATTGGGTTCGATTGGGTTCGGTAACCGAACTAATTCGAACACAATTAAATGGATTGCGTTCGATTGGCTCTGGTAAACCTATACATACAAAGCAAACCTTTCGAAAGCAGGGTTTTCTTGCGTTTTTTAACAGTTTATTCAATAACAGAAACCCCTGTCCGCATTTAAGAGAACAGAACAGAACAGAACAAAAATATCGTAATTCCCGCGTGCGAATTCAAGAGTGCACCATTTCCTTTTTAAGCTAACTTACAATTGCAAAATGACAACTCCAAGTGTTGCTTTTATGCAAAAATACAAGCAAATTACTAACTGCGACACAGGCAACGGCATACAGCAGCTGGATAATTATGAAAAATATCTTTCCAACAATATACATGATTCTCTCAAATTCATCTTGGACAATTAACAGTGACCATGAGAGTAAGAGGTGAACGAGCGTCAGTATATTGGACGCTTGAGAACATCTTACTGTCATGATAGAAAGGATAAATAGTAAATGCAACAGTAAATGCAAGAGTTATTCTACAGTCACCGGAGAAGAATTAGAGCCACCAAAAAAGCGGCAAACACCAACGACGTTCGAAAAGTGGCAAACGGTAATGCTTGACGGCATTTTCGTTAAATGTGGTGGGCGGCCAGAAAAGAGTACGATTAAGCGGATCTGCCCAACAGTCAAGCTTGAACAGCGCCAGGTAAATATCTCATTTTAATGTTTATAAGACTTACCAGACCGTCGTAAAGAAACAACATCGTAGCCTTCACTGATTGTCCAAGCGGCCTTACGTTTATGACTTTCCAACCCTGCGTGTCTCTTAAGTGTCCAAGGACCCTGTCCAGGGCCGAAGGTAAAACTCGTTCTACATTTTACGCATGTTAGCGATCTCTGGAAGTTTTCTGAGGAAACAATATCGTTTTCAAACCCTTGTTGTGAAAGCTGACTCTTAATCTTCTCAATAATAGGTGAAGAAATAACTGAGGTTAAAAAGATTGATGTTAATAAAAACAGTTTCCACTGGCACCGACTCATTCGACTCATTGTCGTAACTCCGAAAATATCTCCTTGCCTTGTACCATAATATTAATTACCGCAGTAAATTCTCATGGTACATTTAATTAATTAGCCATTTCTCTTTTTGACAGGTCGAAGTGTGGTTCCAAAACCACAGGAACAGGGAGAAGAATGGAATTTATCAACCGGGCCAGTATTGCAAAATGTCGGAGACATCCCATTTGGCTGGAGAACGAGCCGGAAGTTAACGAAGAACTCTAGAGAACAATTTTTAACATAGCTTTATATTTTTAGTCAAGTTTCTGTTTCGTTTCAATTTTTGAAAAAACTTTTAACATGACGACATTTCCTGTGATCACGGCTAGGGAATTTATGGAATTTAATTACGCGATACACGTGTGAAAATTTTATAACCTGACACTTTTGTTAGGATACTTGAAAACCAACAACAATGGACATAAATTAGCATAAAAGTCTTTATTATCCGGAATTATCTAATGACATTCATGGTCTCATTCATGAAAAAGAAATGCAAATTACAGCTGCAGTTTTAATAGTCCAGTAAATTGTTATCTCCCAAGTCATCTCCCGTGTCATCTGTAGCGCTTCTTGAGCTTGTTTCCCGGGTCTTTGGTGTTGCTTCCACGGCTAAACAGTTTCCATCGTCTCTTGAAAGGGTCACAATTATGCCAGTCTGCCTCACGCGTTCTTTTATATTTAATGCTTCGGCTCTGCGTGTTGAAAACTTTAGAAAACCACGTGCTAAACTCCAAGTAACTCGATCTTCTAAGATCTGGTTATAGATTTTCAATGCCGGTTTTACAAAAATCAAGAGTTCGAAAATCGAACGTTCGATTGAGTTCGACTGAATATTTTCCTTTTCGGTGAGTTCGATTTGGTTCGATTGCCGAACTCAATCGAACTCCATCCATGAATTGAGTTCGATTTAGTTCGATTGGGTTCGATTTGCTATGCCGGGTCTTTACCAACTTTGCTGTGGTCTTCAGCGGCACATGCGAGAGAACGATCGGCCTGACCTGAATGTTTTCACCGATCCCGCATTTAAACATTTTCAAGACTGTCTCGACGCCGAAATGAAACGTTTAACTGGTATGGGTGTTGGTTCAAAGGAAAAAGAAGCACAGGCATTCTCAGAACAGGAAGAAATCCAGCTTTGGAATCTCGGACTGCTAGGAGACTCTTCACCGAAAGTTCTGTTGGATTCAATGGTTTTCCTATTTATCTGTATAAATCCCTGAAAGGAGGGATTTATACAGATAAATCCCTGAAAGGAGGGATTTATACGGATAAATCCGTTATTCATATTCATAAATTCAATTCATAAGCCCCGCTCTTCCCTGCTACATAATCAAGCCCTCCCCGGACCTTCAGTTAGTTCATATTCATCAGGGTTGTAAGTTAAATAAAGGTTGTTGAATAACAAAAGAAAATATGTCAATCATGAAATAAAGTTACATAAATCTCTAGCCGACACACGGCAAATAAGTTTTACTAGGGTCGCCACACGACCAAACGCCAATAAAAGTTATAAAATTCCTGGCCGGCAGCAAGCCAATGAGTTCTACTAGCTGTTACTAGGGACGCCACACGACCAAACGCCAATTGAAATTCTAAATCTAGCCGACACACGGCAAATAAAATTACTGGGGTCGCCACACGACCAAACGCCAATAAAAGTTATAAACTTTCTGGCCGGCACAAGGCCAGTGAGTTTTACTAGGGTCACCACACGACCAAACGCCAATTGAAATTCTAAATCTCTAGCCGACACACGGCAAATAAATCTACTGGGGTCGCCACACGACCAAACGCCAATTAAAGTTAAAAATCTCTAGCCGACACACGGCAAATAAATTTACTGGGGTCGCCACACGACCAAACGCCAATTAAAGTTAAAAATCTATATCCGACACACGGCAAATATATTTACTGGGGTCGCCACACGACCAAACACCAGTAATCAAAGTAAAAATCTATACCCGACACACGGCAAATATATAAATTTACTGTAGTCGCCAGACGACAAAACACCAAAAACGGGATTAAAATGTTGTGGCACACACTGGTCGCGCGGAAAAAACATCAATTAAAACAAATACTAAAACTACACTAAATGCCAAGCTGGGAAATGGCCGATAACTGCTACGAGAGTAAAGCCCAAATGCTAAAATAATTAGAACTACGAGAATATTACACTGCAAAGCGACCAATTTGCAATGAACTAGGTTACTAATGAACAAAATGATCAACCGTAAATTAGATAGAAGCTATATAAGTACGCTAAAACCGATGAACACGGCTAACACGCTTTCTAGGGCCGCGAAACGCAAAAAGTACTGAAAAACTAATCAGCAAGTAGCGAAATTCCTAAATTTACTGACAATGGTAAAAGTACACACACGAAAGCTAGACAGGTATAAACCAAAATTAAAAAGCGAACGAAAAATATCCGAAGAAGGTGAAACAATTGACTAAACAAACAAATGTATACCTCATTAGGCTGAGCTTCAGCTTCTGCAGGCGGATTAGGTGGAGCTTGGGCATCATTTTGCTGGCCTTGGCCGTCCTGTTGTTGAGGATCCTGTTGTTGAAGGTTCGGGTTCGCGGGCTGTTGAGCCATATAAGAGCTTCGGCGACGAGAAAAAAGAAGGACGCCGTGCGATAGCTTTTGCCCACCGGCTTAATTGCGAGAATGGCGATGAAACGACCCTGGCAAAGGTTTAAGAACCTTCCAAAAGTCCCTGGGGATGACATTACATGTCCTCGTGCATAAACAACCTCAAACAAGGTTGTTCATTTGACGCGCGAGTGAGAAATCGTGTTCATCTCATCAGTGAGAATAGTATTCAAAATCGTGAGTTATACTCTTTGGCGGATAATACTTCGCGGGCGAAAAACTTGTGCCATTCAGTCCCCCAATAATTTACGTGTGCATGGTAGATGTCGCAAACCTTTTTCAGGTAATTTTTGCCAGTAAACTGCCTGATGCCGGGTCATTGTTATTTATTTATTTAAGTAAAGTTGTTTGATGGTTGACACAACTTAACAGCCATGCAGCGGGATGCATGCGAATCAGTGAGAAATGCGTATTTACATTGAAAAGTTTGTCGAGTCGCTTCTGAGAGCAACTTAAATGGGTTTGTTAGAGCAACTGTAGTTTCACGAGTACTCTTCTTGAACTTAATTAGCTTTCCAAAGAATGCTGCAAGGAGATCTAGAGCTACCAGTGAAAGCCTTCCTTTTTGAAGAAAAATAAGTCAACTTCACTGTTTCCTCAGCGGGTTGCATTGTGTTTTTACCTTTATGTTTTCCCCTGTTGTTTTTCATCTATTGGCGAATAACCGCACAATTGAAATGTACTGTATTTTAGTGGCAGATAAGATGAGAAGAATTTTATCTTTACAATCCACAAATGCACTCCAATTTCTTCAAATTTAAGAGTGTTTAGCGCGGTCAGGATAAAAACGCAGAACAATTCACGAGAAGAAAAATAACACGACCTTCCCCTCTCTTTTAGAATGCGTTTAAAATGAAAGTCATGGAAAGGCACTGTATAGAGGTCAAAGTTGAGGCAAACTACCTGCTTTAGATTTAAACAATGTCTCATCTAACATGAAACCGGCAGTTTCAGCCAGACACAAGCAGTATTGTATTTCCGAGCTTTTGAAGTAAAATAAATCATTCACTCCTATTTTTAAGGTACATGTTATCGTTTCCACATGTAGCATTTTCTTTTAGAGGGAAAGGAAACGTATCTAAGGCTTACATGTGATTAAAAACCTTACCATTTGTAATTTGTTTTTCAGAGATTAGAAAGTCAAAAGAGTAAACAAACTGTGAAGCAACTTTATGGGAGAAAAACATAAACGGCACCTAATTAACCGGCCGCCAGCTAGTCTATAAAATCTTAAAACAAAACCTACCAACTCCTGGTCTAGAAAATTGTCAGTAGCTGTTATAAACAGCAACCGATGAAATGAAAACAGGGTCGACCACACGCTGAAACAGACCAATCAGACGTGAGTGGCCGACTTTAATAACTCCACTGAGCAATCTAGCCAAATGAGAAAGAACAAATCGAAAACTTAACGCCAAATTTCAACTTTCCATTGTAGGTCAGTTCGCTTCAGCGCTACTGATTCCGATTTAGTGGCATTCCTCGTGTTACTTGTCAAGATCCGAACACGATGAAAATCTAAAACGATAACCCGTTTAGAGTGAGTTATATTTAGCTGTTGTAGATAGGCGACGTTTCCAGTTCATTCAGACGAACGACCAATAGTCTGAGATGATTTGACAAGCCTTGACAGTTAAATGACCGGATATTGAAACATCCAAGGTCAAGAAGGCGCAAGAATGAGAAAAATATTTTTATTATGCGTCAGTTTGAAGCTCGAAAAAAATTAATAATTGCAATAACGCTGTGTTCTAGAGTGACTTCCGAGTTGTCGGGCAAATCACGGGAACAGTTTGCGGCGCTGTACAGAACACTTTCGGTTTTTTCTTTTAAGAAACACTTTTCGAAAGAATTTCTCGCCCGAAAACAGCCCCGCAATTTTTTTTTGGCCCGAAGAGTTTTCGGGTTTTTTGAGAAGCAACTGACCAGCTTATTTATTGCAGCTCCACTGTTAGGTTAGCCTATCTATATATATTAACGTTATTTCAGTCGTGTTATAGATTTATTTGAGTTTCGTTTTCCGATTTCTAGTGAAAGCTTAAAACCAGTGAAGTGCCTATGGGGCAGCCCACGTAAACCAGAATATATGCTTTTGTTTGCTATCGTAAATAAAACTTCAAAAGGTGAATAAATAACAAAGCAAAAATTCAGCAAAGATGGGCTAACTTGAGAAAAGTAAACAAGATAGGGAAACAGAAAACTTAAGTTGCTGCATGATAGACTCTGGTTTTAACAAATAGGTTATAGTTCCAAGCCGAAAAAAATGTATTGAAAGTCTATATATTGGAAAAGTCGCATGGCACTTGTCTTTTTGACTTCACTCAAACTTCACAAGTTTAGGGGTATTTTAAGCGTAATTCATTGAACTTTAGAAAATTATTACAGATCCACGCTTGAAGTGGGATAACTATTAGGGATAATTTAAATTTCATTTTTTAAAGTGACGTTTGTGACGTTACTCTGATCTTTACCTGATACGTATGCGGCAAAGTTTCGAAAGCAATTTTTCTTCAGGATCCCCAGGATTAAGTTTTTGTCGTGCAAATATATGGGGCGCCAAACTCGTCAATATTCCACATGTGTTTCTATGGCTTTTTTGACTTTTTATATGGTCAACTCGACATTTTATATAGTCAACTTGAATTTTTATGTGGTCAACTCGACTTTTTTTATGGTCAACTTGACTTTTTATGTGGTCAACTATACATTTTTATGGTCAACTTGACTTTTTATGTGGTCAATTACACACTTTTTATATGGTCAACTCGACTTTTTATGTGGTCAATTACACACTTGTTATATGGTCAACGCGACCTTTTTACGGCCAAGTATAAACTTTTTATTCGACCTGGTAATGCCTTGCGAGACCAAACTCAAACAAAACTCAGAAAACTGTCCTCACAACGAACGCTGTTTGAAGCCTTTGAACTGTTGAAGAAACATGAGTCAAAACACAGCTAGAGAAAGAAATGAACACGGGTTGTTTCTATTCTTTGACGGTTTAAAGTTTTTGCTTTCAACAATAACATCATTCGAAGAAGCAGAAAGATCCCAGGGCCTGTCTTTGGAAGATATTGAACAGGCTGCTGATCGACTGATAACTGCAGCGGACACCATGCAATTGCTGATCTCAGATATTGAAAACAACAACAAGTTTTCAGATGTAACATCAATCTTGAATGAGATTTTGACTAAAGTTAGGAACTTGATTGATCAACTACAGCGAAACAGAAACAGCTGGTCGGGTGTATTCAACGAAAATGCATATAGTAGCCCTACTGAGTCCACAGGGCAGGGTACTGGCCGCCCACGATATGTCATCGCAGAAGAGCAAATACAATTTTTACGGGAACTGCATTTCCCGTGGAAAAAGATAGCTGACCTACTAGGAGTAAGTGAGAGTACCCTGAGGAGAAGGAGATCGATTTATGGCATGACTGGGGACGAGAAGTCAAGCTGGACCCACATTTCAGATAATGATTTGGAGAAAATAGTCCAAGAAATCCAAGAACTGACTCCTAACATCGGACAGGCACGATTACTGGGTGTTCTTAGAAGTAGAGGACTAAATATTCAACGCTGGCGGGTAAGGAATTGTCTTCGCACCCTTGATCCTATTGGTACAGCATTGCGGTGGCGTTCAGCGATTTACAGGAGAAAATACAGTGTTCCAACTCCAAACGCTTTGTGGCATATTGACAGTAATCACAAACTTATCAGGTGGAGGCTGATAACTCATGTACGTGTTGATGGATATTCCCGCCTTATAATTTATGCACACTGTTGTAGCAACAACAAAGCAGACACGGTATTGGATCAATTTGTTAGGGGTGTCAACGACTTTGGACTGCCATCTAGGGTGAGAAGTGACTATGGTATGAAAAACTTAAAAGTGGCACAGTTTATGTTAGAGCAGAGAGGTGTAGGCAGAGGTAGCATCATTAATGGTAGTTCTGTACACAATTGTCGCGTGGAGAGAACGCACAGAGATATCTACTATGGAGTACTTTGTTTTTTCGTAAGAACATTTGCCCCCTTGGAGGATAATGGGTTCCTTGATCCTCTCAATGAGTTGCACTTATTTGCGTTACATCATACATACATCCCAAGAATTAACAGGTGTTTACAGGAATTCAAAGGCCAGTGGGAAAACCACCCCCTTTCTTCAGAAGGAAATCGTTCTCCTCTTCAGTTCTATATATCTGGCATGCTTGAAAATGAGCTATCTGGTTACGCAGTGACCTTGAGAATGCACATGATTACGGATTTGATCCCGCAGGACCGTTCCCCGTAGAGGATAAAGACTATCAGGTGGTAGTTCCAGAGACAAGTCTTCAACTTTCTCATGAACAGATGGCACACTTGGAAAATCGATGCAATCCATTACAAGAAGATGATCGAAATGGTGAAAACACCTACTTGCATTGTCTGAGCATTATTTCCTCCATGATTTAAGCGCCAGCACCTGTCTTGATAAACAGTTGCAGGGGGATAAAAGTACAAACTGGTCAGAGAAATTCTCTGTTACGTTTAAGTCCCTGTAGGAACCAAAAGAGAACTGTACAGTCAAACTAAAAAACAATAACTTTATTAACAAAGGTCTCTTGCTTACTCAGGTATGGGTGTAATTCTCAATAGCGAAAGAACACAACAAAAGTCTCTGTTGCATTAAACTGATGATTGCAACTGCTAACAAAGACAAAACAAACTATTAATTACCTTTAAGTTAAGTAGAATCACTCTAACGGCAGAGACGACTATTAGGCTACAGTTGGCCGGTTTTTCTTTTGCATGACAATTTCGCTTGCCCAAATGTTTTATTTTGTTGAGCTGATTAACCTATCGTCTACTAATTGTATTGCCCAAAAAAACTAACGTTGAAAGAAACGAGCAATAAAAACGTTTTGTGTTGCAATGATATCACGACAAAAGCCACGTTGAAGTTATACTATGTTCATTTCCCAACCATCTGAATTCAAAATAGACATGAACTCTTCTCTCAGCTTACAAAAGCTGGAAAAAGTGCTAGGCACTTCTAAGGTAAAACTACATGTATGAGCAACTGGCCTCCTCTGAAGACCTTCGTTATCTGTGAAAGATATTGTCAACGTATCAGTAACAAAAACATCTGATGCTGTAGTAAATCTCAAAAACGTGGCAAGTTTTGCTTCATCAAGCCCCCTTATGAATCTCTTCAAATGGGCTAGGGTCTCACTTTCAGCAGCGGTAACTGGACTAGCTTTAAGGAGAGCAATGACTTTGACATTAGTTGGCACAATAGATGAATATAGCTCATCTAAAGAACGTACGTCAGGGAAATATATTTTAAGTCGGGAAACGATAGGTTGCCAGCAATCAGCTACATACTGTGGTTTTTGAACTATTTCCTTGTGAGCAACCTCTCTAATTATTTCCACTACATTTTCAGATGTAACTCTCCGTTCATAGTCAAAAGCTGACAGAAAGTCAAGTACCTCTTCATTGTCACATTGAATGCTGTTAGTCAAACACCCTTCAATTACACTAGCCTCGGAGATAGACACAACGCTTAAATGAATCTTGCAACATTTCACAGGTCACAGTTCCCTCCCCAAAAAGACAGGCAGCAAGGAAAGCCTTGCTTATCTTATGGGGTAAAGCATGGCTCTCGGTATATCCCTTTACAAGTATTCGCCCAACTGCCTCCCACTTTTTCCCGTCAAAATCATGCCTGATATAGGGAACTCTCTCAGTCTCACCTAACATGTGTGACTCATAGCACTCTTTCCAAAACAACGAAAACACTTCTCTCAAGACCCCACTACCCTGCTCAGCTTCTTCATGGCCATGCTGATTTATAATAATTGCATTTAAATTCACTTGTAATATTGATGGCTCTGAAAAGTTCTCAAGCATATCTTCTCTGATAAGAGACCTGTGAACTCTTATTATCTTTGTTGGAACTTCATTATCATTGGGTAGTGTAGTGGGCACTGCTATATCATTACCAATAACTACATTTTCATTGTCATCAACAAGTTGATCGTTCCATATGCCTGGAAAGAATGGCATTTCTTCATTGGTTGGTAGTAGTTGCTCTGCTAGATCTAGGGATGCAGATTCTCTTAGTGGCTGCTGAGAAGATGAGGAGCTTGTTCCCACAGGATGTTCTGAGAGGATGTCGGTACATTGAGCATAGGCTGGTTTCATGAGCAACTCATCCTCTTCATCTTTATCTTCCTCTTCAAGGGATTCCAGGCATCTGATAAACACACTTCCTTGCCCTGAGAGCTTTATTATTCTTTCTCCATCCATCCTCACCCCTTTGGCCAGTTTTGGAGTCACCAGAGCTCCGTAGCATGCCTAAATGTACGTATATAAACATATTGTTAGAGGTCAATAGGATTTCAAATAATACTTTTCTGAACAAGAAAATGAATATCACAGGCTGAGCTAAGACAAGGCCTGCAGTTAATAACTGGCCTATTTCTCAAGACATTGGTAGCAAATTGTAAACAAGTTTTCTTCACCGAACGTTAATTTGAAAGATTTAAAGGTAGCACGCCTTTGTCCCTTATGCTCGGCAGGGTCATTTCTTTTTATTAAAGTTTCATTAAGATTTCCTTAAAATTTTTGCTCCAGGCGCAAAAAATGATGTATACGTGGAAGGACAATCATTACGTGCACATTAAGAGATCAAATAATCAATATTGTCCAGTAGCATTATAATATAGAAAGGTATATTCTTGAAACTGGTATTGCTGCAAGTAGTAGTTCAGTGATTTCGGCTTTTAAGGTTCTGCAAGTCCACTAATACATACACAATAAGTGGTCCACAAGTTTTCTTATACATATTGTAGAGAAACATGTAGGGATTGTCTTGAAGACTTATGAACTTGGATATGATCTAACCTTTACGGTCTAGACAGCCTTAGGGCTGGAGGTGCTACAGCAGTGGTCACTAGCATCGACTAGTAACAAAAGTGTCTCAGAAAGACTGCTCATGATTCAAGGTTGATGGAAAACTCACAAGGCTAAAGACATGTATGTAAAAGATACTTTCCAAAGATTGAAAGTGACCATTCATTTAGGTATTAAACACGGTTGTTGTCGCCGTAATACAGTGTTATGTGTTATTTTGTCTGGAATGCCCGACCATCCAATCACCAAAGAGTGTTGTCTATTTAGGGTGTTTGCGTTAAAGGGGAAAAGAATTTACGTTCGTTTGTGCAGAACAAATTTCAGAACGTATTGTCTTAGGTCAAGGTGTTTCAATGTTTGAGCCTGAGACAGCAAACAGTGAGTATGATAATCAAAACATACTGGTATTAATACACATAATTCTTTTGATGTTTTGTTTCGATACAATGTTGTATAAGTAAAAAAAAACAGAAATAGGAACTCTAAAAGTCTTTATCATGTATTATTGTTCCACTCTTGCCCCATTTTCCATATAAGGTCAAGAGAACGCGCAAAATATGCCACGGTTGTACACAGTAAAATTGTGTATTGCACTGCAAAATCCAGGGTTCACCAAATTTTGACGTATTTTTTTTTCAAGTGGAATAACAAATTTCTTATTTGATGGCTTAACATAATAATACGCGCCAACATTGCTCATTGATCGTAATATAAAATACTACTCAACTCGCAAAATATCAGCGCGTATTATGTTAAGCCATCGAATAAGATGTGTTTATTGAAGCCCATTCAATGAAAGGGCATGGAATCTCTTATAACTGACGTGAGGTCAAAGCTTCTCAAACAACCTTTTGTATGAAGTTGGCTGTACATGTACGAGCAATTAGGTCTGCAAAGGAGATGGTTTCAAATTCTTCTCTCCTTATAATGAGAAATGACCTGAACATGGGTATCTGGAACTCTTTTCCTGTGTTCAAACAGGTGTGAATCCTGGTCTGAAAACGGGCAAGGTTTTCCCCTGCCCCCAGCCCCCCACCCATGTATCTATATAATGACTGATTATTCGGAGGCTATTTTCACTCTTACCTTAAGGAATTCAAACAGAACATCATCTCTAGGCAGCTGGCTTTCTATGTTTCGTTTCAAGTCCAAGGGAGTCCACTCTTTGTTGAACGGAAACTCGTGAATAATGAGGCCCCGCTCTTCAAGCTTGACGTTGCTGCTATGACTTGGCACCTGGCTTGTGTTAGGGCTTGGTATTATAACTAAGTCTTTGTAGACTATTATAACTAAGTCTTTGTAGACGATTGTTTTACTGGGTCGCCCATACTTTTTTCACGGGTCATGGAGCTCGTGGAAGGTCGTTTCCTGTTTGCTTTTCCTCCACGTGCGTTGAAAGTCGGGAATCTCCTGCCAAGCTCGGCTGCGATCGAGGAAGAGCTTGTAGGCAGGTTGGAGCCATTCAAAGCACTGTTAGTAACAGTTGAGGCTGCCAAATTTCGAATTTCACTACTTTGCAGGTTTCCAATGGCCTCTGGTGCCTGGGTGGCAATGGCACATGCGGACGAGATGTGCCTTACATCCCCCGGGGGGGGGGGGGGGGGGACTTCCATATGAAAGTGACGGGGATGTTTGTCGGAAAATTAGAATTAACACCCTAAAGGAGACCAATCTGGGCGTGGCTCCGGCTTTATTTAACCCCTAAGGGAGACCAGGCAAAAACAGACAACTAAAGAAGAGCTATAGAGATGTTAATTGCGCTAAAGATGTTGCAATCAAATGCTGTCTTCTATGAGTAAATTTTAACAACGGCGATTTCTGTGCTGCTCTAGACCACTAACACAGTATAATATAGATATTTTTTCACACACAACCCTAAGCGATACCTGTGTGGGTAAAAATATTGGCTTTCCGTCCTCAACACCCTCTGTGAGACCAAAATCTGCAATTTACAACCCTAAGCGAGACGACGAGCATCCCCGTCACTTTCATATGGGAGTCCCCCCCCCGGGCTTACATCCTCGTTGTTGGCAGCCATCTTTGTTTGAATGATTAAGCTTCAATGCTCGCAAAGCATTACCAGTCGATTACAGATGACCATAAGAAATTTGGCTATATAAAAATTCGATCAAGTTGACCACATAAAAAGTCGAGTTGACCATATAAAAAGTGTGTAATTAACCATATAAAAAGTCAAGTTGACCACATAAAAAGTGTATAGTTGACCACATAAAAAGTCAAGTTGACCATAAAAAAAGTCGAGTTGACCACATAAAAATTCAAGTTGACTATATAAAATGTCGAGTTGACCATATAAAAAGTCAAAAAAGCCATAGAAATACATATGGAATATTGACGAGTTTGGCACCCCATACAAATACTTGTCTTAATTTTTCTCGTTTGAAGAAAAAGTGTTTGAGGAAGTTAAAGGCTTTATTTGCGTCGCTAGTAAGTTAATAATGTGGCGTCAGTCAAGTTATAATAAACTGCAGTATCAAGCAGTCACACTGCTTGTTTAATACAGTTGACCACCAGTCGAGCTCAGGAATTTCTTTTTTGAGTTAAACTAGAAACTGAAACGAGTGCGAAGTGTTCGGCTGCCGAGCCTTCCTAGATCGGAAACAAGAAGCAAAGGACTTTGAAAAAGGGCAGCTGCTTGTTACGTTTACCTGGGCTCATATGTTACTCTTGTTAAGTCTTTGTTAACAAGTGGGAGGGATGGAAGGGATTGGGGAGGGATCGATGAGGTTAGGGATTGGGGGGAGGGTGTTGGGCTGGAGCCCAAATGGTTATGGTAAGCCTACTTGATAGGTTTTCCTGATGAAACTACACTACATTTATTTCAACAATATCGTGGGACAGAATTGTGTAAACAAAATTATAAGTTGAAATTTGAATAACTGTAAGGATCTTCTTTACTTTTATTTCTTCATTCCGCAGTTCAAATATATGAATTTCATATATTCACAATTTCATCTTCATCTTTCCCGGGTATATTACGAACCAATTTAATGACCAGCTCCCAGTTGGCTTGATAGCTCAATTGGTTAGAGCGCTGCACCGGTATCGCAGAGGTCAGGGTTCGAGTCCCGGCAAGCCTGATTTGTTCAGGCTTTCTTTTCGCAACTGCATAAGTTGCGTTAATAACTGCGAGGATCTTCTTTACATTTAAAATTATAAGTGCACGAACTTCATCGGTTCTGCACGCATTGCGTGCCTGTGTTTCAATACTGCCTCTCTTCTCCGCTCAGACAATTGCCGCCAACTGGAGTTTAGGCCGACCATACATTTGATGGTAAACGTCCAGAAAAACATGTGATTCGTACTATTGAAGTCATGGATGGTGATTTTTGCGAGACAGTATGCTACACGGAACCCAACTGTGTTAGCTACAACTTGAAAACAGCGGCGAGCGACAATGGAAGATACAAATGTGAGCTGAATAATTCCACTTTCGAGGAACAAAAGAATAAACTAGAAGAAAATTCAAAATATTTGTATCGCAGAGCAAAGGTAAGTTTTACTTCAACGAATGAGGTGTTTTTCTGAATAGCAACTAAGAAAGGTAAACCTAAGGTTGCACAAGCGTCAAAACCTTCGCAGAACGAACAGAGACTTTGATTGACAAGTTTGTAACAAAATGTCCAAAACAGGGACTCAAGGAAAGAGAGCCTTGAGGGAAATCTCAATGTGAAAACAACTTTGAAGCATTATAAAATTCAAATTATAGATAAATAAAAACAGTTATTGTGCTACTGAGGGAAACTGCACATCGGTTGTGCGTTCTGAATGATGCAACTATATCTCTTACTTAAACATAAATCCGAACTTGCTGGGAACGAGGGAAGAACGTTTTGTACTTATTGTATCATTCGAGTTTTCCAAAACGATATTTGCTTTAGTTCTCACAGCAAAACACCAATGTAGCGCCAATATAGCGCCTATATATCGGTCAGCAGATGTGAAGTAATGCTATTTTGTTTTTGTTTTAGAATGCCTGCTTGAGGAGCCCATGCAGAAACAACGCAACCTGTCAAACCGGTTTTACAACAAAAGGATACCAGTGTGTCTGTATGGCTGGATTTAAGGGAAAACACTGCAAAACGGGTAACATTGGTCCCTTTTCAATCTTAAACTTAAAACAATGAAACCTTCCCAATGACTAAAGTTTAATTCCATGTTCAGTCCACTTGCTAAAGGAATCAGATGGCTTATGGTTGCTGACGCCCATCAAGGGTACCTTTAACATGAAACAGCAATGGGAGTATAAATCGATATCCCCTGAGATTGGTTAATAGTTCACCAGTCCAGAGCATTTCCACTTTTGGAAATGTTTTGATCGGCGGACCAAAACAAACAATTATCCAATCAGAGCGCGACTTTGGAGTCACCTGATGCGAGGCCTGTTTTCATGAGATTTCATAATAGTTGATGAAGTTCTCAGATTTGAATGCAACAATCCAGCAATATTTACAGTCAATATCTACGTTTATTACTACCTGGGATTGGCTGCTTGCAGAAAGATGGTTTAAACATCTTTTAGCCAGGAATAAGTTGCGATGAGCGCTTGTCAAGCGCTTGTATGAAGCTTATTTTTCTTCTGGTTGCGCAGCGGGCTGCGGTTTGTAACAGATCGGGTCGTCTGTTTCAGATGAATAAAAGGAAACTATGCGAAGGCAAATCTATTTACGTTTATTTCTGGCCTGGATAAGTTGCGTGCAAAAAGAGAACCAAGGATTCGATATTCTTTAGCCAGGAATGAATTGCGAATAGCGCTTGAATTTCGCTTCAGTGGTCGCGCAATAGTACAAATATTAGGACATATTTGCCGCCATATGAAATGATTAACACAAGTAAAACAGAGTAAGCTTATCTTTTTATTAACTCATGAACAGCTTTACAGATCCATATTTCGCAGCTCACTTCTCTGTCTTAAACAGTTTCATCGATTTGCCCTCAACCGATGGTAGATATAAACACAAAATAAAGTATAACACTGAAGGTCATATCAAGGTCATATCTGATCTTTTTCTGGATTCCTGCTGCTTTGCTGTGATCGTTCCTATTGTGTCTGCTGAGCGACTCAAAGTAATTTTTTTTATGCCGTTCGTGGCATATTAGGTAAGTTAGGACCTTGATAGGTTTTTCAGCTTGTCGTGAACGAATTTCTGACGATAAAGGATAAAAATGTTATCTGCACCGCTAGATTATTGTTTGAAACGCCGGGCCCAGCTTGTCGTGATACTGCTGCAAGATGGGGGTGTGGACAAAACCTGGGCCCGGGCCCATGGGCCAGCCCATGGGCTACCCTACGGGCTACCTTATGGGCTACCTTATGGGCTACCCTATGGGCTACCCTGTGGGCTACCCTATGGGCTACCCTGTGGGCTACCCTATGGGCTACCCTGTGGGCTACCCCCAAAATTATTTTTTTTCGATAAAAAAAAGAAAATAATAAACATAAGAAAAAACAAAACAAAAATTAATTTCTTATTAATTTATCAATAATTTATTGATATTTTAAAAAAAGTTGGTGGCTGTGGTGGATTAATTTATTAATTATGTAGTCAAGCAGAAACATAAAACAAATTAAATCAAAACAAAAGAGAAATCAAAACCAAACAATGCAATGAATCCGAACTACGTGTTTATTCGAGGCCAATTTTTCTCTGTGGAATATGCCAAACAGCACAGGAACACATGCTGTGAATTAGTGAAAGGTGTGTTTTTAGAAAAAAAAATCAATAATACTTTATACCTGCCAACTTTTCGGAAGTCAAATGCGTGAGATTTTCATATGGATATTAGCCGAATTTTCTAAAAAATTGTTGCGACCTTAGCCTGAATAGCTGGTGGTATTGTCTGCGAAGGTAAGGTTTTGGTGGCGGAGCCGTCATGAGCGGCCGAAGCCGCGACAACGAGCGGCACAACTGCTAACGTCAGTTACTTAACTAGACTGACTGTCTGGTGTTAGAAGGTACACCGGACGTTTCGTTTTATGCAATCGCCCAATTAGAGGGTAAGGTTCCTCTCGCATGCTTTTGCGGGGCGGTCGTCGGCCTGCATCGTTGAACTAGAGCTGGTCGCTTACAAGAGTGGTCGCAAGGAGGACCAAGGAGACCTTTGACTGTACCGCGAAGCGCAAAGCTCACTATCGAAACATTGGCACAAATTTGTTGCAAATTGGTCTAGACATTGTGGATGAGACATTACCGGAAAGCCTCATTGCCGAATTTAACTCGTGAAGTGTGATGTGATAACTGCGAATTACACTCTCTCCTTACCACTCCTGATGAAACACACATACACACACGCATGTATGCCTCTTCAAGAGTCATTACATAAGCCGACTAAAGTTCCAAAATTCGAAACTAATTTTACACTCTGACCAGTGTTGACTCGGTGAAGAGTATCCCCTAACAGCACTGGCTTACGAAACGCCCTCAGACAAGCGAGGTGAATCCATTCAGAAAATTATTGGAGAACTTTTCCAAGTTTGTCCGATGCAAACCCAGTGCGTGCTATTATGTTTCAAGCAGTCCTTATAACATACCGGTGTCAAGATTGTTTTGTTCTCCGTGGACATAAGTCAGAACACTGCAGATCTCAAGACAACTATATAAGAACGCCATAAGTCACTTAGTCATTCTTGAGCATCTATTTATGTCTACAAAGGGGTAAATCTACTTTTTACACCGGATATGTGACAAACACGAGTGCTGTTTTTGGCTAACAAGCAAAACAAAGACAACATGAACTCATCTGTTGGGATCCCAGGAAGAAAACGTGCTGTGAAACCACAAGGGGGCATTTCCCCCAAAACAGTTGTTTGTGAGCTTGGTGTAGGGAAAAGCCTTTATTTAAGACCCTGTTTGAGGCAGATTCAGACTCCGTTTTGATGGGGCAGACTTCCCTAAAATCAGAAACACTCTTTTCTTTTTTTTTTATAAGATCCTTTTTTATAAGAACGTTGAGGCTGAGATTTACCAAAATTTTAAGAACATGCTAAGAACATACCCCAGGCTGTGAGTCGGAGAACGTTTTTATTTCCCCCCATTTCTTTTAATTTGTTGTTAAATGAGCAGCATAAATTAACTGCAAAAGCGTGATCTAACAATACAATTAACTCAGTGCCTACCTCTGTGTTCAATGGTTTTTTTAAAGCCAAATTTACCAATAGTTGGTTGACGCGACATCTCAGAATTGAATTGTCCGCGGCACCAGATCACAGGGAAAAGGCCGCGCAAGCATGTTAAAAGCAACTTGATACACCACATTCGGCGAACAATGCTCTTTGGTACGTTTCCTGGTCACGTCCGCATTGTCTAGTTCAAATACTATAAGATGTAACTTAAAAACATCTTAAGAACGTTTTCAGTCTCAAATCGTAAAAAATAAGAACGTTCAGCCTCAGCCCAAAAATTAGATGTTCTTATAAAAAAAAAGAGTGTACCCTGTCTCAGGGCAAAGAGGCCAAAAACCATACGGAGAAATGTCGTGTCAGTATTAGGGGCCAACCATTTAACCTCTGAGGGGGGGGGGGTTGGGTGATTTTGAAAAAAAATATCCTGCAAGTGCATGTGCGTAAGAAAAAATTTCCTGCACAAGACTATTGTCCAAAAAAAAAATTCACGCACGTAAAGTGGGCTGGAAAAAAAATTCTGGCAAGATGTTTCCTGGGTTGACACATCGAACTTTATCAGCAGACTGTTAAAAGATTTTAGCATCTGGACTTGGGTAAGAGGGAATCTTTGCACAATGATGTTTTCCCCTCAGATGGCCTTTTCTTTACATTTATAGCACCTGTGGTTACCAATCTTGATACATGTTTTCTGAACTTCAAGATCACGGCTGGTGTTGTGATTTGAAGACCAATGTGTTCAGTGCACTCTAAATCAAGAATGCCAGAATAGCTGTTGGAACATGAAGTAAACTTTATTAACTATCTATTTGACACAAAACTGGAATGAGCTCTCCTGTAACATTTGCCTGAACGCTTGTCAAGTAAACGTGTAGGGATAGGAGGTGTGTCTTTTAATATAGAAAGTGTCGTATGCCTTGCATACTGTATGTATTCCCTCTCTTGTGGAATATTAGTATACAATGCTCGTTACGTCCATAGATGCAAGGATTGTGTTCTCTGGAACTTTAGTCCTGTCAACGAAATTAATGCAGTCAGTTGACTGTATCAGTCTTTGAGATGCGACTTCTGTTGCTGTGCTAACGGCTGGAGTAGTATGGCAACAAATGCTGGCCTTTTTGCTTACTATCAAAATGGCCTACAAAGAGTCATCTTTTGAACCACCTGCAGATTTGTTGGCTACTGTAAAGAAAGCTACTTGGAACTACAACAAAGAGCATCATCAACGATGTTTTTAAGCGTTATGGCATGTTAATTTGACTTCTGGATAAGTCAGAATGTCAAGATCGAGTTGATATTAGTCCAATTTAAAGAAAAATCTGGGATCTAACTAGTTACTTTCGAAGAGTCACATTTCTTCTCAGAATAAAGGAAAACACGTCTTGGCTACTTTAATTTTTCAACATTTTCTGGGGGAGCATGCCCCCAGACCTCCCTACAAAGATGACGCCGTCAAAAATCTCACTCTTTGGCAACAAAGCAACTTAAGAGCTCTGTGCAGATGTTTTTTCAATTTGGGGCTTTGTAATGTGTACTTCAGCTGCAAGTTGGATTTAACCCTTTCTAGATAGCTCTCTAAAGCAACTTATTGCTGCCAGTTTGATTTAACAAGGAAAGGATGTGGCTCATTATCTTTCCGTAAAATATGTACTGAAGACGCATTCGCGCTATGCACTGTACTGTTCTGTAGCTCTATGCACGCACTGTGTACTGTACTGTAGGCGCATTCACCTTGCAAAATGATCAAAGTCCAGGAACAGGTCTGACTCCTTTTATCAGTGGGAAGGGGTCACCTCAATGTTTTACATTTGGTGTTAAAGGTATTGTACTGTATTATAAAAGTCACTCAAAAACTCTTAGATAAAAATTAATATATTTGTTCAAAGTTTCTTTCACAGATCCTTAACCTTTTATAATTTGATTTATAATGAAGGCCTACTTTAAACCCCATCCACACACCAAAAAAAATTTCATGCAGAACGTTGGAGGGAGAAAAAATATCTTGCAAGCACATACCCCGAGAAAAAAAATACACGGGGAATTAAGGGGTTGAAAAAAAAATTCATGCTTATACCAAATCACCCAACCCCCCCCTCAGAAGTTAAATGGTTGGCCCCTTATGTTGCCGGTCAAAGTTATTCTGTACCCAGGGTACTATCAACAAAAACCACAACGTGGCATGTCCACTGACCACGTACAAGCGATCACATGCGTAAAGAACAATTTCTCACTCCTGACTCACAATTGCGTGAAAAATGGAGATCACTTTCCAAACAAAATAGTCCAGCTGTGAACGGCGCTAAATGTTGCGTGCGTGTCCTCAATAAGAAGCTTACAAGATCACGCCAAGGTTTCGAGCTTCGTACTGCGACATTTGATAATCTTCGGAAATTATCGGAACCTCTTCGGGAATCTTCGGCAACAAATGTCTGAACATTGGTGCTGTAGTGTTCGGAGGTCGTCATAGCCTGCGTAGCTGGCAGGATTGTTTGCACGACGTTTGAGCGGCGGAGCCGGGATGCCGCTCATGGCGGCTCCGCCACCAAAACTTTACCTTCGCAGACAATACCGCCAGCTACGCAGGCTAAGGTCGTCACAATTTTTTTTAGAAAATTCGGTAATATCCATATGAAAATCTTACGCATTTGACTTCCGAAAAGTTGGCAGGTATACAGTATTATATTCGATTTTTTTTTTAAAAACACACCTTTCACTAATTCGCAGCATGTGTTCCTGTGCTGTTTGGCATATTCCACAAAGAAAAATTGGCCTCGAATAAACACGTAGTTCGGATTCATTGCATTGTTTGGTTGTGATTTCTCGTTTGTTTTGATTTAATTTGTTTTATGTTTCTGCTTGACCACATAATTAATAAATTAATCCACCACAGCCACCAACTTTTTTTTAAATATCAATAATTGATAATTTAATAAGAAATTTATTTTTAATTTATTTTTTCTTATGTTTACGATTTTTTATTTTTATTAAAAAAAAATTGGGGGTGGCCCACAGGGTAGCCCATAGGGTAGCCCATAAGGTAGTCCATAGGGTAGCCCATAAGGTAGCCCATAGGGTAGCCCATGGGCTGGCCCATGGGCTGTCCCATGGGCCCAGGCCCAGGTTTTGTCCACACCCTTTATTGAGTGCTTCTTGATACACGGTTTTGGCGTTGTCAAAGCATTCACGGTCTGAAGATATTTCAGAAAGCCGCCTGTTGATGGAATCCGGGATGTTTTTTAGGATGGATGGTGGATGATTGGATTTCTTGTGTACGTACAATGGGACATTACCTTCCTTTGTGAATGGATAGTGCTTGCCACTTTGCAGGTCAAGCGTGACGTCTAGGAAATTTACGATGGTTTTGTTTGCTTCTATTGTGATCTTTAGGCTATTCTCGCGGAAAATTTGCACAGTTCTTTTTTGATCTTTTCAATTTCTTGTGGCGTTTTGTCAAAAGCCGCAAGACCGTCGTCGCGATAGAGAATAAGCGTCTTCCTAATTTTTGCTCCCAATTAGTATTATAATATTATGCAAAGGTTGCACACTGATCTGCCATTTCACCCGCACAAAGGCATACCTCTTTTCACTAAATGAGCTATATTTCTTGAAATGCGCCATTTCCACTCACAATTTCCTCAAACCTTAATGAATCCATAGTCGAAAAACAACTATACGCCGGAAAAGTTCCATCTTTCCCAACATTTTGTCACCATATAAACGGCAATATTTGAGCTTCTTGTATAAGAAATCAAATGTCGGTATTCGACCGCCGACCTCTACGCACAAATATATGCAAATATGCTAAATAATTAGTACAAGACAAAATCTACTGTGTCGGGGGGGGGGGGCGTGCACGGTGAGCAAGAAGAAATTGCCACGCTTCAAACATAAAACGTCACACCCCAACATAGTAGCTTTTCCCATGTCCACGCCATTGAGCGAATTGTCCAGTGAGAAGGGAACAGCGAGATGAGATTAGCATATTTGCATATATTTGTTTGTTTCATAAAATTTTATTAATTTTCAGTCATAACTCAAGTTTTGGCTACCTGTGGTGAGACAATTTAATGTTTTCTTTGTTGAAAACGTTGGTTATTCGAAAAAAAAATAACACGTGACCTGAAGTGTCAAAATAACAATTTGCATGAATCTTCTCTGCCATTCTCTTGATTTGCATTACCTCCAAAGTAAAAGGATGGGGAGTTTGGGTCATGTTATTGTTGCACTAAATGGAGGCCTTTAAGGATGAGTTCTCTAGCTATGATCAGATTTACAACGATTCGGACGGCAAAAGACAATTTAATAATTTGAGCGACAAATAATCCAAGATTTCAATTTTCACGAAGACGTAATGTTAATGTTAACTGAACTGCAACATAACTGAAAAAAGGGGAGGGGAAGCACTAACAGTCATTTTGGGGCATGTTAAGGGGCTTGGTGAAGTTTTAAAATAAAGCGTTCTAACAAAAGTAGAATTTGAAGGGCAAAAGCAATTACTACTCATTGTTGTTACAACTATCAAGCAAACAAAAGTCAATTACATCATTGTCTACCAGGACATAATGAACTCTTGTCCACAACTTCTCTGAAGTATGCCCCTGGATAACGCATATTGTTAAAAACTGGACTAGGTATATTGGATTTCTAGCATTTTGATTGGCTGAACGGAGCTAGGCTATCAGCTCATACACCTGCTGCGACCAAATATGGTCAATGAACACTCAACAACAAAATGAACAAAGTGAGCTGAAAGCTTTTTCCTTGCGAGCAACCCGGCGAGAAAAATGGACGAGAAAAATCACTTGGCGGAGAATTTAAATTAAGCAGGAATTCTAACAGCGTCACCAACAAGCATCACTAACAGCGTGTTCTAACTGTCAGGTCAAAGTTGTTTGAAGAAACTGTGCAGAAATAGAAATTTAAGCATCAAGCGGTAGGTTTTATCAGGAAGGCTTTCCACTTCAAAATATCAAGACAAGACATAAAATTAAACACAGTGAAATGAGGCAGGGGCATAAAAACTATCACGCATCCATGGTGAGTTGGTGAGAAAATCATGAAGCAGTCTAAACACGCAAGTGCTAAACAAACTACAGCTGAAAACTACCGAGAAGGAAGGAACTGCGAGATTTTTTCGGCTTTAACACGCAAAATTGACATTGGTTTACCTGCACTTTTGTAGCTTTATGTTCCAACAGGTCCAAATGCTAGTTAGATAGAAATCAGATGTCATGTAAACGGAGTTGAATCACTTTTCCAGTTGGTTGAATGTTGTTTTTACCAGTTCCGTCCGCAACCTCTAAACCGAAAAAAACTGTATTTTGTGCTTTGCGTTTAACAAACTATGATGGCGAATTCTAATGTTCCTCGCTACAGTAATCTTGCTTCTGAGCTGCATAGAAATTACCTCTTCAAGTTCAAATTAGTTCTGTCTTCAGTTAGATCAAACACGCACATGTTAGCTCCGTTGTACGAACAGATTACAAACTTGTTCCGTTTCATGATCAACATCAGTTGCTATGGGGAAATTGTTCAGCTTCAATCCGCTTTGAACGATGATTACAACAATGTTTCAGGAAAAATCAAGCATGTACCATATTTCAGAGCCAATAATTAGAAGATTTTTTCAAAAACTTGTGCCACTTTGTTCACTTTCGAGCAGCTTTTATTGAGTCATTTAGCTTTGCAATGAAACAAACACTGCAACACTTCGCAAGGTTTTGGCGCCTTTTTCGTTCAGTCATGTGATCGATTCTTGTTCCCTTTTTAATCTCTTTTCACATTTTTCCCGTTCTTTCTTGATTTTTTTTAATAGTGGTTAAGTTTTTAATAAAACAATTATTCTACTCGGGCTTGCTGGATATCAAATGATTATAACCAGCTCGGCGCTGCCTATTTCCCTTTCGTAAACGGTCGTTGCCATTTTTGACGGTCGATGCCATCATTGGTAACCAAGCCTTTAGTCATGGTAGAAGTAATATATGCTCTGGATTAATGTACAATAAGGCAACAAATACATTTTTGAATAGTTTTAGAAAGAACAAAGATTAAGCCCAAGGTGAATTTACGTTTAAAGTTCGGGAAAGGGCTAGGGTCACGTATTATAGATGTATCAGTTATGAAAGACAGTTAATTATAATATATACTTTAATTTTACGGAATTGTGGCGGATTGGCGTGGTAGTGTAGTGGTAAGGGAGAAAGATTAGCATACGAAAGGACCGGGTTCGAATCTGGGTTGTGAATATCTTTCTTTTTAGTAGAAAACTTTCAATAATAGTTCAAAAATTTTCTAAGTGTCTTAAAAATGGCAACGACCGTTTACGAAAGGGAAAATTGCCTCGGCGCTACGCGCCTCGTTGGTTATCTATCATTTGATATCCAGCGCGCCCTCGTAGAATAATTGTTAAATATACTCCATCAACTTAAGCACTTGGCCTTTTGTTATAGAATTGCTATGACATTAATATTTGAACTACCAATTCGACACGGGCGAACAGTGCCGTTTCTAGGGAAACGACACAAATTACTGAAAATTGTTTTTTGTGTAACGCCCAATAAGCCTGCTGCTTCTTGGGTCGATTTCCTCATTTCCAAAACAACCCAAATGATTTGCCATCGCAAATCACTACTGCAAGCTAAGGCGCAGGCATATTTCTTAAGGAAACAAACTAAAACAGCATGTTCTTTGTTGTTTCGCTAGTCGCATCAATTGCCAAGGTTCCAAATTACTCACTCTTTATTTAATCATCTCATTCACAGAAGAGTAAATTCGAAATCTGTTAACAGGTCAGAATTTATGGTTAATAAATGCCAGGGCTCAGTATACTTAAATACAGAACAATATTTACGTACCCATTGGTGTCTCAAAGTCTGCGACTAGGTAGTTTTACTTCAATGATCTTATTAATTAATTTCGTAAGGCATTGTGACGTCATCATGTATTAAATGTCAAGCATAATTATAATTTCTCGTTAGAACGAAACACTCCCCCGGGCACGGAAAAATTATGATTAGTAGAGTCAAAAGTCAAATTACACTGAATTTATCTTAAGGAGTTATTCAATCAGGTTTTTTTTTTTTTTTTTTTTTAAGTTTCCTCTTTCGGTATAAGAACAACCAACTTATTCACTGCTCGTTCAACAGTAACAAAGCCTCTTCCGTGATACTCGTTGACGGCTTCCCCCGGTTTGGGATTTTTGTACTGTACTTGTACTCTCCTTACTCTTCCATCTTCCCCAGGAAATGTCTTGACGACCACACCAAGTTTCCATTGTCCTCTGATTTGGTTAGCATCTTGGATGAGCACTACGTCACCTTCCCTAAGATTGCGTTGAGCGGTGTGCCATTTTGGCTGTATTAGTAAACTTGGGAAGTAGTCCCTTGTCCATTTCTTCCAGAAGTAGTTCACAACATTCTGGACGAATTCAAACCGCTGACGAGGATTGGACGTCTCTCTAAAGGGTCCACTTGGTATTCGTGATGTTGCTCTGCCTAGTAGCAAGTCATTGGGGCAGAGATAAGTTCCATCATCCGGTGACGTAGGGTGTCTTCCTATCGGTCTTTCATTTAGAAGGTTTGCTACCTCGAAGCAAACTGTTTGGAGTTCTGAGAATGTCATGACAAGATCACTTATAGCTGCTGTTATCGCTCGCTTCACCGATTTCACTAATGCTTCTGACACTCCATTTTGCCAAGGTGCGTCAGCTGGGGCAAAATCCCACTTGAATCCTTCCATCACACCAAATTCTTTTAGCTCTTCTTGATTCCAACCTTTTACTATATTTTTCAATTCTTCATTTGCCGCAACTAGTTGAGGCCCGTTGTCGGAATATAGTTTTGAAGGATACCCTCGAATAGATGCAAATCTTCTCAGAACCATGAGGAATTTTTCGGTGCTATAATCTGAGGCTAGATCTACGTGTACTGCACGGGTGCTTAAGCAGTTAAATATCACCCCATACGTTTTCCCAGTCGTTCTTTTCTTTACTTCGTCACGAATTTTGAATGGTCCAAATAGATCAATAGCGGTACAAGTCCAGGCGGGAGATGGCTTCAATCTTTCCACTGGTAATTTTCCCATAATTTGTTCACTCACTTTTTTGTCTAGTTTCTTGCATATCACGCAGTTGTATCTAATGGACTTAATCATCTTCAGCAACTTGACAATCCAGAACCTCGCGCGTATTTTACTGGCTGTAGAGAGAACACCGAGATGTCCTCTTTTATGGATATGTTCAGCATATAGACGTGAAAATCGATGATCATAAGGAAGAAATATAACTTCATTTTTGTTGTGACTCATCTCAATTCACCTTTCTCCTCGTCCTCCAACCACGTATATTCCGTCTGTATTCTTTCTGGGGCATAGGCGTTTGTATCTTCCTTTTTCAATGTCTTCGTACATGCTTTTCTGTGCTTCCATAATCCAGAAATTTTCTGCCTTTGTAATATCACTTGGAGTTAGTGACTTTGTTGCGTGCTTGAAGGATGATTTTGGCTTTCTTTGGTACATCGCTAAGATTCTGGCTGTCACTCTTATTAGTTTTCCAAAATCTGAGTATCTGTCGATGTTGGTTTTTGACGCTAACGTGTCTTTGACTTCTTTTTTGAAATATTTGGTTACAGTGGATGCTATTTTAATTAACTCAGGAAGTTGCTCCTTGGTCAATGTTTCGTGTATTGGCCATTCAGATTCTGGTAATTCAAGGAAGCTGGGTCCATTTTGCCAGATACTGTCCAAATTTATTTCGTTAGGTTTTTTACCACGAGTTAACCAATCTGCGATGTTATATTTGCTTTCCATCCAAAACCATTCTTTGGGGCTTGTATTCTGTTGTATCTCTCCTACACGTGTTGCAGCAAAGGTATTAAATCCGTACGATTCCTTTTGTATCATGCCATGCACTATTTCGGAGTCCACGATATGGTAGCACTTTATAAACTTGTATCTGCAATGTCGTTGTAGGAATGTTTTCAGTCTGGAGTTAAGTACAGCTCCACAGAGTTCAATTCTGTCTATTGACATTCTTTTTATGGGTGCTAGTCGATTTTTTGACAGTACGAGCCTGCAATTAAACTGTCCGTCGCTTGTTTTCCATCTCATATAGGCACATGCGCCGTAGGCGTTACTGGAACCGTCACTGAAAATTATTAATATCGGTTCACCTGTTGCATTTTTGGGCTTTAAACATCTTTTGAATTTGACGTTATTCATCTCTATTAGGTCTTGGCAGAATTGCATCCATTCTCGTTTGTACTTGTCCGGGATTGGGTCATCCCAATGTAGCTTCTCTTCAATTCCCCAGAGTTGTCTCATTAAGATCTTTGCTCTGATCGTAAATGGTCCTGCCAACCCGAGTGGATCGTAAATACTGTTCACTTGTGATAAAATGATTCTCTTTGTTGTATTTGTATTATCTAAGAACCTTTGGTCCTGTGTATCAGACTGCACATGGGTTTTCTTGTTTTTCTTAGCAGCAATTTTTAATTGAACTTTATATTCAAATTCGTCCTGCATTGGATTCCAAACGACTCCAAGAACCTTTTCTGTTGCTGTCGATGCGTCATTGGGTAAAGTCAGGGTTTTAGTTTGGTCTGTGCCATCATTGGTGAAAATCCATTCTTTTATTTTGAAACTTCCTTCCTCGAGTAAATTTTCTATATCTTTCGCAAGTTTCTTTGCCTTTTCTTTATCAGATACGCTCTCTATTATATCGTCCATGTATGTGTTTTCCTTGATCACATGTACAGCTTTGGGATATTTGTCTTGTCCCATTTCAGCTGTCTTCCGCAATGCTACTGTGGCGATTGCGCCTGAAGGCTTGTCACCGAATGACACTCTCTGTATCACGTATGTGTCTGGTTGTGTTTCAGTGTTCATGTCTCTCCACAAAAAACGATGTGTATGCTGTTCTATCGTTTTCGTCTTCACTGTATGATACATTTTCTTTACATCGCCGATCAATGCTATTCTATTTTCTCTGAATCTTATCAGTATTCCCAGAAGATCATTGAGCAGATGCGGTCCTTTTGCCGAGTAGTCGTTTAAAGAGTGGTTCATATAACGTGCGCTGCTATTGAATACGATTCTCACCGGAGTTGATTTTGAGTCTGGTTTCAAAACCTCATGATGAGAAATGTAGTGAATTGACCCTTTGTAGTTTTCCAGTTCTGTATGAGAGAGCTTTCGTGCGACTTCTCGCTCGATCATATCTTCTATCTGTTTCTGATAGACTTCAGCGTGTTTCGCATTTTTCGCTAGTCTTTTTTCTGTAGATATTAGCATCCCCATAGCGGCTTTCTTGTTATTAGGTAGTTGGGATGGGTCTTTGATCCATGGATACTCTGTAATCCATGTTTTTTCGTCTTTGTTGTATTCTAGCTTGGTTTCGATCAGTTTCAGTTCCTTCTCTTCCTTTATTGTGAAGTTTTTGCTTCCCAACGAGCATTTTCCACACTTGCATCCTCCGCAGCGGGGCGTACATTCTATTCCCAGGTTTTCTATCTTATAGAAATCCTCAACTTTGGCGATCATGGTATTTATTCTGGCGTGGCCAAGATTATGGCTCGTAGTGGTCTCTTTGATTGAAGGATGTGTTCCGCCTATGCATCTCCCGAATCGATTTTTTAGCAAGAGGAGATGTCCTGAACTTTGTTCATTCTGTGGGTGGTACGCGGCATATTCGTAACCGATTAATACATCGACTGCTCCTGATGGTCGTAATATGTCTTCTCTTGGTATATTCTTAAATAATTTAATTACTCCATCTATATTCACGCTCTGTATTTCAGAAGTGATTTTATCAATGCCGTATACTTCAAACTGAACTTCTTGCCCTCGTTTGTCAATAAGCGAAAGCGTGTATCTGTTAGATGAAATCTTTTCGTTATCGCCGCCTACTTTAATCACTGTAAGTTCTATCTTTGTCCCTTTTAAACGTTCAGCTTTTGCCTTGCTATTCGTAATGAAACAGAGTGATGCTCCGCTGTCCCAAAGGACGTTGGCCCAACCGCGCTTCGTAAGAATTTTCTGCAACTGTAGAAGACAAGAATCTATTATCGAGTTATTGCATAAGCTCACCGATCCGGAGGCGTCTTCCGGTCGTTTTTCATCTTGGTGAAGTGTCTTATGGTGCCATTTGGTACATTCTTTCACACCGCATGGTCTCTTTCTCCAACACTCCAGAACTCTGTGTCCTCTTCTCAAACATGACCAACAAGCTCCTTTTTCCTTTAGCATTTTCATTCTCTCTCGGTTGGTTTTGATAGATATAGTTTGCATTCGTTTGTCCAGTGATCTGCCTCTTTATGGAATAGACACTTGCTGTTCTGTGGTCTAGTGTATCCACTGGTTTCATTTGCATCTTTATTTGTCCCTGTATAGTGTGCCGAGCCTTTAATTGCCGGATCGCGGGTAAATCGTAGTTCTGCAGTTTCATACTCTATCACTCTTTTCTGGCTAAGAAGAAAGTTTAGCAGACTTGGGAACTTGTTGGTTTTATCCACTGTACTGTTATCTGCGCTGACCAGTTTGGCCCATTCCTTTTTTATCTCGGCAGGCAGTTTTCTTTCAATTATGCTCACTGAACTGGTTGTGGTAATCTCTCTTTCTAGTCCAAGTCTCTTCAGGTCTTTATGTCCATTCTCTACTGTGTCAACAAATTCCACGAATCTTCTGTTCTCGCCTTCTTTGATGGGTCTTACACTTTGAATTGTATCAATAATGGCGTCGGCTACTTTAGCGGGGTCCCCGTATTTCTCGTCTAGTCGTTTCCACATCTCCTGGATATCATCCTCTACGCCTTTGATCGCATCCGTTGGTTCCCTTCCTAGGCAGGAACGTAGAATGTAGCACGCGCTGTCTCTGTCCAATGTTGGCATCACTTGCCTTTGAAAATCCTGTTTAAATTGGGGATACTCTCTGATCGTCCCATCAAAGGATGGCATTTTATGTAGTCGCATCAATTGCCAAGGTTCCAAATTACTCACTCATTATTTAATCATCTCATTCACAGAAGAGTAAATTCGAAATCTGTTAACAGGTCAGAATTTATGGTTAATAAATGCCAGGGCTCAGTATACTTAAATACAGAACAATATTTACGTACCCATTGGTGTCGCAAAGTCTGCGACTAGGTAGTTTTTCTTCAATGATCTTATTAATTAATTTCGTAAGGCATTGTGACGTCATCATGTATTAAATGTCAAGCATAATTATAATTTCTCGTTAGAACGAAACATTTGTAAAATTAAACAAAGAAGATGGCGGGGAAAAAAATATCGTTGACCTGAGATTTTTCAATAACAAGTTGAACAATGACAAGTGCAAATTGCACACGGGCGCACGTGCAACAAAACAAAAGTATATAGCTATGTATTTATTTCTCTGTATGAAAACGTTTCTGAAAATGGGTGTATATATATCTGAGCAAATTTTGCAAAACATACCCCCGAACTTTTCGGGTTAAAGGCGGACGTGTCCGCCTTTAACCCCCCTGCGGCCGGCCAGACTTGAGGGGGTTTGCGTCACTCGATATGCCAGCACACTACCCAGGGACTGCCCTTTCTGACGGTAGGCATTGTAGGGGTCCAGAGGCCCAATTGGGGGGATAGGGTGGGGAGAAATTGGCCTGTTTTGCCGAGCAAACCTGATTTCCAAAACAAGACAAGTGCTCCGATGGTGCTTGAAAGACACGAAGGGTCTTTTGTGTGTGTCTCTGGGTCAAAGGGCGATCTCAGCTGTACTGCCACAATAGACTGCCAGCTGGGGAACCACAGAATTCAGCAGAGCTAGCCTTGGGGGGTCAGAGATCCACAAGGGAGGGGAGACAAGTGGATCGGGCTAATTTGCTGGTTACAGTAGCTGCAGGTATGTTTTGGCAAATTCAGTCAGATATATATATATAGAACCCCCCATGGAATGCTAACGTGAAAACTAACCTGGGAAGGAAGTTCCTAAACATCATTGACAGATGCTTCCCAAACGGACACCCCCTACACAAGATCTTCAACAAACACACACTGAAGCTCAGCTACTCCTGCATGCCTAACATGAAAAGTATCATCTCGTCACACAACAAAGCAGTACTATCAGATTACCACCGGTCGCAAACACAAACAAGCAACAAAGAATGCAACTGTAGAAAAAAAGATCAATGCCCACTCGACGGAAAATGCCTCACACAAAATGTAGTTTACCAATCCACAGTCACAACACAAACATCATCAGAATCATACGTAGGCCTCGCCACTAATTTCAAAAACCGCTACAGAAATCACACAGCATCTTTTTGACATGAAAGCAAGAGGAACGAGACTGAACTGTCTAAACACATTTGGACACTCCAAGACACCAACAAACCTTTCAGTATCAAGTGGAGAATTATTAAGCAGTGTAGACCTTACAATAACATTAACAACAAATGTAATTTATGTCTTTTTGAAAAATTTGTAATCATTTGTAAGAAGAATTTATGCAGTCTAAACAAGCGAAATGAGCTAGCAAGCTCTTGCCCACACAGAAACAGATACCTGCTCAAGAACTTTGTGATTAAGTAACGCAATCTTTAGTACACGCAATTTCTGTTTTTAAATCCCATAGTTTTTATATATCATAGCAACTGTTTTTATATCGCATAGCAACCTTAAGTTAGCCTTTTATTGCCAGTTTATGTATTTTAACGGTCATTCGTTGATATTGCCTGATGAGTGTGGTCGTCCTTTGATCACACGAAACAGCGTTGTCGCAATAAAACGATGAATTGAAATCTTTCTACTTTTGATCATTATTATAACTGCTCCTCTAAGAGTTGAGCGCTCTACAAATTTATTCTATTCAAGTTCAAGAAGTATATATATATATATATCTACCCGGATTTTTGAAAACGGTACCGCCTGGTTGAGGTGTCCGAGCGCTGTGTCGCGAGCACTTTTTTGTCGTTCAGCCACTGCTTGCGAAAGGAATTCGTCGAAGTCACCATCGACCACTTCAAACCAACGTTTGGTAGAATTGTCCATTTTGAAAGAACGCACGAAGAGCGCTCAGGCAAGAAAAGCTGTTGCACTTTTTGGCAAACATATTTATGTAGTTTCGTTTTGGCATCAGCGTGCTTGCAAAATCCTTGCGGGAACTAGCGAGCAAATATTTCACAGCAGTTCCTTAGCTTGTTTGTTCGAAAACAATGAAAAGGTGCATTAAAACGGATAATGCCCTCGCCCCTCGGCCTTCTTAAAAATAATGACCTCGCGCTTCGCGCTCGGTCATTATTTTTAAGAAGGCCTCGGTTCTCGGGCATTATCCTTTACAGAGGTCTTCATAAAAAAGTATTGCCTAATTTGTCAGCCAAAGGGCAACCATCACAATAAAAATTTTAGGTCTAAAAATTCAGCTATTACGTAACTAAACAGGTAAAAAATAATAATGCACTATGCACTTTTAGCCATTTTTGTTTTGTGAGTTGTTTAGAATTTTCGATTTTTTTTATTTTTAATAATATTTTCAATTTTAAGAGCTAGGTGTAAAGATTAATTTAACGATAAGAGTCTCGTATATACGTTCAAAGGCCTTTCTTTAGGATTTTGTTATTTTGGCGTACACTTGATCTACGCAGGGGCTTTAGCCGGGGATTTTATTACGGATTTTTCTGTTTAAGGACTCCTGCCTTGGAAACTGTTGTCTATCGAACTGTTGCTTTTATTCAAGGTCTTATTTGTATTGTTTTGTAACCTTTGTTTGTTCATTTCATTAGCACCTTTTGTAAATCCTTTGAATAATATATAGATTTAGCCAAGCCTAAAAGTGGAGCCGCGAAGGAATAAACTGGTGTTCGTTTCTCAAAAATAGTCCTGAAACTTTTCGGTCTGAAATATAATTCGGAGCTTTTTTTGGCTCTTTCCCTTTCGAAATGTGTTCCTCAAAAAGCCTGAAAGTGTTCCGAATTGTCCTCCAATATGTGGGGATCTGTTCTGTAAAACCAAGCTCGAAAGGTCATTCTAGAGGCTGAGCACAGCTTGATTATTTTACTCACGAGCCCTCTAGCTTGGTGTTTGCAATGTTTCCATATCCTGTCATTAACTGTCAAGGCTTGTCAAATCTCCTTGGATTATTGGCTGTTCGCTTGAATGAACTTGAAACGGCGCTCATTTACAAAAACAAAATAAAAATTATTCGACTGTTTAAATGGGTGATCTTCATCGCGTTCGGATGTTAACAAATAACATGAACTGCCACTAAATAAAAATATTAGTCTGGTCAAAAATTTATACTGACATTTCACCGGCATTTTACTGGGATTACCCGAAAGAAAGGATCTGGGGAGCTTCGAAGCACTTGTAATAAAGTTATCGAAGAAATGTCGCGTAGGTTTTAGCAGCCGCGAAAAAATTCAAGCACTTTTAGGAACACACATTACTTACCGGATAAAATAGCTTTAAACTCAAAACTACTTTGCTTATAGTTACTTAAGTAACCCTTATATTTCGTTCTCTAACTTGAGACCATCGAGATTGAAAACAAACAAACAAACACCGTCCAAACATTCTTAACTCTGTGGCATAAGTTTTGCGGCTGCAAATTGTCTGAAATTCGAACGCTTTTAAAAAGGCACAGAACTGTTTTTGGAAGCTTTTCGGATATAATAGGTTTAAACCGACAACTGCTTCAGTCGCTTATAGTTTTTCAAATAACTGTTATATTTCGTTCTCTAACTAGAGACCATCAAGATTCAAAACAAAGAAACGCCAAACACGCTTTAATTAAATTATTATTATGCCGGCATACGTTTTGCGGATGCGAAGTAAGCCTATATAAAGTTAGGCGCTTTTGAGGAACGCACAAAACTGTTTTCGGAAGCTTTTGGGATAAAATAGCTTTAAACCGACAACTGCTTCGCTTAAAAGATTATTACTATTGAAAACTTCTAGGACAAGAAAATCGACAGTTGCACAAAGAGATAGACCGGACAGTCAAAATTGAAAGCAAAGCTTGTGCAGTTGTCTTGCGGCTGTGCTTAGACCTACTGATATGAATAAACAAACACAAAATAATGGACAGAGAAATCATTTTTGAAAAAAGTTTATTCGAAAACCCGTAAGTTTATACTTAAATGCAATTCGCGTTACACTTCCAAAATCGTAGGTCGGTCCACGCGAGTGAAATCGGCTGAACATGACAAAATGTTCAAGAATCTGTCACAAATCTGAGCGCGTTTTCTAATAATTTTCTTAAAGTCAAAAGTAAATGACACATTTCTAATGGCATAAATCAAATTTCCATTTCAAAACGTAATTTCTTTCATCGTAATACTCGAAATCATGTACCTTAGACCCTTTAAAAACTTTACTTACTCCGTTGTGTTTCAGAACAGGGCAAACTCTCCGCCGTGAAGAAAACAAAGCGATGAATTAAGTCCTTTGAATGCAGCTTTCGTAACTTGAACTTTTCGCCTTCTACCAGTATTCTTTTGAACTTTTTCTTTCCATTTATGGATATTAGATGGTTTTTTGTCAAGTATAAAACTTCAGTACTCTCGAGCAATCGTTAAATGCTAAAGAAGCTTAAGGGCCCATTACAGTATCTTTTTAGGCCGTTGATAGGGAAAAATGAGTTTGCTGTAACTCAACACATGTATGCTTTCATTAAGTATGGTTCAGTTTATGACGTCATCGGACCACGCCCCATGTCACGTGATCAGAAACAGGAAAATGCGTTTTTGCTTCAAGACTTACCTTTTTGTCCATAATTTCTTGTACCGTACCATTTCATAAGCCATCTTGAGGAAATTTAAGCATGCGTTTTGGTTTACGAAAAAAAAGAAACAAATAAGAATGAAAAATGTGCTTCTTTGACCACTCTTTTGGGTATAATTTTTTTGTTTTCTGTTTTTTTCCGCAAAAACGATGCTTAAATTTCGAGAAAAAAAGATGTTTTTTTCGAATTCTTTTAAAATGCAGCAGCTACGTTTAGTTCTCGACGAGAAAAGTACATTTTTCGCGGCACCGGAAGTGACGCTACTTTTTTCAATGGCCAGGTGCGTAAGCTATAAATGGTTAGGTCGCTAAGGCGATAATTTTCCCATAGAGTTCTAAAGCCATTACGTCACGTTGTCATGACAGCAGAATTTTCTGTTCTAAACAAAAGCGCATTCCATTCAAAATGGCGTCGCTTTCTATCGCTTCGCTGCTTTCTTTCTTCTCAGAAGAAACGAAATCCATCAAAAAAGGAGAAAATCATTACAAATCAGAACATGTAGAGGCATTTACTTACCAACAAGGCGTTTTACGTGGAGAAGAACATGGAAGCATGAAAAAGTAAGGTTTATAAAGTCACGGTGAGTTGAGCTGAACGAAAGCTTTAAAGTCGGTTCAAGTCACTAATTTGTGACGGCGTGTTTTCGCCTAGTTGAATTATTTGATTCTGTATAAGAACTACAGATAATAAAGAACTTTTTAATTAAATATGAAGATTTTCTTTTTAGCGTGATAGCGTTGTAGATACATTCATATTTTTAGTAGCGCTCGAGTCGTTACGTGCCGAAACTTGAAAGCTAACTTCACCGTGTTTGTTTGGGTGACTTCGGTTCTGTCCTCAAGGCAAAAAAAGAGAAACCCCTTCACTCCTAAAACGTCTCCTTGGAGAATATGATTTTTCCAGGGTAAAAGCTGTACAATGGTGATTTAACACGCTGCGAACAGGAAAAACAGTGAAAGATACTGGGATCTGGTTTCATCCCTCTGGAATTCTTGGTGCTTCTCCGGGTGGCATTGTTGACCATGAGACTGTTCTGGAGGTCAAGTGTCCATACACTGAACGAAACCTCACCATCGAAGAGGCAGCCAAATCAGAAACATTTTGCCTTGAGAAAACTGAAAGTGGACAGTATGCATTGAGGAAACACCATGTTTATTGGCATCAGGTCCAAGGAGAAATGTACTTCACACACAGGAAGTTTGGTTATTTTGTTGTATGGACTACAAAGGATGTAGCTATTCTAAGAATAGAAAGGGAAGAAAATTGGGTGGCCAACATCCCACGCTTAACAAATTTTACCTCGAACACATTTTCCCAAAAACAGGGGAAGGAAAATTGTAGTGCAATTGATCTTTTCAAGATTTTTAATCTGAGTAATGGACATAGTAGTGGGCTTTTTTTTTTGGGGGGGGGGGGGGGCTATGGTAATCTGAGACTGGTATTGTTGGACCTGGTGTTAACATTACTTGGAGTTGTACTTTTATGTAAAATGAATATATTTTTGTCTTGAAAAGGGTCAGGGATAGAAGGCCTCAGTGGCGTTACCCCACCCAAGCTTCCCTTAAGTGCCCCTACCAGGAGATTACACCATGAGCCAGATAGTAACCAGTAGTTGTAGAGTGGGCTGAGGTCAATCAAAAATATCATCCAGTGGATTGCCGATTCACAACCGCTTGTTGTGGACCAATAGACACCAAGGAAAGCAAAATGGAATAACTAGTTTCTGATAAAGAAACCAGGGAGGACTCCCTAATTGTCACTGTCAGGGATACTTCGACACAGGTTACATGATGCTCATAATTTTAGAAAAGTTTAATTCTTAATTCTTGTTTTTAAAATGTAATCACAGGAATCAATAACATTTAGTGAATGTAGCCAGCAAATCAAATTTCTTGGTATCAGTTAACTTTTATTAAGGAACAATCAATACAGATATTTAAATAAATTATTAAAATCATTCAAAGTTTGTTGCTTCACATCCTTCCTTGATGAGTGGAAACTGTAAATTTACAAGAGCGGCACACAGTTGAAAAAGAATGTCTGCCTAACAGCGTAGGTAGGAGGGAACGAAACTTAATATTTTAAAATGTTTTAACCTAGCGTTTGCCCTCTCTACATGGATCCTTGCTCTGGCAATCGATTTTGTGGCCTTTGCCTCACTTTCTGTAAATACACCATTATTCAGAAAGGGTGATATGTTAAAAGAAACACCATTTGGCAGAATATCTTGAATTAGAAAACCCTTGTCTGCCATAATCGTATCCCCAGGCACAAAATGATTCAATAATCCCGACTGCTGTACAGTATAGCCTTATCAGAAATTGCACCAGGGTACAACTTGCTTACATAAGTGATAACTGCATTTGGTGTCACTCCTACAATGGCCTTTGAACGAATTCATACTCTTGTAGCTTGAATATGTAGCATTTTGTTGACTCATTAAGCTAGGGGTTACAACCTCAATATCAGTGCAGTCAATAACCATTCTACAAGAAGTGAACTGAGAAAATGAAGATGGTGCAAATAGTTTATTTTTATCCCTAGGGGGGGCAGATGTCATGATACATGTATCGAAATAAAATAGAATGTAAAACATGAATAAAAGTAGTTACAATATTTGCTATTGTTCCAACACTGCAACTGAATAACTGTGCAAGGTGAAGGTTGGTGTAGCTTCGCCTTATCTTCATTAGAGTTATAAAAATTTGATCTTCAAAAGTGATTGATTCCACTTTCCAACCAGAAAAGTAAGTGATGGAATCCTTGAATCTTAATGCATGATTTACTCCAATATCAAAAACCTCTCTAGTTGGAAGCCCTGTTTTCATTCTTATAACCTCTGCAGTCAATCGTGAAATAGTGTAGCTTTTCTTCCAGTAATTTTCTCTGGCCTGTACGTCTGCAAGTTCTTTCTTTACTTGATCCAACTCTGCCTCCAGAACAATTTCCTTTGTGCTGGCTTTCTTTGTATCCTTGGGGCTTTCATTTTGCTGTTGCTCCTTTCCTTTAATCATTGCCTCCACCATCTCTTGCAATGTCTCCTTCTTTGCCGCTACTTTCTTCTTTTTCTTTGGTGGTCCTCCTTAAGCTGGGAAAATCCTGTCTGCATTTCTCCCACAAATCTCTGGTCCGAAAGCTTTATTACCATCCCTGAAATGGCAGCTGCACACTCTTGTCAGTATTGACTCGGCTCTGTCCTTCTTCCTGTTTTCCGAAAGACTATATGAAAGAAGAAAATCACTCAAGCTTATTTCTCGACTGCCCTTAAGTAGTGCAATTAAAAATGTTAAAATAAAGGGCAAAACGTATGCTAGAATTCGATCTTGAAACGCTAAAGAAAGCCATGTGATTTTACACTGCGAGATTGCACATGCTGCGAAACCACATCATCACACAAAATCAGGCCGCGAATGATCCAATTTCTTACTTTCTTCGACTGAAGACATTTGATGATTGTTTGGTTCGGAAAAGTTAAACCTATATAATGTAGGGGAAGACTTAATCTACGGATATTGCCAAACCAAAACAATCCGCCGATCGACATCGAAGACACCTGAACTCGATTTGTTGTGAATTGTTTCGCAGAAGCTTTACGTGTACAAACACTAGATTTCAGTTTTATGCTATTACAGTATTTATGAGCCAAAAAAATATACAAACCTTAGCAATCGAATCCATCTTCTGTATTCTTCGTTCTTCTTTTCCTTGCCAAAGAACTTCCACGTATGGCTCTCGGACTGATGGTTACAGTCGGGTGCGAAGCACTGAACCATTTCGACCTTTTTGACCTTCTTAGAGTAAAATTTACATTGCGTAACTCTAGAAGAACCCTAAAGCAAAACGTGACAAAGACTTTTATGGAGTCTTTTCTTTGTTTCGCGTGGTTTGCTTGAAGAAACGTAAGCTGCGTGACCGACGCGCTATTGTTTTGTTCAGTCAAAAGGGATTGTTTAGAACAGAAAAATTTAGCGCCCTGGCAACGTGACGTCACACTTTAGTACTCTATTCTTGGCATCGTGGACGGTAGCTGAGCTGAGCTGAGCTGTTGTTGGAATAATGGCCGCGAGTCAGATAAAAGCCGTCGAACTGGATGTGTAATGATGATTGGTTTTTCCTTTGGATTGCTTCAGTTCTCGCTTCTTTCACGCTCCAGTCGGCGATCTGTTTTACGAACGGCGCAAGCCATTCAACAATGTGGATCCACCGAGTCGAATTGACTTGGTCCAGACTTAGAGTCCAGAGAATTTTATGATAATCTTTGAAATACTGCCCACTGACAAGGAATGAAAGAGCAACGATTACGTTACGTATTGCAGACCTTGGACGAGTTGTGGCTTTCACGACAGAGGTATCACTCTTCAAGCTGAATCTGTCCACATCGACTGCAATCGAACTCAAACTCTTCAACTGTGTTTTGTTTTACCGAACAAAATTCGTATTTCTCAGTCCTTTCTACAGTCACAGTCTTTTAGATCGCTTAAATTACTTTTTGCTAATTTCTCAAGTGATGTTGTTAGCAGACGTTGCCCATCAGATGTATCGAGCTCACCATTATTTGTCAGGTATTCTATCGTGTGCTTTAATAATAGCATTGTCAATGTGGGCATGACATTTGCGCTATAGAGCTGCTTTTAAGGACAATTTACAAGCTTCCTTTCTTGCTGTATGCTGCTCCACGCTGTCTTGCGACAGTGGCTGCAAGTCAATGGCCTCGACAGCTTCGTTTCTTGAAGAGCTGTCTACACACTGGAGTTACTCAGGTTCGGAAAGACAGTTCACAGGTTCGCACATTGATTACAGTTTTCTAGCAAGCGACGTCAGGTAGTTTGGGAGCAGTCGAAATCACGGCCGCGGACACAGGGATTTCTTTATGGGTTCGGGATGATGGCACAGTACTTATTTCGGTTTGCCTCCGCATCACTGACATTTCTATCCCCGACCTGACACTGAAAATCTTTGAATGTTGGCTTTTCGCGATCTGCATTTCCCCATCGACTTGCAGCCATCGCTGTGTTTTATGTTTACTTGCGTACGTGGATACCTTCGAGCTCATTTTCAAGTGAAACACCCAGTTTAAGAAATAAAGGCACAACTCACATGTTGTAAACGTAAAGCAGAAAATTAAAATCAATTTAAAAAGTAAACAAAAAAGTTTCTTTTGTGTTTGTCGCAACGAAATAAAAAAATTATCGGCGACTTGAACCGGCGACGGGCCGGCGCCGGGAGGCCAGAGAGCGCGCTAAAAAATTTGCGGACGACCGGAAGTAAAATTGCACGTGCATGGCAACCGCGTATCATAGCAACGAGATACTTTGATGGGCCCTTAAGCTTTTAAAGAAACCTCTTTTTCAAAAGCGACGATGGTCATGCGATTTCCCGCCAAGAAAAACGCTGGTTGCCCACGATTTCCCGCCAAGAAAAGATGGCATTCTCTACCCCGTCGGGTTGTCTTGGGACTCCCCTCCCCCTCCCACAGCGTCTGTGCGGACGGACGGACGGACGGACGAACGGATGTACGGACGTACGGACGTACAGACAGACGGTCACGTGACTATTACGTCACAGCCAAAATTTCTCGGATTGATAGGTTACCAAATTTCCTTAGCAATGGAGCTCCGCTGGCGGGCTTTGCCCGCAGGCTCCGTTATAATGTAATGTTGTGTAATCTTGGGATAACAAATTATGTATTATTGTTTACTTTCTGCAACCTTTGACAAGTTACTTGTAATGTTTTGTAATTGTAACCTTCATTAGCACTATTTCATTAGCACTTTTTGTAAATCCATTCATTATTACGTGACCTTAAGTCTTCGCAAACTACCACCCTTTGTACATATATATATGATCTTGTAACCGACCTAGCTTTACCAAGTATTGTCCAATGTCAACCATACACTGAAGAAGCCCGAAGGGCGAAACGTTTGTATTAAACACGGACCTGTGAGCGGTTTGCAGTTGACTTCCTTTTTCATTCAACTGTGCTGTGCGAGAGATCTGAAAGAGAAGTGTGAACTTTCTGTTTAGGGCAAACTGATCGCTTGACTCTGTGCACAGAGAGTTTACCTAGCTAGGCGGACACCCTCGAGTGAAGGGTTGGCTAACCCAGGGAGGGTCGGAGCTGCTCTGAGGTCCCTGCGGAACTGCGGGGGAGGGGTAGGAACAGAGTCGCACAGGCGCTTATGTGGCTCTGTCTAGGCGTTGTGTCAGATATGTTGTTCTAAAACCACTCAGATAGTTCAATGTAAGCATTTTAATCAACTTGTTTGCCCTTCCTTTGAACAATTTGTTAAAGGTTTGTTTCTCTTCGCAAGAACCCAGTAAATTAACGCAGGAAATCTTTAACCAATCACAAACCGGCATTTTCAGACGACAATATCGTAAAATATCGTCGTCTCTCTTCAATCCAAAGAGTCCCCTGGAACGCGATAAAAATTATTTGTGCGCGTGTATGATCCCTATCTGGTCTTTTGAATCACCTGCAGCTTTGGTATCACCAGGTCTTCCTCTCGCCCCTGATGCACCTGGCCGCCTTGTACTTGTCCTTTAACCATGCAGTCATCTCATTATCGTAAGACAACAAAGGGATCATTCCTGTTTCGTGCACCGCCCATGACGTGGCACCGCACTGATCATTTACTCCTCCAAAGGAACAAAGCGCCATCTTAAAATTATCCTGAAACTTATCGCATTCTACGATTTCTAACACCTGATAAAAACACAAACATTCACGCTTGAAACGGGAGAAGAATGGGAACTCGGTCCAGTCTCCATACTCTCACGTCCAAAATGGCGGGTTAGTTGATACAATAACAATCGCATCATCTTGAGGCTTTGTATGGAGTATTTTATTTGAACAGCAACGCAAACTCTTTGTTTTCCAGTTCTCCTAACTGTGGATTCCCTCTTTTACTGGATGGTTCCATTTATTCAGCTTTAAAGTACCTGGGAAATCTGATGGATCACAGGCCACATGGACACAGCTCTCTGCAGCTTCTATGTAGTCCATGTATGGTCATGCTCGTGTACTGATGGTTATTAGCAAGAGCTATTCAGGCTATTAAAAGGTCAGGCGTAGATTATCTGTTAACGATCGTTTTCATATACCCCACTTTATCTTGCATGGAAAAAAATGGGCCTGACAAAATGTGGAGACTTTCCATGCCAGGAGTATAGTCCCAGTATAGTATGCATGGAAATATGACCTGAAAATGTAAATCAGAGAAAAATTCAAGCATCTTTTAAAAAGATTGTCATATCTATGTGAGAACATCATCATTTGTGTTTTATGATGGGTACTGGATTTTCAAAGGAAAAAAAATCACCCTTATTTTGGTAAATCTGGATGTTTGTAGTGCTAATCAGAGGCCTTCTGAGAACATTTGCAAGATATGGGTCGGGGTATTCCTAACCAATGAAACCGATTAGGCCTTAATGTTTCAGTTTCACTCACCAAATACAAAATAAAATCTTCATGTCAAGAATTTGGTTTCTTTGTGGCATGAATTATGCTCAAAATTTCATTCTGCATGGTCATAGAGAGACATGGAATGTTTGTGCCAAAAATCTAACAAACCTTGATAAGCCAAATTTTTGTCAACTGATTTTGATAATTGGGTCACTAAAGTTCATACTGGTATAGGTATGGAAGTTATGCAAGAAGGCAGGTAAATATGATGAGTTTTTAAAAACTGGCAATTTTGGGTATTGATTTTGACCTCAAATTTGACCCAACTCTCGCCCCAGGCCCCTCTCTGTTAAATGGCTTGAGAACAAAGTTACATGTATGAAGTGCAAGCTCCATTATAGTAGAGTCCATGGTCAAATTCATTTGGCAGGACAATTTACCAATGGGGTATTATAGCACTTTCAAAATGCCCTCTGGAAGGCTGGATTTTTGTTGCTAAATGGGCAACAAATGGGACCCCCCTAAAACTCCAGAACTAAAAGTCAGAGAAGAGAGCCAAAGGGGCTTTTGAAATATCTCATCACACCCAACTTCTGTGCCAATTTTCAGCCAAATCGGTTGACCACCACTTTTGGCCGCTGGAACACTTTCTCAGACAGGGACACTTAAGTGCGTAAAAGATGTCTTGTAGATTTTAACGTGAAAATTTTTAAAAGGAATTATTTTAAGTTTCTAGGCTTGTATTTATTTGAGGCACTTTAGTATTTAGGAGACTTTGAACATTTTCGAGGCATTAGTGCTTTTTATTCATTTTAGTAGAAGTTCGTTGTTGTTGTTGTTGTTTTTTTTTTGTTCCCTCGAAAATTAGCTGCATAGGCTACGTTCGCCCCCTGTGCATGCTTTTTAGGGTGGTAGCATATATACGTCTTGCACTGCTGTAATAATAATAATAATCATAATAATAATAATAATAATAAAAGTTTTTATACACGCGTTTCGCAGAGTCTCAATGCGTTAACAAGATAAAAATATTAAAACCTAAATTACAACCTTCAAAAAAATCGATAAAAAAGTGCTTGACTGCTAATAACAAGGGATCGCTTTCTTAAATTGCCGTTGATAATGAAAAAATGTACCTGTATGAATCAACATCTTTTTCTGTGTTTATCTGTGTTACTCAGGCAGCAGAAAAATTGTGCATACTGTAATGTAAAACTAAAGAGCTAAGGGCAAAATACAAGGTACTTATCGCCGCTTCGTATATTGTGTTCATCTAGGAAGTGTGTATCGATCTAGCCCTACCTGATTAAAACCTCTTCTCTTTACTACAAAGCTCGTTTGCACTCCAACACTATCTTCTTCAGTCCACAGTGCGAGTGCGCATTCGTAGTTTTCAAATATTTCTTGCGTGGGGATAAAATTTCCTGGAGGTTCGATCTTTCAAACACAAATATGTAAACTTCTGTAGGAAAGGACACTTGACCGCTCTCCCGTGTTTTAAAATAATCCGTCGAATGTTTGCGTACGGGGGAAACCTCCCGAATAGCACTACAACTGGAAAATAGCTGGAGACCGGAGTGTTTCGTGCCAAAAATGTTCCCACAGGTGTAAGTAACCCTGATTGACCGAGGCAGACGGCATTTTGAATTTTTTTGTGAGTGGTCTGGACGCAACTGTTTCTTTTTGAAGAAAATCATGTTGATCTTGACATTTTTTAGTATTTTTTCAGGTAAGAATGGAGTACAAATATCAGTAATACGTGTAAAATTGAAGATATTTCCGAATGACAAACTTTGCAAAATTTGTTTGTGTTTACAGAAATAACTTTAGGACTTACAAATGGTGGGAATGTCTGCTGATGAATATTTGAACTTTACGTTCATTAAAGAAAGGGAATTTACGTTATGTTAAAATCTTTGCAACGTCGTAAAAGAGTGAGTTTTTTTTTTCCTGACGAAGGAAAGTTCACGGCATGGTCACAAGAAAGTAGTTTTTTCGACTCTAAATAAGCTGACGGTAAAAATGATAATAATAAGACAAAATCACAAGCAGTCATACCAAAGAAATAACTGGACTGATCACGCTTTTAGCGTTATGGCAACGGAGTAACACGAGCGCGCTAAGAAAATTGCATTGCGCGTTATATTTTTGAATAACTGGCACCGAAATATAACGTTACAGTTCATCGTGCGCGCACTTAATATCAGTTTTTTTTTCGCAGCCCGCTTCTCTCAAAATAACTGAGTTAAGGCCAAGTAATAAGGGCAACATTTTCTTTCAACTTGCAACGCAACATTGTTGCGCGACAAGTTGAAAGAAAATGTTGCCCGTGTGACTTGGCCTTAAACAAAACGATTGACATGCGTGCCCTTGATACCAGTGTTTCTTTCATCAGATTTTGAATAACTGTCGCAAATTACAACCAACGGTCACACTGATGAAGCCTAGCATTAACCAAAAATGGTTCCTAGGACACTTACACTACATATGGATTTCCATAAAAGCCTACCGACACCCACAGTTACCTCACAAGATTGTTATTACGCGAAGAAACTGCGAACAAACCTCTTTGGTATATATTGCGGCAATCAAGACGTAATCAACTGTTTCATGTACGATGAAACAATCGCTGGAACCGGACCAAATGAAGTTATTTCGCTCTTGGACTACCTCCTCGTAAAGGTTCACCAAGAAACTCTTATTGTCTGGGTAGATAATAGTCCAGCCCAGTTTAAAGAAAACTATTTGTTTTTTTACATGGACTACCTTGTTAAAAAAGGGGACTTTCTTAGAACTGATCTTAAATTTTTGTTGGAAAGGCATTCGTACAGTTATTGCGACCGCCGCTTCGGAACGATTCAGAAGTATCTCGACAACCAAGAAACTATTCAAGTACCCAAAAACTGGGCAACTTTTCTGAATAAGAGCCATTTATTAAACATCAAAGTTTATTGGGTCAGCCAGGAGATGATTAAAGACTACAAGTCCTTTCTCAAATTGCAGTACGTTAGTAGAAACGAAGATTTAAGCCATACGAAGTTCGAAGTGAAAAACATTGCCTGGATAAATTTCGGTATCGGGGAAGAGGTAGATGATGAAGGCAATCTACAACTTGTACACCATCCGGATAGCGCTTTTGTATGTTTTTCCATGGACGCAAAACAGCCACTTTAACTGTATCATACCAGAAGAAAAAACAAGCGACGAACCTGCGTCCAGAATTGCTTACTGTTTTACGGCAGGAAATGAGACCAGTTCGAGAAGATGTAAAAAGATTTTGCTTAAAATTAGCTCAAAAATACTTAAATGAAAACGCTGTGAAATTCTATGCATCATTGCCATGTACAGAAGAAGACAGCGATAATGAAGATTGAAAACATGTTCACGCTTGTAGGTGCAGCAGTTCTAACGATTAGTGGCCTTTAGTTTTGCGATATTTCGTAAGTAGGGTTGTAAGCATATATTGAAGGACTATGTCAGCTATTTTTAGTAACTCTTTGCAAAGCCAAAAGTCACATATGCATCAATAGAAAGCTACAAAATAATAGTCCACTTTTGTTGAAGGTAACTATGTTAGTATATCAAAACTATCAGTAATTGTTTTAAGCTGCGGATGGCCAGGACAGAAATGGACTGCAACTTGAAAAAGTTGGGCCAACGTTTTCAGATTGTATCGTTGTGTCTTAGAAAAATCACTTAAAACTAGTTATAATTTGCTCTCCCTTCGAAAATTCACTTGATGTCTTCCTATTGCGGTTATAGGAGAATTTTGGAAAAGATTAATAGCTTTATACTAGCTATGAGCACAGTTATGACAAAAAGTTATTTAATGACAGTGTCGGTAGGTTTTTATGGGAATCCATATGTAGTGTACGTAAGTGTAGTAAGTGTACTAGGAAACACTTTTGGTTAATGCCTGGCTACATAAAGTTAGTTAATGTGACCTCAAAAATCAGAGAGGGGCTTTAACAACACTACTCAAGATGGCTCACCCCCATGCAAGAGCACGTGCGGTAGCTTGCAGGACTATTCAGTTGTTGTTGTTTTTGGTTTGAATCCCCTCTAATGAATTTTAACTTAATTTGAAACGATAACCGACAATAAAAGACTGGCATTAATCCATTCTTATGCGAGGATCGCATAAGATTAATCCATTCTTATGCGAGGATCTTCTTTACATTTATTTCTTCATTCCGCAGTTCGAATATATGAATTCATATATTCATAATTTCAACTCCTTAATCCATTTACGTATTACCAGGTGTCGGTATTAACTACGTGAGTTAACTTTTTTTAATAACAAGTGTGACCCCCATCCCCCGGCGAGTGTCTGTAATTACAAGTAGTGCTGATAAAAAAGATTTCCGGTCTGAAGCTGGGTTCGGCTGCAAAACATTTAAAAAAACTCAAATAAATCACACAGCTTTATTAAGGTACCTCCATAAAATTACATTGATTGGCTTGAGAGATGGCTGAGAGTTCTGATTTTTTAGACAGCACTAAAATGTCGTATTTCAGTGAAGCAAATCTAACTTCAGCTTCTTTTATATGTTTCTCGTGTTCGTTTTGCAATTGGTGCAGTTCCATTTGTTTGTTAGCAGTACTATCGCCGTTCTCTATCGCACTTTTTAAGCATTCTACTTTTTTTCTATTCATATCACAAACCTGACAAGTGTCCTCCCGCGGTTTCCTAAAGGAGAATCGTTTGCTTAAATCTTCAATCAAAATTTTTCTAAAGGTTGAATAGCTAATAACAGGACCTTTATTTCTGATCCCTAAACGGTTTGTCCTAAAGTTAGGATTTTCTTCAACAAACTGTCCCCACATCTGTCTCATTGATACTTGTGATTCAAAGTAAAAAGAGTCTTTGAGTCTGTGCCCTTCGATAGTGCGACTCGCAGGCTTTTTGAGACAATATAAAGTCTGTAACTTTTTTTCGAGCGTCCTGTGTCATTTTCCTTGGGTTGTTCCCATGGCGGCCTCTTTGATCAGCTGCAACGCAAATACCATGACAGTCGATTTTCTTTAAAATAATTTGAACCTTTCCGTTAGAAATTCCATAACACTCTGTAAAAGCCACTTTGCAAACATATCCCAAAGTAGGAATCTTGTAGCGCACTCTTCGATAACCACTTGGATATAGTTTCACTTCTAGCAGTTTTGACAACACGTAGTTTTGTTCATTATACGGTCTGACAAAAACTTTCTGCCTTTCTTCTTGGATGAGTTGTCGCACATTGTTTTAAATTCCAACCCGTAATAAGCAGCCTTGATCACAGCAAACAAGGTTGAGGGAGGTAATGTCACCGTAGGCCGCATTTTTTCTCCTAGCGGCTTTTCTTTCCTTATTCACGTATACTTTTCTGAATTTCCAGTTAGCTTTCTTGGCCCCTCTTTCAACTGAAGATGCCAGAGGTGGTCCTTTGCTGTAGTACTTCCAAGGGTCTTCTACATCAAATTGATACATTAGGGGCATACAAGACGCCATTATCTTGAATTAACTGATCTAGCTGTGCACACTTAGCATACCATTAACATATACCTGCCAACTCTCACGCGTTTTGAGTGATTTTAAAAAAGCAACAATACACGAATACAGGGCAATTTCTCTCACAAATTTGGACTAATAATAGCTCTAAGTAGACCGCAAAGTCATGTATAAATTCTATTCAAATTCGAAGAAAAAAGGAGTCCCACAAATTACGCTAAGAAGTCGTGTGAATCGTAGTAAAAGTTTCCTTTAGAAATTTCTAGGCTATCTTTTCCATCCTTTTTCATCTTTGTCAGCGTGCAGAAATCGTCGGAGCATTTTTCGGAAATCCGGGTAATATGAAGGCGAAAATCTCACGCATTTGACTAAGGAAACGTTGGCAGGTACATTTTGAAAAGCATGCCTTTTACAGAAGCGCCACAGGTAATTTCTAGAAAGAAATATGCAGTTACGTAACAATATGACAAATCACATGCGAGCGAAACTCAAGTGCGCGCAAAGGAAGATCAGAAGTACTACCGCTTTTTTATTCAGTTCTACAAACCTGCAGATGTTGTCTCGTTGTAAGCTTAAAGCTTATCAGCCTAAGACTGAGCTCTCTATTAAAAAAGGAAAAAACTTTGGATGTTCAGGAACCGAGCGAAGGGCAGTGCTTTACCTTCGCGAATACTTTCTCAGTTTCCTCCCCCGTGATTCGGCGCCTGTCATGCAGCTTTGTTTGTAAAACCACCTTCGCGAGGTTAAAATAACATAACAAACACAAAAAGAAAAGTTACGGTATAGCATCGTTTTAATAATTTGGACTGTTTTTATTTCGTCTTACCTAATGCAGAAAGACCTTTTAGAGAGGTTAACGTGGTAACCAGCCGCATAGGCAGTCGCATTTAAAATGCACAGTAACCCACGGAGCAAACAGACGATGGTATACCTGTGGTGTCTTTTCATCACCATCTAAGCAACCTGGCCGAAACGCGTTCAGTTCAAGCTGCTTGTTACATCTGCTTTATTACAAATTCAAGGAACGCTTGCAAACCTTCTTCCTCAAGCTAAGGGTGAGTAATTTTCTATTGAAGTTCTTATTTTATTTTGGATTTTATATCAAAATTCAGTTTGTCTAAGCTTGGCTTTTGCTGGTCGCAAAATTTACCGGCGTTAGCGTTTTTCCCCTGAGTTTATGAGCTGAACTCAATTTATTTTGCCTAAGTTTAAGCTAATAAGCTTAATCTTGGGATCTTATAAGCTTCTGGAAGTCTTAGGGTTATTTCACTTTATTCTTCATGAACATATTCCACATTCGTTATTTTTAAGCTAACTATTTATAGATTTATTCATTATTTTTACCAATTCACTGCTGAAGTTTACATTTCAACCACTTCGCTCTGAATCATCCACTGTATACGTTTTCTAGTGTACACTCTTCAAGGCGATCACGGGCAAGCTTTGTTAAAGTTCAGTATGGAAACGAATCCGAATTTGGAATTATTCTTTAGTTAAATTTCCTCGGTTCGAAATCTTAGAAAGAACGATTTTGATTGTATCTGAATGTGCTGAAAGAACGAAGTATAGAAAACATTTCTCATTGAGTGACATGCAAACAGGTGGCTGCGTACTCCAGGAGAGAACTACCACTCTTACTGTCAGGCTCATAAAGTTCTTGAGCCTTTTGAGTCAAATGATTTCGGATATTTAGCTACTGGCTTTTTTACAACACTAGCCAAAAACTAAAAACAAGGAAAAAAACAAAAACAAATTAAAACAAAACCAAGAAGGTTAACCATCTCTATTGTAGGTGCAGACCCAATTTTAAACCTCTTCACTAAGTATTTAAGACATCCTCAGCTACAAGGAATGTTTTTTGTGAATATATTTTGTGAATATTATTATTTTAGATATTTGTTATGTACATAAGTTTCTTTTTTCTTTTTTCGCTGTTTTCACTTATTTTGTTACACGAAGATATTAGCCTTTCTGGTTACTCAAAAATTCGTATCAAAATAAAGTTCATGTATGTATGTATCAGGCAAGGTCTTGTGTGGAACAACTATCTGGTTGTTTGAAAAACTTAAATCCAAGTCTACCCACCTCAAAAATTAATGCGAGAAAACACTGTAAAAACTCTAGAAAACATAACTTTAAGCTTTATGGGACACTGTAGAGCCTTTCTATAATTTAAATCATTATTCATTTTAATATTGTTCTATTTTGTGAAAACATTTATAATAACAATCATTCTAAGGTTTATTTGGTACCATGTTACCCCATTGCAGTATTTATCTCTGTTAAACAGGATGCAGGTCCACATGATCAGCTTAAAATTGCTGAAATTTCATTGTAACCTGCTTTGTAAAATAAAAACGTGTATCTCCTAGTATGTATAAATGTCCTAGACAAACACTCTACTGTAAGCAGCACACAATCACTACAAAGTCTCCTTTGACCTGTACTGTCTAAGGGCTTGTCAACCTTTCTGTCTAGGGCAAACTGATCGCTTGACTCTATGCACTTTGTCGAGCTCAGCAGCATGGCTGCAGGCTGTGCTTGATTTTGGGGGGATTTTCAGTTGGTTTTCAGCAGAACGGGTCTTTTTCTGCCTGTGATCTGAGCAAATTTCAAAAAACTGTGTCGTAACTTTTTTCGCTTTGTCCTGGACGTTTTCGACGGCCGACCGAAAGTGAGGGGGGGGGGGGGGACTGTCAAACGGCACACCACCGTGCTCCCCGGGGACCAAGCTTTGTGACCACTGGTGAAAGTTGGGTCTGGGACTCACTCAGGGGGGGAGATAGTGGGGCTTAACCTTAGCTGTGCTGTGCGAGAGATGTGAAAGAGAAGTGTGAACTTTCTGTTTAGGGCAAACTGATCGCTTGACACTGTGCACAGAGAGTTTATCTAGCTAGGCGGACACCCTCGAGTGAAGGGTTGGCTATCCCAGGGAGGGTCGGAGCTGCTCTGAGGTCCCTGCGGAACTGCGGGGGAGGGGTGGGGAGAGAGCCGCACAGGCGCTCATGTGGCTCTGTCTAGGCGTTGTGTCAGATATGTTGTTCTAAAACCACTCAGATATATATATATATATATATATATATATATATATATATATATATATATATATATATATATATATAACATAGAATTGTGGGGTCGGACTAATTCAAAACCATTTATTCGCTACTCTGAGTTTCATGCCTCATGCGAGGCAATCATCAGGCGACTGCCAGAAAAAACGGTTACATGAAAAGATATACAAATTTGAAAATAGGGAACAATGAGTACTTGCGTGACATGTCAAGATGTTATTGGACGGAAAAATCTATATTAAGCTAACACGGTATTTAACAAGAATTTCTTGGAGTGTCTACAGATCGAAGTCAGTTCGTTTCTTTGATTAAGTGTTGACATTTCCGGTTTGCAAATTATAAAATATTTCTCACAAAGACACAGATTACATTTTTTGTTGATGTTAGAATACGATCGTGCTTGTCTTATTTTCCGCCATCTTATCTCGTAATTGATTTTCCGGTCCTTTAGACCCCATATATACTTGCTGAGCTCGGTTGCATTCTTGTACCGTTCGTTTCTGAAGGAGCATGTATGGTTTCGGTAACGTTCTTTGAATGTCGTGTCACAAAGACCGATGTAGGTCTCCTTTGACTGAGGGGTGGTGACCTCTGCTTGATAAATAATGTTCCGCTCTTTACAATTTCCTTCAAGTGGACAAGAGTTCTTATTTCGGCAATTGCAGTTGTTGACTTCTTCGGATGGATTGACAGGTTTGCTAATTTGAGCTTTGTTGTGGCTGGAGATTATAGATTTAACGTTGCTCATACAGCTATAGCTCAGCTTAAGAGTGTTCCGGTTAAAGATTTTGTGAAGAGGGCTGGTTTTTGGAAAGTGCTGATCGATGAGTGAAAGAAAGCATTTGCCGACTTTGGTATCCACATTTTGGCTGTATGGTGGGTTGAACCATGTTATGTTCCTTTGCCGATTTCTTCTCGCTTTTGGTGCATCTGGAGCTGCGTCTTTGTAAGAAAGGGTGTATTCATAACCACTTTTGTTAAGCGCGTCTTGGTAAATGCTTTTGGTCTTGTCAAAACATTCTTTGTCGGATGATATTTGCGAAAGGCGCTTGTTGATCGATTCAGGGATGTTTCTTAGGACAGAGGGTGGGTGGTTAGACTGCTTGTGTACATACAACGGTACATTTCCTTCTTTTGTGTATGGAAGGTGTTTTCCGGTTTTTAGGACGAGGGTGACATCTAAGAAATTTACTCTGGTTACGTTGGCCTCTACTGTAATCTTTAGATCATTGTCATGGAAAATTTTGCACAAGTCTTTCTTAATTCTCTCGATCTCTTGGGGCGTTTTATTGAATGCAGACAGCCCGTCATCGCGATAAAGGCCAATGTTGCTTCCGTACTTTTGGGTAAGGAGGGATAAGATGTAGCAGCCAACCAGCTCGCATCGATCAACAAGCGCCTTTCGCAAATATCATCCGAGGCATGAAACTCAGAGTAGCGAATAAATGGTTTTGAATTAGTCCGACCCCACAATTCTATGTTGTAACAGCTCTGGTTTTACCATCGAGCACTTTTATAGCAGATGAAGTCTTCAGTTTATCGACTTGTTGTCTATATATATATATATATATATATATATATATATATATATATATATATATATATATATGCTTTCATGTCCAAATTAAGCACTCTATCTGGAGTGTGCCATTGTCGCTAGCGCGCATGCGTAGCTCACTAGTTTACTAGTTTGAGCCCTCTGACATGGTACGATGATGCCACATGTGTGGAATCGTCTGAGGTGGGTATATAGCCGCTAACCTCAACTCCAGCATCAGCACTGCACTGATGAGGCCCAGAAGGCCGAAACAGTACTGTCTGCAGTTATATATATATATATACATACAGAAGATTGCCACCCCGACAGACGAAGGTACAATCACGCAACGCTCCTTACACCCTTACTCTTTCGAAAAGGGTTAAGATTATTTTGAAGGAAAGGTGGTACTGAAGAATAAAAATACTGCAGGGTTTCCCTCACAGCTTTTAGAAAAATAGGCCTTTTTCTTGAAATTAGTTTATTTTGTCACGACCCGTACTGTCAACCTTATTGTTACCACTAACAGTCTAGCTTGTGAAAGCATTTTAATGTGATAATGAACCGGAAAAAGACCTTTTTATAAACTGGCCGAGTAGAGAACAAGGGGGGCTTTTATTACCCGCCCTTACCTGCCCTTACCCGCCCTTACCCGCCCCTTACACATCTCATCCCGGCGAGAGCAAGAAAAAACCTCCTCAGCTCTTATTTTTTTTCTTATTAGAGAATTAGAGTAATTCAAGCTCAACCAAGTAAAAACAATAAAAAATGCTCTCAACGTTAACCTTTATAGGTGGGGTTTTGATCCCCGTGAAAAGCAAGAAAAAACCCTTTCAGAACGTGAGTAAACGCTCTCAGCGTTAACTTTTTACCCCCAGCGGATCACACCTTTGTCATCATTCGAAACCCCGGCAACAGTTGTAACGGACCCAGCAAAATTTACTACTAAGAGGTATAATTGGGTAATGAAAAAAATTTCTTATTAGACATTCGCGCTTTGTTGCTATACCGCAAAGGTAACAGCATGTGCGTAGCAAGGTTTCCAGAGCCAGATCCAGAAGACGTGTTTTTTGAAAGACCAACCAATTATCGTGATTTACTACGTGTCAACAAGATGATTGTGTCTGAGCGAACTCCTTACAGAAAAGACATTTTTCAGTTTGAAAAAGCTTGCAAAGAACAAATGTCTGATGTTGTAAAAAAGGATATGAGGGAATATGGAGATATAAAAATTACTGTAAAGATGAGAATTAACTTTGAAAAACCTGTAAATGAAGAGGGTGAAGAAGAGAAAATTAATGAATTTTTCGAAGGAAGTGAAGCCAATGTTATTATACAAAATGGAGATGATGAAAACAAAATTCAGGAACTTGTTGAAAGTTCCTTCAACACAATCATTAATAAAGTTGATGATTATCAAAATAATGGCTCTGAGTGGTCATTTGACAACATTGATCTTGTTTACATTGACACTGCAAGGTATCAGCCGCTGAGAAATGGGATTTTTGTGCCTCTCCCAACGAAGCTAAAAAACAAAACAGCCATTATTAACGTACAAAACAACGACAATGAGTGCCTTAACTGGGCAATCAGAGCTGCTTTGTTTCCTGCACGAAAAGGTAAAAACCAAATAAGACCCGTTTCATATCCAAAAAACAATGGAACTGACTGGAGCGGGATTGATTTTCCAACACCGCTTAAGCAAATCAACAAGCTAGAGGTGCAAAACAAAAATCCATTAACGTTTTTGGGTGGGATGGTAAAGTTAATTCTCTGAGAATTAGCAAAGCTGTAAACCAAATTAACCTCATGTTGTATAAGGAGCATTTCTCTTTCGTAAAAAATGTCAACGCCCTTCTTTACGACCAGAGCAAACACCGCGAGAAAAAGCATTACTGCATGCTTTGTCTTTCAGAGTTTTCAAGAGGTGATTTGCTCGAGGATCACAAAAAGTATTGCAAAGGGCTGAACGGCAGACCGACAAGGATTGAAATGCCAAGTGAGGGAAAAAAAACATTCTCAAATTTGTCAACCACCATAAGCAAAACCCTTTGCCATTTATGATATACGCTGATTTTGAGGCGCTTATCAAAAAAATTTCTTACAAAATTCCTCAAGGCAAAGACAAAGGCAAAGACAAAAAGAAAAGCTTCACGGTAAAAACGGAAAAACACGAGGCGTGTGGTTACTCTTATGTTGTCGTAAGAAGCGATGGTGAGGTTTTTCAAGAACCAAAACTTTACAGGGTTTAAAGCCAGTAAAAAGCTTTTTGAGGGAAATAAGGAAGGAGGAGAAAAAATCAGGAAGTGCCTTGAAAAAAGAAAGTCGATTTCAATGACAGGGCATTGGCAAAAATTTTACGATGCGAAAAATTGCCATGTTTGTGGTGAAAATCTTGTAAAAAATCTGTTTTTGGATTCGTTACCCATTTGGGAAAATGATTCTTATCTTTCCCAATCCCACAAACAATGCTTTTTCAAAAAATCGCCCCAAAACAAAAATTTATCAATCAAAAGTATTAAAGAACAATCCGACAAAGAGAAGGCAAAAAATAGGAAAACTGCACTTTCTGTCAAAAACCCCTTTTGCAAAAAAACTACAGAGACGCCGAAATTTTAGGCTGCCAGGAAATTTTATCGGTGCAGCACACAGCGTTTGCAAACAAAAAACGAGAATTGACCACAAAAAAGTTCCCATTGCAGTCGTTTTTCACAACCTGAAAGGTTATGACGCGCATCATCTTATGCATCGCTCAAAACATGGAAAAATACATTACGTTTTCAGTGGGTGTTTGCGTTTTATCGACAGCTTGAATTCTCTGAAAGGAAGCCTTGACTCTCTTGTTAAGGCAACCCCAAAAGAAGCATTGAAAATCACTTCAAAGCTCTCAAAAGGCACGGAACTGCTTTTCAAAAAAGGTATTTACCCGTAAGAGTATGTCGACTCGTTTGAAAAATTTAGCGAAGAAAAGCTTCCTGAAAAAGAAAAATTCTTCAGCAAGCTCAACGATGAGCACATTTCTGATGAAGACTATTCTCACGCCTAAACCGTCTGGGGTGCTTTTGAATGTAAAACTTTGGGCGACTATCACGACCTGTATGTGAAAACTGATGTTGCGCTGCTGGCTGACGTTTTTGAAAATTTCAGAAAACTTTGTCAAGAGCAGTACGGGTTGGATCCTGCGCATCATTTTACATCACCAGGCCTTTCATGGGACGCACTTTTGAAAAAGACGGGTGTTGAGCTTGAGCTGCTCACAGACATTGAAATGTATAATTTTTTAAAAAGGGGTATGCGTGGTGGAATCTCGATGGCCAGCAAGAGGTATGCAAAAGCAAACAACCTTCTTGTTCCGGGATTTAATTCCAGCAAACCGATAACATATATAAATTACTTGGACGCGAACAACCTCTACAGTTGGGCAATGTGCCGCGCACTGACAAAAAGCGGTTTTAGATGGAAAAAAGATTTGCCGACAAAAGAGGAAATCCTCGAAAAAGAGGAAAAAGCTGAAACTGAATGGATTCTTGAGGTCGACCTCGAGTATTCGCGTGAACTGCGCAAGGAGCATAACAGTTATCCACTTGCCCCTGAAAAATTGAAGGTAAAAAAAGAATGAATGTCAAACTACCAAAAAAGCCTGATGGAAAACCTTGGAACAAAAGCACTGAAATGTGAAAAGCTGTTGCTGACGCTCCACGACAAAAACAGATACGTCCTTCATTATTGCAACCTGCAGTTTTATCTGAAACAGGGCATGAAACTCAAGCAAGTGCACAAGGTGCTCGAGTTTGAGCAAGAATGCTGAATGGGACCATACATTTCAATGAATACAGAGTTCAGGAAAAAAGCAAAAAACGACTTTGAAAAAGATTTTTATAAGTTCATGAACAACTCTGTGTTTGGAAAAACAATGGAAAACGTCGAAGATCGGGTTGATATAAAAATCGTGAATGGCAATGAAAAAGAAAAAAATAGAAAACTTACAGCCAGCCCGCTTTACACGAGGCACGTTGAGTTTTCAAAAGACTTGGCCGGTATCCACATGCATAAAAGCAAGCTATTTCTCAACAAACCTATTTACGTTGGCATGACAATCTTGGACAACAGCAAGATACTCATGTACAACATATTTTACAATTTGCTAAAAAACGATACGGCCCACGTTGCAATCTTTTGTACACAGACACTGACAGCGTTCTTCTTGGGATTGAAACGGACGATTTTTACAGAGACATTGAAACCATGAAAGAGAACTTTGACACAAGCGATTTCCCCCAAAACCACCGTCTTTATTCAAACGAAAATAAAAAGGTGTTGGGCAAAATGAAAGACGAATGCAATGGTGTCCCAATTTCAGAGTGCGTCTGTTTGAGATCAAAAAATTACTTAATCATGAAAATCGATAAAAAAGTTGAAAAAGACGAAAAATACGAAAAAAAAACACAAAAAAAGCAAAAGGGGTTAAAAAGTGCGTCGTCAAAAACAAATAATAATGCATGAACATTACAAGGAAGCGCTTTTCGAGAAAAAAGAAATGTGGCACGGTATGAACAATCTGAGGGCTCGAAAACATGAAATTTTTGGAGAATATGTTAACAAAAAATCACTGTCCCCATTTGATACAAAAAGATGGATAGACGACGATGGAATACACACAAACGCTTACGGATACAACCCTTTGGATTTTACAGAATTAGAAGGCTTAAGTCTGGATGATTTCGGATTTTTGGAAAATATTTTATAAATACCGGTAAGCGGCCCATCCGAGCACGGCGGCGCCGGTGGCGACGAACAGAAGCTCGCCGGTCTTCTGCTGCTGGCTGGGGGTGTAAAAGTCGGAAAACTTGGGTTCGTCGGGGGTTGTAATTTTTTGGTCGGGGTGGGCTTTGTTGTAGAGCTTGAAGGCCATGTCGGTTTCAGAAAAATTCGCTTGGGCCTGTTCCTTGATTTTTTCGTTCTCGGCGATCCAGTCGAGCATCTTGGTCCGTTCGCGGTTGTATTTTTGCCAGGCGGCCTGGTAAGCTTCAAGTGCTCTGTCGTGGCGCTCTTTTTTCTTTTTCGGCTGCGTCGGGATCGTTTCCGGTCAAGTACTTGGCGAGGTAATTTCCTCCTATGAAGGCAACAGCGTTTAGCAGCGCTCCACCATCCACAATTGCAACGGTTGCCATTTTGCAAAAGTATTTAAAGAGAATTTTTTGTTTTCAATCAGGACGACAAACTGTCGGGAAGGATTTTTTCCTTGACGAGGTAGTCTTTGAGGGCAATGCTGGCGGCGAGAGCGGCGGTGAACTTGACGTAGTTCATGGCGCTCATGGAAGGGTCGGAGCTGAAGTTTTCTTTGGTAACCTTTCGGGATGCCCCATTACTGCAACGAAACCGGTCAGGGTGGCAGCTGTGGTGAGTGCTTTGACGAGCTTGTTGTCAGAAGACATGATGTATTATTGTCTGGCGGAAAAATCTTTAATTAATCTTTTATTCCATGTGCTTCAGCCGCGACTTTCGCGCGGGTGTTTCAGGGCGTGCAGGAGAGAAAAGCTGATTAGTTGACTCTGATGCGGGTTGTTGTTCAGGTGTTGTTTTTTTTTGACTGAAAATAGGCAATTACCTCGTCCTTTTTCAAGAGCCCGATCAAAGAAACGGCCAGACTTCCAACCATGAGCCATTGGTTGAAAGAAAGACTTGAAATGGAAAAACCCCCGCTTCCTGAATCAGACGAGGTCGAAACATTTTCTTTTTGGGCGGCGAGCTGAGCCATGGCCTCTTCGGTTTTCTTTTTTTGCGCCTTCCTTGCAAGTCGCGTCCGTTCCGCGACCATTTTTCCGGCGGCGACACGCTTCGGGTTTTTGACAGAAGTGCGCGGAACAGGAGCCGTGACTTGTTGAGCAATGTCGACTTGCGCGGGTGCAGGCTGTGGAGACTCGTCAGACATTGCTATTTTTTTAACGGAATATTTTGCTCCGGAGTAATTGTTTAACTTTGCTGTGCTTCGCTGGGCAGAACTGGCTGCTTCAAAGTTTCCGCTCTTTCTTTAAGCGCGTCGTAGTCGATGTGTTTGGTTGTTATCAAAGCTGCATTGGCGACGGCAAGGAGCTTGCTGCACTTCAACGCCATGCCTCCGGCGAAGGTGGACAGCTCGTGCGCGATGATGTAGTCGTTTTTGAGATCAGCCTGCAGCTCTTCAACGCTTTTGATGGGTAAAAACGCGCCGACAGCTTTGGTCGCGAGCAGCAAAACAGAGTCCAGCAGCGTTTCGATGGTGGGAAATTGTCTACCAAACTCGGCAACATTGTGAACATTGCCGGTATCTCGCTAGACTACAACAAAAATTAATGCCAGTTATCCGCTTGAGTCTGTCCTGTCGGTCGTTACGTACACTGCACTTGCGGTCGATTCTTTTCACTTGCCAAAAGTGTTTGTGAATGACAGTCTGCGAGTATTTTTCACGTGAGTTGTTCTGGCTGTCTTTTAACAAAATGTCTGAAGTGAGCGTGAACGATGGAGAATGAGACTAGGAGAGAGGCTGAAAATACCACTGCATGTCTTTTTTCATTCAATCGGCAGTGAGATTTAACTTAATTTTTTTTTAATACGAAGGAAATGGCATAGATCTTTGTGAATTTTTTAAAACTGTTTTGCTAACTGCAAAATATGACCTCAAACAGATAAAGCTCAGGAATCACTTCAGAAAAACGTTTTTTCAAAAAAATAAAATTTTTGCAACGCTCCAGAACAGAAATTGCACAATGAATATCACTGCTTATTATATTATGCTGGTGATAAACAAACAGTATCATTAACGAAAGTACTCCATCTAAAGAGTTTTTATTTGAACAGCGATACTTAGAACTACATCCACAGACCAAAGGTTAGAAATACACAACCTATTAATTTCGGCGGAGTAAGTTATATCTAATGGGATTTAATATGTTCTGTTTAAATTTTTAACTATTCGTGCCAGACTTCCCCGTATTTAGTTTGCCTATATTTATCTGTGTTTTCACACTTTTCTAATTCTAGATTTTTGATATTCGATTTCAAAACGGTCCCTTTGTATTCGAAAATATAGACAATTAATTTTCAATGGTCTCAAACAGCGTAGCCTACACCAGAAATTGGCTTGCGTGACTTACAGAGTAACTACAAGGTGCGTAGCTATCATATAGAAAATATACTTGGCAGTTAAATGTCCACCAAAAGAAACCTTGGATCCCTTTCTGGAAACCTTTTTTTTTTTTCTTTTAATCTACTCACGATAATTTTTGGTGCAAACTTGCCAATACGTTGTCTGACGATTTGCTTTCAAAATCATTGTTTTAGAAGGATGTTGGGACCATAAAAGAGTTTGTGAGTTCCGTGAGTTATCAGGAGTTTACAAAATGCTAATTTATGAAACTCCTGATAACTCACCGGACTCACAAAATCTTTGACAACTTACCATATGACATTATTATGGTTATGGACAGTTCCTTTAGGGGATTGACCTATAACATAAAGGAAATCTCACACCTGAAACGTATTCAAGGCAATCGCTAAAATCGCTTTCATGCGCACATCTCGGTTTCTTTTTATTGCACAAATATGTATCCCATGGCTTTAATGTGTTGCTCTCCGTTATCTGCATCAAGGCTATCAGGAGCTTCGTTTCCACAAGTGGTGGAGTTACCGACGTACCCACCAGTACCAAACCCGATTCTGGAGTCACAAGAAGAACATTGGTTTTGATTGTTGCAAACGAAGCCAATTCTTGCTTTGGAGGCATCCTTCTCTGTACACACAACATTAAACCCTTCCTTTTCACAGTTTGCCTGCAAGGAAGCCTGTGACCCAATCAGCGTCTTCCACGTGTTACGACCCAGGGAGGTGGCGCGGTACTTCCCGTCAGCGATCAATGAATACAAAGAGTTGGCGTGCTCGTTAATGACGATAAATTTGGTCTGATTGTCGATTTTCATACCGAGGCAGATCTTGGAGAAGGATGTGTTCTAATAGGTCGGTAGCTTGGTTTCTGCTGCGTCCAGCCCAGTCTTCCCTCTTGCAAGGTTGAAGTCGCTGGTGTCTGTCCAGAATTCGGAATGGAAATGGAAGGTTGACTGCGTTAAAAAAAATGACAGGATCGTAAATGGAAGTAATTAATTCTGAAAATATACGTAATAGTTCTGCCAGAGCAACGTCCAGCGAAGAACAGTCCCCATATATTGACCCATCAAAGCTCGGTTGCTCAAAGCTAACTCAGAATTAGCAGTCTCCAATTCACAGTCAGAAAATGGTAACAACACATTGTCGCATTTTGTGAAAAAGACTTGGAACTGAACAATTATTTCGGAAATCTGAGTTTTCTAACAAGTTAGCAACCTCTTTTGGGATTCACACAAACGCACCACAGTAGCTAATGCTGAAAAGCTTGTAGTTTAACTTAACAGAACTTGTTCACAGACCCCATAATAGGGTGAATTTTGTATTTAACTCTGATTAAGTTAAAGCTTTGTTATGCTACGGAGGAGTTTGATTTAAACGATTGTTCTTATTATTTTTTTTTTGTCTTACAGATGAATCAGCTTGAAAACAAAACATTGTGCCTGGGTGAACATACCACTCTTACAACAAAGTGACGAAATAATAGTTATAGTAATAGCAGTACCTTATTGCCGTTGATCTTCATGACCAGTGTCCATCCGCCACCTCCGCATCTTCCATTTTCAGCAGTGGCTACGGTCATGTGACAGTAAACGTTGATAGCTTGATTCCCTACTATCAATGGGTAGGCTTTGCTCACGTTGGATCTAAGTAATTTTAAAATAACGTTCAAATTTCAAGAATGAACCCGTTCCCGGTCAAAAGAGTCTTCAAATATTATAACTACTAATCCGTCATCAGAAACTAGTTATTCAATGACAAAACCCTGAGAATAAGCTAAACGTTGGGGGAGGAGGCTATGAACCCCGACTGAATTTATGGAGTCAAGTCATAGAGTTTGTGTGTTCACACAAGGCAAAAGGTGTTACTTACATCTTCTTGTCATAGATTTCCTTGCATAATTTAACTGCATTGCAAAATAAAGAGAAAATGAGCAATTTTAATGACAAAACAGCATGGCGACGCTCATGCTCATGCCATGTTGAGTGAAAAAGAAACCACATGCATGCAAGTGCAACTTATGTACATGGTGGGTATCGCTATGACCTTTTTCTTGCTTTTTAGTTGGTTGATAATTTTTCTAGGGTTCAGTTTTCAAATGTATCTACAACAATTCGTGGAATTTATTCTCACTATTTCTTCCTGTTTAGATGTTGGCCTGTCCCTGGCCCCTTAGACAATGTGGAAGACAAACGGAGCGAGAAAGCATTAATGTAAAAACAGAAAGAGTTGGTTATCTTACCACGTTACTAGAAAAAGAAAGACCTAGAGTACGAGTATTCGGTTTTTACCCTTAATGGTAGTCAGACTAAATGAACACGTTATAGCATGACCGAAGATCGTCTTCCATTTAGCTCATTCCTCGCGTGAACAGACTCAATTAATTAGTAATTCCGGAAATGTTTGATAATTAGGAAGGAGTGGAGACGATATTGTTAAGTTGCTAGGGCGTCGTGTTGAGTCCTTAGGTGAGGCATTTTCACTCCACTTACGACTATAAATACGTACCAGCTTTTTCAATTAAAAAGCCCGCAATATGCTGGAGTACGTGGATGACCCTGCAGTGTACTTTCAAATCATGCAGTGGGATGCAATATACTCCTACTGCTGCCTCATGCTAAAAGTACCCTAGATGAGCGACAGCAGCCATAAGCCATCTGATTACTATATCGAGTGGACTGAACATGGAACTGACTAAACTTACTTTAGTTATTGGGATGAGTTTTAATTAGTGTTTTAAGTTTGAAACTGAGAGGGGATCAATGTTACCTGTCTCGCAGTGTTTTCCTTTAAATCCAGCAGTACACACACACCGGTATCCTTTGTCTGTAAAACCGGTTTGACAGGTTGCGTTGTTCCTACATGGGCTCCTCAAACAGGCATTCTAAGACAAAAGTACTAACATCACTTGAAATCCGCTGATCGAGACTATATCGGTGCTATATTGGTGTTTTTTTTTTTTTCTGTCAGGACTAAAGCAAATATTGTTTTGGAAAGCGCGCATGATAAAATAAGCGAAAAGCAATCTCCCCTCGTCCCCAGCAAGTTGGGATTTATGTTTCATACGAGATAAAGTGGCATCATTGAGGACGCACTGGCGGTGCGCATTTTTCCTCAGTAGCCTAATAACTATTCTTATGTACCTATAATTTGACTTTTTAAATACCTCGACGTTGTTTTCACATTGAGAATGTCCCTCATAGCTCTCTTTCCTTGAGACCCTGTTTTGGACATTTTGTTACAAACTTGTCAACTTGAGTCTCTGTTCGACCTTCGAACGTTTTGACTCTTGAAAAAAAGCCATTCGTAGAAGTAAAACTTACCTTTGCTCCGCGATACAAATATTTTGAATTTTCCTCTAGTTTATTTTTTGTCCCTCGAAAGTAGAATTATTCAGCTCACATTTGTATCTTCCATTTTCGCTCGCAGCTTTTTTCAAGTTGTAGCTAACACAGTTGGTTTCCATGTAGCATACTGTCTCGCAAAAATTACCATCCATGACTTCAACAGTGCGAATCACATGTTTTTCTAGACGTTTACCATCAAATGTATGGTCGGGCCTGAACTCCAGTTGGCGGCAATTGTCTGTGTGGAGAAGAGAGGCAGAATTGAAACACTGGCACGCAATGCTTGCAGAACCGATAAAGTTTTTGCACTCAGTCAGAATTTTGCTTACACAATTCTGTCTCACGCTATTGTTTAATGTAGTGTAGTTCTAACAGGAAAACCTTGGGCTTACCATCACAATTTGGGCTCCCGCGCAATACTCTCACCCCAATCCCTAACCTCATCGATCCCTCCCCAATCCCCTTCATCCCTCTCACTTGTTAACAAAGAGTTAACAAGAGTAACATATGAGCCCTGGTAACAAGCAGCTGCATTTTCTCAAAGTCCTTCTCTTCTTGTTTCCCATCTAGGAGGGTCCGGCAGCCGAACACTTCGTGCTCGTTTCAGTTTCTAGCTCTACTCAATAAAAAATTTCTGAGCTCGACTGGTGGACAAGTGTATTAAACAAGCAGCGTGACTACGTGATACTGCAGTTTGTTATAACGTGACTGACGCCACGTCACGTTATAAATAACGCAAAAAAGTATTAACTAACTAGTGTCGCAAATATAATAAAGCCTTTTGCTTCCCAAATCACTTTTCCTCAAACGATAAAATAAAACTAAGACAAGTATTTCCACGACAAAAACTTAAAGGACCAATATCCGGTTACTGCGCCTGCTCCAAACTTTGATTTCCTGACAGGATGTCGCGAATTCAAAAGACGCGAGAAGTGATATAGAACCTTCAAAAATCCGTTTGCATCGTGCTCAGTTTAGTCCAATATTACCCTAAAGCTTCTCCCAGTTATAGATTAATGATATATAGTTTTTGTGAAGTTCCAATTTGTGTGAGATCGGGATTTTTTGGCGTTGTTTTCAATGCCGTTGGACGGAGGACCGAGAGGAGGGAAGCACTATGGCGCCGGTCGAAGGCTTCTTTCTCCCGGCAGCCTCCATAAAAGCTCAGAAAATCGTGAAAGGAATAAGAAGAAGTGGAACTAGCAGCATACCAGAATATATATAAAGAAAGCAACCCATGAGACATGGAAACGACTGAAGGGATCAGTGGTGTCTGTATTCGACCGACACAGCCATAAACTGATGGGTTGGAAGGCCTGCACGCTGCACGACTTCTACTTGTACTTGTACGCCGCGCCTAGTCTTGGTTTTTTGACCCATTTTGCTTCTTGTTTTCTTGTAGCGGGCTTAGAACGGAGGATTTTCAAATGTTGACTGAATCGAGCCGTTACAACTTAGGCGTCGCATTCTCGAGGTCATATCGAGGTCATATAAACTGGTGGATTCTTGTGGCTTTCGTCGTTTATTATTCTCCGTTGGTTTGCCTTCTGATCGTTTGTTAAGCGACTCAATATGGTTTTTATGCCGCTCTTGCATTATAGGTACGTTGAATTTGGCTCATTTAGGAAATTTATGGGTTTTTCCGCCTCTCATGTTTATATTTTCGACAATAAAGGATCTGAAATACTCACTTGCAGCGTGACGAGTTTCCCTGCTGATGTTTGTAACGCCGGGCTTGGCTTATTGTTTTTAATTTTGTTGCAGGATTTTGTGTTTCGCATCACGCTCGGTTAAATCTTTGTGTACAATCAGGGGCACACAACGAGAAAATTTTAGCAAAATACTTGAAATATCATTTCCTGCTTTATAAGATTGACTCAGATGTTTATAAAGGCATATTTGTGAAAGCTAATACAGATTGATCTGTTCGGATTTTTTAGCTGAATACTTAGGCCGCAGAAAATGTTAGGAAAGAATCCTATCCGCGAATTTCCGAGCTGCTGATAGCTCGCCGAAAATGCTAGCTGACCTTATTTTGCACTCTAAACGACACATTTGTCCCTCCAAAAACAATAGGAACTAATAAGTCCTCTTGTTACGAAAGTTCGACGTGATGTTTCGCCAAAGAAATCTCTAGCTTTCACTGCAATTAAATCCGAAAATCTCCGGTGATTTATATTTTGTGTTTCGCATCATGGATTGCGATCTATAGACCCTTTTTGTCAAGAAATTTAAGTTGTAGCTTCCTTGGAGCTATAAAACGCGAGCAAATATTTAAATGCCGGATGTAAACAGCGGATCACCCTGTGGGCCGCGGGGTAATCTTGTCACCTCAATGTGACAGTTCTATTGTTTTTTTGAAAGATAACAGCTGACGTTCACGCGTGCGCATTATCGGGATAGTGTCCCTTTAATCCTGGGAATCTTGAAGACAAATTGTTTTCGAGCCTTGCATATGTATTAGGTAAGATCAGAGTAAAGTTGCAAACGTTACTTCCGAAAATGAAACTTAAGTTGCAGTTATCTGTAATATGACCCTACGTCTATTGGTGAATCTGTAATAATTCTCTAAAGTTCAATGAATTACGCTTGAGAGATCCTTTAACATGTGACGTTTGAATTAATTGAGTGTACACGTGCCACGCGACGTTTCCAATAAGTCGACTTTCAATACACCTTCTTAGTCCTGGAACTATCACCTACAAGTTCTTAACACTATTAAAATAACTTTGTTACCGTACTTATTGCAGTGCCTGTAGGCCGAACCATTTTAGGAGGTTAGTACTTACTCAGCTCAGTAAGACAAACATTTTCGGAAAACGGGACTCGGCTAATTTTTCACTAAAAATTTAACTTATCTTTAATCATGGTAATTGCCACTAGCGTTACAAATAATGCTAATACTTTCACTCTTGCCTAACGTATCTCGTAGTCTTGAAAATGTCGTCTTTGACTTTGTCATGACATTGTTTTCGATTCCTGTGTCTACTCCGAGTGTATAGCCTTGCCTTCTGTACCGCCTAAAGCACTCAGAATGCTACAGGGTCTTGTTGTTTACATTTTTTGTCACGTGACCTATGATAAGCTTTCGTTACCAGGAGCCACGTTTTCCAACATGTAAATGCCCTGGCTCATAGCAGATAGTTTTCCATAGTTTATTACTACTATTATTATGTAAGGTCAATGTTCATTTCAATGCCCTTTTCTCTCAAGTTTTGGGAGTCGGCTTACAGTAGACATCACTTACAGAGGAATAACTACGTCACCCCAAGAGTGTTAGGTTTTTCAAACTTTACTGCGAGTTTTATGTTCTTTCCAGGGCAAACTGCCGACTATTTTTCATCGAATAAAATAATCAAATTGTATAGTTATAATTATTTCACAAGACTGGCTTCCATCCAGCTATATATATATTTCCCTGTGGCTTCGTCTGAGGCAGTAATCCGTAGGTTAATTCAATAGTCCTTTCTACTGTTATTTGTTCAGTTTCTTAGAGGTGTAATTTATGTATATAAATTACAACGATACCCTACTGGAAAAACAAATTTCATTTAAAGAAACAGTAGAAAATATGATATATTTTATTGCATAAAATAAACCAAGGCCAATCAAATTAGTAGAGAAAACAGCCATTTTACCTCAGTAAAGCATCCGCTCTAACACAAAGTAAACCAGGCCTGTAAAATGAGTGTAATATTATGTAATCCCATGAGGCTGATTAGAATTAAGGATAAATTTTCACGCGTATTTTCAAAGTTTTCACAAAAATTTGTGAAAACTTTGAAAATACAAGTGAAATTTATCTTTACTTCTACGAGGACTCAATGCAATTACTTGTTTATAACAACAAGGGCAAAATTTTCTGAAACTTTCCACGCACGTTGAAATTAAACACGATCAGCCGTCTCTCAGAATAAAAGTACCCTCTCGTAAACAATTCACCACACAAGCAGTTTAACAGTTACCCAGCGTACAGAACAAGAAAGGCTGACCATTATGTGCATCTTAAGAGATAAATACATTTCTAGTTCATTGACAAAACCCACTTAAACCCACGTAAATTTTATTCACCTGAGTTGCCAAGCTTCCTCTCGCCTGAAAAATTATCGACCACGTCGCCCCAAGGTTTTCCGAGTAGATTTAAAAGGAATAACCATTTGCTGTTTTCCAAAACACATATAGGTTCATATAGGTTCCTACAAAATGCAAATGGCGCGCACTCGCGCTCAGCCAATCAAATGCGAGTAATTTTGGCGCTTGGCCAATCAGGAATTAGTAATTTTGACCTCGTTGGAAAGAAAATTAAGGAAAAAATGCCCTCTATCTCAACCAATCAGCATTCCAGTGATTTTGCCCTCTATGTCATAAGAAGAGAAAACAACCATCTTGTCGCAATAAAGCACCCGTTCGTGTGTTTGTTTTCAAATAATTACCCAAATTATCACAATTTATTACAAAGCCATCTGCCAAAAGTTAAGACATCCACATCGATGCTTCTCGTATCTCCATATTTTTGAAAATTCGGAGAAAACAGTGACCTTGCAAATAAACCAGACCTAAATTATCGTGCGCAAAAATTCTTATTTTTGGCAGGTGGCTTTTGATGTTTTGGATCTTTTTAGGTCCTCTAATTGTTCTGTTTTGTTTTCTTTGGAAAGATGTTCAACAAATTAATAGTTGCCAATAAAATTTGCTGTCGCACCTAAAAGCTACATCTACCTCGAATTAGTTAATTTGGATATTCTTTTGAGATTCTTAAACAAATAACTTATTATTCGGTCTCTTAAAGACAAAATTTGGGTAAAAGAATGATCAATATAGGAGTGTTAATTTCGAGCAGGCGCAGTTTGAGACAAACGATATGATTTTGCTTAATATTCTTTGTTGTTTTGGCAACCAAGTTTTTTTGCAACGTCTTTAAACTTCACTTTTAAATTTTGAAATAATATAATTGATTATAGCAAAATAAAGATACACTAACATGGACTGAACCAGGGTGTGTATTTTGAGACGTTTGGCCTAAATTCGTCAAGGTTAAACTGTATTCAGGTTAATAATTCGACACATTAATGTTGAACATCCTAGCTCAACAATTTGTACCACTTCTTTTTCGTTTTTCTATGATTTAACCAAAAACGTAATGATTCATCATACTATCCTGGAGCATCTTTTGGTTCTGTTCTTTCGTATGAGCGCTAAACCCATGAGACGCCGGATCATTTAAACGAATTCTTGAGTGGACCTCTATACAGAGACTAATAAATTGTTTGAATCAAGCTTCCTCTGCTTAAAATTGGTTTTGTCTAAACGTCGCTTAAACAATCGGTTCTGCTAACTGTTGCCGTTTATTTTTGTTATTTGCTTTTGTGCGAAAACCGTTTGATGATACCATGACACACCTGTTTGAAAATAGCCACTTGTTATAGTTAGAGATAAAGAGAACTAAGATGCTGTACTAACCTTTTGAGCTGCACGTTTGGCCATGAATTGGAGAAAACAACTCCAACGAAATCCATAACATAAAAATAAACAACATTCTGGCAAAAGTCTCGCGAAAACTGCAATAGATCCTCTGCTAGCTATACTCTGATTATAAGCTCCAGGACCTGTGAATCATTAGCTTGAATAAACTGAGAGGCAATATAAAGTTTGGCAGCTACGTTTTGCGTAAGGTTAGTTTTAGCCAATAGATATCCGGCTCGTTAATTGAAGAAACCCATAGTTGCCCTGACTAATGCGTATCAATTACGCAGGTACAAAATCGTTAATGCAAAAAAGTGACAGCGGCCTCTCTGTGCCTGAAAACGAAGGTTTTCGGAACTGTCATGACGTACTTTCCAAGTCATAGCTGGCATCATCAAAGATTTTGCACGTGATATAGACCCTCTTTGTGTCATTGTTATAGCTTTATGCTCTTTAAAGATATATACCACATTTTCTCGAATAAACGCTGAGTTCAAATAACTGATTCCGGGCCTGTTAGGCCAAGGTTTTAATAAATAAACGCCCCGACATTGTTTGAGGTCCGGCTTTCATTTTAATCTGTCCTCGTGTGACTGATTATGTGACATTAGTCAAAAGGTGTACTGACTTCGCTCGAGAGCTACTATGGCTCAAGTGCAATTTATCAGTTTTCACGAACTCAACAGTCATGTCAAAGAGCTGAGGCTGCAAACACAAACAAATTTGTATGACGGGCATGGCAAGCAGCTAACGCAAAATGGTGTATATCCAAGACTTGATTTGTAGCTAATAATAATAATAATAATAATAATGTTAATAGTTAGTCATTTAGCTAAAAATATTAAATAAAAAATAATAATGATTATGATGGTGATGATGATAACTTTATTAACTTGTCTTTTTGTAAACTAATCGGGGACGCTTAACTACCAATATACCAAAAATAAAGTTAGTGAACACTGGTCTTCTTCTTCCCTCTCCTCATAATATGACCAAACTTTCATGGTTCGTTGGTGATCATATAAAACTGTATTTTTAGAGGCGTGCAAGAGTTAATTTTCACATTCAAATCTCTTTCTTTTGTACCATACATAAGTTTTAAGCCTACAATACAAACCCTAAGCACCCACAAATCCAGAATAGCGTACTGTTTCGCCGTTTTTTTTTTCTCGTGATATTGTTCCTTTCCTGGCACAAAAATCCTACGCCGCCACTTTTAATATGACCAATTGAATAGAAATGTTGTGGAGTTTCCCTAATTGGGTAATAAACGAAAAATTAGTTTCAACAGGATTGCTACGGCTTTCTAATTTTTTCAGTACTAACTTGAGTAATAAGCTTGCCAAAAGACCTGTGCATTAGCTTTAATCGGAAGAGTGGATTCAAAACTAAGGTGAGAAATGTGTATACTTTTAATGGGTTTAAAAAATCACAATACACCCGCGCTGAAACGGCACCACGGCCTTATATGCATCCCAGCGCAAAGAGAAATGGTGCCCCTAGAGTAACGAACCTCTAGCTGTGAACAACCGCTGAGTCGTGATCATGACATTCGCATTCGATCGGATAACAAGATACAAATTTACAGAGCAGCATTTCGCCCCATGTAAGGGAATCCGGATTCCGGAATCCAACATTTTTTTTGCCTTTGGAATCCGGAATCCAGGGCTTTGGAATCCGGAATCCAATCCCTGGAATCCGGAATCCAACCCGTGGAATTCGGAATCCAACCTCATCCAGAACTCTAAAATCCCGGTCTGGAATGCACTACACTGTTAGTAGTAATTTCATACCAAATCACCACCTACTCCCTCCCCTCGGCGTCCCCTACCATCACCATCACCAAAAAGTATTTGGTTCTCTAACATGTACATTAAATGTGTCAACATTGCGGCTGGGTGGCATTAGCATTAACAAATGGTTTAGAAATTAAAATATATTTTGACCATTTGGGGAGCAACTGAACGTTCCTGTTTAGATAGACGACTTCATACATTGATCATACAGTTTTAAAAAATTGGCCTTTGAAATACGAACGAAAACCAGAGTTAAAAACTTTGGAATCCGGAATCACAGAAAGTTTGGAATCCGGAATCCATGGACATGGAATCCGGAATCCAATCGTCGGAATTCGGAATCCACGCCGTGTGGAATCCGAAATTCACGACTCGATTGGATTCCCTTATATGAGGCGAAACATTACAGAGAGAAGGCACAAGGTCAACAAAAGAGTATTGGCAAAAATTATTTTGATTCTCCAACCTGTAACTACTGTATCAGCGTTTGAATCGCTTCTTAAGTACAGTAAGTATTACTACATCCCCAAAATTGAACGGGTTTTAAGAGAAATTTTTGTACAACTACCTAATAATAGCGTAATTATTTGTTTTTAACTCATTAATTTAGCATATTTAGGTTAAACAATTTTCTTATTTACGGAATGGCTATCAGCATGTATTTTTCTAATTAATACAGTGTGAAAGTGAGTTCTATGCCAAAGATATATCTCATTGCTTTGATATTAGGCCCTCCATTATCTCCACCACAGCATGCGTAATTGCCACGAGTGTTGGAGTCATCATGGTGTCCTCCAGTACCAAACCCGATTCTGGAGTCACAAGTGGCACATTCATCTGAAGGTCGTTGTTACCAAGGATACCGATTCTTGCTTTGGAAAATGCACTGCTGTCACACACAGCGTTAATTAAAATCCTTCCTTAATACAGCGATCCTGCAAGGACGCTTGCGGACCAATCAGCTTCTTCCACTTGTTACGACCCAGTTTGGTGCTTCGGTATATCCCGACAGCAATCAATGAGTGCAGAAAATGAGCTTACATAATGGTTAATAAGAGTATCTTTTTAGTGTTAACCCATGCGTTTGTCCCTCCTATGAATTTAACGATGCAATACATCAGGTCATGGAAAGATAATTTGACTCTAGCGAGAGCTAAACAACATGAAGATAAGCACCCGGTCGTCACCTTCCCACCTATACAGTGTAATAACATCAATGATTGTTTTGCGTTCCAACAGTACATTACATTCGCATAATTTGGCAGCACCTTATTTCCATCAATCTTCATGACAAGCGTCCATCCACTATCTCCACAGGCGCCATTTCCAGTGTTTGCCATGGTCACGTGACAGTAAACGTTGATAGAAAGACTCCCTACGATTAGTGGGTAGGCTATGCATTCACGAGAACTTAAAACAGGAAAGGTCATAACCACTGATCAGGCCTATGATTCTGACACAAACTGTGAACTGGGTGTGCTTACCAATCAGGTAGCCTGTAATCAGCAAAACCGGTTTGACAAGTCGCATTGTTTTTGCAAGGTTTCTTCACACAGGCGTACTAAGACAGAAACAGAAACCATTAATTGGTACTGCGACAACACGTTTAGACTTGGAGGGTATCTGTGATTACGTCACTTGACGTCGAATTACGCTATATTTTCCACACTACGGCCAGCTTGGATGTGTCATCTTTGGTTTATTGTTTGTTTTCTATAGTTAAAAAACCACTATAATTCATTCCAAAACATATAGTCTAATAAATGCGAAAATTGTCTCAAGGAAGCTTAACATTACTTTTTTCATTAAGAAACTAGAAGAATCAAAATTCTCAGAGGACAATTGCCTGACAAAATAAGGTTACATCAAGCATCATTCCCAGTTACATGTCAAGACTAATTTTTCCCAGATAAATTTCGAAAAAAGTCGAAAACGTCAGTAGCTTTTGCTTAAAAATTAGAAAAAAGTTATAAACGTTCAAAGTCCATGAGGGCAGATTCCAAGGGAAACAAAAAAAGGGGAAATTTGGTGAAGCGTTAGCAAAAAGTAGATTTTTAAATCCCTGCAGTCTTGTAGAGGAGCCCCTGCCTGTCTGGCAAATTTAAAAACTTTAGGTCTAGTTTTTGAGGAAATTAGTGACACAAGTTGGGTAAAATTGATCCTTTAAGATTTTACATGTTTACTAAGAGAGTTCAGCGGTATTTTGAGACCGTGAAAGAAAGGAATTGGTACTTTGCGCTTTTGATTGAAAGATTTATTACCGTCCATTTCGTGCGATGTTCTTCCTTAAGTCCAGCAGTACAAACAGCGGTACCATTTGTAAGTATAACCGGTTTGACAAGTCACGTTGTTTTTGCAAGGTTTCTTTACACAGGCGCTCTAAGACAGAAGCAGAAACCGTTAATTGGTACTGCGACAACCCGTTGCTCCAAGAGCAACTGGCTGAAGACTAGAAGACGCTAGTGCTCTGCCGTAAAAACCAATGGAAAGTCTGAAAATCTAGGATGAAGCGCCGTAGCTGTACTTAATTCATCCCTCCATCCATTCATCCTTCATTCATTCATTTATTCATTCATCCATTCGTTGACAATAAAAACTAACGGTAAAAAATTCACGACGTTTCGACCGCTCTTCGGTCATTATCAAGCGAAATGTTGAGAATAAGAATTTGCATAGATATATTAAGTGACAAAGGGGCAAAAATATGTAAGGAAAATGTATGAAGTAAAAATATGTAAAAGTAGCTAAAAGTATGTGTAAAAAGAATTTGTTAAAACAATAACAGCATCCAAAAACTAATTATATAAAGATCAATTATTTAAAAACTAATTATTTAAAAACCTTCGCACGAATTGAGTCGGTCTGTACGTTGAGACTTGGTCTCAGTTCCTGGATAAAAAACATTTCGTAAATGAGGCATCCATTCGTTCATTAAGTCAGTCATTGAGTCAGCCATTAAAAAAGCTTACGTTACGTCATTCTTAGTTTGAACAAATACCTTTGCTTCACGGTACAAATTTCTGACTTTTTCTTCAGTTTGTCCTTTTGTTCTTTGAAAGTTCAATTTGTCACTTCGCATTTTTTCTTTCTTTTTTTTTTACTCGCCATTCTACTCTTTTTGTCAGTCTTCGTTTGTTCACCGGATTTGAACTTTATTTTTAAGGATTCTCTTACCTTTGCTCCACGGTAGGTATACTCTGAATTTTTCTCCAGTTTGTCTTTTTGACCTTCGAAGGTTGAATTATTCGTTTCGCGTTTGTATTTTCCATTTTCGCTCGCCTCTTTTTTCAAGTTGTAACTAACACAGTTGGGTTCCATTTAGCATACCGTCTCACAGAAGTCACCATCCATGACGTCAACGGTGTGAAGCGCGTGGTTTTTCAGGCGTTTACCATCAAATGTGTGATTGGGCCTGAATTCCAGCTGGTGGCAATTGTCAGAGAAAAAGGAAGGATGGAGAGAACATTGTGAACGGAGATGCATTTGGAAGTAAACAAAAACAGAGTACTGATTCTAGACATTCTAGGTGCAATTTCAGTTAGTCGTCAGTTCGATCCCCTTTTATTTAAATGCTTTAGGAGTATTTTTTCACGTTGCCACTGATTCCGTTAACGTCAAGCAAGTTTTTTTTTTGTGTGTGTGTGTGTGTGTGTGTGTGTGTGTGTGTGTGTGTGTGTGTGTGTGTGTGTGTGTGTGTGTGTGTGTGTGTGTGTGTGTGTGTGTGTGTGTGTGTGTGTGTGTGTGTGCCCACCCAACCGTACATACAAGGACCGGAACATGTTTCCACACCAACGTTGGGAGGACCATCGTAGTTGTGAGGACCGATATCGGGTCCTCATAAACCTTATGGCTCCAAACGACCTAAATCGTGCAGAAACGTGTTTACGAGCAGGTTTTACGGTGGTCCTCGTAAACCACCTAAAGTGTGTGTAAAATTGTGGTCCTCACAAACCACCCAACACGGGTTTCAGTGATTTTGGGACGTTTTGTTGCCAAGTAATAACATTGGAAAGGCATCATAGTCTGTGGATACTGGGCGTTATACATGTTACTCAAGGAACGTTTCCGACTACTTTTACACTCCACTTTAATTTTTGGACTTAACACACCATTCAGCGGTCCTCACAACGTTGGTGTGTAAACAAACGAAATTTCACCTTCACTGATAAACAGCAATCGATTTTTTAGAGTGACAATACTCCCTTTTTGCTCTGTAATTAGTTTAGTATCATATCTTTATATTCTAGTGCAATGACTACCAAATTTAGCTAGATTTCTCAAAACCAAGATATGTTTACACACCAACTTTGTGAGGACCAACACCAAGTCCTCATAAACCTTATGAATACTCCCTTTAAAAAAGAATAAGGTTACAATATATAGTCATATTGTCAGCAAGAACGAAAACAGTGGAACTCAACAAATAAAATTTTATTCTGTTTTTCATTTTCAGGGATGGAAAAACCATCCACAAGGTCTAGAACACTTTTTTTCTACGAGGGATTCTTCAATTAAGCCAAACTGAAAAAAAGATAAATAATATCAATTAAAATAACTACATACTAGTACAACAAACCTTAAATGACCTTTTCTTACCCAAGAAAAATAATTCCATAAAAAATAAAGCAAGACCGGTATTTCACGATAAATAATCACAAAGTAATCGCAAGTCATACTTCAAATATTAATCAAAGTGGCTATGAGCCACTGAACTCGGAAAATGAATTATGAAACAAGAATCTAAAACCGCAATGTGACGTGCCAGAATTAGATTACGTCTGCGATTATTCAATCTGATCTGCTCAAACAGCTTGAATGGCAAGGACAATTCGATAAAAAAAATTGCATCAAAACTAAAAAAACATTGTAGCACAAGTTATCGATGTTATACAACAAGCGAAAGACTAGAACACTGCAAAAGTTTTATGATGTGTTTGCCGATGGAAAATTAACTACAATTTAAAAGTTGTTTTTTGCTTTACCCATGTCTGTCATGAACTGACGCCTCGCATTAGCAGTAAATTTGCATATATATAGCCTTTGTATCATTGCATATATACCTGATTGAAGAATCGTTGACCCTGTCAAAAGCATAAACCATGAATGATGCGACCCAAATGCTTACTGGGAAATCGGATAAAAGTAATCTTTGTCTGTGACAATAAATATGATAATCAGACAGGTTGTATAAATCATGCTCTTGAGGCTCTCAAAGAAAGAAAAATATTGATTGTCAATAAAAGGAACATTACTAAGCTTGCCAATATTGTCTACCCAGAAACCCATTCGGTCGTATCGTTCATGGTGAATGCTTTTCACAGGCTCAACGTTTCTTCAATTAGGTGTATTCAACAATTTCCCAGTGGACACAGCAAGGAGCTTCTCACCCCTGCCCCTTCCCAGGAATGATTTATCAATTAATGTAAATTGAATAGTTAAAAAGCAACACTGCAGAAATACAGAAAACCTGTTTTAGTCCCCTTTGCATGATCAAAAAAATCTTCCTGCTTTCATAAGTAATTCCGATTCTGACTGACTTCTTAAATGAAATAATTTTCTACAAGATCTTGAACGAGCAAGTTCTGCCAAAAAAAGGGGCCTGTGCTAGCCACTCACACCTTCAGTTCCTTATAATGTGCTTAATAATATTGGGGGCAAGTTATTGTTCAATGAAAATTTAAGGCGATACAGATTTTGAAACAAATATTTCACGGGACGCTTGAGTCATGAACGAGCTACAACTAAAGGAAGTCTTAATTTGATCAATTTTGTAGGTCACATCCTTTTATAGCAAAACGCCCTGTTAAATAGGCTACTTCAAGTATCATGTTCTACATTAACCGAGCATAATTGTTCAGCATTACAGAAAATGAAAACTCCTTAATCGTATTCCTTCGTTACCAGTTAGTTCAGTAGATCTTTAAATTGTATAAAATTCAAATAGCTTTTTATATACAGTCAAAGCTGATGATGGAAAGTCTATCAAAATAAGCATCAATCCAAATGTGCTGTTTTTCTTGTTTAAACTTCTCTTTGTTCACTCTTGTAGTGTCTAGTTCCTGAAATAGAATAACAGAGGGTTATGAGGGCTTAACAAACAACTTCAATTCCAACTTGCCCATCGGGCAAGCAAGCCTCAAAACCTGCTTGCCCAAGCTGATTTCACACTTGCCCGCATTTAAAAAAATAGTAAGCTCACTATTAATTCATGATCCAAGGACAACTGGGGATTTCATCCAAAAAAGGTCTGAATACAAAAGAAAAAGAAAAACAATTTTATCAAAGATTTAACACAAACAAATTACTTTGTGGCTAACACAAGGAACCTCGAAGGAATCAACATGTCGGATAGCCACACATTACAAGAGACAGAATCTATGGGCATACATAACGTATTCAATGCTCAAAACATTACAGGCCAATTTAAAACACGGTCAGCAATTTACAGGTTTTCTGACGTAAGAAAATCTTTTACAGCAAAGGAAACGGATGGTTTGACATTTTTTTTCTTATTTTGAATGTTTTTAACCAAAGATCTTCCAACATAATTTTCTGGAGGAACACAATGTCTGAGAAAAGTTATATATGCACTATTAACTTAAATGCGATACAAATGGCAAAAAAGGCAAAAAAAGAGAACACTAGAACAAGAGAACTTTGAACAATTATAGTAGCTTAATGATTTGTAAATTAACTTATTACACTCCATGAAATGTGTCGCTATAATTTATTTAGAATAACCAATTAACTAATAGAATAACTGATTTAGAATAATTTGGCAAAATGAGTTGTAACGTAGTGTAAATAATAAGTGTAGAGTACTCAATGTATACGTAATCAATGGATGTTATCAATAAAGATTTTTTTCCCTTCCCCCCCCCCCCCCCCCACCAAAAAAAAAAAAATTCTGAGAGACAGACCATTATTCATCATTAACACAGAGAAATTGCGAGCACTTGCCCGTCAGGCAAGAGACTGTGAAAAGTTGCTTGCCTGGCCTCAAAATCTACTTGTCCTGGACGGGACTTTTGTCGAGCCCTGGTATTACAAGGAACTATTCAAGTATTCGTTCGTGTTCATGACTAGCCATAATGCTGACGAATTCGAATTTCAGGTTGAACAATCTTCGCATTAATGGCTTCAACTGGCCCAAAATTCTCCAGAGAAAAAGGTGTACTTTTAGGTAAGCTATCTATGCTACTAAAATGCATTAACAAGTGCCAATAAAATATTCAGAAGCCATAGAATAAAAGGATGACTGTTCTATAATTTCAGGACATATTAACCCCAATATAACAAGACTCCACCCTCACCACAACAAAAACTTACCCTAAGTTTGACCCTCCCCTAAAACAAAAACCAGCCCCATAAAGGCTGTACTGCAAACACCCCACCTGCTAACCACAGCCTTACTTCTTCTCTCCCAAAGCCTCTCCAAAGTTCAAAACCAAAATGGCGCTCACATGATCAAAACGCGCACTTGCTCGCTAAATTACACCTGCACTACAGGCACCACACCCAGATAACAAAGATTAACTCATTAGCATCTCTTCTACAAATCCAGGACATGCTAACCATATTGCAAGACTTTCATCTCCCACCACTTGGAGACCATTCTCTTATTTCTGGATGCTCAAAATAATTTACCAACACCACCCAAAACTACAAACCAAAAACTCAAGACACAACCAACCCAACAAAACAAAAACTAACCCCTCGGAGTCTTTGCTTCAACTCCTGGACATGCTCAAAACAATTTAGCAAGTCTCAACCACCCAACAAAACAAAAATTAACCCCTTGAAGTCTGTTCTTGATATTCTGGACATGCTCAAAACAATTTAGCAAGTCTCAACCACCCAACAAAACAAAAATTAACCCCTTGAAGTCTGTTCTTGATATTCTGGACATGCTCAAAACAATTTAGCAAGTCTCAACCACCCAACAAAACAAAAATTAACCCCTTGAAGTCTGTTCTTGATATCCTGGACATGCTCAAAACAATTTAGCAAGTCTCAACCCACCCAACAAAACAAAAATTAACCCCTTGAAGCCTGTTCTTCATATCCTGGACATGCTCAAAACAATTTACCAAGTCTCAACCCATCCAACAAAACAAAAATTAACCCCTTGAAGTCTGTTCTTGATATTCTGGACATGTTCGAAACAATTTAGCAAGTCTCAACCCACCCAACAAAACAAAAATTAACCCCTTGAAGTCTGTTCTTGATATCCTGGACATGCTCAAAACAATTTAGCAAGTCTCAACCCACCCAACAAAACCAAAACTAATCTCTTGAAGTCTGTTAATGTTTTCTAACGCCTGGAATGCGATTACCGTATTCAATCTGATCTGCTCAATGGCTTGAACGGAAAACGCTAATGCAATAAAAAAATGCATCGAGGCTAAAAAAATTGTCGCACAAGTTATGCATGTTATACAACAAGCGAAAGACTAGAATACCGGAAAAGTTTTGTTATGATGTGTTTGCCAATGGAAAATTAACTACAATTTAAAACAAAGTCCATCTACTTCAAATTTTCTGGAGAACCCTGCATGCTAAACACAATTTTGCAAGTCTCAACCCACCCAACAAAACAAAACCTACCCCCTTGAAGTCTGTTCTTGATATCCTGGACATGCTCAAAACAATTTAGCAAGACTCAACCCAGCCAACAAAACAAAACTAATCCCTTGAATTCTGATCTTCATATCCTGGACGTGCCCAAAACAATTTAGCAAGTCTCAACCCACCCAACAAAAAACACTAACTCATCGAAGTCTGTTCTTGATATCCTGAACATGCTCAAAACAATTTAACAAGACTCAACCCACCCAACAAAACAACAACTAATCCCTTGAAGTCTGTTCTCTAAAGCCTAGACATGCTCAAAACAATTTACCAAGACTCAACCAACCCAACAAAACAAAAATAACCGCCTGACTTATGTTCTTGAAATCCTGGATATGCTCATAACAATTTAGCAAGTCTCAACCCACCCAACAAAACAAAAACGAATCCCTTGAATTCTGTTCATGAAATGCTGGAAATGCTCAAAACCATTTAACAAGTCTCAACCCACCAAACAAAACAAAACTTAAGCCCTATGAATACTGTTCTCTTACGCCTGGACATGCTCAAAACAATTTAACGAGATTCAACCCACCCAGCAACAAAAAAACTAAGGGCCTATCCGCACTGGCAAAAAAGTTGTTAATTTAAACAAATTTTCTGTCATCACCAACGCTCTACAATTGCGGATGGTTTGTCGCGACTCGACTATTTTGGCCGAAGTGGGCAAATCTTCAAACGCACTGCTGACAACATTTGTCCTAGGACTAAACTGGACAAAATCAACAAAATAAACATGAATGTGTTTTTCTTGTCAGTCATCTGTCATGCCGCCATTGGTAGTTACATAAGCCGGGACTTGCGAAACTGAATAAAATCGTGGAATTCAGTTCTATTCACTGATAAATCTACGATTTCGTGGAATTCAGAATTCAGTATTCAGATCTAATCACGGATAAGCCCGTTTCCGTGACACCTAAAGCAGCAGGCGCTGGAAAGTTTCGTTACCGAAGCCCACACGAAAGCACTTGACCTTCAAGCGGACTCGTGCTGAATTCGGCTCCAAACAATGAACAAACAAAGATTTTTTTAACCGAAAAACAGTACCAACTAAAAGCAAGAACGTGCGAGTTGTCAGATTTGATAAGTTTGTAAAACAACTTCAATTTGAGTGCAGATATAAAATTATCTGACAAAAATTGTCGAGACAAAATTTGCCCTAAAGTTTTGTCATGGACAATTGCCATTTTGTCTGCTAGTGCAGATAGGCCCTAATCCGTTCAAGTATGTTCTATAATGCCTGGACATGCTCAAAACAATTAAACAAGGTTCAACCCACCCACAGGGTTGCCACTCATTGGAACCCAAAAACTTCCCTGACTTTTCCCTGACCTCAAAACAATTTTCACTGACCTTGCATTAGGGGAATTATCAAATAAGCCAAATCCACTTTTACATTAGGCTCAGTCTCCAGCTGTGAGTGTCTCCATGCGCCCATGATTCTCGCCACCTTCACGGCTGGGCGCACGGGTTTGGTTGCATGTCCGTGACGTCATTACAATTTTAATAATCATGCAGACAATCCACACGTCATTTGCTTAAATTTTGTTTTTTTTCTGTCGTCTTGAAAAAAAGCGAAATGAGAAAAGTATGCCTGAAACGTCCTCCTAAAAGTGTGAAATTTCAAGAGAAAGACGAAATCCCACTAAATTATGTCGCGCATTCTGCCCCACAAATTTCAGGGGGCTTGTCTCTGATTGGTCAGTCTAAACAATAACCAAACCCGTGCGCCCAGCTGTGAAGGTGGCGAGAATCGCGGGTGCATCGAGACAATCATGGCTGGAGACTGAGCCTACTTTTACATTTGCTTCAGCTCCTTCTGCAGACCATCCATATTCTTATCTTCATTTTCAATCTCTTTACGTTTTTCACGGGATTTTGAATGCATGGCATTTGAATTCCCTGACTTTTCACTGACTTTGACAAGATCTAAGATTTTCCCTGACTTTTTGCAAAATTCCCTGACTTTTCCCTGACCTTGAAAAATTTTTGTTTTTCCCTGACTTTTTCTTGACCGTGGCAACCCTGCACCCAACAAAACAAAAACTTATCACTTGAAGACTGTTCTCTAATGCCTGCACATGCTTCCTTCAAGTCTGTTCTTGATATCCTGGACATGCTCAAAACCATCTGACAAGACTCAACCCACCCCAAAAAACAACAACTAATCCCTTAAAGTCTGTTCTCTAATGCCTGGACATGCTCTATACAATTAAGCAAGTCTCAACCCACCAAAGAAAACAAAAACTAACCCTTGAAGTCTGGTCTCTAATTCCTGGACATTCTTGAAACAATTTAGCAAGTCTCAATCCACCCAACAAAACAAAAACTAACCCCTTGAAGGCTGGACATGCTCAAAACAATTTAACAAGACTCAACCAACCCAACAAAAGAAAACCTTACCTCTTGAATTCTGTTCTCTAATAACTGGACATGCTCAAAACAATTTAGCAAGTCTCAACCCACCCAACAGAACAAAAACTAACCCCTTGAAGTCTGTTCCGTAATGCCTGGACATTCTTGAAACAATTTAGCAAGTCTCAACCCACCGAACAGAACAAAAACTAACCCCTTGAAGTCTGTTCGCTAACGCCTGGACATTCTTGAAACAATTTGGCAAGTCTCAACCCACCCAACAAAACAAAAACTAGCCCCGTGAAGCCTCGTGGACATGCTCAAAACAATTTACCGTATTTACCAGTGTATAGTCGACCTTTTTTAACCTAAAAATCGGTCCAAAAAATCGCCCTTGACTTATACATGGGTCAAAATTTTCGACCCAAGCACCAGTTAAATAAATTCTGCACAATTAGCATAACAATTGTTTTAAAATGTGAACAAACATCTAATAAACAATAGTACAGGTTACGATGTCCTTTTGTTTTGCTATCTGTGTCATTAAATTGGCAGTTCAAGTTGAAACTGATTACGATTTATCCGCTTAATATAAACCTGGATGTTGCAGAGACTCACTGGTACAAGGCTTGAAGAAAGAGCTGACATTTTCCACTAACAAAGCTGTATTAAAATCCACTTGTATTAAAATCTTCATACATGATCTTTCTCGCTTCGAACTTCGCTTCTTAGTAACCTGGCATGATGCAAGCATGTGTAGTTATCAGTTACCAGTACCTCACCGATTTTGTAGCTTGGTTACCAAGTTCCCCAAGCAAGTTTGGCACTTTGTTTAAAGGGGTTATGTCACGAGGATTTTGCTATTTTGGGTCAATTCTGTGCTAAAATCATAACCTAGTGCCTTTACTCATACACAAAATGCTCCTGTAAAACTATGAGGAAGATATCAAATGAATTTTATCAGGGAGAGCCAACCGTAATAAGTTTTTTGGAGATTTTTGAGAACACAGCATCAAAACTTGAAAAAATTGGCCCCATTTTTTCAAGTTTTAATCCATTTCCATCCTTGCCATCGGTAGCAACAGACGACAAGAAACAGTTTCAGTGATGTCAGATAGTCTTTAATAACAAAACTAGACCCTTATTTTTGGGATTCAATTGATGCCAAGACACTTTTTAGCTTTTTAAAAAGATACTAAAATAGCGTGACACAACCCCTTTAACGAGTCATTTTCAAAGATTTCTGATGTTCCTTGGTGTTTTGCTTGTCTTCTAAAGCCGCTACTATCTCTCCACAATTAGAAAGGTTCGTTTCAAATTAGTGTGTTTGATTTTATAAGACTGTTTCAAAAATTATGGACAAAATGCCTGCATAAACATGTGTTGCTAAAACACTCGTGTATTAAAGCACGATAATAAACTTCACATTGAAACTTGCTGTGATTTTTTTCATTGAGCACCTATATCTGAATGGAAATTCTAAGTAGAACAAGGTTAGTTTTCCAAGAAAATACATGGCAAGAAATGAAAAAAACTTAGTTTATGGCCTCAACAATAGGGGGTCGACTTATACATGGGATCGACTAATACTCGGGTAAATACGGTAACAAGACTCAACCCACCCAAAAAAAAACAACAACTAATCCCTTGAAGTCTGGTCTACTGGACATGCTCAAACCAATTTAGCAAGACTCAACCCATCCCACAACAAAAAACTAATCCCTTCAAGTTTGTTCTCTAATGCCTAGACATGCTCAAAACAATTATTTTAACAAGACTCAACACACCCAAGAAAACAAAACCTAACCACTTGAAGTCTGTTCTTGATATCCTGGGCATGCTCAAAACAATTAAACAAGACTCAATCAACCCAAGAAAACAAAACCTAACCCCTTGAAGTCTGTTCTTGATCTCCTGGACATGCTCAAAACAATCTAGCAAGTCTCAACCCATCCAATAAAACAAAACCTAACCCCTTGAAGTCTGTTCTAAAAAGCCTGGACATGCTCAAAACAATAACTCAACCCACCCAAGAAAACAACAACTTACTTCTTAAAGTCTGTTCTCCGTCTCCTTGACATGCTAAACACAATTTTACAAGTCTCAACCCACCCAAGAAAACAAAACTTAAAGTGCACCTAACCCCAAAATTTTTTTTCGCTAAAATAACTCTTTGCACCTGTTCGAAAAGCATTACGCCTTTTTTTTATGAAATCCCCCTCAGTCTTGACTTTTTATAGGCTGTAAAAGTTACGAAATCTAGCCATCATCTGGTACACGACCGAGCTAGTGAGGGCATGGGTCTATTCTGGATTTGACATCACAAACTGATTTGCATCTCCTTAAGTCTTTGTAAACATGCATGCAAAGCAGTTTGTGACGTCAAATCAAGAATAGACCCATGCCCCTTCTAACTCGGTCATGCGACAAATGGTGCTTAGTTTGTCGTAAGTTTTGAAGCCCATAAAAAAGTCAAAAACTGCAAATAATGGCAAAATGTTTTTAAAATAGGTGCAAAGATTTATATTAGCGTAAAAAATATTTTGGGGTTAGGTGCACTTTAACCCCTATGAATTCTGTTCTCTAACGCCTGGACATGCTCAAAACAATTTAACGAGACTCAACCCACCCAACAACAAAAAACTAATCCCTTCAAGTCTGTTCTCTAAGGCCTGCACATGCTCAAAACAATTTACCACGTCTCAACCCACCCAACAAAACAAAAACTAATCTCTTGACTTCTGTATGGAAAAATGTCGCCATTTTGGTTTGAGACCTAGTAGGAAGGGGCTTGTGTTATAACTGTGATGTAAATTCAAGAACACAAGATTTGCATATTGCAGTTTACCACTTGTTTTCTTTAGAAAATTGCCTGCAGTAGATGGAAAAAATGCCCAGCAAATGTGTTGTAGAGAGATGTTACAGCACCTGGAACTTGATGGAACTGGATCATCGCAAAGCCAAGAAAAGAATGAATTTTGCCTGGCAAGCTATCAAAGTTTTATTTTTAGCAGACTTAAGCCCAAAGGATTTTGTAGTCTTAATTCTGGTGGTTTTTGCGGTTACAGTTGGCTCAGGAGCCAATGGGTTAAAATAAGGCAATTACGAGGGAAAGAGTCTTAGGAAGTCCACCTTTCTTCAAAGATGTGCACAGCTTTTGATTTATCTTATGAGCTTACTTCACTCTAGCCCAACCCCCACCCCTTGTAGGATTTCATGTAGATTTTTTTCTACCTTCATTATCTGCAAGGCCTCTTCATCTGAAAAACTTTGATTATTCTCCTTTCAAGGGCTGTTGCCTTGGATTGTCCATCTTACAACCTAAAACAGAATAAAAAAAATATTAACAAACAACTACAGAATAAGATATCATTTTATCTGTAACAAACTGACAATATTTACTGTAAGATACATCACTTGTTGCGCTCATCGGAATACGGCGGACGGTAAATTATAAATAGACGGAATTTGTGACTAACTGTGCTAACGACCCACTCTGAAAATTCAAACGACTCTTTCTCTCCAGCTTCGACTTTCTGAACTCGCAGTGTATCACAGTATATCAATCCATTACTGCCACCACACCGGCCTACACAGGGGTGGTCTACAAAATTATAACCATCAAGGGCTAGCTCAGCTCTTTTTCGGTGAGCCACACTTCTGTTATTGCGTGAAGATCAGCTTTTAGGTCACACAAATAGTCCACAGGCATCGCTGTTTTGTTTCTAATAGATCTAGTGTTCAGCAAACACAATAACAAAGAGCTTTGAAAATGCGCAACCAAAGGCAAATAAAGTCTATTGGGCAACACACTTCGCGTAGAAACAATTGTTGGTATCGAGCGCCCCGTGGGACCGGGATTTAGCTTGAAAACAAGATCACCAATCAATTCCAGATGGAACGTTGCGTCAGAATTAGCAAAGTATAAGCACAGGCATCTATGTCTTCTAGACCGCAATTTAGGCTTGAAGAGAATGACATTCCACTCCACACAATCAAGACAAATTGTAAGGTGACTGGCCGTGTCATTCCACGCCTTTGGGGGCGATAGCTAATTGAACCCATTGTTAAGTGAGCAAACAACATCCATTTGATTTTCAAGAGGCAGCGAAATCGAGTCCACAAAACAGTGCTTTTCCTTAGCCAGTTGATGTTTCTCGGCCAAGGAGACATCGCTATGTGTTCTTCAGCCAGTTGGAAAGGATTCTCCACATTTATATTTGATGAAAGTGGCTCCTAGAAGGCACAGAGAGAGCAGAAAGAAAGGGCAGAGGGACGCGTGTCCTAGCCTCATTATGCATCACTGTATTTACTGTAAATTACATGACTTCAGTGTGAAAACTTTCCCAAAGAATATTGCTCCTTACAATGTAGGTATAGAAACACACTGACATTTTTTACGGTAAGATACATGACTTGAGTGTGAAAACTTGCCCACAGAATATTGGTCCTTACAATGTAGGTATAGAAACACACTGACAATTTTTACTGTAAGATACATGACTTCAGTGTGAAAACTTTCCCAAAGAATATTGCTCCTTACAATGTAGGTATAGAAACACACTGACAATTTTTACTGTAAGATACATGACTTGAGTGTGAAAACTTGCCCACAAAATATCGGTCCTTACAATGTAGGTGTAGAAACACACTGACAATATTTACTGCAAGATACATGACTTGAGTGTGAAAACTTGCCCACAGAATATTGGTCCTTACACTGTAGGTACAGAAACACACTGACAACATCTACTGCAAGATACATGACTTGAGTGTGAAAACTTGTCCACAGAATATTGGTCCTTACAATGTAGGTACAGAAACACACTGACAACATCTACCGCAAGATACATGACTTGAGTGAGAAAACTTGCCCACAGAATATTGGTCCAGTCAGATGGTCTTGAAATATCTCAAAGTTATGTTTAATTTGGAAGGAAATAACTGAATAAAGCCTGAATGGTCCTTACAATGTAGGTATAGAAACACACTGACAATATTTACTGTAAGATACATGACTTCAGTGTGAAAACTTTCCCAAAGAATATTGGTCCTTACAATGTAGGTATTGAAACAAAAGACATTTTTTACGGTAAGATACATGACTTCAGTGTGAAAACTTGCCCACAGAATATTGGTCCTTACAATGTAGGTGTAGAAACACACTGACAATATTTACTGTAAGATACATGACTTCAGTGTGAAAACTTTCCCAAAGAATATTGGTCCTTACAATGTAGGTATAGAAACACACCAACAATTTTTACTGTATGATACATGACTTCAGTGTGAAAACTTGCCCACAGAATATTGGTCCTTACAATGTAGGTGTAGAAACACACTGACATTTTTTACTGTAAGATACATGACTTCAGTGTGAAAACTTGCCCACAGAATAATTATTGGTCCTTACAATGTAGGTACAGAAACACACTGACAATATTTACTGTAAGATACATGATTTAAGTGTAAAAACTTGCCCACAGAATATTGGTCCTTACAATGTAGGTACAGAAGCACACTGACAATATTTACTGTAAGACACATCACTTGAGTGTGAAAACTTGTCCACAGAATACTGGTCCTTACAATGTAGGTATAGAAACACACTGCCAGTGTAGGTACAGAAACACACTGACAATATTTACTGTAAGATACATGACTTCAGTGAGAAAACTTGCCCACAGAATATTGGTCCAGTCAGATGGTCTTGAAATATCTCAAAGTTACATGTATGTTTAATTTGGAAGGAAATAACTGAATAAAGCCTGAATGGTCCTTACAATGTAGGTATAGAAACACACTGACAATAATTATTTACTGTAAGATACATGACTTCAGTGTGAAAACTTTCCCAAAGAATATTGCTCCTTACAATGTAGGTATAGAAACACACTGACATTTTTTACTGTAAGATACATGACTTCAGTGTGAAAACTTGCCCACAGAATATTGGTCCTTACAATGTAGGTGTAGAAACACACTGACAATATTTACTGCAAGATACATGACTTGAGTGTGAAAACTTGCCCACAGAATATTGGTCCTTACACTGTAGGTACAGAAACACACTGACAATATCTACTGCAACATACATGACTTCAGTGAGAAAACTTGCCCATAGAATATTGGTCCAGTCAGATGGTCTTGAAATATCTCAAAGTTACATGTATGTTTAATTTGGAAGGAAATAACTGAATAAAGCCTGAGTGGTCCTTACAATGTAGGTATAGAAACACACTGACAATATTTACTGTAAGATACATGACTTCAGTGTGAAAACTTTCCCAAAGAATATTGGTCCTTACAATGTAGGTATAGAAACACACCAACAATTTTTACTGTATGATACATGACTTCAGTGTGAAAACTTGCCCACAGAATATTGGTCCTTACAATGTAGGTGTAGAAACACACTGACATTTTTTACTGTAAGATACATGACTTCAGTGTGAAAACTTGCCCACAGAATAATTATTGGTCCTTACAATGTAGGTACAGAAACACACTGACAATATTTACTGTAAGATACATGATTTAAGTGTAAAAACTTGCCCACAGAATATTGGTCCTTACAATGTAGGTACAGAAACACACTGACAATATTTACTGTAAGATACATGACTTCAGTGTGAAAACTTGCCCACAGAATATTGGTCCTTACAATGTAGGTATAGAAACACACCGACAATATTTACTGCAAGATACATGACTTGAGTGAGAAAACTTGCACAGAATATTGGTCCTTACAATGTAGCTGGTACCAAAACACACTGACAATAGTGACCTTTAGATCTGACTATGAGTACGAGTTTGGAATTTCGATACGATTATATCCCTCTAACTATATCTCTTTCCTGTTGCTGGCTAACGCATAAATAAATGTTAGGGATAAGATTGGTGTGATAAATAATTATATGAGGCGCATGAATTTGGTTTGAAGCCTTGTACTCGTACTCAATCTCGTACTCGTAGTCCAATCTAGAGGTCGCTAATATTTACTGTAAATTACATGACTTCAGTGTGAAAACTTGCCCACAGAATATTGGTCCTTACAATGTAGGTACTGAGACACACTGACAATATTTACTGTAAGATACATGACTTCAGTGTGAAAACTTGCCCACAGAATATTGGTCCTTACAATGTAGGTATAGAAACACACTGACAATTTTTACTGTAAGATACATGACTTGAGTGTGAAAACTTGCCTACAGAATATTGGTCCTTACAATGTAGGTATAGAAACACACTGCAATGTAGGTACAGAAACACACTGACAATATTTACTGTAAGATACATGACTTCAGTGAGAAAACTTGCCCACAGTATATTGGTCCAGTCAGATGGTCTTGAAATATCTCAAAGTTACATTTAATTTGGAAGGAAATACCGTATTTACCCGCGTATAGGCCGCACCCGCGTATAGGCCGCACCCGCGTATAGGCCGCACCCCAAACTTGTGACCTAATCTTGGGGAAAAAAATAATTTCTTAAGTATACAAGAAGAAGAATCGAGTTTTGAGTCGAGAAACTAATGAGCCTGTCGCTTGAGTGATTTAGCGAGAAATGAATCGGACAAATGGACCGAACTTGATCGCAAGCGTTATTGTTTACAGATCCAACAAGTGTGTCGAAAAATGAGGTGCAAGCATTGCCGTTTTGTGCGATCAAATAATGACAAATGATACACATGCGTTTAGAATTCGCTGCTCCTTTCCTCATAGAGTAAATAATCCACTTTGAGTTTTTAATGTTATGGAAATTGTTGCGATAATTCTCAAAACGGCTATTTGACAAAACGCTCTAATGTAAAGTCGCTCGAAAAAACTCAAGCTTTTCCCCGTTGTTACGTAAAAACAGGCCTTTCACGGGTTCAGCGTAGTGACAAGCTCTGTATAAGCAATGCTAAATTTCCGATTGTTTAAGAATTTACACATTTACAGGTGAAACAGGAAGGCAAAACGTCTGTCGAGAGTGAGAGTTGTATCAAAAGCATTGCGTTACGCATTGTGTATTTAAAGGTTTCAAATTTCGCTTTTGATGTATGTAAATTAACATGCGTAGGGTAAAAATAAATCCGCGCCTCTTATTTATCGCTGAAGACATGACAATGTGTATTAAACTTCGAAACTGTGATATTTTATATCAGTTTCATTTATAACTTTTTCTTTTTGTGACGGGTTCAGTGTATTTTTCGTGTAGTTTGGCAAATAAACAAACGCGGTTTCACATGAACGGCATCGAAAGGGCTTCGTGGCTTGACATGCAAACTTCTTTGGACTTCACCCAATAACAAACATATTCGGAAACTAGATACACTCATTGCAGCGGAGAGAAGCAAAATTCTTTGAAGACATGGATTAACTTGACCTCATACGATACATTCAATCAAACTGTCAAGCTTTCAGTAATTTTGTTGACTCTCTGTGTGTCGGGCAATTTTGCATATTAATGAGCTCAAAACTCTTGTACCCGCGTATAAGCCGCACCCCAAATTTCGAACGTTTTTCTCCTTGAAAAAAGTGCGGCCTATACGTGGGTAAATACGGTAACTGAATAAAGCCTTTGTCACTTGTATTTAAATAAATTTTGGCTTCGTAAAACGAAGGTGACAGACCACTACGTTCACAAGATTTTAAAATTATTTGACACTATTGGATTTGTTCGTTACATATATTTTGCTTTTCACTTGTTTATAGAGGGCTCCATATACTGTCAACTGTTTTATTAGGAGGCATTTTAAGTTGAGTAGAGCCCTAAGAATGCTGCCAGCAAATATGTAGAGGTCACAGGTCTGCATGGTTTCCCATTAGTAGATTTTGACACCTCTGTATTTATTGTTATCGTTATTGCGACTGTTACAATTTATCTTGGCTCATTTATATTTGCAAGATGTGTTTAAGCTCACAAAATGTTTGCTCTGGAAGGACAAGATCTTAGATTATCCGTAAAGACGTTTACTATTTTCTATGTTTGTAGTGTTACGATGTGTTGCTTCATATCGCGGGTGAAAAATTTATTTTTGTCCAGTTTAGCCAGAGGATGCTTAGCTTTACTTTGAAAAAGATATAACCTTGTCTTAGCGAAAGCTCAAGCCCACGACAAGACATCTTTCTTATTCTTGGGCAAGTAGAATCTTAATATTCCAACGCGAGGAAGAATCTTTTGTTTTTCTGGGTACCTTTGATGGTTATCACATACCGCACACAGCACACCCACCACTGGGAATACTTCCAATATTATTTGTATTACTGAGCTTAGAAATTAAAAAAAATTACAAATGCACCATCACACAGAACACAGTCTATTACAGTTCCAACACTGCAAATGCAAATATACAACTGAGTAAAAAAATTATGTACATCTGAGTGATCAACAATTTTTACACCGACTTAATAAAACAATCAAATTCAAAAAGTTAAATGCATTTCTTGAAAAGTATCATTGAAGAAAACTCAGAATAGACATGTCAGCCATGTTTTTACTTCCCTGAACTTGACATTGCTTTTGGAAATAATGCATTGCACACACAAACTACAGATAATCTGCTAACAGATTATTGAATAATCTGCATGTAGGCTGTGCTGATTCCCAGAATTAGCTGTAGGCTCTTAGTCAATGAGAAGACAGCTAGGGACTACAATGTATAATAATTCCTCGAATTTGCCGACAGTAGTTCACTTTTGCGAAAGTTGTACCAGTCTACAGGAGGACATTGCATATTTTACAGACTGAATTGTTTGTGTTACAGTGCATTTCTCGAAACTTTTGACAAAATTCGAGATTCCGAGACCAGCTTTTCATTTACTTTATTCTTGCGAGCTCGAGATTCCGAGACTCTAGTTTGCGACGCCGAGATTTCGAGACTCGCCTAAAATTTGTTGAGACCCAGGATTTTTCAAGGACCATTCTATACCCCTTGAAGATCAAAGACTACTGAAGTTCAGTACTTACGGATTTAACATCGCCTCTCTGGGACATTGCAAATATCCACTGAAAAAGAATCTACGGGCATGTATTTCCATTGTGAAGATCTGTAGTTAATATGATGTCAACAGATTACACGGCGTATTTTGGATTTTTCTTCCAAGCCCTCGCTTGCGCCATCAGTAAAAATAGTGACGTTCAGTGACGTTATGAAAAACAGTGTGCCGTCCCAGGGCCTTCTGTGTTTTAGAAAATTCAAAATGGCGGATCGGGAGGGTGTCGATTCAACCTCGTTCCTAGGGTCCTCTCCGCTTTCAAGATGGCGGCTGGTCGTGGAGTCACGACGAGTCCGCCATTTTGAAAACTCGTTGCCGAGAAGAGCGTGGGGACGAGGTTGGTGTCGATTGTCGAAAAGGGATCAAAGGCAAAGCTCCTTTGTGCCAACTCAGTTAAAGTTAAAAAGCGAGCACAGATATAAACATACCTCACATTACATTTTTGAAACACGACGACGCGACCAAATACCGATATAAGCTCATTTTCCATCTACATTTTGTCATAAAAAAATACGCACACTTATTATTCCCAGGCCGGGGGATTATTAATTGGCCTTTGTTTGTACGCTGGCTGACAATTGGCAGAGAAGTGTTTACAAGAGACAGCAATTATTCCAATTAAAGATTTCAGATGGAGTGACGGTAGGGATCGGATGGGTATATAAGCAACTGATTGCCTCATTTTTTAAGGATAACCAAACTTTTTCAGTAAGGATAAGAGGAAGTGTGCGATCAAAGGAACACGTCTGAAATTCAGGATAGATTCAACAAAGGATTTTAAGACAAATATTAGAGAAAATGTGACAAGCGCTAGAAAGTGAATAGGAAATTCGGTGCGCGAGGCAAGGGGAGGGGTTGAATCTCAATGGCCTTTGCAACGGACATCATTCTAAATGCAGTTTTCATGTGGTTATACAATAGGCACCAAAGCTGCGACGAACTGTTTCGCAAAAGCTAGTTATTCCTTATTATTTTCACATATTTCTTCGTGCAAATTTTGAAGAATTGTCTGTCTCTCGGGTGTGGTCAGATTTCTGGCTAAGCCTACGGGTCTCCAAACCATGCCAGCTGGGGGTGCTCAAAGAGAAAATCCCATGCTGAATTTTCCAACCAAAAGGGGTCAAATGAGACAACAAGTATGACACCCCAAGAATCCCTACTTTACTCATTGCCAAGTTCCCCCACCCCCACCCCATGATTTGCACAATGTTGCTCCGTTTATCATCAACTAGACGCTTCGAGTGCAACGTAAACGATCTGGCCCCAGTTGTTCAAAGGCTGGATAACGCTATCCACTGGATAAATCACTGTATATTAATAAATGTTTTGTCAATACATATCCGATGGATAGCGATTTATCCGGTGGATAGAATCATTCAACCTTTGAACAACTGGGCCCTGGGCAGTATACCAAATGTGTATCTGTCGTTTTCTTTCTGGGGGGGGAGGGGTGGTACGTGAAAGCTCTATTGGAAAGTAAAGGACGGCTACGCAGGCTAGTTACGGCCTTCAAAACATTGAAATAGCATCATACTCAGGTTTGGAGGCAAATAACATGGAGCACAATACTCAGATTTTACTTGCCAAACACATTACAATTCAACGTGCATTCATTCAATCAATTGATGGACATCTGTCAGTTCCTGGTCTGTTTCCGTGGTTTCAGTCACATGATCACGGAACCGCATGGTGAAGAAGTTGTTCTCAGGTCAGGACTGTCTCTGCCGTAAAATCAGTTTCGTCAAACAGTGCTGCTATGTAAACCGGGTTCAAGATTTAAAAAAAGGAAGGCATCAAATATCAAAGTGTTGTTCGCAGGTAAGACTTAACCGGTAGTTAAAATATACCACGCCATGGCCTGTCTTTGGTTTAAGGCTTCAGCATAAGCTTGAATTACTGCACACTAAGGGAAATCCTCACCCCAAAATGTAAGCTTAATGTAAGACGTAAGCTTAAAAATTGGATTTTGCTATGAATGAAAAGAGGTCCCTGAACTCGTTTTATTACGGGCCCACCATAGTCCTGGCTATCAGCTTTTGATTTTTTCAATAAAAGAATCCAGGCGCGTTTTTCTCAAAACTCCCAAAGACATTTCGCGCCCGAAAGCAATTTTTGAAACTCGCTTTCTTTCCAGTTTTTTTCTACCCGAATACCAGTGCAGCGTAATTTGTTCGCTTAAGACATTTTGCTTTGCTTTCATAACGAACAAATATCGGATCTTTGCTGGTAAACGCTTGCACATGAAATATCTTTTCTCACCCGAAAAATTTTCGGGCGTATTTTTCGGGCGTCATAAGAAATACACGTCAAGTCTGTACTGAAAGGTGCTAAAAAAGGTCAAACTTGACATTTCTTTCCGAGTAATTTACGTTTCTCTTTTATTCTCGCCTAAACCGTGATTTTTAATTCAGATGAAGTCTAAATTTTCTTTTTGCTCAAACCTACTTTTCATACTCGCGTAAATGGTCTTTCTAGGTCACTTTACACATTCAAAACTTGTGTGACACAGGACTTCGCCAACTTCGCAATCGGTGAATGAATTTCAGCGAAAAAAGACAATTACTTTCATTAATGACAAAGCAGAGTCATATCAATCTTATTTTCACCCAACTTTCAACTTTTTATAACAATGGCGACAAAAATCAAATCTCAGATATTTAATAAATATTTAATTGCAAAAACAACTGCTCATTATATTACAGTTCGACAATAGAAAAAATAGGAGGGGGGTCACTGAGCTCGTTTTTAGTTATACCAATTAAAGTTAAAATTAAGGGCGTCTTGAATAGGTTACATTGTACTGTTACCATGACAACAAGTTATATAGTCCAGTCCGTTAGCGTCGAAATTTACGAAAATCGTGACAAGTCGCGTAAAGGCACCAAATTTGGCATACATGTCCTTGAGGGCATATAAAACAAATTTAGGAGGGGTGCCACGTGATCCGAGTATCCGGGGGGCCACAGCACTCAAATTAATTTTTATTCATGGCCACAGGACTCCCACGCTCATGAAAAGACCACACACTGGCAAACTGAAGAGGATTTGATGGGCTTTTTTAACTGGCCTTGTCAGCGAACGACAGAAAATGACAACAAACAGCCCTTAAAGTTTACCGAGCCACATATCCTTGTATTTTCCGCTCCCTTTTCGCCTGCCTGTGTTCCCTGTGGTCAAATAGACTTAAAACTGAATCGTTTCACTTCAGATAACTGTGAAGGGAACGAATAATTATTAGTTCGAATTAGTCGACAAACAGTCCCAAATCAGCAGCTCAAATCGCAAAGGAAACCATTGCCTGCTACAGCTATTCAAACATTACTTATTTCGGGTTATTTTCGTCAATCGTTCAGGAACATGTACGCCGACCCATTTAGGAGAAGGATAACTGAAAGAACTGACTTCCGTTCTTAATTGTTTTGAGTTACGTTTCTTTACAGCCTCTCCCGCATTAAGTTCCTTTAGACAATAAAAGCTAGTCGGGTTGACGAGAAATCTAAAAAATGTCAGATGTTTTAAGTGTACTGTTGAGAAAAACATCGCGAGAGACATTTTAAGGTCACTGACATCTCTGCCTTTACTTTAAAAGTCAGTTTAATTCACAGTACAATGACTGAAGAAACAAAATTAGTAACGAACATTTATATATGAAATAATCATATATTTGAACTAATGATAGAATTATATGAAGATCATCGCAGTGAAGGTGTTTCAACTTAAACAGTTGAAAAGAAGAAACCTGAAAGAATTCAGGCTTGAGCGGGGAATCGAACCTTGCATGACCTCTGCGATACCGGTGCAGCGCTCTAAAGCGCTATGATTATTTCTTATATTAATGTTCATTTCTCCATCTACGGGGTAAATACGAACTCTCGATTGACCAGCTCCCAGTTGGCTTGATAGTTCAGTTGGTTAGAGCGCTGCACCGGTATCGCAGAGGTCATGGGTCAGTTCGATTCCCGTTCAAGCCTGAATTTTTTCAGGTTTCTTCTTTTCAACAGCTTAAGTTGAAACACCTTCACTGCGATGATCTTCATATAATTCTAAAATTGGCAACGTTCAGTTCAATCTGCCATGAGTCGTGTGTCACCAGCAAGTACCATAAGAAGCACGCACGCTTGCTAAACTCTCTTTCACGGTAGTCAACCAGCTCCAACGATTAGTCACCACTTTTTCCAGCATCGTACGTTTTTCTTTCTTTTTTGTCTTGCAGTTCTTAATTCAGTACACCGCATCGGGTACTTAACTTATGCCGATAACATTAATCAAATCCCTCCCTCTTAGAAAACAGGGGCACCCAACGGTTCGTTTTCGGAGGAATATCTGTTCGGCAGACCGAAGTCGCCTGAGATATTCGGATTTAATTGCAGTGAAAAATAAAGATTTCTGTGGCGAAACATCACCTCACGGATTTTCTTAAAAAAATGACTGATTAATTCCTTTTATTTTTGGAGGGACAAATATGTCATTTAGAGTGTAAAATAAGGTCAGCTAGCATTTTCGGAATGACATTAGCAGCTCGGAAATTCGACGGATAGGATTCCGATTCCTAAAATTGTATGCGCCTTAACTGATTTTCAGCTAAAAACGCCGAACAGTTCAACTCGTATTAGCTCACACAAATATGCCCTTAAAAAGCTCGGAAACGATCTTAGAAACCAGAAAATGGTATTTCAAGTATTTTGCTAAAAGTTTCTCTTTGGGTGCCCTTAAGAAAAGACGCCGAGTTCTGCAGAACAGGATTTTATTGTATATTTCAGGCGAGCGTTCGCCTGAAAAACGCGTAAAACATTAATCAGGCTAAATTACTTGCGACTGTTAGATTCCGAATACAACGCATAAAAGGAGAGCGAAAAGGCCTAGATATGGTGACGAGCTCAATCTTTCGCCCTAGAATAGCGAGGGACGTAAATAATTACCGTCTTAGAGTTTCAGTGTAGGTCTTTTAAATAACGCGTAGATCAGAGGGGATGGTTATTAGCTGTTATTGTAATAGGCCAGAATCTTCTCTGACAACATTACGTGTTCTTCACGATTAACGTAAAAAACGCTATTGCTTCCTTATTTTATTTTTACCATCACTTGTTTTTGTTTTTCCTCTGAATGTAGCTAGCAGCCTTAGCAGCTCACACCTACAACCGCCTACAGAACAGGCGTTTCTAATTAATGCCTGTCTTGCGCGCAGGCTCCTATTTACACCCGAGAGAATGGCTGATTAACCCATAAAAATCCCCTTCTCCAGTTTGGTGAAAAAATTCTGAAGTTCGCCAGGTCATTCTAGCTAACTGATGCCTTTTGATGTTTTTGTTGTCGAGCTTTGTCGGCCTTTATCTCTTATAACGATCGATCTCGAGATCTACAGTATGCGTGGCTGAGTGATCACAAATTGAATTATTGAATGTGTTGGTTTATTTGTAACACTTTTTAATTAGAAAAGAAATTGCTCTCCCAGATATGTCTTTGTCAAAAGAAAGCTTGAACTAAGACTTAGATAAGCTGCTTAACCCTTTTGGGATAAGCTTTATTTTCCATTAGTCCGGCTTATGGTTGTTGTCCACCAGTCACGGCCAGTAATCTATTTGACCACAGGATCCCCAGGCTCATGAGCAGATCTCTTGGTAGACAAATGTACATACAGTATGTGGATTTGATGTGGCAAGTAACTCTAATGACTGTTTATTATCATTTGTTCCGTTCGCTGATGAAATCAGTTAAAAAGTTCCCTACAATAATTCTATTTTGGTATTAGTGATTTGTTAGTGAGCCTGGTTGTCCTGTGACCAAGTTATTGACAATAGATTTGCGTTCCACGGCCCCCCGGATGCTCGGATCTCGTGGCACCCCTTCTCAATTAGTTTTATACGGTCTCAAGAATATGTGTGCCAAATTTGATGCTTTTACGCGATTTGTCACGATTTTTCCCTTAACGGACCGGACTAATAGGACAATAACTTGTTAATGGACATTTTTTTGATACCATAATTGTAGCATTAACTAATTAAAATTGTAGTATTGTTCTTAGGAAGTATCAGAGGTTTCAAAATGTTTTGAAGTAGGCATCAGCAAATGGAAGAGTTAAAAGGCGGCTGTGACAAGTTAGGCTTGGTTGTTCTAAGCTTATTGCTATGACCAGAGTATCCAGTGACAGAAAATCAAGTAGCAAGCGGAACTCCAGTGGTCGCCAGCTTATCTTGAAACCCCTGAAGTATAAGAGCCTGTTTACATTGTGGAAGATCCTACAGTAGTTTTTATTAATAATAAGTAGTAGTAATTGGACCGAGTGGAGTACATTTCAGGGAGTAATCTGGCGAGTTATTTCAAAATCAGTTAAGGGCGCAGCACAAGGCTGATTTGAAATTACGAGCACAATAACTCCCTGAATTGTATGACACAACAGGACTGCCATTAAGTTTTTTAGCAGCTGTAACACTGAAGTTATCACCCATAGCATTTCGCTCCGTATGCAAGTGAAACGTACATGTAACACCAATCCATGTCTTCACCCGTAACATTGAGTGAACTCAGCTGTAACAGGTGTTACGGGTTACAACCCTTAATGACAGCCCTGCACAAGGTCCAATTATTTATTAATCGTACAACAAAATTTGAGGTTTGGAAGCCCTTGAAAACCTCTTTTGTGTGAAAAAACGAAAAGTATAATCAATCAGGTTTTCAAACAGAATTAAAAAGCAAGAAAGTACCCATCCAAGTGCAAGTGATTGATACGCAAAAGGCATAGGTATCCAAATTCAAATTGGATACCCGTAATTGGAGACCCACATGATTGCGCACCAATTACCCGTCAAATAGGCACGGGATAGATATAAACACATAATAATTTATAATTTACAATCTTAAATGTGTTGCAATGTTCCTTAGGATGCAATTTCACTGAAGCCAATGGAGGTTTCGGAATCAAAACGCTCTTTGCCTCAGGTACATGTAATTGTAAATAACAAATAGTACAAAATAACATCTAGACTTATACCCGTGTTGTTTGCTTCAACGCTATTTTGTATCCAACAGTAAAACAACAAAGCAATACCAAAGGATTTCCACTACATTTTGTGCTGTGACTGGAACTCTTCTCCACAAAAAAACTCCACAACAAATTACAGATAAACATGGCAAGCAACTTGCCTTCATGTATCTCTGTCCATGTCAGAACACACGAAACAAGTCCTGGTCTTGCTGCTCTCTGATTGGGCAGAAAAAAAGACAAAGATTATGTAACCAATCAGAAGCCAGAATGAATCTGTTTGGAACTGAATCCAAAAAAGTCTGTCCCCAGAGGCTCATTTGCTCGTTCTTGGCTTTTCTTTGCATTATTTTATTATTTATTCACCCTGGACTTAACTTTCCCCTGCCCCCACTAACTGCCCCTGGGTCTCCGAGGATGCCATCTATTCAGTGGTTTCAGATTTTTTTTTTTTTGGGGGGGGGGGGTCACTGATGTTAGACTAAAATTTGCAAATAAATTGTTTTTTACATGTTCAAACTACCAAAGAGAGCCAAGAGAGAATCACCTGTGCAGAGAGCACGCAGGTGGATTCTCGAACAGAAAGATCTAGACCAGCCAGGACTGACATTACGTCATATTAATGATACTATTGGTAAGTTACTTTTACTTTTGATATTGGATACTCAATATTAATTTTATTGATTTAGCAAAGCTGGAACTGTTATTAAAGACTCTCTGTCGACTACAATGCAATGCGCGCGTTTGTTTATGTTTTGATTCCTTTGGAGAGAGAACATTGTGATAAAATGGCTAGATTTGAGCCCCTTAGCAGCCAAGGAAGGAAATGAAGGTGTTCACTTCGTTAGGTGTATACGTTTTGTCAATAGAAAGAGCTAAATTTTATGGTTTACAAGTCTTGCAGATGACTGTAATAAAATACGATTCATCGTTGACTGTCATTACACGTCACGCAGTCAGAGAAATATTTTCAAATTGACATAGCGCATTTGGTTTTTAGTGTATCAGGTCATGAGTTCTCTCATTCATTTATGTTCAACAACACTTATACCTTAATATACCGGCCCGCTTTAAAATTTCGAAAGGCTTCTAGAGTAAAAGCAATTGACATTACTTTATTTTATCACTAACGGTTGCAAAACCGCGATTTGTCACCCGCGGGGTTTGTTGAATACTCAGTCACGTCTGATCTACAGAAACATTTATTACTGTAGTCAGTTTGATATTCACTCTCATTTCAGTTCCACATAACCATAACAATTCTGTTATTTTTCCCTATGAACTCTGACTGGATCGTCCATAGTCACATTATTCTGATATGAGGTATAAATAAAAACTTTCCGCGTGGTCTTGCTTGTCGGTTGAGAGCTGTGCGAAACATCAATTGCCCGAATGTCGCTTTTGTGACCCGAAGAATAAAACATTTTTTAAATCAACACTGCTCCAATAGTTCCCTGATAAATTTCATAGCTCCATAAGAAAATCTCTATCCATTCTACGGAAGGATAACTTGGATGAAGGCAGATTTGCACAGCCTTCAGCTAACGCAAAACTTTGGGGTTTCGTGGTCCACAAAACCTCCGTTTAGGCGCGCATTGCATTGTGGTCGACAGAGAGTCTTTAATGTATTTTTTTTCTTTTTAAAATATAGGAAAGGGAGTATTCACAACGATTCCTTTTAAAAGGAATGATTTTCTACTGCAATACAAAGGGACATTGTTATCCGGGAAAGAAGGCGAAGAGCAAGAAAAAAAATATTCTGATGATGAAGGAAGCTTCCTCTATTTCTTTGAACATCAGGGGAAAACTTGTTGGTATGTATTACAGGTCTACCAATATACACTGAATATATGGAGAATAGTGCATGAAAACATCAATCATTCAAAACATTTTGCACTTCTGACACCTGCACAGATATATTGTTTTCAAAATAATGTAGTTTGCGTGGGTTCAGCAATTCTGTGTTTAAGATACATGTGCTGCTCACAATTTAAGCAATTCCTTTTTTGTATTAAAGTGCATATGAAGTAAAAAACAATTCCTGCTTATTTTGAAGGCTTTTCAAAATAAAGAAGAATGGCGTTTTCCGTTTTGAAATATCTTTTTTAGTTTTAGAGATATTTACATTTTTGTATTATGCAAATGAGGACAGTGATGACGTCATTAATCGTTCCACAAACAGATAAAACACCGAATCAAGAGTTTCTCAAGAAATATTAGAGCGGTGTTTATTAAACTTGGCACCATAAATGTACAGTACACAAGACACAAGATGCCACCAGTGGTGCCGTTGCCATGGCAACGGTTTTGCCACAAGACCTTTTTTAATTAAAACTGACATTCCCGTAGCCGGAATTTCAGACGTCTTTCTCTGGTCGTTCCTCTCCCGAGAAGAGACGTCTGAACACATTGGGCCCTAATGCCGTCTGGTGACGTCACTACCCGAAAACCAGGTAGTGATTTTGATTGGTTGATTTAAAAACTATTTGCATAATTATTATAATTATGTGGAATTATGACCGAAACTCAACGTGCGAGGAATGAAATTTGAAATCATTTGCGAAGAGTACACCTTCCGGGATATGAATTTATCAGTCATAAAGTGCCATTTACTTTAAATATTTTATTATTTTAGTTTACCTACGGATGCAGAATCAATGTGGAAAACCGGTAGGATCTTTTAGCGACATTTTGTCGCTTCGACATGCAGTGGTTTCGCAAATAAGATTTTTATGTTTTCGATATATATTGTTTTGTCAACAAGCCGCTTGACGCTTTATATCCAGCCTCAATTAGCCAGCTCTGAACTCAGTGTCCACGGCCAAGTAGGATATTCTTGTACTGAATGGCTTTTAATGCTGCCTCTGTAACCGTCTAAATGGGTTCGTTGAAGTACTCAGGAGTGAATTTGTTCGTTGCGTGAGCTTAGGCTCAGGACATTTTGACCTGTGTTAAAGCAAATTAGGTCAGATTAAATCCGTTCCATACAATATGTAGCTTTATTCGACTAAAATCTCATCCATTTCATGTAAATTTTTCCTCAATTTACCATTAAAACAATTCTATATACCTGTAATCCTTTATTGAAGCAATTTTTCTTTCACAAAGTCATGGCCTTGACAGAAACTTTTCCGCATGAATTAAAGGACAATGAAGTGACGTCACCGGATGGCATTTAAGGGCCCAATGTGTTCAGATGTCTCTTCTCGGGAGAGGAACGACCAGAGAAAGACGTCTGCAATTCAGGCTAAAATTCCCCAGTTTTTGCTGAACCAAAGACTATTCACTCCCAAGAAGCAATGAGAAGGGTTAAGGTAATATGAGTACCATGTGCGTTCCAAGCGGGACCCTCTGTCACACTTTGAAGGGTTGCAAATGGAGATATTTGGTTTATAGCAGAAAAAGCCTGGATCCAAAAGTGTTGCCATGGTAATATCACAATATAAGCCATCATGTGTCTTGTGTGATGTACATTTCTGGTGCCAAGTTTGAAGAACACTGTTCTTATATTTTTTTACTTCATATGCACTTATTAATAGTGTGCAAGTTTTATGAAAATAACCTGTAAACAACCAATCAATGTCTTCGTTACTAATTATTATTTTCAGCATTGATGCCACTCATTCAACTGGTCTTGGTCGGATGGTGAATGACAGCCCAAGGGATAAAGCCAATTCAATAATGAAAAAAGTGGCAATAAATGGCAAAACTTACCTTTGTCTGTTTGCCATTCGTGACATAGACATAGGCACAGAACTGCGTTATGATTATGGTGTTCCTGACCTCCCCTGGAGAACAAAAGGTACACAATCCCATTCAATATGAAATTTAGTATACTAAACTAGTGGATAGTGATTTAAGCATAAAACAATTGCGTTCAACGCTAGGAAAACGCATCCTAATCTTGTGGTGTCCTGTGATCTCATGGGTGTCCTGTAATTGCAAAGCAAGCTTCGTTCTATGTAGTGGGCAGGTGGGCTATCAGATGACGTCACATTGGCGTTGCGCAAAGGATTTTGCCTCGTGTGTGGCTTTGCTGGAAAGAAGTGCGTGGATTCAATCTTTTTCGGTTTGTCTTTCGTCTACACTGCGTGGAATCAATCTTTTACGGTTTGCCATTCGTCCACAAGTAAGTAGTTTTCCAAACGTTACTTAAAAATGTCGTAGCTGTGATTTATCAAAGCCTGGGGGAAGTGTGTACCACTTCTGGACCTTGTACGTCAACCAAAAGTTGGTCTATTTTGAACAGTTCACCATATTTCAGCCGACTGACCCTTTGTGGTCTTAAAACAAATCAACCAGAATAAACCTGAACCAAGAACGACAATTAGCTGTCTATTTATCGGTGGCGAAAACAGTATTTGCAGAGCGATGAAGGTACTGCTGATTCAAACAATTGCAAGTTGAAAATAACGCAGTTTGCCAGGAGTTTGTTTACATTCAGCTTGTATGCAGTAGTGGACAAATTAGTAGCTCTTCCAACTTAGAACACTGTATCTAGAAAAAGCTTTTATAAAAATATTAACAGTAAAAGTGAAAATGTTTTGCATGGAGTTTGAATGCAGATGAGAGTAAATTATTTTAGGTGTTTTTCTGAGTTATGGATTCAAAAGCAATCCAAGTGATGTGTCGATTATAAATGGATAAATATCAGATATATGAACAATACTTGCTAACACAATAGCACATCAAGGAACTGCCACAGGAAAATATTTCACACCGGTATAATACAAAAGATAAAGCCCAGTGTGAGATATTTTCCTGTGGCAGTTATCTTTTGTATTATATCGTTAAAACTGCAGTTATTGCGAAGCCAACATCTGCGCGATTTCAGTTACATTTTAGCACTTATTTCGGTAAACAAAAAGGCATCAAATGCACTCTCGTAATCTTCGATTACTCCTAGTAATAATGATAATATCAACAATACATATATATCTAACAGGAATTTTCACATTTCACATTTCATGTTGAAAACATTCTTAATTAAATTGCTCATTTCATGATTTGATGAAAATACCCTAAATTTAGACTCTCACCCATAGCATTTCTGGCCTCAAAAAGCATAAAGGAGAGTTATTTCACTTCATTTGAGCTACGAATTGGCCTTGTGCTCTTTAGAAAAACAAGATGTTGATGTAGCTGATGAGGCGAGGGATAAGCTGGCAGAAAATGAAGAAAAAGAGGCTCTGGCACTGCAGAAACAGATGGCTGCCTCCAGCTTTTTAGAAAAACAAGATGTTGATGCCGCTAATGAGGCACTGCAGAAACAGATGGCTGCCTCCAGCTGTTTAGAAGAACAAGATGTTGATGTAGCTGATAAGGAGAGGGATAAGCTGCCAGAAAAGGAAGAAGAAGAGGCTCTGGCACTGCAGAAACAGATGGCTGCCTCCAGCTCTTTAGAAGAACAAGTTTTTGATGCAATGGATGAGGAGATGGATAAGCTGCGAGAAGAGGAAGAAGAGGAAGAAGAGGAAGAGGAAAAAGAAGAAGAGGCTCTGGCACTGCAGAAACAGATGGCTGACTCCAGCTCTTTAGAAGAACAAGATTTTGATGCAACAGATGAGGAGATGGATAAGCTGCGAGAAGAGGAAGAGGAGGCTCTAGCACTGCAGAAACAGATGGCTACCTCTTTAGAAGAACAAGATTTTGATGTAGCTGATTTTGAGGTTGGTTTGTTTTCCTTACCTTGTTGGGATAAGCTGCCAGAAAAGGAAGGAAAAGAGGCTCTGGCACTGCAGAAACAGATGGCTGCCTCCAGCTCTTTAGAAGAACAAGATGTTGATGTAGCTGATCAGGAGAGGGATAAGCTGCCAGGAAAGGAAGAAGAAGAGGCTCTGGCACTGCAGAAACAGATGGCTGCCTCTTTAGAAGAACAAGATTTTGATGTAGCTGATTTGGAGGTTTGTTTGTTTTCCTTACCTTGTTATTCAAGAGAAATGTTTTAGCAAAATGCAGACTTCAGCTAACAATGTACATGTATGTCTGTAGCCTGATTTGGGTGTTTGGCTAGTTGGAGATCAGAGCAGCACGAAAAGCGGGATTAGCAACGGGATTATGGCCGCCAGGATTTTTATTCCCGCCGAGAATCCCGCCGGGATTTCCGCCGGGAGTGGGAATCCCGGCGGCCATAATCCCGGTGGGATGGTATGTCCCCGCCGGGATCCCGCCAAGATCCCGGTTGGTTTTTAACAAGGGTTATTTTTGCATTTTTTAAAAATGTTAAAATTCTCGCTGAGATCCTTAAGGGCCAGAGAATATTCCACGTAAAAATACTTACCAATGGATGACAATGCATTCCTAATGAGCATTATACTATACATAATAGAATGTACTGATTACAAACTGAACAATTCATTTTCTACTTGGAGGCCATGCATTAATGGAAATACACTGATTCAGCCTAAACCAGCCTAAACAAGAAGTTCCAAAACAAGGCCTAAAAATATAAGGGGCCTTGCCAGCTAAAAGTTATAGAGTTTCTTAGTGTGTGGTGCATTTCAAGCACTCCCTTCACAAATTAGCCACAAATCTTGATCCCTATGAGTTTAAAAGTAAAAAAGGAAGAAATTTAGGGTCTAGCAGATGACACTTACTGTAGAAAAATTAGCTGCAGGTGATACAATGAACTGCACAACACCACCACCAATGACAACAAAAACAATGTTCAGTATAACTTTTTTCACAGTTGATAAAATGACATTTAAATTAAGCAGTCAGGTAACCAACAAAATACTAAAATCATACATCAAAAAGTAAGAAAAGGAAAAAACGTGAATGAACTACACAATAACAATAACAATCAAATTCAAGCAATTAATAACACATAGTCCACTTTTGAAAACACTGAAGAACTTTCTTTACAGAACTACCGTATTTATTTGATTAAATGCCTCCCTCGAATAAATGCTGCCCTCGAATAAACGCCGCACATTAGAACATGAATATAATAAACACCGCCCTCGAAATAATGCCGCATCATTGATGCGGTGTTTAATGATACGGCATTTATTCTAATAATAAAGTCAAAAAGCAAATCCACTAATAATCAAGTTTGAGCAAGCCTCAAAAATATTTTCCTTGATTGTAACAATGTTTTAGATATTGAAAATGACTTTTCAGACAAGCACTAAAACATTTTTATATTTTTAAAATTCAAATGTTCAGTTACCATACTATTGTTAGCAAGAAATAACTTGAATTTTAAATAAACACCACCCTCGAATAAACGCCATTTTGAATCACGAAAAATTTAATAAGCGCCGCGGTGTTTAATCGAATAATTACGGTATTACCATACAAATTTTGTGAGCCTTTAGGAGCATTAATTATTTTTGTCACAGGACAAGAAGCATCAATCCAAATCCCCTAGACGAGCTGCTGTCATGGCTAAAGGTTTGACTATCTATTACCTGAAATATCTTTATTTTCTTCTTAACATAATGCCAGAGAAAACTTGCCCACAGGGGGGGGGGGGGGGGAGTTGAAACCAGGGCAAAAAATTTCTTCTCCGAATTTTTTTGCCCCGGTTTTAACTTTCCCCTGCCCCTTGCTTACTGCCCCTGGGTCTCCGAGGATGACGCTGACCTGGTTACTTAATGCGCAATTTCAAGTCCCGCTATTTCAAAGTAGTTTCCTTTTCCATGCAAGTTCAAAATAGTGGGGATTCAACTGTATCACTTTAAAATGCTTCAATCTCTTCAAATTGGGTACTCATATTGTCCATTTTGTCCTTTTTTTTTTCAGTATATGGAAAAAATTGGCAAAAACAAAATGACGTCATAAGTGACATACCTGAGGAGGACGTAAGCTTAAGATTTTAACCCCTTTTTATCATGAGTGGGTTACTATAGCTAACAGAACCAAAACTAGTCTCTTATTCTGTTGAAAGTGACAGTACAGTCTAAAATTAATGTAATATTTTGTTGCTCTTTATAGAATGATGAGCAAGTACTTTCTCATGTGGCCAATGAAGGTTTGATTATGAAATAAACCTAGCTCTGACTTGATTAAAAATTAATGTAATTCAGGGTAAAGCCATACCTCTCTGTCTAATGGCTCAAATTCAGCTTTCATGCACTGGCAGGCATTTGTGGAGTAAATACACTACATACATGCAATTCTACAGAATAGCTAGGTGGTTGAAAAGTACGTACATGCACTGCTAATTACCAATTTAGTCCACCCAGAATAACAAATAAGAAGATAACATAGCTAGCAGAGATGTGCAATCAAATCCACTATAATTATGTAAGCGTGCATCAAAATCCAATAGTGCAAATTAATTGATGCCAAAAATGTTTTACTCACGTAGATTTTAATGTACACTGTACATTTCCACCAGCAATGTTATAAATCAATTGGTTCATGCTTTTAGCTGTGCACTACAAGTTATGATCATGCCATTTTGGCACTCATATATCATCACCAAAGTTGATTTCATTTATTTGTCTGTCCTTATTTAATTTATTTCTAGACATAGTTTTTGACTCGGAAGATGACAGTTTTGGGGACATAAGGATCATAGTGGATAGGGCACTGGTAAGCATGCCCAGAGCAGTCTGCAGAATGTCGTGTGCACACAAAAGTTTTGCCTGTAAATTTTCTGTTAATGCACACCAAAATCACTATGCTACAGGGTACATACTACATGCCAATTGCAAATGAAGTCTATTTTCGACACTCAAGAGCCTTTTAACATGATGGATCACACTAGCTTCAAGATCATGGTCATACGGCATGTACTAAAACCAGGAACACCGGAACACCGGAACACCGGAACACCGGAACACCGGAACACCCCGGAACACCCCGGAACACCGGAACACCACGGAACACCCCGGAACACTCCGGAACATTCCGGAACACCACGGAACACCCCGGAACACTCCGGAACATTCCGGAACACCCCGGAACACCACGGAACACTCCGGAACACTCCTGAACATTCCGGAACACCGCGGAACACCCCGGAACACCGCGGAACACCTCGGAACACCACTGAAAACCGTACCTAAAGACTTAAACAGCCGTAATTTTGGCTTTCATATTGTTGTGTTTTTAAGGTTAGGGCTTATTTTCGAACAAGCAATACAGATTCCAGCGGTAATTATAACAATGCCCGTCGTACATTTCGGCAAATAAAACATGGCGGCTGTCTTGCAGTGATAGCATATGCATTGAAAGTATTAAGGTAAGGAAGAGTCACATTTTTACGGGGCTACTTTGTTGTTGTGTCAGTTTATAAAATAGTACAGCCTGTACGTATCGTTTGGTTACAGGTTTGCCTTTCATGATTGCATAGAGGGTTTTCTGTTACCGATAGTTTTCGTGCTTATCGGGTCGATCAGGGTGAAGCGAAATAATCCAAACTGATTACTGACTTTTAATTTGAAGCATCTCCTTATCGGTTGTTCACTTTTCTCTGCCCTGAAATTTTTTTAATCGTTATCATGGTACTATTATTGCGTTAGAAAGCTGAAATAGTTATTTTCAAGTATTCAGTGTTCATTATTCCACTTCAAGATGCTATAAATGTATTGCGAACACTAAAGGAACATTTTATTGACAATACAATAGCTGGAGACTTCAGAATATGACTAAAACACTTTAATGCAAAGAAATAACGGATCACACGCTATAGTGGAACCTTTCCTCGGTTACACGCGTAACTTCAGATCATAGTAATAGTTCAGAACGAAAACAAACGGTTGCTGTTAACAAACTTATTAAAATTATATTCCGTAACAGGCATGGATTGTCACTTAATCGTTCACTGTAAGCCTTACGGATGTCAGTTAGTGGAAAATCGTCCGGAATTACAGTTAACAAACTTCATTTCCAGTGCTATGAATTTGAACTTCAGGCACAAGTACATAACTGAAAACAACAAAAACACCCACAGTCTGAATGAAATCATCAGTGTACATCATGGAAAACTGATCTCAGAGTGACAACTGAATGACACTACTTAATATCATAACTCGACACTTAAAAAACCAAACGTTTAATTCTCATGTTCCGTGACAGGCATGGTGTGCCATTCTCAAGGGTATTCCGAATTCTACTGTACTGTAAGCCTTGTGGATGTCAATTAGTGGAAAATCTTTCGGCATTACAGTTACGAAACTTAATTTCCAGTTCTATGAATATGAACTTCAGGCACAAGTATACAAATATGGGCAACACGAACACCTACACTCTGAAAGAAATCATCAGTGTACATCATGGAAAACGGATAGCAAAAGAACAACTGAACGACACTACTTTAAATTTTATAGTTTTGAACACTTGAAAAGAACGTTCAATTCTATGTTCCGTGTCAGGCATGGTGTGCCATTTAATCGTCCAAGGAAATTTGAAATTCTTCCTTTATGTAAGCTTTATGGGTGTCAGTTAATGGTAGATCTTCCGGGATTACAAGAGAGGTGCAGATAAATGAGGGCTCCACAGCTTTGATGCACTTCACACGCAGATGGTAATGAGAATCAGATTCCCGGGAAGGAGTACGCAGCTGGCCACTGGCACGATCAGTGTAAGGTCGCCGTTCTTGTCTCGCCACACAATAATCATATGGAGGTGGTTGAAGCTCACCATTGGTTGACTTCAGTGACTGTCTGCAACCTTGACAAACTTTAATTCGTGTGTTCATTTGTTTCATGAAGAAGGGATTTGTATTCGGCACCTCACCTGCAGTGTATGTTCGCTTCACACGCTCTGCAATTGGCAGCTTCTTACAAGATCTTCGTGCTGTTGATGGCACACCGCCCTTACGGCCGGGATATTTTGGCATATCTGTTTTGACTACTGAGGACAGGTTAGTAGTCTTCTTCGAACTGGTTTGCCGAAACCACTCAAGAAAGCCTAACAACTCGCCATTTGCTTGAGCCGTTGCAACTGCGTGAGAACAAATTTTAATGCCATTGTAATGCGGGCAGTTCTTCTCACACTTGTATTCTCCTTTTCCTTTCCCTGGCGTAACAAGATGCGGTCTTTCCTTCAATCTTCGACTTTCCACCATTCTTGCCTTCACATCGCACCCGGGGGCACGGACAATTGCATTGGGCTTTTGAAGAAGCTCGACAGCCTTTTCATAGATTCCCTTGATGGTTTCAGAAGGCTGGTTTTCCAAATATTGGCTGAATTCGCGAAACGTGATCAAGGACAATTCTTCACTTCGGTGAACTTCTGATATTGCAGGCTCTTCGTAGTCATCTAACACATTCAGTGCTGCATTGGCTAGTAAAGACAAACCATGGGTGACATCTTCAGTGACAGCATCAGAGCTATCCACCACGTCTCCAGCATCTGACAGAAGCGGCAAAACATCTTCACCCATATCATCAGATCTCTGCACCTCACTGATATTAGACTGAAGCTCTTCCAGATCTGCAAACTGAGAAACATCTGACAGCATGACCATTTCAACGTAGGAATCTTTCTCTTCTTTGGACATCACAATCCACGTCTCCTCTAATAGCTGCAAATGGCGTAAAGATGGATGTAGACGGAACGGCCCCTTATCGATAATAGCCCATCTAACATTCCGTGCTTGCCTTTCAGTTAGATCTCTCATCTTAGCGACGAACTCATCAACGGCGGACTCTCTGTTATCCGTTTCACTACTAAGAAGGCTGTTGGCACATTCTACTCTGTTGCTGTAATAAGGTTTCGGTGGCTTTCCAAGTCCTGCCTTCTGTCGTACGACAGGCAGCATCTTCTTTCTCATTGCGTCAGCTTTGTGCTTTAGGAACCATTTATGGAATTGTAGCCCTTTCGACCCAAGCCGCTCACTCCACACGCTCTTGAGAGTATCAAGTCGGACTAGAAACTCTTCTTCATCTTCGGAATCAACGATGCCTTCTTCAAATCTGGCCCCCTGTTGTTGTCCAAAGATGTCGGCCACGATACACTTTCTATTACTTTCATCAACTCCGATTGATTTCAGCTGATGGACAACGTTATTCTTGAAGTGATTAAAACAAAGAAGATGGATTAGATTGGGACATTTTTCTAGGAATGGTGAAGACAAGGCTACCTCACCATCTGTTCCAACAACTTGCAAGTTTCTCAGCTGCGGTCTTGAATTCAGTAAGTGATCTGCAAAGATGTTGTATGTCGCCTTTTCTTTTTTTTTGGTGAATCATCAATGGCCCTATCATCACGGGGTTCACCCCACTGCGACGGCTGAGAAGATTTAAGTGCTCGTACGTGGTAGTGGTTACACTGAAGGCACCAAGGTCAAACGTTGGATCTATGGAGAACACACCAAAGTTGGCACCATTTGTACAGAAACGTTCCATGCCGTCCAATTGTTCTTCTGTAGACAGAATCACTATTGGTTCCGGTGCACAAATAACTTTCCGGATGTACGCTGTTTTGTTATCCTTCGCTTCTTCTTTACACTGCATTACAAGTGCCAAGTAAGGATCAGTTCCACTTACTGTGCTGCGAGGTTTGCTATTGCATTTCAGATTGTAAGCCTGCTTGACATCCCTAGGCCAAGAACCAGCACTATGGCCACCCATCATACCACCCTGATCTTCAGCCACTTTATCGATAGCCATCCTTGGCTGGCTCTTACATACTTCCTCTTTAAGACTTGTTATGGTGCTGCTTTGTGTTCTGACATAGGGTTTGTCTCCTTGCTTACTATTGCCGTGTTGGCGTACTGTAAATCTGTGCTCCTCGTCAGTGAATTGGTATTCCACCTTTGTGCGTGGTAGCCTATTGCCTTTGTCGTCTGTGGATTATAAATAACAGCTACATTACCAATTTGAAATACTTGAGTCCAAAAGCCAAATTTCATTTAGGTTTTTTTTTTTAATTTAAGGGCTCGTTCGTTTGTCAATATTCTGGAATAAGAATATATTCGGGAATATATTCCGGCTACTCTGCTCGTGGGAGAAGAATAGTCGGAATGAAAATCCAGGTAATACGTACAGAATGAGAAGAACAGCCAAACGAATGCTATCTCGCATTATTTCAATTGTTTTTATTTGGGATTGATCCAAAAACGAACGCGCCCTAAGTAAGTGATGGTAGATTACATCATATACTCTACGTAGGGAAATACCTTACCCTGAGGTTGAGTATATAAATTAGTATTTATTACACCCTACCTGTCACAAAAGATATAATCCTGTGAAAGTCTCTAGATTCACTGCTGTCCTTCGAGTCTCTGTTGTCATAATAAAGCCTATGCAACGTCACCCATGGCTCTCTGAGAAGACTCGTATTGAATGATGCCCTTCTACCAACCCTTTGGAAAACTCCATCGCTGTCCTGCTCGTAATGAAACTTATGCTGCCCATTGTTAATCCAAGACCCTGAGTCATCAGCAAGTAAGTCATTTATGTCTCTTAGTTTGGAGGTGTCCACTAAAAATGACCGGTTTTCCATAACATTTCTGGGTTGAATAGTGCAGATGCGAGAAGGGTCAGGTGTTTCCTCCACCAAAGTCATTAAAGTTGCAAAGACAGCATTCTCCTTTTCTCTTTTGGATAGCTGATTTTGTGATCGGAGGAAACTGAAAATTGGAAGTCGCGTATCATCATGGTGATATTTTCTGAAAAGAAAGACATTGATACATGGTATCGATTAAAGAATATGTCATAGGATTTTCTATCAAATATGGACAACTGTTTGTTAAGCATTTATTAAGGATAAACCGAATTCCTTGATTGGCTGTTTCTTGCTTGGAAATGACTTAAAGATCAATAGATATTCGTTGACTACCTTATTCTTACTAATTTTCGTGCGTACTTAATTATAATTTCGAGAAAATTCGAGAGCCGAATTTCACGAGTATTAATTTTCGCGATTGCAAGAAAAACTATAGAAAAAGTGTATTAAATTTCGCGATTTTGTCAGTGTTTTATGGATCAGTCGTCAGACTTGCTCAATTAAACAGAACCTCCATTGTTTGAACTAAAGAAATTTGAACCAACTTACAAGCTCGAAACAGTAATCAGAGGATGGGTGCTAGTCAAAAATAAGACGAAAATATATTTTTAAAGGTAGATAGTTGCAGTTCCAAAATTGAATTTTTAAAGTATTTTTTTATTATTTTAATACAATAACATGGTATTAATTTTCGCGTGTTTACATTTCGCGCAATATATATTTTTCATGCGTACTTAATTACTCGATTATTTTGAAATCGAGAAAATTAATACTGACGAAAATTATTTTGAATAAGGTAGATTACTTGCTGACAATTCAATTCACATACCTCTCAGCTGGAAAGCATATCTTGCGAGCAGTAGCTGCATTGTTTTGACGATGTTCAACTTTTTGCCTTTGTTTTTTCCTCAGTGGCGAATTTAGTCTTACCAACAAAAAACACAAACACATCACTATTAGGAAATAGTGAAAAAAGGATATTATTAAAATATTTCCGTTGACTCTTATGATACAGCTAGGGTCAGACCTTAACTTTAACCAGACCGGGGGGGGGGGGGGGGGAAGAGCCCACGCTGACTTTGAACGCCTTTAACTTTTTCAATATTCAACCAAACGCTGCCAAACTTTGCGACTTTATCTAAAATTTATCTTGACGTCACCATGGCCAACGCCATTTTGACAGGCATCTTTTCTCAAATTTGTAATTTTCGTGTTTCTATTAATGAAAAAGATTTAAAGCAATTGGTTTCTCCTTTTTACGGATTTTAAGCACATGTTTATTGGTTTTGAGTATTTTCCAGTAATTTTGGGCAATTTTCTGACGTTTTGGAAAAATTTTGAAATCCAAGATGGCGGATGTTTTGACATTATGATGTAAATGTCACATGATGTGACATCATCATCCCACATGACATATACCAAAACAGTATAGAGTTTTGGACATACTATATATCCTGTAAGTTTCATTGTGATTGCTTAAATATTCTGGAAGTTATGGAGGGGGGCCGGAATTCGCCCCCCTCTCCCCCCCGAACATTTTCCGAAATTTTACGAAGACTTCCTAAGATTGCCGAAAATTTCCGAATGAAGGTCCCAAGATGTTTCCCCTTAATATTGATGAAAGCATTCAAACATGAGAAACTCGTCAGTGTCGAAATCAATATCCTCACATGTCAAAGATACCATTTCTTTTACAGTGTAAATATATTATTTTTCTCAGGAAAGGAAAATACTGCTAATTCGCTCTAGTATATATAATAAAGGCAATTGATGTGTAAGAAAAACATTTTGTTAGAAAACATGTAAGCTTTACTTACAGATTATCGGAGTCCGTTTCCTGATAAGAGTCACCAAGTTCGTCTTTCTGTTGAAATTTAAAAGCATTTGTTGTTTTTTCGATGTTAAAATACGGTAGGGACTGAGCAAATAGGCGGAACAATCGCGTAGTTGAGAGCAAAGTATTCATCCACTATTTAGACTGGATGGAAAAAGAGTATAAAGTGCAGCACAGCTTACCTCACAGTCATCTGTAGTGCCACTGCCTATGTCTTCGTCTTCGCTTTCAACTACTATCGCATCTTTTTTAGTTCTGCCCCTGGTAAGGTATAAACAGGTATCAGAACAAAATGTAAGTAATATGTCACTTGAAAAATCTGAAAAATGTGTCTACTTTCTCAGCTCACAAACGAAATAAAGCTTCGGATAATAGCAGTCACCGAACTAACTTACCTTTCACTACCTCTTTCTTCCGGGGGCCCATCTTCCCCTGAAAAAAGCACAAAATCTTGTTTAAAATGCTTTCCCAAAATACTTCAAACATTTGTTTTCACATAAAAGACGATGAATATGGATGATTCATTGTACTTACCCACGAAACAATCCGGCCATTCTTCCATGCTCTCCATCGCACATGGGCTTCGTGGTCAGCAGTTGGTCATTAGAAAGTAGAACCGCAATGCGTACTCATAGTTAACCGTGTGCAACGGTTCATAATCTGTGTGAGATATTTTTTTGTCGGTAAATCGAAGCTAATCCAACCAGACACTCGCGGCCCAGCCGGCTTCTTCTGTCACGGTCACGCAAGATTTAATCTTTAATAGCGATCAGCCGATCACACGCGTTTAACATGAACACTCTGCTCTCTGAAATGTATAGTTTTGTTTCATTTCATATTTTACAAGAAGAGAGGGCTAAATATAATCAGATAGCGAAAACAAAGACCGTTTGGACATGTCCAAGCTATTTTAAACTACTACTATGTCACTCACGTGATCACTCGCTTGTAGCTATAAATAATCATTCACCTATTTTTTGTTTGAATACTCTGCTCTCTGTTTGTGTGAAATATTTATTTTTGTATTACTCAAGCGTTTGGCTCGGAGCGAGTACAAGTCGTACAATTAACCCGGAATGTGTTAAATATTACAAAACAACGACTTATTTTCCGGATATCCCAATTTTTGTTTTGAGTTTATTTTGGGAATCGAAACGTTATCGATACGTTAGTTGCAATCTCAGCAAGAATGTGTCAAAGCACGGAATACACGTCATCGCGCCAGGGAAATTAACAAAAGCTCGTCGGACGATGCTAAACGGAGAAACATGATGGGATGGTCTTAGTCTACTCTTTATTTTGGCGTGATTTGGCTTTCTTTTAAATGCAATTCATGAACTGGTTTGGGTTTATTTTATGGAATATTCGGAACAAAATAAATATATGCATGCGTAGCCGGCATGTGGTTTTTAAAAAGCAAAAGATGACGCGGTAAAGGTACTTGATGTCACGCACACTCCGTGACTCACGCAAACACGACTTATGTGTTTCTCAAGTGACTGCTTTTCTCAAGATTTAACTCTGTGGCGCCGTGCCTTTAAGCCAAAGCACTGAAAGAAAAACATTAACCATTAAAACATTAAACATTAACCGCATGTTTACCGCATGTTTACTTGTTACAAGTAAATTAACTAGCCCGTGCGGAAATACCGTCAAATTCCAGTGTTCCGGGGGTGTTCCGGGGTGTTCCGGAGTGTTCCGGGGTGTTCCGGAGTGTTCCGGGGGTGTTCCGGGGTGTTCCGTGGTGTTCCGTGGTGTTCCGTGGTGTTCCGGAGTGTTCCGGGGTGTTCCGGTGTTCCGGTGTTCCTGGTTTTAGTACATGCCCAAGAAGGCCGAAGGAAAGGCGAAAATTTTTTTCGGCTTTAACACGCAAAACTGACACTGGTTTACCTGCACTCGTTGTAGCTCTGTGTTCCAACAGGTCCAAAGGCTCAGATAGAAATCGGATGCCATGTAAACGGAGTTGAATCGCTTTTCCAGCTGTTTGAATGTTGTTTTTACCATTCCGTCCGCAACCTCTAAACCGAGAACAACTGCATTTTGTGCTTTGCATTAAACAAACTATGATGGTGAATTCTAATGTTCCTCGCTACAGTAATCTTGCTTCTGAGCTGCATAGAAATTACTTCTTCAAGTTCAAATTGGTTCTGTCTTCATTTCGATCAAATACGCACATGATGGCTCCGTTGTGCAAACAGATTACAAACTTGTTCTGTTTCAACTCCAGCAGCTAATATGGTGAAATTGTACAGCTTCAATCCGCTTTGAACGATGATTACAACAATGTTTCCGGAAAAATCAAACATGTACCATATTTCAGAGCCAATGATTAGAAGATTTTTTTCCCAAACTTGTGCCACTTCGTTCACTTTCGAGCAGTTTTCATTGATTCATTCAGCTTTGCAATGAAACGCTGCAACACTTCGCAAGGTTTTGGCGCCTTTTTCGTTCAGTCATGTGATCGATTCTTGCTCCCTTTTTATCCCTTTTTTCATTTTTCTCTTTCTTTCTTGATTTTTTTTTTAACTAAAATAGTAGTTAAGTTTTTAATAAAACAATTTTTTCTACTCGGGCTTGCTGGATATGAAATGATTATAACTATCATTTCATATCCAGCACGCCCTCGTAGAATAATTGTTAAATATAGCAAAAAAAGAATTAGTGAACACTGGTCTTCTTCTTCCCTCTCCTCATAATATGATCAAACTTTCATGGTTCGTTGGTGATCATATAAAACTGTATTTTAGAGGCGTGTAAGAGTTAATTTTCACATTCAAATCCCTTTATTTTGTACCATACATAAGTTTTAAGCCTACAATACAAACCCTAAGCACCCACACTATCTAGAATAACGTACTGTTTCGCCGTTTTTTTTTTCTCGTGATATTGTTCCTTTCTTGGCAAGCCGAGCCAAACACAAAAATCCTACGCCGCCACTTTTAATATGACCAATTGAATAGAAATGTTGTGGAGTTTCCCTAATTGGGTAATAAACGAAAAATTAGTTTCAACAGGATTGCAACGGCTTTCTAATTCTTTCAGTACTAACTTGAGTAATAAGCTTGCCAAAAGACCTGTGCATTAGCCTTAATCGGAAGAGTGGATTCAAAACTAAGGTGAGAAATGTGTATACTTTTAATGGGTTTAAAAAATCACAATACACCCGCGCTAAAACAGCACCACGGCCTTATATGCATCCCGGCGCAAAGAGAAATGGTGCCCCTAGAGTAACGAACCTCTAGCTGTGAACAACCGCTGAGTCGTGATCATGACATTCGCCTTCGATCGGATAACAAGATACAAATTTACAGAGCAGCATTTCGCCCCATGTAAGGGAATCTGGATTCCGGAATCCAACATTTTTTTGCCTTTGGAATCCGGAATCCAGGGCTTTGGAATCCGGAATCCAATCCCTGGAATCCGGAATCCAACCCGTAGAATTCGGAATCCAACCTCATCCAGAACTCTAAAATCCCGGTCTGGAATGCACTACACTATTAGTAGTAATTTCATACCAAATCACCACCTACTCCCTCCCCTCGGCGTCCCCTACCATCACCATCACCAAAAAGTATTTGGTTCTCTAACATGTACATTAAATATGTCAACATTGCGGCTGGGTGGCATTAGCATTAACACATGGTTTAGAAATTAAAATATATTTTGACCATTTGGGGAACAACTGAACGCTCCTGTTTAGACGACTTCATACATTGATCATACAGTTTTAAAAAATTGGCCTTTGAAATACGAACGAGAACCAGAGTTAAAAACTTTGGAATTCAAGATCACAGAAAGTTTGGAATCCGGAATCCAACCGTCGGAATTCGGAATCCACGCCGTGTGGAATCCGAAATTCACGACTCGCTTGGATTCCCTTATATGAGGCGAAACATTACAGAGAGAAGGCACAAGGTCAACGAAAGAGTATTGGCAAAAATTATCTTGATTCTCCAACCTGTAACTACTGTATCAACGTTTCAATCGCTTCTTAAGTACAGTAAGTATTACTACATCCCCAAAATTGAACGGGTTTTAAGAGAAATTTTTGTACAACTACCTAATAATAGCGTAATTATTTGTTTTTAACTCATTAATTTAGTATATTTAGGTTAAACAATTTTCTTATTTACGGAATGGCTATCAGCATGTATTTTTCTAATTAACACAGTGTGAAAGTGAGCTCTATGCCAAAGATATATCTCATTGCTTTGATATTCGGCCCTCCATTATCTCCACCACAGCATGCGTAATTGCCACGAGTGTTGGAGTCATCATGGTGTCCTCCAGTACCAAACCCGATTCTGGAGTCACAAGTGGCACATTCAGCTGAAGGTCGTTGTTACCAAGGATACCGATTCTTGCTTTGGAAAATGCACTGCTGTCACACACAGCGTTAATTAAAATCCTTCCTTAATACAGCGATCCTGCAAGGACGCTTGCAGACCAATCAGCTTCTTCCACTTATTACGACCCAGTTTGGTGCTTCGGTATATCCCGACAGCAATCAATGAGTGCAGAGAATGAGCTTACATAATGGTTAATAAGAGTATCTTTTTAGTGTTAACCCATGCGTTTGTCCCTCCAATGAATTTAACGATACAATACATCAGGTCATGGAAAGATAATTTGACTCTAGCGAGAGCTAAACAACATGAAGATAAGCACCCGGTCGTCACCTTCCCACCTATACAGTGTAATAACATCAATGATTGTTTTGCCGTTCCAACAGTACATTACATTCGCATAATTTGGCAGCACCTTATTTCCATCAATCTTCATGACAAGCGTCCATCCACCATCTCCACAGGCGCCATTTCCAGTGTTTGCCATGGTCACGTGACAGTAAACGTTGATAGAAAGACTCCCTACGATTAGTGGGTAGGCTTTGCATTCACGAGAACTTAAAACAGGAAAGGTCATAACCACTGATCAGGCCTATGATTCTGACACAAGTTTGTGAACTGGGTGTGCTTACCAATCAGGTAGCCTGCAATCAGCAAAACCGGTTTGACAAGTCGCGTTGTTTTTGCAAGGTTTCTTCACACAGGCGTACTAAGACAGAAACAGAAACCATTAATTGGTACTGCGACAACACGTTTAGACTTGGAGGGTATCTGTGATTACGTCACTTGACGTCGAATTACGCTATGTTTTCCACACTACGGCCAGCTTGGATGTGTCATCTTTGGTTTATTGTTTGTTTTCTATAGTTAAAAAACCACTATAAATCATTCCAAAACATATAGTCTAATAAATGCGAAAATTGTCTTAAGGAAGCTTAACATTAATTTTTCATTAAGAAACTAGAAAAATCAAAATTCTCAGAGGACAATTGCCTGACAAAATAAGGTTACATCAAGCATCATTCCCAGTTACATGTCAAGACTAATTTTTCCCAGATAAATTTCGAAAAAAGTCGAAAACGTCAGTAGCTTTTGCTTAAAAATTAGAAAAAAGTTATAAACGTTCAAAGTCCACGAGGGCAGATTCCAAGAGAAACAAAAAAAGGGGAAATTTGGTGAAGCGTTAGCAAAAAGTAGATTTTTAAATCCCTGCAGTCTTGTAGAGGAGCCCCTGCCTGTCTGGCAAATTTAAAAACTTTAGGTCTAGTTTTTGAGGAAATTAGTGACACAAGTTGGGTAAAATTGATCCTTTAAGATTTTACATGTTTACTAAGAGAGTTCAGCGGTATTTTGAGACCGTGAATGAAAGGAATTGGCACTTTGTGCTTTTGATTGAAAGATTTATTACCGTACCTTTCGTGCAATGTTCTTCCTTAAGTCCAGCAGTACAAACAGCGGTACCATTTGTAAGTATAACCGGTTTGACAAGTCACGTTGTTTTTGCAAGGTTTCTTCACACAGGCGCTCTAAGACAGAAGCAGAAACCGTTAATTGGCACTGCGACAACCAGTTGCTCCAAGAGCAACTGGCTGAAGACTAGAAGACGCTAGTGCTCTGCCGTAAAAACCAATGGAAAGTCTGAAAATCTAGGATGAAGCGCCGTAGCTGTACTTAATTCATCCCTCCATCCATTCATCCTTCATTCATTCATTTATTCATTCATCCATTCGTTGACAATAAAAACTAACGGTAAAAAATTCACGACGTTTCGACCGCTCTTCGGTCATTATCAAGCGAAATGTTGAAAATAAGAATTTGCATAGATATATAAAGTGACAAAGGGGCAAAAATATGTAAGGAAAATGTATGAAGTAAAAATATGTAAAAGTAGCTAAAAGTATGTGTAAAAAGAATTTGTTAAAACAATAAGAGCATCCAAAAACTAACTATAAAAAGACTAATTATTTAAAAACTAATTATTTAATAACCTTCGCACGAATTGAGTCGGTCTGTACGTTGAGACTTGGTCTCAGTTCATGGATAAAAAACATTTCGTAAATGAGGAAACCATTCGTTCATTCATTAAGTCAGTCATTGAGTCAGCCAGTAAAAAAGCTTACGTTACGTCATTCTTAGTTTTGAACAAATACCTTTGCTTCACGGTACAAATTTCTGACTTTTTCTTCAGTTTGTCCTTTTGTTCTTCGAAAGTTCAATTAGTCACTTCGCATTTTTTCTTTTTTTTTTTTTACTCGCCATTCTACTCTTTTTGTCAGTCTTCGTTTGTTCACCGGATTTGAACTTTATTTTTAAGGATTCTCTTACCTTTGCTCCACGGTATGTATACTCTGAATTTTTCTCCAGTTTGTCTTTTTGACCTTCGAAGGTTGAATTATTCGTTTCGCGTTTGTATTTTCCATTTTCGCTCGCCTCTTTTTTCAAGTTGTAACTAACACAGTTGGGTTCCATTTAGCATACCGTCTCACAGAAGTCACCATCCATGACGTCAACGGCGTGAATCGCGTGGTTTTTCAGGCGTTTACCATCAAATGTGTGATTGGGCCTGAATTCCAGCTGGTGGCAATTGTCAGAGAAAAAGGAAGGATAGAGAGAACATTGTGAACGGAGATGCATTTGGAAGTAAACAAAAACAGAGTACTGATTCTAGACATTCTAGGTGCAATTTCAGTTAGTTGTCAGTTCAATCCGCTTTTATTTAAATGCTTTAGGGGTATTTTTTCACGTTGCCACTGATTCCGTTAACGTCAAGCAAGTTTTTTTTTTTGTGTGTGTGTGTGTGTGTGTGTGTGTGTGTGTGTGTGTGTGTGTGTGTGTGTGTGTGTGATGGGGCACGAGGAGGGGGGCTGCAAACAGTTTATTACTTCTGTTTTGTTTTGTTTTATTTTTTTAATCAAGATAATACTTCAAGTCAAAATTAGTCCGTTCAGACCACAAATGTCGCCGCTAAACCAACACTGAGCACTCTACTTTTGTTATACTTATACTTATAATTTTGTTCCTGGGAGGAAGATTAAAAAATAGAAGTTTTAAGAAATGACAACATTCGAAACTAACGAAATACGAAAACTAAAGAAACAACAAACTGAGGGTAATACAATAACGTACCTTATCCGTGATATCACTGGCCAACATTTAAACTGAAATCGATGAGCAGAAAAGGCAAAACTTGATCCAAAACGCTTCGACAAAGTACAACTGACAACTTTCTATGCAAATGACTAACGAAACTTATAAACGAATAGGTGACAGAAAATATTAACATACCTAATTATGAAGGAAAAACTACACACAAGAATGAAAAGATTACACAAAAATTAAAAAAATTACACAAAAGAAATTAAAATTGATGTATAAAAATGCGTAATCTGCGCTAACAACTAAAGTATGCTTTGGAAATAAAAGCATTTTAAAGGCCCACCAAAACACATTTTTCCAGTTCGTGTCTTTCTGTATTGCAAATAAGTACACAAAATTATCAAAACCACCTACCAAAACGTTGGGACGTCCATAGACGAAAGAAGTTTTTTTTTTTTGCTTTGATAGGTAGATCCATCTTTAGGAGTCAAAAACAAATTTTGTACACAACTATTAGTTTGTCGACAACTTTTTGGGAAAAAAAGGAACAAAACAGAACACTTAAAAGACCTAAAATACCCAAAATATCACAAGGCCACCTGCCAAAAGTAAGAACATTCGCTCACGACAATTTTGGGGCTGGTTATTTTCAAGTTCACTGTTTGCTCCATATATATATTTTTTTTAATATTGAGAAGCGAGAAACATCGAAACATCGACTCGCGTTAATTTTGATATTTATTCAACGATATGGTTTTCGATAGTTTCTCGTATTTTTCACCGTTTTGGGAACCACGTTGTTGTGTCTCTCCTTTAAACTCAACTTTTAAATTTTGGACTAAATATTAATTATCGCGAAATAAAGATATGCTATTGACTGCATTACTGAGTATTTTTTGAAAGGCTTGGCCTTAATTCGTCAAGAGTAATCAGGTTGATAATTCGTCATTTAAAAATTGGCCAATGTTTAACATTATCGATCAACAGTTTTGATCACTTTTTTAGACCTTTCTGTGCACATTTTCGTTTTTCTATGATTCAACCAAAATCTTAGTACTTCATCATGCTATCGCATCTTTTGTTTCTGTTCTTCCGTATGAACGTATGAAACGGTGTAAGACGATTATTTAAAGAATTCTAGAGTAGGCCTCTACACAGAGTCTAATTAAATGTTCGAATCAAACTTCCCCTGCTAAAAATTGGTTTCGACAACAGATTTATCAACCTTGTCTACACGTCGCTTAAACAATCAAATCTGCTAGTACAAAGCTTGTCCAAACTGTCGACGCTTGCTTGTGTTATTTGCTATTTTTCAGAATCCATTAGTTAATGCCATGTCACGGCTCTTTAAAAATAGCCACTTGCTTTAGTTAGAGATAGAGAGAACGAAGATGCTGCACTAACCTTTTGAGCTGCACGTTTGGCCATGAATCGGAGAGAACAACTCCAATGAAATCCACAAGATGAAAGCAAACAACATTTTGGCCAATGTCTCGCGAAGATCCAACAGATCCTCTGCTATCTACACTCTAATAATAAGTTCCAAGACCTGTGAATCATTAGGCTAAATAAACTGAGAGGCAGTATAAAGTTTGGCAGCTAAGATTTACGTGTTGTTTTTAGCCAATAGAGATCCAGCTGGTTAATTAAAGGAACCTACAGCTGATCGGACCGATGAGTAACTACACAGGTGCCAAGACATTCATTTAAAAAGTAACAGCGGCTTCTCTCTGCCTGACGACGAAGTTTCATGGAAATCATGACGGAATTCCCACGTCATAGCCGGCAACATCAAACATTTGGACGTAATATATACACTCTAAGTGTCATTGTTATAGCTTTATGCTCTAGTTTTTGCTCGAATAAACGCTGACTTCAAATAACTGATGCCAGGCCTGCCAGGCCAAGGTTTAAATAAACGCCCACGGCACCGACATTGTTTGAGGTCCAGCATTCATTTGAATCTGTCTTCGTTTGACTGATTATGTGAAATTAGTTAGAAGGCATACTGACAAAAGCCACCTTGGTGCAAGTGCATTTTTTACAACTTGTATGACAGGTATGACATGCAGCTAAGGCAAAATGGCTTATATCGAATAATAATAACAATAATAATTTGAAAATGAAGGAGTAACCAGGATGAAACATATTAAAAATTCGAAAACGTTCTCTGGTTAAAAGGATTTAAAAAGCTAAGCTTCCGGCTACCAGTCTGTAGCCTTTGACGAACACTAAAATAGAAAGCGAAAACTACAAATATAAGCAATAAATGTGCGAAAAAACTAACAAACAGTAACAATATGCGGTAAAGAATGTGTGAAAGCTGAAAGTGAATTTAAAAATGCTAAATAGTCATAAAAGAATGGAATATTGCAATTGCCTAGGCAACAGTTTTGACTTATTGTCGGCGTTGATGGTTTTTGCAATATGCCAGGATTTCAAAGTCTTAGGGGCCGATTACATGAGCCGGGCTGGCTCGGTAGAAGGTCTGGCATTGTCTGCCGAGGTGACTGCTCAGCCCGGAATTACATGAGGTGGGCCAGCCCGCCTGCGGCTAAATTTAAAAGCTGTCGTGTGAAAAGATGGCTACATCGAAGACTCGCATGAATCAAGTGTTTTTATTTTCGCTAATCCATTATTTTGGCATATCATTTTCAGTTTTACGTAGCTTTATGGTCTGATAAACCTTTATGTGTTATATAGAAAAAGAAATATCGATCTTTAGGTGAGCCATTTTGCTCTGAAGCGAAATTTAGTGACGAGAAAATTTACATGGTAAATTTTCATCCCGGCTAGCCGAGATCCCAGCATCTCGATGCCGGGATCCCAGCTACCTGGGCTGAGATTTCTCCATGTAATCGCAAAGTTGATTTTTAATATGTTTGACAGACGTGCCAAGATCCCGGCAAACCGAGCCAGCCCGGCTAACCGGGCCAGCCCGCCTCATGTAATCGGCCCCTTACAGACACGATGATTCCCCTTGTCAATTACGCCTGCATTTTCAAAGTCAATTAGGTGGTTGTTTGACCAAGCGTCGTTAGCAATATTTGAGACTTTTGCATAGTTTTTGAGATTTCGTTTGTGTTCTTTCTTTCGAGTTTGAAAGCATCTGCCAGTCTCTCCTGTGTAGTTCCAAGAGCAGTCTGAACATGGAATTTTGTCGACTACGTTTGTTTGGAGATCCATGGGCTGTCTAAATTTTGGAGACGGGAATTCATGTTGGAGAGTTTTAAAGGGTTTGCTGACCACTCGGATTTCGTTGTTACGGAGTAAGCTCATGAGTGGCTCAGTTAGGCCCTTGATGTAAGGAAGACAAGCAAAACCACGGTATGCGTCTAGTGGATCGGCCCATTTGAAAAACATAGAAACTAGTTCTTCCGGTGGAGGGACTGTTTGTGAGGGTGCCTTATAGTTTAAGGTGCTGGAGATAACAGTTGAGGGATAACCATTGGCTTTTAGCTCGTCAGTGACGTGGGTGATCTCTTGGGTTTTGCCTTCATTAGTGCTAAAGAGGTTAGATGCCGGGTACAGAAGAGTTTCTATGTCTCTACATCTTCCACTCCCCTCTCCTCAATCTTCAATGGATCTGGTCTTGCTGCGTTCAACCTCAAAACTTTTATTTTCTCGGTGTTGATCTGTACACCTACGTTACTTCCAAACTGATTCAGTCTGCTTATTTTGTCCCGAGAATGATTTAGTTTGCTAGACAAGAGCGCTATATTGTCGGCGGTATCAAGGTCTTCTGGCGAGGGCTGTAGTCAACTTCCATATGATTCCATTCCAGTTGTCTCAGTGGGTTTCGTCATAATCCAGTTGATGACAATGAGGAAAAAAAGCCTGACATAACGCAGCCTTGTTTGACCCCCGATGAAACATCAAACCATTCCAATTGACCAGTCCGATCCAACACCGAATGCCAAAATAACTCCCTGTACATACTATCGAAAACTTTCTCGAAAAATAGAGGCATGAATTTCACTCAATAACCTGTTCAATAACATTGCGCAGCACAGATATTCCTTCAGTGGTACTCCTTTCCCCCCCCCCCTCCCCTTTCTGTACCCGGCCTGCTGCTCCGGTCTCAGCTGATGGTCAGCACCATTGTGTGTTCTGTAATAATAACCCTACCCATAACCTTTGCTGCTGTTGAGCATGAGGGTTATTCCTCTCCAATTCCTACATACGGTAAAATCACCTTTCTTGGGTAAGTTAACTACCAAACGCTTACTCTAGTCTTCGGGTATCTGCTGTTGGTCCCAGATTGTGCGAAATACCTCATGTAACACATCCATGGTCGTGTTGAAATCTGCTTTTAGCATCTCAGCTGTGATGGAGTCTATACTTGCTGCTTTTCCACCCTTCATTGCAGCGTTTCCTCAACGGAATAATGATTTCTACGGCTTTCTAATTCTTTCGTTATTAACTTGAGTAACAAGCTTTCCACAAGATCTGTAAATTAGCCTTCATCGAAAGTATTTAACATAGAAAATTTGGTTCAAAACTAAGGTGGAACTCCTCGCTAAAAACTGCACGCACCCCAGGATTTCAGCAGCTGCCCAACCCGATGGTTTCGGTAGCGATTCCCCATTTACTGCAGCAAAACACATCGTGTTTTGACAAGTGTAAGCGGAGCCAAATACTGCCTTGGCGTTCCTAATTCTCACTTATTTTGTCGCAAAAAGTAACAATCTTCTAGCTGTAAACGACTGCTAAGTCGCGATTATGACCAGACAATAAGAATGAATTGAAGTTCCGAACGTCACAGAAAAAAGGAAGAACGTGAACAAAAGACAATTGGTGAAAATTGCTTTGATTCTTTAATCTATAACTACCCTATCAACGTTTCAATCGCTTCTTTATTTCAGTGAATATTAATACACCCCGTAACTTGAACGTTGTTAAGAGTCGTGTGCTGCGCGTATCACCAGGAAATGTTTGTACAGCTGCCTAATATATAGATTTAGCCAAGCCTAAAAGCGGAGCCGCGAAGGAATAAACTGGTGTTTGTTTCTCAAAAATAGTCCTGAAACTTTTCGGTCTGAAATATATTTCGGGGCTTTTTTTGTCTCGTTCGCTTTCGAAAAGTGTTTCTCAAAAAGCCTGAAAGTGTTCCGAATTGTCCTCCAATATTTTGGGGATCTGTTCTGTAAAACCAAGCTCGAAAGGTCATTCTGGAGGCTGAGCACAGCTTGATTATTTTACTCACGAGCCTTCTTGCTTGGTGTTTGCAATGTTTCTATATCCTGTCATTAACTGTCAAGGCTTGTCAAATCTCCTTGGATTATTGGCTGTTCGCTTGAATGAACTTGAAACGGCGCTCATTTACAAAAACAAAACAAAAATTATTCGAGTATTTAAATGGGTTATCTTCATCGCGTTCGGATGTTAAAGAATAATATGAACTGCTACTAAATACAAATATTAGTCTGGTCAAAAATTTATACTGACATTTCACCGGCATTTTACTGGGACTACCCGAAAGAAAGGATCTGGGGAGCTTCGAAGCACTTGTAATAAACTTATTGAAGAAATGTCGCGTAGGTTTTAGCAGCCGCGAAAAAATTCAAGCACTTTGAGGAGCACACATTACTTACCGGATAAAATAGCTTTAAACTCAAAACTGCTCCGCTTATAGTTACTTAAGTAACCCTTATATTTCGTTCTTTAACTTGAGACCATCGAGATTGAAAACAAACAAACAAACACCGTCCAAACATTGTTAACTCTGTGACATAAGTTTTGCGGCTGCAAATTGTCTGAAATTCGAGTGCTTTTAAAAATGCACAGAACTGTTTTTGGAAGCTTTTCGGAAATAATAGGTTTAAACGGACAACTGCTTCGCTTATAGTTTTTCAAATAACTGTTATATTTCGTTCTCTAACTAGAGACTATCAAGATTCAAAACAAAGAAACGCCAAACACGCTTTAATTAAATAATGCCGGCATAAGTTTTGCGGATGCGAAGTAAGCCTATATAAAGTTAGGCGCTTTGAGGAACGCACAAAACTGTTTTCGGAAGCTTTTGGGGTCAAATAGCTGTAAACCGACAACTGCTTCGCTTAAAAGGTTATTACTATTTAAAACGTCTAGGACAAGAAAATCGACAGTTGCACAAAGAGATGGACCGGACAGTCAAAATTGAAAGCAAAGCTTATGCAGTTGTCTTGCGGCTGTGCTTAGACCTACTGTTATGAATAAACAAACACAAAATAATGGACAGAGAAATCATTTTTGAAAAAAGTTTATTCGAAAACCTGTAAGTTTATACTTAAATGCAATTCGCGTTACACTTCCAAAATCGTAGGTCGGTCCACGCGAGTGAAATCGGCTGAGCATGGCAAAATATTCAAGAATCTGTCACAAATCTGAGCGCGTTTTCCAATAATTTTTTAAAGTCAAAAGTAAATGTCCATTTCAAAACGTAATTTCTTTCATCGTAATACTCGAAATCATGTACCTTAGACCCTTTAAAAACTTCACTTACTCAGTTGTGTTTCAGAACAGGGCAAACTCTCCGCCGTGAAGAAAACAAAGCGATGAAGTCCTTTGAATGCAGCTTTCGTAACTTGAACTTTTCGCCTTCTACCAGTATTCTTTTGAACTTTTTCTTTCCATTTATAGATGTTACATATTTTTTTTTTGTCAAGTATAAAACTTCAGTACTCTCGAGCAATCGTTAAATGCTAAAGAAGCTGAAGCTTTTAAAGAAACCTCTTTTTCAAAAGCGAGGATGGTCATGCAATTTCCCGCCAAGAAAAACGCGGGTTGCCCAAAAGGACCGCGCGATTTCCCGCCAAGAAAAGATGGCATTCTCTACCCCCGTCGGGTTGTCTTGGGACTTCCCTCCCCCTCCCACAGAGTCTGTGCGGACGGACGGACGTACGGACGGACGGATGTACGGACGGACGGTCACGTGACTATTACGTGAGAACCAAAATTTCTTGGATTGATAGTTTACCAAATTTCCTTAGCTATGGAGCTCCGCTGGTGGGCTTTGCCCGCAGGCTCCGCTAATAATAGCGTAATTATTTGTTTTTAAGTTATTAATTTAACATTTTAGGTTAAACAATTTACTTAATTACAGAATGGTTGCCAGTATATATATTTAGGGCGGCTATTTTGCGAGTCTGAAAGTCTGTGAGTCATGAGGGACAATTGCAGATTACGCCTTTCTCAATAGTTAGTAATTTATTTTATTTTAATTCAAGTGGTAAGTGAGGTTAGGGTTAGTCATGTGACTAATAGTTTGCAGGTTATGAAAAATGCGAGTAATGTGACTCATTCCGAGTCGACTCTTATCCTCTCCACCTCTTAGACCTCGCAGCCTCCTTTGTGTACACTGTTCGAGACTGTTCAGCGTGATGGATCTTTGCAAAAGGTGAGTACATTCATGCACATAGGCGTCTTCGTTGTTTGGAGAAGAAAATATGTGTTTTATGGAAAGAAGAGTTCCACTCATACCTCAACGACACGAACCGTTACTTTTTAGCTGTCTGTCTAAAAGTTGTAAACAAAAATGTCAAAGTAGGTTTCACATGTAACACTACTTCTGCGGTGATAACCATTAAGTCTCTATCGATGCACGCGTATCTGTTTTCGTTTTTCGAATCGGATACTTCTTCTTCTTTTTTTCTGCGGGGCGTGAGCCAGGCCCAGAATGGCTTTCTTCAGGGTTTAATTTTAACTTTCTGATGAGCATCCCTGCCTTTCCCACATAGGAGTCCCCCACCGCCGGGGAAAAGGGCACATTCTAGTGAAACACTTGACAACATATACGTATCAGACAGATGAAATCGGTTGGGAAGAGTTTACGAATAAGGACCAGGGGTTAGTTCAATAACACGTTTCCAATCGTAATTTATAAGCGTGGCTACTAGAGTTGCAAAACGATAGCCGCGCTGGTAAAATACACTAGTAAACTTTTATTGAGGCCCCATTCATACGTATCCGTATTTTTTTTTTGCGCTGTCAATCATGCGTCCACAAGACTGAAATGAACATTTGAATCTTTCTTTTTAACGTCAGATCAGGCGTCCGATATTTGAATAAAAAAATTAGATGTTAAAGATCTCCCTGAAAAACTGTCTCTGAGTCACGAACAACACTGTAGCGAACAAATACATCATCTTCGAAATAACAATCCCGGGAAGGATCGTGGTCGCACCGAAACAACCACGGCTGGAGACTAAGCCTACACAAGCGACAGCTTTAATTTTTATCGTGTATAAGTAAAAGGTATAGTATTGAGCGGAACAAAAGCGTAATATTGTTCAGCGGATGCAAAATTTAACTAAGAACTATATTTTGTAGGTCTTTGTGCCCGAGGATGTAGAAATTTCTCGTTAAAATTCTTAAGGAATTCCAATTCTTTTTCGCTTTGATGATTGATATCTCACCAATCCATTTAATTTGCAATATGATAAATGACATAGTTTTTTAATAATTTAATTCAAAGTTTATTATTCTTACGAACACTTGGACACACATGTAAAGTGAGGGTTCTGGGACAGAAATTTTATTAAGAGGTTTTTTCCCCGAAACTCGGCTCCCATGCTCGCCTCGTTTCGGGGAAAACCTCTTGATAAAATTTCTGTCCCAGAACACCTCACTTTACATGTGTGTGAGTGTAAAATAACCCAAACAGCATAAATTAAAACAAATCGCGTGACTTTGTGGTCCAGTGAATCCATAATAAATATGCGCGGATGTGCCACAGAAAATATTTAAGAAATGTCTGCACTGGTATATACACAAAGTGGCCCAGAAGTTTTTCCTATTGAACAAATATAATCACAAGTATATACACCAAAATGGCGGCCGCAAGATATTCGTCCGATGTTCTGCAAATGTTTTACGGTCCAATACCGGAGAAAAACATAAACTTGCCTCAAACGTTAAAACCAAATTATGTTGTATTATATGACAGGTTTTTAATATCCCAAAACAATTTCCAGGACTGGCTTCGTATTTGGAGAATGGCTGTTTCTGAAGAAAATCCAAACAATAAAGATCTTTTTGTGTTTGCAAGGGAATCGAAAGAAAAGTTTACTGATTTGGTTGAAAACGAAATCCAAAAATTAAAAAGCGTAAAAGTAAGTTTTGGTTTACAAGTAGAGTTTTCAATAGAGAGAGACGGTGGAACACAGTACATGGAACATTATTTTCGAGAAAATGAACCGCACGTTTTCAACAGAAATGACAAGGACCAGATAAAAACAGAATTCGACAGATTTGTTGAAAGAATAAAGGGTGAAATAGAGTCTTGGTCAGAGCGGGTTCAGGATGGGTTCTTGAAAGAATAATGGTTGCCTAAGTGAATGTTGCACGCTATCAGCCACTGCGCGGAGGAACCTATTTACCTCTTCCAGCCAATCTGGCAAAAAAGAAGGCAATAATTAACGTGAAAAACAGAGACAACGAATGTTTGAAGTGGGCGCTCAGAGCTGCTTTATTCCCTCCAAAAGATGGAAATCACGCGGAAAGACCAAACAAATATCCGGTTAACGATGGCATTAACTATGAAGGAATCGATTTCCCAACACCGGTAAAACAGATAGACAAGCTTGAGGCTAAAAATAAAAATCTCGCAATAAACGTATTTGGCTGGGAAAATGAAAATAATTGTGTGATTGTGCATAGGATAAGTAAAAAAGAAAAAAGCGTGCCGCGGATAAACCTGATGTTAATTGAGTCGGGGATAATACAACATTATTGTTATGTAAAACGGGTGAGCGCTTTGCTCTTCGATCAGACCAAAAACAGAAACGCAAAACACTACTGCATGATGTGTCTGACAGGTTTTTCAAGAGCAGACTTGCTCGAGAACCACAAAAAATATTGCAATGGTGTGAATGGCAGGCCGACAAGGATCGAGATGCCGGAAGAGGGGAAAAACACCCTTTCTTTCCAAAATCATCACAAACAGATGAAGGTGCCATACGTGATATATGCTGACTTTGAGGCTTTGGTTAGAAAGATTCCAGGCTGTGAGATTGGGCCAGAGAGCAAGAAAAAAAGCTACACAGAGAAGACCGAATGGCATGAGGCATGCGGGTATTCTTACATGGTTGTGAGAAGTGACGGTGAAGTTTCAGGGTCAAAGGTTTACAGGGGTGAAAACGCGGTTGGAACGTTTTTAAGAGACATTCTGCAGGAAGAGGTTAAAATAATAGAGAGTTTGGCCGCACCAAAGCCGATTGCGATGACGGCCAAAGACTGGGGAAAATTAAAAAATGCAACTGATTGCCATATTTGTAACAAAAGTTTGATAAAAGATGAATTCTTTGACTCTTTACCTGTTTGGAACATTGAAGAAGCCAGTGAAGAAGGCAGTGAAAAATGCAGTTATAGGGGCCAATGGCACAAAAAATGTTTTTACAGAGCACAGAAAGAGCAACAATGGGGTATTCTTAGGCTAAAAAGATTAACAGACAAAAAAGACCAGTTGGAAGCACAGTCACAGAAAAATTGTATGTTCTGTAGAAAAACTTTACAAAAAACCTTCAGAGACGCAGTAAAAGACCACTGCCACATAACAGGTAGGTACCGCGGAGCCGCGCATAACGAATGCAATCTGAAACTGCGTATAAACCCAAAGACGTACCAAATAACAGTTGTATTCCACAACCTGAGGGGTTACGACGCACACCATTTAATGCAAGCGATGTCACAGCTGCAGAAAGAGGTGAAATGCGTCCCCAACAATATGGAGAAATATATAACATTTTCAGTTGGAGGTCTGCGTTTCATCGACAGCTTGAACTTTTTGCAAGGAAGCCTTGATTCACTTGTAAGCGCAACACCAAAGGAGTCATTGAAAATAACATCAACCATTTCAAAAGGCAGCGACCTGCTTTACAAAAAAGCGATCTTCCCTTACGAGTACATGGACTCATGGGAGAGATTTAGCGAGACAAGGCTCCAGGACAAAGAGAAGTTTTACAGCAAGCTGAACGACGAGCACATAACAGACGAAGAGTATGCACACGCGCAGACTGTTTGGGTTGTTTTTGAATGCAAAACGCTGGGCGATTATCACGATCTTTACGTGAAAACGGATGTCGCACTGCTGGCGGATGTTTTTGAGAACTTCCGAAACCTATGCCAAGAGCAGTACGGGTTAGATCCGGCTCATTATTACACGTCGCCAGGCCTCTCCTGGGACGCGCTCTTGAAAAAGACGGGGGTCGAGCTTGAGTTATTCACAGACCTTGAAATGCATTTCTTTGTGGAAAGGGGAATGCGGGGTGGAATCTCCATGGTAAGCAAGAGATACGCTAAGGCAAACAACCCGCTAGTACCGGACTATGACCCCAGCAAACCGAACAAATACATCATGTATCTCGACGCGAACAACCTTTACGGATGGGCAATGAGCAAGCCACTCCCGAAAAGAGATTTTAAATGGAAACGTGTTATGCCCACTGAGGAAGAAATTTTAAAGAAAAAAGAAAACGCAAAGAATGGATGGATTCTTGAGGTGGATCTTGAATATCCATCAGAACTGCATGAGCAACACAACAGCTATCCCCTAGCGCCAGAGAAAAAGGTTGTAAAAAAAGAATGTATGTCGGACTACCAAAAGAGGTTGATGAAAGAGCTGGAGCTGAGACCGCCGGACAGCAAGAAGCTGCTGCTGACACTTGAGAACAAAAGCAACTATGTCGTGCATTACAGAAACTTGCAGTTTTATCTGAAGCAGGGCATGAAACTGAAGCGAGTACACAGGGTGTCGGAGTTTGAACAAGAATGCTGGATGGAGCCGTACATCCGGATGAATACAGAATTCAGGAAAAACTCAAAGAGCGACTTTGAAAAGAATTTTTACAAGCTAATGAATAACTCAGTTTTCGGCAAAACCATGGAAAACCTGCGTAACCGTGTTGACATAAATATAGTGAGAAGCAATGAGACAGACAAAATAAGGAAATTGGTTGCCAGCTCTTTGTACTCAAGGCATGTAATGTTTTCAAATGACCTTGTCGGAATTGACATGCACAAAAGCCGGCTGCTGCTTAACAAACCTGTCTACACGGGGATGACTATCCTTGACAACAGCAAGATATTGATGTACGACTTTTTCTACAACAAACTTAAAAAGCAATATGGATCAAAGTGCGAGCTTTTGTACACAGATACAGACAGCCTTCTTGTTGAAATTGAAACATATGACTTATATAAAGATATCGAAAAAAACAAAGATTTTTACGACACAAGTGACTACCCCAAAAAACATTTTCTTTTCTCAAATAACAACAAAAAGGTCTCGGGAAAAATGAAAGATGAGTGCAATGGAACACCAATTGTTGAGTGTGTTTGTCTTAGACCAAAAATGTATTCTATCTTGAAAGCTGACGAAAAAAATATAAAAAAAGCAAAGGGTGTAAAAAAGAGTGTTGTGAATAAAAAAATTATGCATGAACATTACAAGGAAACTCTTTTTGGTAAGGAGCAGAAAAGGCATGGAATGAACATTATTCGAAGCGAGGGGCATGAGATATACGGAATGCATCTTAACAAAATTTCGCTTTCACCATTTGATTCAAAGCGATGGATATGTGACGATGGTATTCATACAAAAGCTTATGGGTACAACGAAATGCCACCATTAACATATGATGAACTTATAGAGTTAGATGCCGAAGTTTTAAAGTTGCTCGGGGGGTAATTGTGTGTTTGGAGGGACAACCAGCAGTTCTTCACGCACGAAGCCGCGCTTGGGACCGTCGTACAAAGAGTAGAGAACGGGTTGATTTGGTTTGGTAAAAGATCTTTCAATGCTGTAAACTTTCAAAGACCAGATTGGATCTGTGGCTCTTTTTACACCACCTTCAAGCTCGCCAGGTTGGTAGAGATAGCGCACATTAACGAGAGAGGGGACTTATTTAAAACGCGTGAGCTCATTGTATACTATACACAATAAAAAATGGACGACCCGTTTGGTTGTTTGCAAGGTGAGAAAATTTCGTCGAAAATAATTCAAGAAATGTTGCAAAAAAGAAATGAAATAAGCCTGTTATCAAAAAAGATTAATCGTTGTCCTTCATGCGAGGAGCAAATAGTGTATGTGGTGAATGAGTTATGTCTTGCATGTCAAAAATGTGGTAGAGTGATTGAATGTGATGATAATGAATATTTTGAAGAAGAAAATTGGAGAAGAAGTTCCACTGCTCTTCCAACGAATAATGATTATTTAAAAAGTGTTTTGCGAAAATGGAACATTAAAGAAATGTTTTCTTCCAGCGAGGTAGATTTTCTTGGTAACGTTATTGCTCAATTTCAGAAGATGTCCGGCAAGTCAGTGAACTACCCCTATTTTCTGTACAATTATTTTGAAATAGTACCTTCTGAATGCTGGCCTAAGAAAAAAGAAATTATGGAATCTATTTCTAATCACCTTCCAAAAAGCTTAGAAAGTTGGCGGCACGCAAAACAGGAGTTCTATAAATGGTGGTTGAAAACCAATCAAGGTTCTTCATAAACATTTTCATATTTGCCTGTTTTCGGATTTTTCACCAAACGCATGACAGTACCTTTTTTCGGATGAGTCCAAAATTTCTTGCTTGTGGCGCCAGTTGGACCTGTGAAAGCATTTTTTGCAATATCACCTGACCAATACCTATCGAATACAGGTTTTGTGGAAGGAATAATTTTTTTTGTCAAAGTTTCAGCAAAATTAACTGCTTCCAACGGTTTGTCCAAAATATCAGTCCCTTTTTGTTTTTTCAAACCCAAACCTAACTTTTGTTTAGCATTGATCACATTTCTTGCAGCCGCATGACCCCACTACCTTTGTTTGTAAGGAACTTCGTCAAGAAATCTTACTATTTTTTATCTGCTTTGTTTTTTGCATTTTTTAAGATTTTCACCATACTTTCTTTCACGGTTGGAACAAACATCATAATCAACATCATGTTTCATTGCAATCGCATCTGTTGCGCCTGTTGGCTGTTGATATACTTCCAGAATTTCACCCGTTTCTGGATCGTATTTCACCTGTTTTTCAAGAGGATTGTATGGCCCTTTGTAATTATGCCCAGGCAATGTCCAACCTTTTTTTGGTTTCGGAAGTTTCCCAATTGCAGCATGTTTATCAAATCCAGCACCATCCAAATCAGGTCTGTCAGTTTTGTAACGTTGGTTTGGTCGAACTTTAGTTGAAAGTTGATCTAACATTTCACTTCCAACTTTTTGAATGACTGGGCGGGCTTTGTCAAGTGTGTAATTTATTGCTTTCTTTTGCAGTTTGGGGTCTCTCATTGCTTCAGAAGCGTTATATCTTAAAGCTTCAACACTTTTTTTCGCATGATATGGGATTCCTTTTGTAATAGCAAGATCACCAACTGCCATAGCAACATCGCCGAATATTCCACTGCCGTCCGCAAGGGAGGGCTCACCTAGTTTCCCGGCAAAAAACTTGATTTCATTTTTCCACAACTTGCGCACTTTACTTTCAAGAGTTTTCAATTGTTCTTTGTGATTACAACTTTTTCGGTCCCCTTTCACATTGGGTGTGTGCCGCTTTTCTTTCACACAGTACACTTCCATTGTATATATTTTAAGAAAAATAAGTTTTCACTATTTCCTCGTTTTGAAGTAAATCGTTGGAGAACATTTTCAAAATATCGGCAAAAGTTGTTCCTTTATTTCTTTCGTTTAAAAAGAGAAGGCAGTAATAACCACATCTCACACTTTGTTCCCATTGAATTTGGTTGTCATTTCTGAAAAAATGTTTCATCCCATGCATTGACATCTCTTGTTCCCATTCCAAAGGTGGTGGAAAGCCAAATGAATCGAAATACTAGTAAAGACCTTTTCCTTTTGGCCAACAACATACCCAGTGAGTTCCCAAACTTCCAAAATCATCCAAGTTTATAATACATGGAGAATGAAACAAAGGTTTTGTTTCATTTCTGCTAAAAATACCTTTTATTGGAATTCGTAAAAAGTTGCACCATTTTCTCAGGTCAATGTTGGATAGAGGTTTATCTTCAAATTTCAGTTTTTTTTTAAACGATAATAATCATCCCAAGTTCCGAAAAAAGGTGGAGGTTGAATTTGCATTCCTTCACCTTTAGGTGGTGGTGGAAGAGGAGGTGCTCGTCTCGGTCGTGAGCGTGGTGGTTACGTTTGCATACCTTTTCCAATTATTTTTCGGACTAAATCAAGGGCTAAAGGTACACCGATAGACGCCAACATACCAAGGAAGTCGCCATATTGTGCACCGCCTCCGTTCACCAAACCTTGGCCAACAAGATATTGTTCTGCCGCCTTTTTCTGAGTAGGAGTCATTCGCTGGACAAGTTTATAAAGCTCAATTTCCTTCGGCCCAAAACCCTTTCCGAATATCTTTTTCAACACCTTTTCAGCGCCAAAACTCAAACCTGCACTTGCTAATGCTCCAAGGGCTGGCTTTATCAAAGGTCGTGCCAAACCTAACATAGCAGAAAACAAACTTCCACCACGTTGCGCAGTATTCTGAAGCTGAGTTTGGCTAAATTTTATTTCCATTCCTTTACCTGCCGCTGAGGTTTTCTTCAGTCGCGAGATTTGAGTAGCAGTGAGAAGAAGTTCGTCACCGCGTCCAACTTGACCTGGTTTAACTCTCAGAATAACAGCTGTCTTCGAAACATAAGCTTTTTGAAGTTTCTTTTTCTGACCATCAGACAGTGCGATTTTATATGGGTGATAAGTTGTGCTCATCGTGCGTGTATATTATATTAAGAATTTCTTTAATTTTTTCTAAACGACAACAAGCTCATTACCAAGCGTTTCTAAAACAAATTCTTCTTCATTTATAACGTATGCGTATATAATGTACTTAAGGTTTGCTGTTTCGTTTAATTCGTATTCAAGAGTAAGATTTTGAGGATCATTTGTCATAAATTTTTCATTATTTCTTAGATCGAAGTGAATGATCGGGTATAAACTCTCGAAGTTTGCAACCTGTAGCTGAACACCGCTGTTGTAATCATAATTTCTGTACCTATAATTTATCAAATGTTCGTAAATTCTCAATTTGTTTTTGTCTGAGAAATAAACTGTAGGGTAAAAATTTTCACCATAATTTAGTCGACATCTAGTTTATTTTGCCGAGTTATCACCATCGATATTAAATGTATCAAAAAAGTAAGGGTTTTGTGTGTAAGAATTTTTTTTACGATATTGTTGAAGAAATATGAAGACGTGTTTTACATTTTTTATTGCAGCTGTAAACGAACACGTACCACCAGTATCAGTTCTTGGGGGACTTTCCATAATTCGTTCTTTCAAGTATTTAATTTTTTTTGTTTTTAAAAAATTTTCATTTACAAATTTTTGCCCTTCACCGTGGAAAGATAGTTGTGGAACCCATAACTCAAATTTTTTAACAACAAGTCTTCGAGGTGTTCCATCGTTTTGGTAAATAAGTTCTTTATCATCTTGCAGAGTAACATCAAACTCAATTTTCGTTGGTGGTAAAAGAGCTTCGGAAAGATTTTCGAAAAATGAGTATCTGTTTAAAGGAATTTTGTTTCAACTATCTTTCCACCATGTGAAAGAAGAGCTCTGTCACGCATTCCAGTATTCGACGCATTTGCATCTGTAACTGTGGTTTCGTCAACGTCAAGATACCAAAATTGATCTTTTGCCACAGTTTCCGAATAATCGTTTGAATAGTCAAGCAGATTTTTAATGAAAATACCTTTGTGGGTATTGTTTGACTCAATAACTTCTGTCCCCGCTGATGAAACTCTCATATTTTTGATAAATGAAAAAGACCCATTTATCGGAGCAGATTCAGTGTCAGCTACAATGTTACCTCCATTTGCAGTTGCTTCAAACTTAAAATGAACTAAGAAATAAGCTCTGTACCAGTCATAAAAATGGTTTCTGTCTTCCATTACGAATTGATAACCACTTTTTGCTTGTGTTTGACCATTCCCAGGGTCTTCTAACCGTTTTTCACATTCAATACGAATATCCTCTGCCCTTTAAAGGAATTGTGGAGTTCTGAACATGATGCAGTTATATTAAAAGAAAATTTTTTTTTAATTAAATTTCGTTTGCCAAAATTCGATTCAATTTCATAAGGGCGTCTGATTTTTTCTGTGTTTGGTTTTGCAAAATATTTGCAAGTTTCTTTTTTGCGTCTTTAGACAATGGTTTCTGTTTTTTTCGCTTTTGCAGTATTTTTCGTATTTGTTTCGAACCTTTTTCAACAGCAATTTCACCAACTCTCTGACCCGCCTTTTCAGCGACTGTTTTTGTGGCTTTTTCGGTTGTTTTCTTTGCAACGTTCTTTGCAGTGTCTTTGAATACTTTGCCGCTGGTCATGAAGGTGTTACGGATCACACCCGACCCTTCGTGTTTATATCGATAACGTCCGGTGTTTTTGTCAAAGAATCTTGCCCACTCGCTCGGATGATTCATAACTATATATTTATACCAACAAAAAAATTCTTACTCTTTTTCAATTATTAAGCTAATTGCAATATCTGTCCCGTTGAGATCCAAAATATTGTTTCTTCCGTCTGTTACCCAAACCCTTATTTTATCAATATAACTTTTATTCACAGATTGCCACTTAAGCCGACGCGGCTCTTTTTGAAATGGATAGCTAACCAGAAGATCTGATGTTGAGAAACAGTATACCACATCGTTTGGAATATTGTTTGTTCGGCGCGAGATAAGATGCAGTGCAAATATACCCAATCAACACCTCTTGTGATATTTGGAACATTTTTTCCAACAACATCTCCACTCAAGGTACTTTTACCATAACCAAGCAATTCACTAAAATTTCCTTGAGACAAGTCAAGCTCATAATCGTTATGTATCAAAGTCACAACCCTATAAATTGACATATCGAAGTATATTGTGAAAATGTAATCACTGTCTTTGTTTGCTGGATCTAAATAATAATAATAAAATAATAAAAACAATCTTTAACGAGGAAGCGCCCGTCACGTAAGTACGTGGTTTTTAGGGAGGTCCTCCATAAAATAAAAAGTATTAAAATCTAAAATAAGAAATACAAATGTCACAGATCTAAAATATAAAATATACAATGCTTAAAACTACTAAAACTAACTACTGTCCTAAAAAAAAATCTACTCTACCGGTGTGTTGTTGAATTCAAAGTGTTGATTCAAAGTTTTCCACGCTTGTTCTGTTTTTTCTTCCATCTAATTTTGTTGTTATCATAACGAGAATCGATATTATTCCATGAGTAACTCATTGTAATAAGTCTGTCAAGCGCGGCTTTATATTTTCCTTCACCTAAGTTGATAGGGGGATAAAAACTCACTGTAAAATCGTGTGAAATATTCCGTTCTCCACCTATTTCTAGTTTTGCGAGGCTCGAGTCAAGCAGCATGTCAAAGCTCATTATTGGCGTATATAATCAGAAATAATTTTTTTCTTTTCTTTTTTATCGATTGTGCCGAGCTCAACAAGTGAATCAAGAAGATATGATACCTGATTTTTCAGTTTTATTGAGCTGTTTCCTGCTTTTATCGACCCTAACCCCAAATAAAGTTGGTTGATCAAATTTTCAGCTTCATCAGCGATGCCACTTCCTTCGGTTTCCCAATCCTGTTCATAAGAGTCATCTTCATCGTCAGAAAGTTCAAAAGCAGGTCTTCTGCTCATGACAGCTTTTTCCAAAGGGGTTGGAGTAGTTTCTCTTTTTTTGTGTGGGGGAGTGGGCTTCAGTCTATACTTCTCCACCTGTAACTGTTTCTCAAAAACTGTTTTTGATACCCCTCTTTTCGCAAAAATTCCATCTCTTACTTTTTTGAGGTCCTCAATTGAATAACCAAATAATGGGGATTTTTCACTTTTTACTTTGTAATTGGGGTCATTTCCGTATTTCGTGATCAGTTGATTGACTGTTTGCAATAGGGTTGATTCATGGGAAAATTCTTTTTTAACCGGTTTCGGTTCCCCCCACTCTTTACGTGTAGATTTTTTTTCTTCCATCATCGTTTGGGGTGGTGGTGGAAAATCATCATCATCATCAACAACTTCTTGATATGAAGGTGATGGTGGTGATGGTGGTGGTGTTGGTGATGGTGCTGGTGTGGGTGCGTCCGGTCTGAATTCATCACCAAAAGGGGTAATTTCGTCAAATTCATCCATTGTGTAATCAGGACTTTCCTGCTCCTCTTCTTCCTCTTCTTCCACAGTGGTGTTCTTTTCATCAAGCCTTTTTGTGATTGGTTTGAAAAACTCCTCCCCTGAAAGCTGACCAAACTTTTTGTTAATTTTATCTATTTTGAATTTCTGGTGAATTTCTTCTGTTTGTTTATCCAACACCGTTTTTTCTTCAGCCAACTGATGCCATTTTTTCATTGACATTTTTCCAGCGTGACTATATAGAAGCGAAAAAAAATTGAAGATTCCAAATTATGACCCAGGTTCTTCCGAGAGTGACTTCAAGCAAGGTCACCCTTGTATGCCGGCAGATGTTTTTCGGATGTTAATTTGTGGGCCCAGTAATTCTGGTAAAACAAACACATTACTGCATATGCTTTATGAGTTGTTAGAGTATGATAAAATTTACTTGTTTTCAAAAAACTTGCACCAGAATAAATACCAAGATCTTTTGCAGTACTTCGCTGACAAAGTCAACGCCGATCCCACGGTTGGTTATGAGGTTATCGAGGCCTATGGAGATGAAATAATTACACTCGAAGAGCTTCCGGCTGACACCCAAAAAATAGTTGTTTTTGACGATCTTGTTTGTGAAAGCAACCAAAACAGCATCATTAATTATTTTATCAACGGGCGACACAGAAACTGCTGCGTTATTTACCTCACTCAAACTTTTTACAAGGTGCCGAAAAACATCCGTGATAACTGCAGCCATTTTTGTATTTTCAGATTTCTTCCAAGAGAAAACAAACGTATTACAGACGAGATAGGTGTGGATCATGACGCTTTGGATCGCGCCACCAAAAAAAAATTCTTTCTTTTACTATGACAAACCCCAAAAATTAATGAAAAAAAATTTTGATGAAGATATATAATGGGGTATATTAACAATCAAATAGGTGGAACTAGCCAAACAACGACAAGTGAAAGTGAAAAAATGGGTCCTCCTGGCCCAGGGGGTCCTCCTGGCCCAGGGGGTCCTCCTGGCCCTGAGGGTCCTCCTGGACCGAAGGGTGATAAAGGCCCTGGAGGACCACAAGGTCCTCGTGGACCGAGGGGTGAAAAAGGGCCCGCTGGCCCACAAGGTCAGGAGGGAGCACAAGGACCACGGGGTTTAAAAGGCGATAAGGGTGACAAGGGTGACAAGGGCGACAAGGGCGATAAGGGTGATAAAGGCGAAAAAGGTGATCCTGGATCTCAGGGTAGTGTCAGCGGTTCTGCTAATATTGACATGCAAAATAAGTACGATATTTTGCGATTAAAAAGCAACCCTTATCCTGTCCACGGTGATCTGACAAAGGTAATAAACTATCAAGACACGAGAAATATCTTTCTTTCAAAAAAGGAAGGCGGAAAAATGGAAGCAAGCATTGATATGAACAATAATACAATCTATAACGTAAAAGACCCAGTACAGGCAGATCAAGCCACAAACAAAAAATATGTCGATAATCAACTTGAAAAAAAAACTGGATAAAGGATCTGATATTGATATGAAAAATAAATCAATTATCAATCTTGATCTTCCATCAAACCAAAGAGACGCCGCATGTGTAGAGTTTGTTAACTACAGAATTGATGACATGACACAAAAAAAGTTTCTCAAAGTTGATGGCACTAACAATATGACTGGAAACTTGAATTTAAATAACAAAATTATTAACTTACAAACCGATTACAGAAATTCTAAATCCGCAGTTAATGTTGATTTTATGCAAGATGAAATAACAAATATGAGAGATCTTGTCACTCAAAAAATTCACGAATCTCAGATCATTAACTCGGGGCAAAAAAGAGACGCCTTCAGATACTTGATGGAAGACACTGATGAATCTTCGAGTGAAAACAATATCGAGGTTTTGGGTATTAACGATTTTCCTAATTCTCCACATCAAATTAATAAAAAAGCTTACTTTCTCAAACTCTTGTTTGAAAAAGGCTCACCCAACCAGTACCGGTCACGCCTCGGTTTTAACCTATATAAACTTCCGGTCGGTTACTATACTTTAGTCGTTGAATGGTTTCCGCCGGAAATGAATGAGTTGAGTGTAACCCGCAAGCAACGACGATTTCAATTTCTAATTATGCAACAAAAACATTCGAAACGTACACGTTGAAACGTTGAACGCAAACGTTGAACCAAGTGTCTATGACACCGCCTTTGCAATTGAAAATGGAAAAATGATAATGCAAACAGATTTGTCTTTAAACGGACATAATTTGATTGGCCCCGTTCATTATATTCATGGTTTTCACGATAAAAAAGATGGTAATGGTGATTTTTCATTAAATGGTTTTAAAAAAATAATAATGAATAAAAGTAATGTGTTATTAAAGGCAAAAATAATATATGAAACAAACCAAAGCAAATATAATTCTATTAGTCTTTTTTTGAAAAAAGAAGATCCTAATGATTCGACAAAATCTTCTGTACATAGGTTCAATTCGACTGATATAAGAAAAAAAGAACAAAACTTCGATATTAATTATGATATAGGAATTTATTATGTAATATCAATGTTTATGACGGATGAAACACAACTATCACATGTAAACGAAAATTTATTATTATTGGTTGAATATAAATAGAAACCCAAACATTTTTACATTTATTATATAGCACAATGCGGGACATTTTCGAATTCAACCATATCGACCAAACACTTTCTACAGAGAAAGTTAAAATTCTGAAAGATTTGTATGGTTTTTACCATAAGAAACATTATGGATATGAAAAGTTGCACCGCGGTTTTCGAAGAAAAAATTTTGTTTGTAATCCTTCAGCTGGAAAGTTAATAATCAGTGCTGCAGTAGCCGGAGGAGTTACACTGAACCCTGCTGTCATGGCAACTTTAACTGGTGTTGGTCTTATTTTGAAAGCAGTGGCAAGCCTTAAGAAATACGATAAGAAAACAGAACAAGCAAATTTTGCCCGTATCGAATACCAGAAAATTCTTGATGAGATTCGCTTTTACCTCAGAGGTGAAGTTTTCGACGAGAAGGCCTTTCGTAATAAATTAAAAATGATAGATAATTTCGTCACTGATCATTGTATGGAGATTCCGCTTTCTGTTCAAAGAAAGTATGAAAAAAAATTCACTCAATTGTAGATTTTCAAAGTAATTATATACGCTTACAAAATGATTGCACTTTTTGCAACTATTTGTCATTGGTTTTTTGAACTTCTCACGCCCCCCGAAATTCGGCAAATACGCTTTATCACTCGTGAGTGTGTTTCAAAAATATTGTTACCAACTCGTGACAAAAATGGCTACCCCATTTCCGGCCAAGATGTGGTTCCATAATAAAACAGATAAATTTACATACCACGCTTCAATGCATTAAAAACATAGCCGGTGGCCGCGGGACTTTCCCTTGGAAATGAGTCATCACATTGTCAAAGTTATGTAAATAAAATCATCTAGAACGAACTATAAAAATCCTTATATAGCAATGAACCCGAGAAACATCCAGTTCAACTCTGTAACGAACATTCTTGATCTTTCGAACATGACTTCACATCTAAATCTGTTTTTCTTTCATCATTGCCGGGACTTTCCCGATATGTATCACACGCCGTTTTCACAAAGCCTCAACTGGTTGTAACTGGTTGTAACTGAACGTAAGGTGGCCGCGACTATAAAAACTGACATCACCCCATTTTATATCATTTGGAAACAAACATGGAATGGGACGACTCTTGCGATTTGAATCTTTCAGATATTGAAAACCACTGATCAATGTACACAAACTTCAGGCATCTCCGAGGAGCAGAAGGAATGCTTCAAATGTATATCAGCTATCATGATGAAATGAAAACATTTTCTTGAAAACTTCGTTTACAAAAGGGAAGCTGAAGGATCGCTGGTAGCAAGTGTGTACTTCAAAAAACCTACATCAAGTCTCGCAACTCCGTAAGGTTTTGGAAGTGCCTGAATACCAATCCTATTGGCAACAAGTCGTTCAAACACGAAAAAACTGTGTCTGGTTTCAGTTATCCAAGAAACTGTATCTTTGAAAATTTTCAGGACTAATGTTTATCTCCTTAGAAACCGCGGTCATAAAATGACCGCCGTTGTCAAGAGGCTGAATTTCCTTGGAAACCGCGGTCATTTTATGACCGCCGTTGTCAAGAGGCTGAATCTCCTTGGAAACCGCGGTCATTTTATGACCGCCGTTGTCAAGAGACTGTAACTTTCTATTTTTGTATAACTTTAGTTTGTTTATATTTTCAATAAAAATCCTTGGAAACCGCGATCATTTTATGACCGCCGTTGTCAAGAGACTGTAACTTTCTATTTTTGTATAACTTTGTTTGTTTATATTTTCAATAAAAATCCTTATTAAAATATGTATATTCATTGTGTCCTGTTCTTTTTTGTGCGCTGGGTGGTTTAATTTTAGGTCGAGCAGAAAAGTACATGCTATTAAACAAATGTATACCAATTGTATCTCACAATGGATGTCTACACAGATCAACACACGATCTCACAAGATTTCCCATCAAAAATAATATATTAATTGATGTACCAGATTTCTCTGACAAAGAAGAATGGCCAACAGAAGAAGGTTTTGAAATTGTTGAAATTTTCAAATGGAGAGATATTTCTGATGGAATATACAGAATAAAAAACGTTACACACCGAAAAGGTAAATTTGGGGATTCGGTTATTTTAACTTTAAATACAAAAGATAGTGGTGATTTTCGTGTATGGGCCCCAAAACGTCTTGTTGAAGATCTTATATATTATCCTTATCGATTTGTTAAAAAAATGGGTGTAGAAATGTCTAATGAAGGAAATGAATATTTTGTTTATAGATTAAAAAAATAAATTAATGATTATGACAATCTTCTTCAAACATATCAGTGCAAAACTTAATTAGGGTTAAATCAATTATATCGGGGACAGAAATGGTTATTTCATGTAAGATTTCTTCTTGTTTATAACAAGGAAAACAACATCCTCCCTGACAACAGTGCATATAGGATATACACACCAGAATATGTACAAGCCGCTGCCTTTCAGGACAGAAAGGTTGTATTAAAAGCTCGTTGTGGACCAGGTTCCAACCCAAAGCCTCTCGCTCTTTCAGTTTTATGGCGAGGTAATGTTTATAAATTATCTCACGTAACTCTGGTGGTAGGTTTTGTATTGCTTCAATAACCTGAAAGGTGTTTAATCCGGCAGCCATCTTTGATTCATGAATATTTAATCGGTTATAATTTTGTGTGTGTGTGTGTTCGGTTATGTTTCGTTTTTTTTTTTAAAAAAAACTGGGTGGTTGGTACTCTTCACAAAAGCACACCGAGGTCAACCAATTCCTTCAATTCGTTATATGCGCTGTGCCAGTCGTAAGTATCAGAGCAAATCTTTAATAAAGGTATATTCTCAATCGGAGGAGTGTACAACAGATTATGTTTGATTCCTTGCTCAAAACAGGGATAACAAAGCCCTTCCCAGCGACAGTCTATATAATCTAAACATATAATTATACGCACAAGTTGCTGCCTGAAATGACAGAAGGGTTGTTTTAATAACTCATTGTGTACCTCTTTCAAACCAAAAGCCACTCGCTCTCTCAGTTTTATAGCGAGGTAATGTTTGTGAATAATCTCACGTAGCTCAGGCGGTAGGCTTTGTATGGCTTCGGTAACCTGACAGTTGTTTGATTGCAGAACATCGGACGAATATCTTGCGGCCGCCATTTTGGTGTATATACTTGTGATTATATTTGTTCAATAGGAAAAAATTATGGGCCACTTTGTGCATATACCAGTGCAGACATTTCTTAAATATTTTCTGTGGCACATCCGCGCATATTTATTATGGATTCACTGGACCACGAAGTCACACGATTTGTTTTAATTTATGCTGTTTGGGTTATTTTACACTCACACACATGTAAAGTGAGGTGTTCTGGGACAGAAATTTTATTAAGAGGTTTTCCCCGAAACGAGGCGAGCATGGGAGCCGAGTTTCGGGGAAAAAACCTCTTAATAAAATTTCTGTCCCAGAACCCTCAGTTTACATGTGTGTCTTGGCCAGGCTTCTCTTTAAATTGCCAACAGGGGAGAATTGAGATTTCATTTATTCTTTAATTGAAATAAATATCTGACTATTGGGAACGGCCTTCGCAGGACTTATTTTCAAAACCTCATAAATCGCAAGACTCGCAGACTTCCATGACTCGCGTGACTCGCAGACTCGCAGACTCGCAAATTAATCTATCTCATACATATTTTAATCTTATCAACACAGTGTAAAAGTGAGTTCTTTATCACTACACAAAGATATATCCCATTGCTTTGATATTCTTGTCGCGATTATCTCCACCCATCACGCGTAATTGCCACAAGTGTTGAAGTCATCATGAGCTCCTCCAGCACCAAACCCAATTCTGGAATCACACGTAGTGCATTCGTTTTCGTTATTACCAAGGATACCGATCCGTGCTTTGGAATATCGTCTGTCGCCACTGACAGCGTTGAACCCTTCCTTGTTACAGTTGTACTGCAAGGACACTTGAGAACCAATCAGCTTCGTCCAAGTGTTACGACCCAGTGAGGTGGAGCGGTATTGCTCGTCAGCGATCAGTGAGTGGAGCGATTCAGCGCGCTTATTTATAACAACAAAATTGAGCTGCTCGCCGATCTTCATACCGAGGCAGATCTTGGAGAAGGGTGTGTTCCAGTAGGTCGGTAACTTGGTCTCTTGTGCGTCAAACCCAGTCTTCCCACCTGTAATGCTGAACGTATCTTGGTTGTTCCAAAGGCTTGAATCGTAGTGGAAGGTTCGCTGTATGTAAACAAAAAGGAGACAAAACAGAAAACGAAAATAAAAAGCCGTATCACTCGGAATGACCAGTTACGTAATGGTTAATAAAAGTACCTTGTTTGTTTTAAACCGTGCAGTTGTCCCTCCCACGAATTAAACGAAACAATACATCAGTCATGGGACGATTAAATTATTTTCCTTAACCCTATTTAGCCTGGGGGGGATTATGGGGAGGGGATTATCGGGGATTATGGGGGGCACATTGTGCCTGCGCTGACTTTAACGAATTATAACTTTTGAACAGCTGGACAAATACTAACAAATCTCGTGACTTTTCCCAAATTTTATCAGAGGAAATTTTCCTGTGTAAATGATGTGTCCATGATGTTTGACGTTTCCATAGTAACCGTCTACTCTGAAGTGTATTTTGTCTATTTTCTGTTTTCAGTCTTTTTTTTCAGTTTTTCCCCTCCGTTTGTAAGAAGAAGAGAATCCTTTACTTTTGTGTCTTTTCCCTTAAATCCAGCAGTACACGAGCAGCGATATACTTTGTCAGTAAAACCGGTTTGACAAGTCGCTTTGTTTTTGCAAGGTTTCTTAACACAGGCGTTCTACGACAGAAACAGCAACCGTTAATTCGTACTCCAACAACTCCTTTACACTTTTTCGGTACCTTGCTACGATCGCGAGAGCAGCTGACTGAGGCCTAGAAGACGTTGGTGCTTTGCTGTAAACCAATGAAAAGTCTGGAAAATCTAGAATGAAACGCAGTAGCTGTATTTGATTGATTGATTGATTGATTGATTGATTGATTGATTGATTGATTGATTAATTGATTCTACTGTTATTCATGGCGTTTGAGAGATGCATAAACAGGTTTTAACTGCGGTGTGGTAAGAAATCGCGTAAAAACGTATAGCCTTGAAGAAGAAAAAGTTAGGCTGTTGACCACGCGACGGATCTCCATCGGCAAGTCGAAAAAACTACACTCTACTCAAGCACACTGTCCTGGCGTTAGTAATACTGCAAAATAATTAAAAATTACATCCCGCTTCACTCGATCGGCTAATCAACGATCAACGCTGAAATACTACGTGAAATTATCAGCAAATTAAATTTCTCCCAGACGAGCTAATATTATCCTTTTCCGGTAGGAGATTTATACCGCGTTTACCTATTCCGTTTTTGCGACGATGAGTTCCTTCTGCCATGATATGAATTAGTAAGACAAACACTGAATTTTACCGACATGGGATTCTGGAACAGTATCTAGACTACGAGCAGTCTCTTTTCACTCAAGAATAGTCAAGCAAAATAAAACACCCTGACGTGTCGAACATAAACATGCTCAGAACGCGCGCATCACGTTTTCACGCCGCAGGCGATTTTCGCGCTCGCTCGCGTCTCTCGCGTGTCATTTGTGCTATGTCTTCTTGTGTACTTTCCGGTATCATGTAAAATAAATACAGAGCAAACCAAAATAAACTCACACCGGTTCGAAAGTCGCACCGGAATAATTATAAGCACCTCCAATTTTATTCTGGTTCCAACTTGCGAAATACGGACAACATTATGCAGCGCAGTGCTCCTGACTAACTGAAGTGTTTGGGGGTTCTTTGGTGCACTGAGAATAGGCACAAGCATCAGAAAAAGGAAATATTTAGTCAAAAGAAAACAACGTGACCATTAAGCAGGCGGGCGTGAAATACACAGGCTTTGCGTGCGATGATAAAATAGGGTAATAATTTCAGTCCGGGACATAACCAGAAATGGGTATATGGTGACGTCATCAGAACACGCAATATGGCCGCCAAAGCTGGGCACACTATATTTAGTCATTTCTGAGCTCTTTTCTCGGTCGTAAAGGACCCTTTTCCCAAAAGACCTTGCACACAATAGCACTAAACAAAGAAGATGCAGTTGAGTGGGGAACTAATGGCGTCGTTTAACGTGTTGAGGATTTTGAGCACGAGAACCGTCGCGAGGTTCGCTAAGTTCTATTCGATTACATAGCGAGTGGGCATCAGATAAGTGGAAAAACAAGGTACGTAGCATTTTTTTCGTCTTTCCAAAAAAATATCACGAATATCTTTATAAAATTTGCCTATGGTATTTGTTATTTGCGTATGGTAACCCAGCTGCACTGTCGGTAACACGGCTTTCGAAGTAGCAGTGGAGGTTCGGCTAGCCCGTTGGCCGATCGAAGGCTGCCGTGACTCGAATTTCACGCTACGTTCATTTTTCCCGTGTAGTCAAGGAAAAGCACCGTGATTGTAGATTGTGTGGGAGTAAAAAAGAAAGCAACTAAAAAAATGGGAGACGAGACCCTGCAAGCTGTAAGCCGCATTGGAAACGGTTCTCTACTGTCGTGAGAAATTAGGATTATAAAAGCTGTGTGCAGCATGCAGAACAAAATGTTATCATATTCTGGCAGTAGAAATTTGAATGAGCGTTTAGATGCTCATCTCATCATCTAGGTCAAATGTGCTTTTTGGAAAATATTTGTGGTGCTTTCTTGCAGAAGCAGCTGCAAGATGTTTTTATTCACGACCTAAATTTTTTTCTTCCAAATAAATTTTGACATATTTTATTTACTCGATCAGCTCTCACTTCTGGCACTGCTGTAAACTGGTGTTGTTTTTTGTTTGATGTTGATGTGATTTGAAGACTTGCATCATTTTGTTTTCTACTGTATATTTAAATTAATTTACTAATTTGCTATTACCATCATAAAACAAGACTAATAAAAAAAAAGTATTTGCAACAACATGCTCAGAGGTTACTTCAGATTTAACAACAAGAGTTACTTTTTTCCAGGTCTTACAGAGCTGCTTACCCAGAAGAACTGGCACAACTGGAGTGTTTTGATGGAAGATGTTTGCATAAATAATAAATTATTGTCAAAAGAAACATTGTTAGTAATGCCTTTTCATTATTTTTGTGCAACTATAATAACCGTGTGGGGTTGCCAGGCTGGGAATTGAAAATACAGAGCACTGGGTAGTCAAAGGAAATGTTGGCATCGCTCGAAGGGGATGATACCTATACTGCCCCCCAAACTACGGCATGAAATGCAAGCATTCCTAAGTTTAGCCTTCAACCTTTCCACTGCTCTGCATACCCTGCTTAGTAGACAAGCTAGGGAAGCAGGTGAGTCTTCTCCCCGGGGAGATTAGAATAACATTTTCTTACATGATGATAGTAGTGACATTCCTTAGACTTTTCACCTGTGGCATAACTCCAGTGAGTCAAGAATAATATTGCTCTCCAGATTTTTTTCATTGTAATCCTAGAGGAGACCAATCTGGACATGACAGAAGTTGATAGCTTTAAGATCCCATTATGAAACATCTACACCACACACAACAATGATGGAAATATTTTTATTTCTTCAGTTACAACCCTAAGTAATACCATGATGTATTACTAGGATGACTAGTATGTATTATTATGTAGTATGTATTATTAGTATTCCATCCTCTCTACTCAAAGTGATGTCCAAATCGGCAGTTTTTTAACCCCTTTCTCCTTCCATATGAGAGTACGCCCAGGGTGGTTTGAACACTTTCATGGTGAAGTCGAGTGATCATGGGGTGGAAAAATTTTCCTTGAATGAAGTTGAATTATTCCCTGCAATTGTATGTGCTTATTGCTGTTTTACATAAGTGTTTGTAAGTCATATCTTGTCACAATATCAAAACTTTTATTAGCAATGCATAGCTTATCACAACTTATTTTTATGTACTTCCTGTAAAGATATTGGCAGAATAAGATCTTCAAACAAGATTGAACAGTTTGCTTATGCATCAGTCAATTCCAGCTGCGCCCATGCCCCCCCCCCCCCCCCGGGCTAACCCCTGGGCATTAGCACTTTTTCTCTTGGATGGCAAATTCCCCGGGGGTGGGGACACTTTAGCTGCCAAATGCCCCGTAGTGGGGACGAAGGAAGAGGGCAAATGCCTCGCCCCCGGGATCGTACGTCCCCAATCAACACTGCAGCAGTTTTCATTCTTTGCACAATAATGCCACTTTCAGCATTAAATGTGAGATTTTTTGTTTCTGTAGGCCTGCCTCTCCATCTTCTATTGTTTGTAATGGCACTATCCGATGTTAATAAACTTAATAACGCCAAACATGGTATTTTAATACTTCACAGACAACGCTACATGATAGTTGACTGTTACTTAAATGTTTGAAAACAGTTCGCTAGTAACCAAAAGTCTTGACATTATAAAAGTCATCTGTTGTGAATAATATGCGAAAGTATAAACCGTCGATCCCATATACACGTTTTTAGAATTTAATAATCGATCATTATAGTTTAAGAGTCATCGCGACTAAATTTTATTTAAATCCTTGAACAAAGGAGCATGCCTACGTCGATTCACGTGGATCGTTCCCAATCTCGCTATATATAGTGATAGCTCAAGTTGTGCCTTGATAAGCAATGAAGAAATGCATAAAATCGAGAAAACCTCCACTAGTTTGTCCAGTCCATGACGGTCGATCCAATCTGCGACGAATTGCTGGTCCTTTGCGATAAAATCCTCCATGTTCGGATTTCGAGTCGGAAACCACGAGTGTGTCAAAACCCCGGGGGTAGCCCCGGGGTAGGCAAATGCCCGACCCCTGGGCCGTGCCAAATTTGCTAATGCCCCACCCCCGGAACTGACAGGGTGCGCAAATGCCCCGCAGTTGCCCGGGGAAGGGATGGGCGTAGCTGGAAATGACTGATGCATTACACTTCTGATCAGTGTAGGTTACTTACTACTTGGATAGTGTCATCAGCAATGAAAGTGATCTTGCTAGCCATCTGAACTGGATCTATATTAAAGAGATCCTCTTCATTGAGTTGTGGATTAGCAAACAATTAAAGGAATAGTTTATGTCATTTCCAAAGCCAATTCAGGGGCTTGTTTCAGTTGTTTTTTGCATTGACACTAACTATTCAAACTAGTACCCTCTCTAATAAGTGCTCTGGGTTGGATGGGGCTATTGCATTGCCCTATCTCAAATAAGTGTTATATGTCTTGTTTATGTGCTCACTGCAGGGTAAAAATCCTTGTATCCTTAGTGGTACAGTAAAACATGTACCTTGGCCATTAGTTCCTATCCTGTAGAATTTTCAGTTGGTTGAGTTTATTTGATGTGAAAGAATATAATATATCTGCTTAAAATACATGTATATTTAGCTTACATTTTAATCCTGTATGCAGAAAAATAAAAAGCAATCAGTTTTAACATCAGCCTCTGAGGCCTCAGCAGTGAAAGACACCTTTACCATCTAAGGATGGCCACTGGAATTTTAAATTTCATTGATAGTGGATTTTCCACAGCTAACAATTACAGAGACAATTTTCAGCACTGGATTTTATTTGTGACCACTGAATTTTTCGACACAGGCAATTCATACAATCTGGGTTATCCTGAACATTTTATACAAGCACACCTGAAACATTTATACAGGCATGGCAGAACATTTTCAGTGCCAAAAACGTTGTTGTTTATAAATCGTTGTTTATAAAATTGCACGGAATCCTCCCGTCGCATATAGCCAGGATATGGGTAAGCTTATGCCTGCTAAGTATAACAGCTACCGATAAGCAAAACAGAGCTACCGAGAAAGATTATAAATGGTACGGTCCGCCTTCAGTTTAGTAAGGCGCAAGTCTCACAACAACCCCAACCACACATCCACACAGCTTGGACTATGCTAATTCTCTGATGAATGAGTGCTTTAATTTAGATACAACGAATACCGCGCGTTCTGCTTTTATAAACTCGAGCAGAAAATTATTCTCGGCGCAATGGAGGCTGAAACGTCTTCGTTGATGGTATAATTACATACCAGCCGTAAGCAAGTTTTCAGGACGCTTCGGCTGTCCCTGCTAATACTTGGCGAATAAGACCTCATCCGAATGAAGAAAATTGTCTATATTTATGTTTGAACCCTTTCTTTAAACAAGACCTGCGAGCTGAAATCGAAAGCTTTCGATCTGTTTTTCGCTGTCTCTCCTGGAACTTAGTCCTTTCGCGGTCAAGGTAATGTTTTGGTCATGTGTGAACAATCAGATTACCAGAAATTTTATATCCAGTTCTGGTTATGGCCCGGACTGATTTCAACCCGTTTTTTCAGGGGCTTATCTTTGGGGTAGGATTGTTTCTGGGGGAGGGGGGTTATTGATAATAAGACAAGAATTAGGAAAAGTTATCAACATTTGTCTAAAATTTTGTCTCAAGATGTTTATTATGTTGCATATCCCAGCAGCGCTCAGGCATACGGTGATGCCATGGACTCCAAGCTGGGTGAACCACGAAAAGATATACAGCATTTCTCTTAAATTTTGTTTCGACATTTTTATTATGTTGCATATCCCAGAAGCGCTCAGGCATACAGTGATGCTAAGGACTCCAACCTGGGTGAGCCAGGAAAAAATATACAGCATTTCTCTTAAATCGTGTATCGACATTTAGATTATGTTTCATATCCCAGAAGCGCTCAGGCATACGTTGATGCCATGGACTTCAACCTGGCTGAACAAGGAAGATATACAGCATTTCTCTTAAATTTTGTCTCAAAATGTTTATTATGTTGCATATCCCAGAAGCACTCAGGCATACGGTGATGCCATGGACTCCGACCTGGGAGAACCAGGTAAAGATAAACAACATTTCTCTTAAATTTTCTCTCAAAATGTTTATTATGTTGCATATTCCAGAAGCGCTCAGGCATACGGTGATGCCACGGACTCCAACCTGGGTGAACGAGAAAAGGTATTCAAATGCGCGTGTCAGCTCAATTATGTTATTTTTACTACAGAATGTATAACAGGGCTTCTTGTTTACTTGTTTATTTTCTTACGAAAGAGTTCATTGATGTTTAGTTTATTTATTTTGTTAAGGACCTCTTTGAAAATCGCGCGGCCCACGTTTCCACGCGGCAGGCGATTTTTGCGCTCGCTGCTGCTGTGTTATTTTCGCTCGATTATCCCTGAAAGGAGAGACTGCGAGCGAACGGACGCAAGCGGTTACCTTATCTAAAGAAAACGATCAAAGGAATAACTTACCTCGTTGTACGGTAGTAACATGTAGCTGGTAGTCCCTAGACTACCAGTTACAGTGGGTTCCTTCCATTACCTGAAGACGTTTCGCCGTAGTGATTTGTAGTCTGTACTGCATTGTCTGTAGGTAATTTTCGCCGATATCACGCTTTGCTTGCTTTACATTTGTAACGCGGAATGGCAAAAGCAACACCAAATAAGAAACAGCTCTTCTTTGGTAACTCTCCGATCAGAAAGACCAGATAGCCCACCATGTCTGCCAGCTGGTACTTGGCCACTTCGTTCATAAAACTTGCCAGTGAACGGACTACACTGAAACGCCACATTTCACACATGCATCCTCTAATTTAGTGAAAAACACTCCCTGAAGTGCTTGTAGAGAGCTCCCACCGATTATCGAAAGCATCCATTCGCAGAAGGAAACGGGAGTGAAAGATTAAATAATCGAATTTTCCCGCTCTTGTCAAATATCTATGAAATCCAACATCTTTAGAACTTTAAGTCAAAAGAGCCCGATAGAAACGCTGCGGGTGTAAAACCGCAAGTCAAATACGGTGACGGCTAACTTGCAGGCCCATGACGTCACTCCCTAGCAACCAGACCTTGCGAATTTTTAAACTTCCGGTTCTCTCTGGCTCGTGATGCCTAGCTTTGCAAACTATTTCTCTAACGGACCTTCTGACGGAAATAAGTTTTGTGGCCAGAGTCTTATATTAACCGTTATATTGCATGTTTCATATTTTTATATTTTTTAAAGATATCATGAATTCCAGCTCAGTATCTCAGGAGAAGTCTTTAGATATCAATATACATAATTATTCATCATAGCTCACTCCAAACGCCCGTCCCCCTAAGCCAAAATATTGTACATTTTACAAGAGAATCCGGTACAAAATCTAGCTTAATTGTAAAGGAAATTCTTTGTAGCAAAGTTTATTAAAATTTGGCAACATAGCACTCAAAAAACCGCTTTAACGGTTAAAAATGCGATTTTTTAAAAAAGTAAACAGTGAAAGGGTTAAAGAAAAGGATAGTTTGCTTCACATTTGGCTCTTTTTCAGTAACGTCTCGAACGAGTGAAATTTGCCATGATTTAGTATTTTAGGTAGTTTGGTTAACACTTTCGCTGGGAAAATCGATTTTGTGCACTTTTGGAGGAATACACATTGAACCACTTGTGACGTCATCATTTTTGACGTCACCAGGCTATTTTGAGAAGCAGCTAACACAGCAAGGACAGATCCATCCGTACGTGTGTCTTTTTTAAATATCGACCAAATTCTGGCAGAGCTATTCCGGAAAAACGTGTCCAATTTAATTTTGGGTGCAAAATTGGTGGCAAAATAGACCAAGTCCAGGTTTTTTGAAGGGCTGAGGCCAAAACTTTTGCAGTGGATAGGAAGGGGAAAAAAGGTGGAAGATAAAGAGAAAAGAAAGACATTGACATTAGGCCGTATCTTTTGTGCTTTCTGTTAATATTTCAATTAGCTGTAAGACCAACCTTTATATTGTTATTTAGATTAACGCCATTTGTTATTCAAGTTGGTTCTGCAGGCTTTTGGCATAATATCCTGTTAATGTTAGATGTTTTTGTTATGCTTGGATTCCCTGTTATTATTTCAAACCTGGTTCTATTTTTTAATCTTAAAAAGTCATAATAAACAATCTCTCAGTTTTTCTTAATTTTGTATTTCGACTTGGGAAACCGTCGATACCACCGGAAAGTCTCTCGGCCACAACAAAATATCTTTTCATTGTTAATCACCAGATTCGCATGAGGACCCATTTTTATATAGCACATGCCACCTGCTTAAAGTTAGAGTTTCCCGTGACGATGATTTGTGTTCCTACCCGTTTTTAAGCTAACTGTTTTCCGATTTCCAATGCAAGAAAAATTTGGCAGAAGAAAATAATTACTGCTGATGACTTCATCTGGTTTAAAGACAAAAGATTTTTGCACTTCTATCAGTTATCGTCGCAATTTTGACAGTCAATTCTATCGCAATTAAATTGCACAACGAGATTTTCGTCTTCGCTTTTAAACTCAAGATATACTTGAATAGACCTTAATTAACAGGGTGTGTATCTCAAAAAGACGTAACCTATTTGTCGTTTTAATAATTTGTTCTCTCAATCTTTAAACTCAGTCAGTTAAACATCCTACTTAATTAACACCTGTCTGCTACCCCTTCAGAACTGTTCGACTTTAATTGGTAAACTTTTTCCACTTTGACTTTAATCGAAAATAGTCTATATATTATAGCCCTCTTAATAACTTTAAACTGTATTCTTTGAATACGTTTCGTGCTATATGCTGGCTACAAACCACATTAATTTTGTGTGTATATTAAAACTTTCTTCTAATGAACAGAGCACTCTACGACGTTCCTATGATAACGATAATCTAAACTCAGTAGTAATTTCTTTCTATCGGACAATTTCTACGTTTAATATAACCATGACACGGCCAATTAAATGACGCATTGAGTCCTTTCATTCCACAAATCGCAAAGAAACTGCACCAACCCTTTGAACTGCAAGCTTGGCCGTGGATCGTAGAAAGCAATTCAAATGAAATCCACAAGATAAAAGCAGAAAACATATTGGCCATTGGCTCACGCGATCCGTGATACTTTGTCAATATTTTTTCGTGTTGAAGAAAAGGTCTTTAATCTTAATACTGACTTTTAAATGATAAACACTTGCACCAATTAATAAACGCTTTCAAAAGCAATATCAGGTCAACATTTAGCCAATAAACATTAGATCTGTTGACACAAGTCACAACCACTTGTTAAACCAGGGGCAGACCACCCTATGTGTTCGTGGTTAACAATTGTTGACATAAGTCGATATTGAAATCAATGGCGCGTATAGAAGAAATACATGTATAGAGAAACATTACGTCGGCTTTACAAAATGTAAAGTTTACTCTAAATGATTCAATAAAAGTTAAGATGAAATGTTGACTGAGTCTTGTGTCATATTTGTTTTGCCGTCCCGAGCCGTTTAAGGCGTTATTTTGCGAGGTCATTTATCGACCTGTAGAAAGAGAGAGAGAAGAGAGAACAAGGCAGGCAGCAAATTAGCCGGCGGCCGCGACCTTGTACAATTCAAGCTAGAACTGACGCCAAACCATCAAAATTCTCACCTCGAAAACACTGGTATCCGAGCGACTAGATATTTCTTCGTGTGTGTGCCGAATTAGAGTTTCATCCTTCAATTATTTTCCGAGAAAAGCGATCCTGAAGTCTCAAAAGTAGCTTTCTCAACGTGATCAGTGCAAGATTCTCCACCAAAGGAATTTGAAGAATGCGAGTCCATTCGAATCTACCAATCAGCGCGTCTCGACCGTTGGGCTTTTGAACTGCCTTTCACATGTGAAGATATCACGGTCGTCATGGCTACTTCAGTCTTAGACAATAGGAAAAAAAGCATAGCATCACAGCATCGCGCGCGTTTAGCTTTCTTTCACACATCATTCGCCTTGAAAACAAAGTCAGTCGGACGTCTTGTAGTCGAGATGGAATTCTCAAATCAAGTTTCTAATTTTCACCTCAGTTTCTAAGACAAAGAGCAAAACGAAAGGACTGATGGAAGGTTTGTTCCGGCATCAGGTAGCGATGTTGATAAGCTGATCGAAACTGAGGAAAATGCCAACACAAAGAAAAAGACCCTGTACGACATAAACCTTGTCAAGCAGTTTCTAACAGAACACGGATAGAGCAGAAGCATAGAAGAGATTCTAGCAGTTGAACTTAACAACTGCCTAAACAAATTCATGTCCGCTGCAAGAACAAAGAAAGGCGAAGAGCACGAACCTTCACTAAGAGGAATTTTGCCGAGTGTTGAACGCCACCTAAGTCGCGCCGGTTATGGGAAATATGTTATCAAAGACAACGATTTTTAAAAGACGCGAGATGCCCTGAAAGCCAAACAGAAAGAAATCAAGCGACAAGGGAAGGGGAATAAACCCAAAGCAACCACAGCTTTAGCTGACGAAGAGATCGATATTCTATATAGCAAAAAGTTGCTTTGACTGAGCTCTCCACAAGCTCTTGTAAACACTGTTTGGTTGAACAACATGCTACATTTCGTTTTACGTGGATGCCAAGAGCAAACAGAACTGCAATAGGGAGACGTCCTTCTCAAATCAGATAGGGAAGGAAAACAGTAGCTTGAGTACATTGTTGAACGGCAGACAAAGACTTGAACTGGAGAGAACCCGAGGAATCAACGCCAAGTGCAGCCGCGAATGTACGAAAACAAGGCCGTCGGGTCTGTTGAACGCAATCCCGTTCAGGTTTACAAAGTCTACAAAGATAAGCGCCCAGAAAACATGTTGTAGCCCGACTCGCCGTTCTACTTGGCAGTAAATTACTTCAACACTGAAGCCCAATCAAAGTCAGAAGGTTCAAAATGGTTTAAATCTCAGCCAATGGGCGTCAATAAGCTCAACGGCTTGATGAAAGAAATGATCGAAACGGCGGGAATCTTTGTGAAAACAAATCACAGCACAGGAAAACCGTTAGTTCAAAAACTCCAGGGTAATGATGTGCCACCAAATCAGATCGATCAAATAACTGGCCATAAAAATTCAACAATCGGTTAATAATTACAGCTCGTTAAGGGAAAGGCAAATGGCGAACATTTCCAGAATTTTATCTTCCTCATCTCCTACAACGAGTGCCGTTCTGCCAACACAACAGAGTCCACAAAGCAATTTCAATCAGACACATTCATCGACTTCAACTGCTGAAAACACACTCCGCTCAATATTCCAAGGAAATTATATCACTGGAGGTGTTTTCAATGTCAGTTTGGCACCGACCAAAAGTACAGTCACAAGTCCAGAACTGGGGCCGAAGCTGGAAAAAAGGCGATATGTAATTGAAAGTGATAGCAGTGGTGGAAGCCAAGAGCAAAACTGGTGCTGAACTTGAAGGTGACTCATAATAGAGTTAAAAACACACAATACTTTGGCAAGTAAAACATTAATCTTAAACTTTTTGGCACACGTTTAATTTTAGTATTTTTGAAATTTCGCTCATATTCTCATTCATGGTTTTCACCACGGTACAAGAGTAAGGCGTTTTATCTATTGCCTGATTTTGAAATACATTATTTAGACGTTTCAAAGGACAATGACGTATCGTTTTTAGGAAATTTATATATGTTACTGCTATAATATTAAGAATACATATAAAAGCTACTTCTTGTCTCTATTTTTCGACTAAAATTCGAATGTGCGTAAGATCTATATTTTATTTGTTTGATTCAGCAAATAAAGGATTGGTCCAAGAAACTGTTATCCTGGTGTTTCATCGGTGTCTATATAGCAAACAGAAAATTACATGGCTAACATTTATCTTCTCGGGTTGAAAAATATTTCTGTTAGTTCCACTGTACTCGGGAAATAAAGATTAATAAACTCCAAAGTGTAACCAAATATCCAATATGCCAACTATACCAAACAGATGTCCAAAATTCACTAAACGTACCAAATAAAGTGTACGTTGAAAACAACTGTTTGTTCTATGAACTGAAAAACTAAACCGAACTAGTCAAAACGGCCCAGGTGCGATTCTCTATAGGGTGGCCACGTGACCGGACGTCTAAAAGCAGTCCCACCACTCTAAAAGATATAAGGGGCCAACCATTTAACTTCTGAGGGGGGGGGGGGGGGGGGGCTGGGTGATTTTGAAAAAAATATCCTGCAAGTGCATATGGGTAAGAAAAAATTTCCTGCACAAGACTATTGTCCAAAAAAAATTCCCGCACGTACAGTCGGCGGGAAAAAAAATTCTGGCAAGATGTTTCCTGGGTTGACACATTGAACTTTATCAGCAGACTGTTAAAAGATTTTAGCATCTTGGACTTGGGTAAGAGAGATTCATAGCACAATAATCTGCCCCCCTCAGATTGCCTTTTCGTTACATTTATAGCACCTGAGGTTACCAATCTTGATACATGTTTTCTGAACTTCAAGATCACGGCTGGTGTTGTGATTTGAAGAACAATGTTTTCAGTGCACTCTAAATCAAGAATGCCAGAATAGCTGTTGGAACATGAAGTTAACTTTATTAACTATCTACTTGACACAAAACTGGAATGAGTTCTCCTGTAACATTAGCCTGAACGCTTGTCAAGTAAACATGTAGGGATAGGAGGTGTGTCTTTTAATAGAGAAAGTGTCGTATGCCTTGCATACTGTATGTATTACCTCTCTTGTAGAATATTAGTATACAACCTCGTTACGTCCGGAGATTCAAGTATTGCGCTCTCTGGAACTGTAGTCCTGTCAATGAAATTAATGGAGTCAGTTGACTGTATCAGTCTTTGAGATACGACTTCTGTTGTTGTGTTAAAGGCTGGGGTAGTATAGGCAACAAATGCTGATAACTTCTCTGTTGGACCCGAAACTCCCGAGGTCTCCCAATTAAGTCGGTTTGTGGATTTTCGTAAGCGTATAAAATACTGGAATTCGAGGCGGGTTTGGTGTTTGGCAAAGCCATTTTTCAGTCATTTCGTTAATGTGGTGTTCATTGTGAAGTACTGTAATCAATTGTTGTACTTTGCGGGATGTATCTTCATCCATGGGTACTGCAAGAGGCCTCAGTAGTTTTCCATGTTCGTGCATGTTGTCTTATTAAATTTGTCCCTATTTTTTTCCCAAGAAAGTCTGGGATGAAGCCCGAATAAAGTTTGAATGTGAGGAAAATGATGAGAAATCATCATCCAGTTTTCGGATGGATGTGATCTGGGGATATCTGTCATCATTGAAGCTAGGGAATGGTACCCATAAATTTGGTAGGATAAATGATGTGGCCAAAACAGTTCTTATTCTACCCACATTCAAATGCCGGTGAAGAGAGAGTTGTGTCTCTTATAAGGAAAACAAAACAGCATTTCGGCAGCATCTCTCCAGGTGGACGGTACGTTGGCCTTTTTGCTTACTATCAAAATGGCCAACAAAGAGTCATCTTTTGAACCACCTGCGGATTTGTTGGCCACTGCAAAGAAAGCTACTTGAAACTACAACAAAGAGCATCATCAACGCTGTTTTTCAACGTTATGGCATGTTAATTTGACTTCTGGATAAGTCAGAATGTTAAGAAAGAGCTGATATTAGTCCAATTAAAAGAAAAATCTGGGATCTAAATAGTTACTTTCGAAGGGTCACATTTCCGCTCAGAATAAAGGAACACACGTCTTAGCTACTTCAATTTTTCAAAATTTTCTGGGGGAACTTGCCCCCAGACCCCCCTACAAAGATGACGCCGTCAAAGATCTCAGTCTTTGCCAGCAAAGCAACTTAAGAGCTCTGTGCAGATTATTTTGGGGCTTTGTAATGTGTACTTCAGTTGTGAGTTGGATTAAACCCTTTCTAGATAGCTCTCTAAGGCAAGTTATTGTTGTACTGGTGGTTATCAGTTTGATTTAACAAGGAAAGGGTGTGGTTCATTGTCTTCCCGTAAAATATGTACTGAGGGCGCATTCGCGCTATGCACTGTACTGTTCTGTAGCTCTATGCATGCACTAGGTACTGTAATGTAGGCACATTCGCCTCGCAAAATGACTTAAGTCCAGGAACAGGTCTGACTCTTTTCATCAGTAGGAAGGGGTCACCTCAATGTTTTACATTCGGTGTTAAAATTAATATACTGTATTATAAAAATCAGATCCAGATCCTTAACCTTTTATAATTTGAATTATAATGAAGCTCTACTAACCCCATCCACACACCAAAAAAAATTTCATGCAGAACGTTGGAGGGAGAAAAAAATATCTTGCAAGCACATGCCCCAAGAAAAAAAATTCATGGGGATTTAAGGGGTTAAAAAAATTCATGCCTATACCAAATCACCCAACCCCCCAACCCCCCCCCCCCCCCCCTCTCAGAAGTTAAATGGTTGGTTGGCTCCTAAAATGTCGTATCGCTGCGCGGCAATGTAATATCCCCTATTTATCAAATGACCTAGAGAATTGAACCGTAATTTGAATTACCTTCGCAAACTATTTCTCTAAGGGCTTCTGACCGAAACAATTTTTGTGGCTGTAGTATAGTAATAAACGGTATGTTGCGGTATTTCAAATTTTTATATTTTAAAAAGATATCACAAGTTCCTGCTCAGTATCTCAGGAGAAGCCTTTAGATATCAATCTGCATAATTATCATTATGGCTCACTCCAAACGCTCGTCCCTCCAAGCCAAGATGGGATTTACAAGGTTCTGGTCCTTGTGCGGTGGCAGTTGGTTCAGATGGACGCACGGCTCTGAGCATGAGTGCGAAATACCCATGGTAAGCAAAGCAAAGTCATTCCCAAGGACACTAACCACAACCATCGCACACTTTTTGTTTACCAACAATGATATGTAATCATACAAACAAAAACTAAAACAAATCTGCAAACACTATTATGGACATCAGAGAACGCGTCACTTTTAAACCTTCTACAGAGCACAACCTCAAAATATCACTTAGCATGCACCTAAGTGTCTTTGACATACCCCGACGTCACAGCGACCTTCCTCTTGCGGGAATACTGAAAATCTGACAAATATCAACGAAACCAAACGGAAGCGCACGGAAATAACCAAATGATGTGCTAACGTGGCGCTAATGGTTGCTACAAAAACCACGAGATAAAAAAGTAGTGGTTCCAACTAGCTCATTCTTTCCGGAAAAAACCTTTAACTTAACCCTACCTGACTCCACGGAATGCAAATTGTATACTTAACTCGGTAACATCGTAAACATTGGTGGTAAACAGGAATCAATGCCAGTTGTTCGCTTGAGTCGTTCCTTCTGGTCGTTTCGTACACTCCATCTATTTGCGGTCGGCTTTTGACTTGCCAAAAGTGCTTGTGAATGACAGTCTGCGAGTGTTTTTACGTCCGTTGTTCTGGCGTGCAAGCCGCGCGGTTTTAGGAAAAATGTCTGGAGCGAGCGTGAACGATGGAAAATGAGACTGGCAAGAGACGCTGAAAATACGACTGTCCTACTTAATTCATTATAGCCACTGGGATTTAACATAATCATAAATTTTAAATAAGAAAGGAAACCCGATACACACTTGATGAGTAGAATGGCATAGGTTAACTGCAACATATGATCTCAAAAAGTTGAAGTTCAGGAATCGCTTCACAAAAACGTTTTTTGTAAAATAAATAAAATTTTCCCTATGCGCAAGAACACAAACTGCATAATGAATATCATTACCTATTATAATATCCTGGTGATAAACAAATAGTATCATTAGGGAACATACTGCTGAAGAGATTTTGTTTCAATGGTGATCACTTAGAACTTCATCCACAGACCGAAAGATATTACAAATACACAAAGTGACTGACAAAATGGGATTTATGTTCTGTTCAAATTTTTACCTTTCCGTGCCGGACTTCCTCGCATTTATTTACCTCTTTTTTCACCCTTTTGTAGTTCAAGGTTTTCCACGTTTGATTTTAAAGTGGCCGCACTGTGTTCGACAGCATCAGATCTAAAACAAGAATTTCGATTGCGTGATTTATAGAGTGACTACAAGGTCTTTAGATATCAGACAAAAATTGTCATCGCCGCGTGCGCAGTTGAACATCCAAAAAAGAAACCTGACACCCATTTCTCAAAACTCCAAAAAACTTACCGGAACCGATAAATAGATCCGTTTTTATGGACTGACTAGTCAAAATTTGTACTATTAACTAGTCAGAATCAATAAAAATTAATTTGAGTGATTGTTGATGACGAATATTGGCAACATTTAGTTTTTGAGCCCGGTAAGTTATCAGAAGTCTCAAAAGCGGCCTCCTGGCAACAAAGAAAGCCGCAACAATGCTTATTAGTACCCGTAAATATCGACAACTAAAATTGTGACATCTATTAAGGCTATATTTATTACCATAACATTTGCTCTTAGGACTCCTATTGATAACACAACAATGTAGATGTATAACACAAAGAGAAAAAACATCTCGTGAAAAAATCCCAGACTTGACGCACTGTCTCTTAAATCCGCTAAAAATTCTTCTACAAGCACATAATCGGATTCATTTTATTGCACAAAGATGTATCCCATGGCCTTAATAAATTGATCTCCATTATCTGCCTTATGTTCATGAGTGGCCACGTTTCCACACGTGTTGGAGTCATCCTTGTACCCACCAGTACCAAAACCGATTCTGGAGTCACACGAAGAACAGTCCTCTTGATTGTTACAAACGAAGCCGATTCTTGCTTTGGAAGAATCCTTCTCTTCACACACAACGTTAAACCCTTCTTTGTTACAGTTGGACTGTAAGGAAGCCTGTGACCCAATCAGCTCGGTCTTCCACGTTTCACGACCCAGTGAAGTGGAGCGGTATGTCCCGTCAGCGATCAGTGAATGTAGAGAGTTTGCTTGCTTGGTAATGACGATAAACTTGATCTGATTGTCGATTTTCATACCGAGGCAGATCTTGGAGAAGGGTGTGTTCCAGTAGGTTGGTAACTTGGTTTCTGCGGTGTCTATCCCAGTCTCTCCTCCTACACGGTTGAACTCGTTGGTGTTTTTCCAGAGCTCGGAGTGGAAATGGAAGGTTGACTGCGAAAAAAAAATGACAGGATCATTAATGGAAGTATTTCATTCTAGAAATATACATAATAGCTCTGCCATAGCTAAGACCAGCAAAGAACATGTACAGAACATATTGTCCAATCAGAGCTCGGTTGTCCAAGCTAACTTAGGATTAGCAAACTCCAGTTCACGTCATTAGTAAGTCTTTAAAATGATCGAGCAATTATATCTAGCAAATAACGGTACACTTCTCTTTTATGATGTACTGTCTAAAATAATGAGGGTTATTCAACAATAATTGAATAGCCCTCATTCTTTTAGCCAGTAATGTCAACAGTAATGTGCGGCCGGGATGGTGTAGTGCCTTATGCTACAGAAACTGGGATAAGCTCCGGCCGTGTGGGCCTCCTTGGCTCGTGTGCGACATAACCTACCTTTACCATTCAACAATAATACCGACGTACGCAACTGTTGGTTTCTAGACTCATCTCGTACTTTTAAGCTAAACGCCTGTATAGGGCTGCAAAAAGGAGACTTTTCTTGTTGAACTAGCTGTTGTCCGCTTCCTTGTTGTCCCACTGTTGTCTCCCTTAATTGTCTGCTTGCTGCTATGCGTGGTTGTCTTCGATGAGCACCTCCAACAGGGTCTGCCCAATTTGATCTCGTAGAGCGGCAATAATAACATCAAAGCACGGACAGTGTCTTGCAAGAGAAATCCTAGGACTGTGTCGTATTATATTCTTACCAACTAGGCCTAGACAAGCTGTGTTCAAACAGAAAAAGATCCCGGGGTCGAAAGCAACCTCTCTTGGAATTCCCACATACACACCACATTAGCGAAAACCAACAGGCTTTTAGGTGAACTAAGCAGAACTTTTCCCTTGTTCAAAGAACCCATAGTAAGGCGGACTGTATTTATCTCTGATTAAGTTACAGCTTTGTTCTGCTACGAAGGAGCCTGTTGTAGGCTGTTGTTGTTGTCGTTGTTGTTGTTGTTAGTTTTCCCTACAGATGAAACAGCTTGAAAACAAACCATCGTGCCTCTGTGAAGATTCTACACTTATTGGGTACTTCAATAAAATGGCGAAATATTGCACGTAATGCTAGTACCTTACTGCCGTCGATCTTCATGACCAATGTCCATCCGCCATCTCCGCATCCTCGATTCCTAGCAGTGGCCACGGTCATGTGACAATAAACGTTGATCGCTTGATTCCCTACTATCAATGGGTAGGCTTTGCTCTCGTTGAATCTAAGTAATTTAAAAACCATGCTTTAATTTCAATAATGAATCTGTTTCCTGGTCAAGAAGTCATGAATTATTTTGACTACTCAGGCGTCACCAGAAAACTAGTTATCCATTGAATCACACTCGAGACCACTGGAAAGGACAGGGAAAGTTTGGCATTTACAAAAAAATAAGCTTATTTTTGGGAGAACCAGCGTGGTGGGGGGGGGGGGGGGGGTGGAAGGGGGAGCTCCAAACCTCCTTATCCCCTCGTCTGTGAACCGCCACTGCATTTACGGAGTTTAACCATAGTGTGTCTGTGTGTGTGTGTGTGTGTGGGTGGGTGTGTGTGTGTGTGTGTGTGTGTGTTTACACAACGTAATGTGCTACTTACATCTTCTTGTCATAGATTTCCTTGCATGATTTAACTGCATTACAGAACAAAGAAAATGTAAGCAATTTTCATGACAAAACAGCATGGCGACGCTCACTAACTAATACCCGTGTAGAGTTAAACGAAACCACTTGCATGCAAGTGCAACTTACACACATGGGCGGGGGGTGGGGGGGGGAATCGTTCAGTGTTTTTTTGTTGTTACATGTTGTTACTGTTTTCTAGTTTGGTTGGTTATTTGCTTAGAGTTCAGTTTTCATTTTTACCTACCCAATCCAGCCACTTACCTACTTATGACCTTTCATACCCCTCTAAGAACCTACATCAATTCAAGGAAATTGTTCTGACTGTTTCTTCCCCTTTAGATGTCCCAGGCCTTTAGACAACGTGGAAGTCAAGCGGAGCGAGAAAGCAAATGCAAAATAGCGATGAGAGTTGGTTATAAGCATCCTTGGGAAAAGAGACCCTATTACTTTGTTTAAGCTAAGCTAATTCCTTTTAAAAATTTCTGCCTTGAAAAGATCTAGACCACGAGCATTAATTTCTTTCGCTAAAATAAGTCCAGCAACGCAAACACGCTTTAAGAGGGGATGTCCACTAACATCGAGCGAGTGGCGGCACATGATGAAAAATAAAATTCCCTCATAAATTTTCCACGGATACCCAATGGCAATCTAAGAAACGTGGTGGCATTTTTTTCTTGAAAAATTTTTTTACGCCCGAAAAAAAAATTTAACATGTTTACGCCACACGTGTCCTGTAAACACGCGAAATAAACGTGTATCATACCTTCTCGTAAACTTCGCTCTGTTTGATTTGCACCACAGAAAACCCCCATTTTAAGCGTGGAAGTTTGCTTTTAAAGTGTGTAGGAAGTAATTGAGTCCTGTTTTAGATCTGTGAATTAATTTTCAAGGTCATGGCGAGCTGCTGAAAATCATTAAAATTCGCTTGCTTTGAATTCTCAATTTGGCACAGTTTTTCAAGAGAAAGGTTTCCTCCCCGGTAAAACACCAAATCACTTGAAATTCAGAATTCTTGAAAGACGAAATACCATTCTAACATCAGGTTTAAAAATTAGTTTCGGGCTTTTTATCAGCGCCGAGTACAAACGCTCTCAAAATCCCGATAATTATAGCATTAACCTGTCAACCAGTACAAACAATAGGCTCGTGCCTCCGACCGAATAGCCGAAAACTTGGAATTTTTCCTTGTTTCCTTTGGTGTTTGGCTGAAAAGTACAGGATAAGGGTCATATCTAGCTTACCTTGAATACGATTTTGTCTAAATGCCAGGTTTTGTCAAGCTTTAGGTGTACTGTTCAAGGGCCATCTTGACGCGTGGAATTGACCGTTATCTCCTGGTATCTCCAGATTGACTTTCAAGTAATGAGTAACGACTCCGCCAACACATTCACATCCCTTAACGAATGGCAAATGAATTTTTAAAATCTCCCAGTGTTAATTCCCTGAAGAAACTAAATAACTTTGCAGCGTGATCTCCACATTCATCCCAGAAACCGCACTGTTATTATGGTCTGATTTAACTAAATTTGTCTGTCACGCAACGGGTTGTGGTCAAGTCACAGGATAGGTTTTGGTGATGGGATTGCAAAAATGGGAAAAAAATGGAAAGATTAGGACGTCTGAAATAACTTAAGCTATGAAAGAAATTATACAAGATAGAAGGCGATGTAAATAGTGATGGCGTTTGTTTCAGCAACTCGACCGGAATGACCGTTTCCCGTTTTCATCCCAGATGCCGGACTTCCTCAATGTAAAAACAAACCGCAGAGATAGCTGATTTTTTTCCCATGATTTAAACTAAAGCATATCGAAGGCTAACAAAGAAGGCATCCATTTGTTTTTTTAAGTTCACTTTTCTCTATAATCGTAAGTTTTCAATGCGTAGCACTTGGCTACAACTGTGTTTGTTTTACTCACATTTTGGTGTCATGTTACACCGCCGAAGTTATGCCTGAAATATCTTTCGACTAGTAAAATAGAGTGATACTACATATGACGGGACTATTCACCACACAATTCTGACCTGTGCAAAACAATTTTCAGATTACATAGATGTACATTTTGTGACGCTCTGGCGAGAGGAAAAAATCGTCACGTGTTCACTAGAAGCAGAAAGCATTAGCTTCCGATAGTCTAAAATAGCAAACATCGATATATTTTTTTATATCTTATGCAGAGTTCGACTTTTCAAGAGTTCGACTTTTCAAGTCTAATTAATTTCACGGTGAAGGGTTTCAATATTATTTGCAAGCCACCAGCGTTGCGTCGAGGAAGGCGCCTCGAGAAGCTGCCATTTGCGGAAATGATTTTCTTGTTGGAAATCAGGCGTGTGAGAATTTCAGGTGCGGCATTATTGGAAACTAGACAAAATGTCTTAAGTACGGATCGGCTTTGAGTAAATGTTCAAAAACTGATAATTTTCGTAAAAAAAAAAGAAAAAAAAAGGAAAACGTCAGATTTAAAACGCAGCAGTTGTAGAGCGCTTCCTCTATATCGCGCCATTGTAAAAGGATAGGTTCTTTGGAGTTCTCGCAGTCAGAACCCCTGTCACCGAGTACAATAGCCAATCAAACCATTATCTCCCTTGGCTGCGAATAGAGGTCACTTATTCTTTTCAGAAACTAGTTGCAGGCGTTTGCGCCTCTTACAAGCGATATGAACAAGCAGTTGCCATTCCAGTTGCAAAAAAAAAAAGACTTTTCGGGTCACACTTGCAGTATTGGAATCAGCGATACCCACTCAGAAGTTGAGCTTCGTTGATTTTCTTTTAGCACGCGCAAAAGTATTTTTAATTAGTATTCTTAACATGGACCATTTGCCCAGAGAATAGCGCAGAGGGAACTAATCGACGTTGGTCATGTTGAGTTCTACCAGGGCTTTCTAAGTATGCCTCGAACGGGAAAGTGAGAAAAGCAGACCGTGGAAATGACAAGTCGGAGTCCAAAGCTATTTTGCAACACATCGGTGTCTTCCCTCCAGTGGGCTCTGGTAAGTACACTTTTTTCTCATACCCACTTTCGTGCATTCCTCGCTGTGATGGCAGACGTCATTAAGCAGATTCACTACCATACCAGCCCTGAAGACAGTCAGCTTCCGGCAAGACAGCGCTGGCTGCTACCACTGCAGGGCCTGCAGGGCCACCATAGTTAGCGCATTAGTACTAGGAGCAGAGCTGGGCGTGGTGTTCAAACTCTTGGCTCCCTTCCCTTCCCATGGGGGGAAGGGAGCCTGCGACCGCAAGGCCGGCGGAGACTAAGTCGGATACATTTGTCCTCCTAAACTTCGGACACGATATCAAGATCCCGGTGGAGAACCATCCTTAAGTGTCATCCGGTGCGCGTCCATTGCAAGCCGTTTGGTTGCCACTTGAATTGGAAGATTGATGGTGTGAATATACAGTTTTCTAAAGAAGGAATCCGTCCGTGTATGAAGAGCATATGGCGTGGCACCTATAAGACCAATATCTGTGCTGAAAACTAAGGCCCTGTCATCTGATGGTCTACCGTCCATAGCAGTGCTCTAAGCGAAACCGAGCTCGTTCTCCTGAACCGTGAGAAGACGGAGAAAAATCGCACAACCAACTTTCTCTTGACAAACAAGGGGGTTAGTTTCTAGAGAAGCTGTGGTGCTGCATCGGTGGGGAAGCGAAACACAAAACTTTGTATTTATCAACTGAGTTAATAAGGTAAATTGAGCCACCGTGAAGCGATTGAAAGCTGACGTTTCGAGCGTTAGCCATTCGTCACAAGGATGGTTCTCCACCTTCACCACCTGTACTGCTCAGAAGATCAGGCGGAAAGCGACAAAGAGCCCTAAACATTAGGACTCCTTGTCATGATGAGTTTCAACATGAGTTGAGTTTCAAACTCAACTTAATTTCGAGTTTCATGTATAAAATTGTAATCCGCTAGGTTTGCCATAAAATGGTTTCACAAGCTTATAAAGAACGAAAAGGACGGTTCCGGCACCCCTGGCCACACCCCTGGTTTGGGCTTGAGTAAACTCAACATACATTTTTACATTCTCACTCCTGTCTTGACCATCTTTTGAAGACCAATACATAGAGACCTAATAATAATTTCTTTTTCAAAGCCCTAGTAACAGACAAGGTTCTAGCAAGGCTTCACTGCCTCTAATGATACTGATAAATACATAAATACCGTTAACTGCCACTTATAAACCCAACAGCTTACAAGCCCCCTCGGTTATAGGCCCATCTACCTGTAAACAAAAAAATACATCGCCCTCTAGTTTTCCCTGTTTCCTTAATATTAAGCACTCTCACAGAACACTGCGAAGATGAACTCTGAGCTTCTGTTTTGTTACGTTCCGGTTACGTTCGCGTTGTTTTTGATTTTGTTGTTAAATTAAAATTGAAATGAATTCGATTTATTGTGACGTTTCAAAGGTTAATTAAAAACTGGTAAATTAAAAACGTATTTCGATCAACACCTGATATTTAGACAATACTATATTCAGATGAGCTAGACATTACCTTTCTACTGTGGATTACAACCGAATACCAACCAAAATAGAAGAAATGTCCACATTTTCGGTTCTTTGGTCGGAGGTATGTGCCAATTGTTGACGTGTTAATGTTGTAATTATCGGGATTTTGAGAGCGTTTGTACTCGGCGCTGATAAAAAGCCCGAAACTAATATTTAAACCTGGTTTAAGAACGGCATTTCCTCTTTCAAGAATTCTGAATTTCAAGTGATCCGGTGTTTTACCGCGGAGGGAAACTTTCTCTTGAAAAACTGTGCCAAATTGAGAATTCAAAGCAAGCGAATTTTAGTGGTTTTCAGCAGCCTGCGATGACCTTGGCAATTAATCCACAAAAGAATAATTTGACTCAAATTACTTGTAAACTCTTCAACAGCAAATTTCAAAGCTCAAAACAGGATTGTTCCATGACGCGAATTAAACAGAGCGAAGTCTACGAGAAGGTATGATTCGCGTTTTTCGGGACGTTTGTAGAGACACGTAGTGCGGTAACGGTTTTTTAATTTTTTGGAGGTTTAAAAATAGTTTCTCAACAAAAAATGCCACCACGTTTCTAGAGCTACCATAAGGTATCTCTGGGCGAAAAATGGAGAATTTTGATTTTTCATCATGTGCCACATATTTTCGATTTCGCTCGGTCTTAGTGGACATTACCTCTTAACATGCACAAAGATCGTCTGCCGTCTGGAAACGCTACCTACCGACGCATGCTGTTTGTACAAGGCAGGTGATTAGCTGTATTTATACTAGAGGACGTCTTAGACGTCCAGACGCATTTAAACGTTTAAGTGCGACTAGTATAAATATGGGACGCACTTAACTTTGGGGCGACAAATAAAATACGAGATTTTTTTCAAAGAAGACACTGGGCTCTAATCCTTTATCCCTTTACTCTTCACCCTGAGCTTTGGAATGGATGTATCTATTGGTCTTTCCTTTCCTTTCTTGCGAGCTTTCCTCTTTATCCCTCTCCGCGTTTAGCCGTGCATCCTGCTCTGTATTAACGTTTTCAAATACATGAATATTGGTGGATTACTTCAGAGCCAAAGTTTCTAATTGAAGTGCGAATTCATTTTTCTCTTCTGTTTTTTTTTATTATTGTAACAAAATATTCCCAAAAAAATTTTTTTTACAAACATTTTTTGTTGTGTGTACATAAGTACATAAGATTATATATAGATTTAGCCAAGCCTAAAAGTGGAGCCCCCCTTTTTGTTTCGTCTGGTTTTGTTGTTGTTGTTGTTGTTGTTGTTTTTGTTTTTGTTTTTGCTGGCAGTTATTAATTTGTGAAAATACTCTCATTCAAGTCGTTAAATTAAAAAAAAAACAAAGAAAAAAAAGGAAAAAAAACTCTTGCCCCCGCTGAGAGTCGGACCCGGCTCTTCGGCGTGAGATACCGGCGACTGATCCACTAGGCCATGGACGTTTACTGTCATTTTTGAAGTTAATTTTAATAGTTAGTTCTTTCTTTGTGACAAGCTGCCTATCAGCATGAAAATGCTGCTGTTTTTCCTGGCAAAATGTGTTCGAAACGCCGTAAAAACCATGGTTGTGGACAGGAAAAACCAAAAAGCACTAGCTCTGCTATATTTGGCGTCGAAACCGCTGCGAAAAGCTGCGAACTCAAGCAGTGTGCCGACCGAGTTTGAACAGAACCGACGAGGCAAATTTGAACTTTTCGCCTGAACTTTATCGCCTAATTTCTTTCGCCTAAATTGAACTTTTCCTCTTCCACCAAAAAGACAACTAAGTATTCTTTTGAATTTTTTTTCCATTAACAAATTTGTTTTTGACTCTTGTTGTCTTCGCTTGTTTTGCTACAACGCGGGTCAACATGCGATTTCGCACCAAAAACACACGGGATTTAGCACAGGGTTATATCCAGTGTATGAAGTGTATTGGTAACCCTGTGGTGCGGACGGACGGACGTACGGATGTACGGACGGTAGGTCACGTGACTATTACGTCACTACCAAAATTTCTTAGCTTGATAGGTTACCAAATTTCCTTAGCAATGGTGCTCCGCTGACGCGCTAGCGTGCTGGCTCCGCTATCAATTGATAATAAATTAAATTAATTATAAGTAGCTACATTACATTAAACCTACACTAACTACTTGAGAAGAAATTCTCAATATTATAAGCAATATGTTTTCTGTTTCGTATTTGTCTACTGCAATTTGCATATGCTACTAGAAAGATATCAATTGTTAATAAATTAATTACAAGTAACTACATTACAAATTAAATTAATTTCAAGCAACTACATTAACAACTTGAAAAGAATTTCTCAAAGAGTTTCCATTTCTTCCCAAAACATTTTGGCTTTGTTTAACTTATTAGCAATATGTTTCTCTGTTTCCTATTTGTTCACTAAAATTCTTTTAAAATGGCTGAAAGAAGGTTTAATTACTTTTTGCCTACAGGTCCAGAAATAATTTTTCCCTAAAATTATTACGCAGTTTACCAGATCCATCTCCTCCTTCAAGATTCCTATCATAACATCGCGCAGTAAGGCGCCGTTTACATGAGTTATTTCATCTCGGGATGTATTTCATCCCTGTAGAAAGTGTTTACAGGATTTGGAGCAAAAATGTGTTCGTCCCGGGATGATTTCATCCCGGTCTTCAGCACCGGGATGAAATCATCCCGGGGCGAACACATTTTTGCTCCAAATCATGTGAACACTCAAAGGTAAATGACCAGACACCGAGATGAAAGACATCCCGGGATGAGATGCAAGTCATCCCGGGATAAAACTCATCCCGGGATGAAATAACTCATGTAAACGGCGCCTAAGAGACATTCGCAACTGCAGAGTTTCTTTAAGATTTTCTCTGTAACCTCTGACCAGAACGAATGTGAAAAGGAACAGCTCAAGAATAAACGGTTTGCAGTTTCTTTGTTTCTTTTACAAAAACAACAGTTAGGGTCTGAAACAAAACCTTTCTTATATGATATGTCGTTAGTATATAAAATAGAGTTTAACATTTTGTATTGAAAGGATCGGCTTAAATAAGGTTCGCTGGCAACCCTTATAGGCAGCAGGTATGCCTTTGAAATTTTGTCATCAATTAAGTCAAATTCTTCGCCTATCTTAGTCCACTTTCTGGGCCTTTCATACGTTTTCTTTATTAAAAACCATAGTAATCCCGACACTTATAATTTATTCAAGTCGAAGACGGCCTTAAAATCGGGAATATTTACACGTAGATTTGATGGAACAGCATGTCTTAAGCCCGTCCACGCTAAGAAATTAGATTTTATCAGTGCCTCTCCTTTAACCGTGTTAAAGGAATCAATATTTGTCCTGTCAAACAGAAAATCCATAGTATATTTTATGCCCTTTACAAAATAATGACTGTAGAAAACACTTTTGCCCTCAATTTTAATTTCCTTGTTATTCCATATAATATATTTATATTTATTATCCGGATCAAAAGCCTCTCTTAATTCTGACCACCATAATAAAAGTTCGTAGTAAAAGACTGATGAAATATTTAACTTATTTGGGTCGTACTTACAATTGAATAAAATAATCCTGCTTAACTGCCTAAGAAATGATCAAGGTAAGATTTCCAAAACCCAGTGCAGTTTTCATCAAATATTCGTTTTAGCCAACTTAATCACATAGCTTTTGCCATGTTTTCATAGTCAATCATTTTAAGACCACCCAAATCGTAGGGAGCATAGGTAGAACTTCTGGTCACTTTGTCTTTCCCATTCCATAAAAAGTGGATCACTAAAGAATTACATTCTTTTACAACCTCTGGCGGCGTATTTAACACAGAACTGGGGTAAATCATTTTTGGCAGTAAAATAGATTTAATATTGTTAACTTTACCATGAATGGATAGCCCTTTTAATTTCCAGAGATTAATCGTGTTTCTGATTTTTTCAATCTTTGTTTGAAGTTCTTTTCAACCTGTAACTGTACGTCATAGGTGATAAATATTCCTAGAAATTTAACACATTTTTGCCATTTGACGCCAAGTGGTTCATCTACACAGTACTGGAGAGAACCAGTCCACATTGCTTCTGTTTTTGTGACATTCAGTTTTAAACCAGAAGCCTTCTCGAACTTGTCGAGAAGTTAATAAACAGGGCTTGAGCAGAGTTTAAGTCCGATAAAACAGCTGTTGTGTCAACAGCAAACTGGAGCAGTTAAGTTTCTAAGCCGTTTATTTCTATCCCTTTGATGTTTGCTTGGTTTCTGACAGCAATGGCCAAGATTTCATTTGCCGTTACAAAAAGGTATGGAGAGAGAGTCCCCTTGTCTCACTCCACGCTCTATGGTAAAGTAGTTAGAGCATCACCCATTATTAATAACGCAGCTTTGAGTATTTTTATAGAAAATGTTTACCCATTTTATAAAATCTGGCCCAAAATTAAATAATTACAAACATTTATTGACAAAATCCCATTCCAAGCTATCAAAGGCTTTTTCAAAGTCGATAAATAATAGAATGCCTGGTAAGTTCTTGGCTTTTGTGTAATCCACGACATCGAGGATTTAACGAATATTTTCACCTATACTTCTACCTGGAATATATCCAGATTGATTGTTATGTATTAAATCCGGCAACAGACGCTTCATTCTTTCAGCACTAACTCTTGAGGCTATTTTTGCGTCAACATTTAGAGGAGAAATTGGCCGCCAGTTTTTAAGGTCACAACAATCTTGATCTTTTTCTCAATTAGGGTAATTACTGCCTCTCTCTGTGATGGACTCATTTCTCCTTTAGCAAATGACTCAATAAAACACTCCACTAAAAGTTGTCCCACTGAACCCCAAAAAGTTTTATAAAAGTCAACAGGCAATCCATCATTTCCCGGACCTTATTTAAGGGAAAGGGGTTTAATACTTTAATACATTCTTCCAGACTTATGGTACCTTCACCTAACTGTTTACATTCTTCTGAAAGTGTCGGTATTGGCAGATCTTCATAACCGAAACGGAATTCATTCTGTTGTGAGGGATCTTGGCGGGATTTATACAAACTTTCATAGAATGTCTTTTCAGCATCCAGAATTTCAAAAGGGTCAGTTGCAATTTCACCACTCAGTTCCGTTTTTCTAGATTAAAAAAAATATTTGGAGTTCTTTTCACCATGTTCATGCCATCGTGCACGGGACCTTACAATGATACCTTCAAGTTTTTCTTCATACAGTTTTTCCAATTTTTCTTTCACAACATTTAAGGCTGTTAAATTTTCTCGAGAGGGATTGTTTTGAAAAGATACATACGCCTTGTGATGCTCTATATTTAGTAGCTTCTCCTTTTCTTTTCTTTGTTTACATTTGTTCATAGAATATTTTCTGGAGTATCTTTCAATGTTGTATTTTACCCAGTCCCATACAGAGCGTGGATCAGACAGATCTGCCTTTCCCTCCTGTACCCAAGAAGGAATTAAACGGTTTATTTCTTCAACATATAGCTGATCGCTTAGTAGAGAGCAATTGAGTTTCCAAATCCCAGGACCTTTGACTCTATCATCGATATCTTTAAATTCTATTATTATCGCAGAGTGATCTGTTTTAATAGATGGTATAATATCAACATTCCATAAGTTGTCTGATAAACAGTTTGAAATAAGCCAATAATCGAGTCTAGACATAATTAATGGTTCCAGTTGACTCCAAGTAAAACTACGTCTTGTGGGATTTTTGACACGCCAATTGCAAATATCATGCAAATCCAATTCCGATTGTAAACTTTCTATTGTGTTAATTACACTTTGTCTTGGAATAAGGTTCCCACCTCTTTTGTCAATAATAGGATTTAAAGGACAGTTGAAATCTCCTCCCATTATGATATTTTCAATTTCATCAAAATCATTTTGTTTTAAGCTTTGTAGTACTAAATGATAGAAATCAACCAATTTGTTATCACGATTTGGACCGTATAGGTTGACCAAAACTGCTTGTTCACCTTTGAGAATTACTTTGAGTATAATAAATATACCGTTGGTGTCGACTACCGTTTCTTCAACTACACAATCAAAATTGTTTCTGATTAAAATCGCAACTCCACGAGCGTTGTTAGCCCCATGTGAGCAGAAAAGAGAAAGAATGTGTTTCCTGTAGAAAAATGACATCTGCTTTTTGTTTTCTGCACCAAGTAAAGATCGTTTTTCTTTTACGAAAGTTGCTGATGCCTCTTACATTTAGAGAAATAAATTTACCAGTTACCATTTGCAAGAATCATGAAGAAAACAAATAAAGAAAAACTATATATATAACTACAGAAGGAGAAGGATCTAGAATAAATCAAATGAGTGCAAAATGCAATTTCCCTTGTATTTGTAGCTGTAAATTTTGAATTTTTACTGTTCCAGCTTAAACTGTAAAAAATAAACGAATCGTTTAGCACACATAGTCGAATTAAAAATTAAGCGAACATTAAATGATTAACTATTAATTGTTTTTCACTCCTAACAAAAGTCGCGCCTATGCTGCGTTCCATAGGCCTATTGGACATTAGCGAAATCATCGCGAGATGTTGACTGAAGAGTGTCGCTTTGTCGTGCTCCGATGAGCCGATTAACTATTTAATCTATAGGTGCAACCTTACCGTCAATAAGGTTACTGCTCGACAGTTTCTGTTTTCCTGTGGCCTTCCAAACTTGGCAGAGTTTTTCCTGATCTGAGAAGTTTACCAGACATGCAACGACAAGTCAGGCTGTTCAGTTAAGTTACGAAAGATTTCGCTCGTCACGGAGCTCAACTTGACACGTCCTCACTCGATGATGTCCAGTCACGTGTGCATTTTTCTCGTCTGTTAGTACAATGGCAAATTGCTTCAGCACGACTTTTTTCTCCTTCTAACCTCGGGTAGTTTCTTCCGTTTCCTTGCGGCAGCCATTTTGTTTCCTTAGAACCTCGATTGTATGTAAATTTTATTGCTTAAGTGCGCCCCGTCTTTATACTAGACGGCTTAAATGTCTTAAGGTCATTCCCCCGAAATAAAATTTAACACACGATTTTTGTCAAACTTTCACAAGTTGTTATCTATCGTGCATTTTTTTGAAATATAAAATAAAAAGAATAGGTCCCCATGTCCGTTAACGAGATCTGATCGTCTCAAGTTACCCCCATAATTCCATACAATTTCGCCTAACAAACACATGTTTATTTGATCAGTTTACGCTACTTTCCATAGGAACAAAAAGCACATAATTAAAGCAAATCTTGAAACAATGTACTAGATGTAAAATATCAATAACAAGGAACAACTTGCTAGAATTTTTTTCTTTTTTAATAATTTTTATTGCCCTGACATTATATACATTTTTTACACTGACATTTCTTTAGCTATTAACAGAAACTTTTTGGTATATTAACTACATTACCGCACTTTGCAATACATTTTTTACACTTGAAAAGGAAATCACACAAGATAATATATCGGGAAAAAATACACACAAAGAAAAAAAAAAGGATTAAGCAAAGGTAAAACTAGGATAATACAAAAAAAAATAGTGTAGTCGAACACAAAACCATAAAATATAAAATATAGTACGAAAGTACCTACAAGACGTGTTAAAGGGCAAAAGCATTTTCACACAAGAAGTTTTCTTTTAAGACGACTCTCAATAAATGATTTTTGTTCCAATTTTAACACAAATTCAGTAATATTGCAAGCTTTATAGTACATTTTCTGGTAGTATAGGTAGTACTTTGCAAATAGTAGACAATAATTAAATTTAAGCTCATTATTCCTTGAAGTATTTAGGTCTGTTCCGAATAATTTTTCATGAGACGTTGGAGAAAAAGCGCGGTTGAATTTTGCCTTGAACCAATCAACAACTTTAACATAAAAAGTTTGAGTGTAGTGGCATTCAACGAAAGTATGAAGAATAGAGTCTGGCTCTTCACAGTATGGGCATCTGTTTTCATCATTTACACCATAGGTGCACAGCTCCTTCTTAGTAACAGTTAGTCTATGGAGTAACTTAAAATTGAATTCTCGTAATCTGTTTTCATGACATATTTTTCCAATGTTATTAAATTTTGCCTTCCAATCAATATTCCCTGATTCTAGTTCTTTTCCCATTTTTTGGGTCCTGTGGCAGTACAGGTAGAACCGTTGATGTAGAGCCAATAATAGTCCCTGCACTTCATTTTGTAAAGATCAATATTTAATGACGGAGTCAGAGGAAAGGTTGTTTTATCAGCTGTAGGGCTTTCTCGCCTGCCTAAGGATTTTGCCTTATGTAGTAGATGCTTGGGAATTGCCAAAATAACCTGTAGGTAGCTTAAGAAATTACATTTGATCTTAAATTTGTCCTGAAATGATTTAAATGTTAAGGGCTTTCCCTCATTGTCCAAGATGTCCTGAATTGAGATGACGCCTTTTTCTTTCCATTTTTGTAAGAAGAAACTATTCCCATCAATCAGGATATCTTTATTGTTAAAGAGAATCAAATCTTGACCATTGTCGTGTTAATATAAATTCCTAATTTCCAGAAAATTTGCTAATATTTGCCTGTAAAAAACTGGAATTCCAGATTTCTCTAAAAATTTGTAATCATAATTACATCGAAGAAGGAAATTTAGTCCACCATACTTCTTAAAAAAATGAGATGGAATAGATTTCCAGGCTTCTGTTGTAGTTTCGTCAGGTATCAGTAGCCTTGAGATCCAGGCTAACCGCAAAGATTTAAATAGGATATCTGGATCAGGGGCCCGCAGTCCCCCATTTATATAGTCTTGGCACATAATATTTCTTTTGATCTTATCTGGTTTCTTGTTCCAAATAAAATTAAAAATGGACTTCTTAATTCCGGAAGTGTCATTAGGGCTGTGGTCAAGCATGGATGCTGAATAAACAATTTGTGAAATTCCCAGGGTTTTGACAATAAGGCACTTACCGAGGAGGGAGAGTTTGCGCCCCCTCAGCTCCATAAATCTAGTTTGATGTTCAGATTGTCAATTTTTTTAGCCACATTTTTCTTATCGTTTTCTTGCTCATTGTAAGAAATAAAAATTCCAAGGGCTCGCACAGGCTCATTCGTCCAATTTAGTCCTAAGGGTTTGTTTTCCTTATGCCTCCATGATAATTTGTTGTATATCCGTTGTGGAGAACAGAGCTCTCAGTGTTGTTATAAAATGTCTTCACCCATTGTTTAATATTGCTTCCAAAATTAAATAGGTCTAGGGTGTTTTGGATAAAGCCCCATTCCACCGTATCAAAAGCTTTTCTGAAGTCTAACAAGAGTAAAATTCCGGGGATGTCTTGAGTTTTGGTCTGTTCTAAAATGTCATTTATTAGACGAATATTTTCTCCTATGTAACGCCCTTTGACAAAGCCTGTCTGATTGGAGTTAATAAGTAGTGGGAGTACCTTTTCTATTCTAGTAGCAATGGCTTTGGAGGCGATTTTATAATCAACATTAAGAAGCGTGATGGGTCGCCAATTTGATAAGTCTTTTAAATTTGCATCCTCTTTGGGGATAAGTGTAATCACCCCTCTGCGTTGAGAGATACTTAATTCATTATCGTCATATGAGGCATTAATACTGTCGAGAAGTTCTTGGCCCAGTAATTCGAAGAAAAATTGGTAGAATTCTACAGTAAAACCGTCTTCACCGGGTGACGTTCCGCACCGGAGACACATCAAAGCTCTCCGACATTCTTCTAATGTTAACTTTCCTTCGAGGACGTCCCTTTGGTCCCCCGTTAATTTCGGTAGTTTAGTTCTTACGTTTTCAGTAAAACTTTGGAAGAGCGAGGTTGAGTCCTCTCCCAAGTCCGTTTTATAAAGATTTTCGTAAAAACCTCTTATTTCCTCGAGAATATCATCATCATTGGAGATTGTTGCTCCTCCTGCCATGGTAAGTTCAGTTATTGTTTTCTTGTTGTAGTTTCTACGCTCCATATTAAAGAAATATTTTGTTGGTTTCTCTCCGTGTTCAATCCACCTTATTTTAGAGCGGAGGATAGCACCGTCTGCCCTCTTCTCGTAGATGCGACGTAATTCAGTTTTGAGACGCTCGTATTCTTGTTGTTCAGCGTCGGTGCCGTCGTCTGGGTTTGCGTTTATTTTACTTTCTTGTGACTCTATACGTGATTCCAACTGCTTTTCGAGATTTCTTACATTTCTAGCTTTTTTCTTGGCGTACGGGATAGTCAAACTTCGGATCTCCATTTTGATCATTTCCCATTTCAAGTTTAGATTAGTCAAATATGCGTATTTCCTGCATATTATCGGATAATTGGTTGTAATCAAATCAACAAAGGTATCATCGTTCAGTAAAGAATTATTGAATCTCCATAGACCGGGGCCCTTTTTCTTGCTTTCGAATTGCAAGAAAAGTCCAATGGCCTTGTGATCGGGTGCAATTGCAGTTTTAATATCAGCGGCTTTAGTACTAGCAATGAGAGATTTGGGAATGAGAAAGAAATCGATTCTTGATTTCATTTTAAGCGCGCTAGATTCGTAAGTAAAACACATTTTTCCAGGGTTCTTAATTCTTAGAATATCAACAAGGTTTAGTTCATCCATAAACTCCGCAACCAGATCTCTATAAACACTTGGTTTCCACTGAATGCCACCTTTCTTATCAACAGCCTCAAGAGTGACATTCCAGTCACCCCCTATAATTAGATTACTAATATCAGCTTTCGAGATTAATATTTCGGTCAAGTTTTCAATAAATACTTTCTGAAGAGCAGCGTTGTTTGGTGCGTAAATGTTGCATAATGAGAATTTGAAAGTCTTAAAATAGGCGTTAATTAACACGATTCTGCCGTCTTCGTCCTCCCAGGAGTTTTCAAAGGTAATTTCAAACAATGGATTAATGAAGATGGCAACACCTTTTTGATGATTGGAGCCATGAGAGAAAAATATTTTGCCACGCCATTCTGTTTTCCAAATTAGTTCATCTTGCGGCTGAGAGAAAGTTTCTTGGAGTAAATAAATAGCACAGTTTTGATCTTTTAAGTAGGAAAAAATGCTTCGCCTCTTACGCAGATTTCTCAAACCTCTAACATTTAGAGAAAATAATTTAAATTCTATGGTGATTTTGGATATTGATTGTTTTAAAGATAGAATATTTTCTTCGTGTTCGACTCGTACAAAACAGAGTAATACAAAAGTATGACGATAACTTACGCGTAAACATTATAATGTCACAGAAAAAACGAAACAACATATAATTATACATACGCTAGTCAGTCTGGTACACTGTTCTGGTGTTTCTTGAGGGGCCGGCCGTTCTTCCCTTTAATAAGTTTAATCGATTGACTTTTTAAAGCTCTTTGACATCTTCCACAGAAAACATTTGACGAGGGTTTCCCGTCGGAGTGGTTTTGATAAAGATTTTACCATCAAGTGTCCACACTTTGTTGATCTTACCGTCGTGCCTTTTTTCTACCGCAAGACCCATCATCTCTTTGCGATACGGGGTTAAATTCTCGTTGATATAAATTCCCTTTGGGCGAGCCGTAGATCCTCGCACCGAGGAGACAGAGGAATCAGGGAAGAGACTTTGAACAGATACAGCTTTTAGATTAGTGCGGGCTTTATATATCTTCGATTTGACCTTATGACTTACGAATTTCGCCAGGACCGGTTTGTCTCCTCTCTTACGTCCAATTCGGTGCGAAATTTCTACGTCGTCCTCCTGTATTTCTACACTGATGGCTTGGGCAATTTTACATACGACTTGGTCTGTTGGCATATTGACTTCGTCGGGAATACCATGGAACTCTAAGGAGTTTTTTCTAGAGTATTGTTCCAAATTATCGAGGTTTACTTGAATATCTTGTAGCTCGTCTGCGTGTTCTTTGACATATTTGCTTGTTTTGGTTAGTTGTTTCTCCAGCGACGCTATGTATTTAGTCTGTTTCACCAGTTCTTGTTTGAGATTTGTCACCTCTTGCCTGTTCTTTTTCACGCTGTTCTTAAGCTCAGCGACGTCGGTGCTTAGCTGGAAACTTGTTTTCAGCAGCTGTTCGATTGTGCCTTGGACTTCAATAAGTATTTGGTGAATATCTCCTAAGCTTGGCTCGTCCATTTCCAACGTGGCTGGCGGTTCGACTTCTGCCGACGGAGACGCCATTACACGTGTAACCTTGTGTTCCGGTGAAATTCCCTCGTCAAAAGAGCCACGTTCAGTTCTTTTCTTTGTATTCGTTTCTGACATTGAGTTTTAAGAGTGAAACTTCCGAAATGGCTACCAAAAATCTTTGATTTCACATGTCCGAGAAGAACGGATAGCGGAGCTCATCGAACACGTCCGTTCATCACGAGGCCCAGACTCCTCCCGCAGGCAGATGCTCGAAGCATCAGACGAAATTGACTTAAAACCTTCCTCACGCGCGTGTTCTCGAGGTCGTGATTTCATCTCCATGAGTAACGCATTTCCAATAATAATTTTTTTTCGAACATGTTTCTTTTTCTAACTCTTTGAACAAAAAGAGGATGAACGGTAGGTCAAAAATATGTCGAAAAAAAGATAGGTCACCGTGCTTGTTTAAGAGTAAATGACTTTTCTTTTCTCTGGTGAGCTTAGCCTCATAGGAAACCTATTATTCCCTGGACGTGCGCGCGCTGTGAGCGCGCGCTAATGACGCAACAAATCGTGCACAGTGAGGATGCGCAATGCAATAGAGGGCAATGACCTTAAACGACTTAAAGACGCCTGTTTAGTGCGTCGATCAGACGCACTTAACTTCAGACGTTTAATTCGTCTGACGTTTAATTAATGCGTCTGCCTTATTTCCCGTGTTTATACTAGACGTCTAAGACTTCGTAAACGTCTCAGATGGCTTAGACGTCCTCTAGTATATTAATACGGCTATTTTCGCTCACACTCCTGTAGTCTTCTTGCTCGTCTCCGCTGAACAAAAGAATGGACTTCTCGTGGATTAGTTTTGAGAAAACAACTGCTGCCGAAGTTTCCCATTTCGATCTACCATTTGCTTGGGGCAGCTGCATAAATCTACATGCCTCTGCTAGGATGCTGATCAAGCATGTCTTAAACTTAGACTGCAGGTGTTGGTCCATAGTACCCGTTTCGATGAAATATCTTACTATCATTCGTTCCAAATTCGAAACGATACCAAACACCTTACCTGCTTTACAGTCCCGTCCATCTCCATAGTATCCTGGCTTACAAATACAGTTGTAAGATCCCTTGGTGTTATTGCACACAGCTTCGGAGCTGCACTTGTGTGTTCCTTTAGTACACTCATCAACATCTGAAAATGAGGGAAAGATACCGTTAAGAACTCAACGCTGCAAGTAGCGTAAAAGATCTCGATTCCTCCATAAGTTTAATAGAAACCAGACCAGAATGCGACCCAAGCTTTCCTCTGGCAATTCGCCAGCGTCCGTGAAAACCCAGACTTGTATGTGAGCCCTAAGTGTTATTGCACATTGCACACAGCATCAGCACTGCGCCCGTTTGATAATTTAGTACATTCCTTAAGTAAACAAAATCATATAAATAGTAAGTCCAGAAATGTTGGATAATCAGGAAGCAGCGAAAGCAAGTTTGTAAAAGTCGTTAACGCTTCGAGTTGAATAGGGGGATAGCCCTGCGGTGAACTATTAACCCATCTCAGGGGAAATCGATTTTTATTTTTTTCTTAACCATTTTTCCGGTCCGGAATCCGGAATCCTTGAATTTGATTGGCTGTTGACGCGCGTTCCGCCGGTCCAGTTTTTTCCTATCTGGACCGGTTTTGTCATGGACCATTGAATGAAAGTTGAAAAACAACATACCTCGGTTGAACTCGAGAATTTTTTTATTTACGGCTCAAAGATGCGACTTTTTTGGCAAGTCACAATTCTTGGGTGTGTTGTAAATGGAAAGTTCAACAAGGAGGGCAATTTAAGACCTTGAAATACCTTCAAAAGGCAAGTACTCATTTTAATTTTGTGTAGCTTAGCATGGCAGTTGGTGAGTTTGTTGTTGAATTCACTTAACACAGCAGTTTTAGTTTTTAAATTGTGATCGCCACAATGCCTTTTGACTCCGATATTTACTTTAATGACTTCGTTTTTCAGTTTTTTCTCTTAAATTAACGAGGTTCGGTATATTTTCATTCAAGAAATTGTGCAGGCTTAAACTGGAATTTTGCTTTTTCATCTGTCGTAAGCTTAAATGAAGATAAGCTTAAAAGCCAGCGCACCGTTCGCTTTGGTTAAAACTGAGATCAAACGGAACGATTTCGCTAAATAATTAAATTGTTTATATCCAAAGAACCAGCACCTACGTTTACAGGTACGAAGCAAAACATAAAAAGAAAGTAATTAGGCTAAACAGAAATGTTTTTCGAAGTATTATTCTCTTTCATTTTTAACGCAAGGGCAATTAAACCTGTCCTAACGATTGAGTCCTTTGGTTTTGTTTTTAGTAAGCTTAAGCTTAATTATAAGTATTTAATTGGGTTGTTTATCCCCATGCCGGGCAGGATTTTCCATGTGCGTGTCTGTTCTTGAAAAACAACCTTTTCCGTGTTGATACGGTAGTTTCTAGTCGAAAATATTACACTTAAGTTTTAAAAAAGTTTGAAGTGTTTATCATTACATTCGCTCCACGGTTTCCTGCCATCTGATTCAGTGAAACTTACGCGCGTTCTGACAACCTTTCAAGACTGATCTGCAAACTCGCAAATCACGGGGGGGAAGCAACTTCCCATACATTCTCTTAAATGAAATCCAAACGATGTTCTCACAACTTGCAAAGCAATCTGTGAGGTTCTAGTCAGCGGATATGCCCCCTGTGCGTGCGCAGATGTTGCATGTTCCAACGGAACTCGGACGCTGAAGGGAAAAAAATTATAGCGGCCAAAGGCAGCGGATTCCGTTTTGTCCCTTCGTTTAGGTAATTGACGAATTGATCGTATTTAACACTTTTATCATGTTTTCGTGCATTTTGCTTCTTATGAAGACAAAAGTTTACTCTCGAAGTTTTTTAGTCGCAAAGTAGAACAGTAGCGCTTCGATCAATCCAGTCTGTGCTGATCGACTGTATAGAATCAGGTAGAATTCTCTGAAGCTGGGTTAAATACTGGGATCGGGTTCAAAGTACTGAACTGTGAAATGATCTTGTCAACACATAACTGGATTATTGATAATAAAAGTTGTATTCTGTGCGTAGCTATTGTTTCCATGCATTAGGTTATAGCGGTTTTGATTGAATTTATTTCCATCGATGTTTTATGGCACATTTCCCGTTGCAATTTATTTAGACCACGCTGGAGGAAAACATGCAAACCGAGTACAGCCATTAGTGTCTCATCTCATGCCATCAATTCGTTACAGAATGAGATGTAAAAAGAAACATTGACAGTAGTTTTATTTATCACATGCATCAGTTCAGCGATAGACAAAGACCAACTGACAAATTACGTCGCGGAGTACAAGAAATAAAATCCTGAATAGTTCAAGCGCTTTCTCTCGGTGAGACGTTTATTTACGTTGAATTATCTAATTCTAACATTCAACTTTGAAACGTTTCTCGCAAACCTGGTCTCCAAGTATAAACAAGCAAAACGTGACTGCCGTACAGCTCGCAGCTGATCCACTCGCCACTGCAACAAAAAAGACAGTGCGAAAACAGAAGCGTCTTCATCGATGTCGCTTCCATCGAATATTCTCTTGTACGAAACTGACAGTAAGTTCCATGAGAGATTAGCCGCTCACCGCTTACTTTCCCCCGATAAAATACACATAAATTTTGCAAACGATTTCGAATAAGTTGATCGTCGATCGGAAATATTTATTATGACGAACACCGCTGTCCACGTTTTGACTGGACCGCTTTGCAAGTTGTGAGAACATCGTTTCTCGGTCCCAGGCCTCGCTTCTATCCCCCCCTGCTCGCAAATGTTGGGAAAAAAAACTAAAAATGTTATTTACCTTCCTAGGTCGGTCCGTATAGGGAAAAACTGTGCCCGCGGTCTTGAGTACGGCCCGAGGCCGCAGGCCGAGGGCCGTACTCAAAACCGCGGGCACAGTTTTTCCCTATACGGACCTCCCGGCCGGTAAATAACATATATATACTCCTGTTGCTGCTTCATGTTACGGGTACCCTTGATGGGCGTCAACAACCATAAACCATCTGATTCCTTTATGAAGCGAGACTTGACATGGAATTAAACTTACTTTAGCCATTAGGAAGATTTCAGTGTTTTAAGTTTGAGATTGAAAAGGGATCAATTGTACCTGTCTTGCAGTGTTTTCCCTTAAATCCAGCAGTACACACACATCGGTAACCTTTTTCTGTAAAACCGGTTTGACAGGTTGCGTTGTTCCTGCATGGGCTCCTCAAACAGGCATTCTAAAACCAAAAAAATAGCATTACTTCAAATCCGCTGAACGCTACTATATTGGCGCTACATTGGTGTTTTGCCCTGAGAACTAGAGCAAATATCGTTTTCGAAAGCTTACATGATAAAATAAGTGAAGAACGTTCTCCCCTCGTTCGCAGCAAGTTCGGATGTATGTTTCATGAGAGATAGGTGCGATGGCATTTTTCCTCAGTAGCGTAATATCTGATTTTATGTAACTATAATTAAATTATTTTTTAAAACTTCGAAGTTGTTTTCACATTGAGATTTCCCTCATAGCTCTCTTTCCTTAAGACGCTGTTGTGGACATTTTCTTAAAAACTTGTCAACAAGAGTCTGTTTGACCTTCGCACGTTTTGACGTTTGTGCAACCTTTAAGGTTTACCTTTCTAAGTTGCTATTCAGAAAAACAGTTCATTCGTAAGAAGTAAAACTTACCTTTGCTCCACGATACAAATATTTTGAATTTTCCTCTAGTTTATTCTTTTGCTCCTCGAAGGTAGAATTATTCAGCTCACATTTGTATCTTCCATTGTCGCCCGCCACTTTTTTCAAGTTGTAGCTAACACAGCTGGGTTCCATGTAGCATACCGTCTCGCAAAAATCACCATCCATGACTTCAACAGTGCGAATCACATGTTTTTCTAGACGTTTACCATCAAATGTGTGGTCGGGCCTAAACTCCAGTTGGCGGCAATTGTCTGTGCGGAGAAAAGAAGCATTATTAAAAAACACAGGCACGCAATGCGTGCAGAGCCGCAATTTCGTCCCGAGAGCTACGCGGCTTTTTTAAAATTACGTCTCGTGTAATTCTGGTAACGGCCAAAATTCTCTTTATTTATTTCTTTCTTTCTTATTTATTTCTTTCTTTCTCTATAAATTTATTTATATGCCGATTCAAACTGTATGCGCAATAACGTTAAATTTTTTGGCTTCTACGCATAACGTTTTAATTCTCGCTAGAGAAACTAACCAGAATACAAGACAACCACCAATCATTTCTTTGGGAAAGGAAGTTTATTTCCAGTACAAGAAACAAATGCAAGAAAAACTAAACCGGAAATGAAACTTCAGCCCACCAACGAGGAACCCCAAAGAAAAGAGGATGGTGGTCTTGTGAAAAAGCTAGAGGGGACCTAGGTATTCTGCAAAAGACGAAGCTTCATCTGCTCGGCGACTTGAACCTTAGCTGGCAACGAAATTTCTAAATAGGTCTTGTAAGCATCAGACGCCCAGTCGCCACAAATCTGGATAAGTTCGCCTGGAACCCCACAGTGAAACGCAAATGTGGCCGCCCCCCTGCGAAAACCGTGTCCCCGATATAAGTTCGGAAAAGAAACCCCTGCAAGGGTCATCTTAGCCCTCAAAAATTGAATAAATTCACCCTTGTGCACTGAAACAAAATTACCCCTACGTGAGGAATAAGTAAACGCAGGAGCCGAGGAAGGAGCAGGATAAAAACTAATCATACGCAAATACATAGCCACTGGGCAAATAGGATTATTCTCTAATCGTACTAAAGGTAACATCAATCTACGTTCCCCGAACTGAATTGTTTTGCACCATTTAAATAACACTAACAAACCCGCCCGGCACTCAAAAATATCTCCTCGACAAAGGTGCTGAACCTTGTCAAAACGAGATGCTGCATGACGAACAATGTTTGAAACCCGAGCGAAGAGGAAAAATGTAAAAAGAAAGGCACACATAAACGTGACCTCTTTGCCGTCGTCAAGGTCAATAACTGAAACCAACTTGGACAAAATATCTGGTGTAATGGCGGATGCCCGATTAGGGGTATGTTTGACAGTACGCTGAATACGTTTCAAAGTCAAACGAACCTCGTACGATTGAAGAAAAGGGAACTCAAAACCCGCCATTAAATGCAAAAGTTTAACCCCACTTAAATAGTTTCGAATAGACTGCGGAGTAAGTGATCGACTGAGAAATTGACAATACAATGCAATGACATGAGCAGTTGCTGGAACTGGTGTTAAGTCAAAATATAAACAAAAGGCTAAATAACTTTTCCACTGCGATCTATGGTTCTTATGAGTTCCTGTTGCGTACGCATTAAGTCGAGTGCGCTTTAAGTCTTCCTCTAGCACAAGTCGTTCAGCATCTGTAAAAGAACAAAAGTTACAAATCACTATTGAGCGCAAATAACTCATCAGTGACAGTTTCCTCCTTAATAGAACCAGCGTCTTCACATTCTGCGGCAGAAAATGAGGAATACTTGGCGACGTCCAAATGCCATCGGGATAAATAGTCTGCAAGTCGGTTGGTTACACCCGGCAAATGAACCGCTCTGATCTCAAATTCTTGTGAAGAAACTTCAAGCCATGCGTTGCGCAGGATTGTTCCCATTAAAGGGTCGCTAGTCTTCCCGGAGTTAATAACTGTAACCACGGCGGTATTATCGCAGTACACTTGCACTCGTAAACCAGCCCAACGCGCGCCCCACAAACGAACCGCAATTAAGAGAGCTAGAAATTCTAGCTGATGAATAGCTGGAAACTGCTGAAGGACCCAGTCTGGAAATGGAGCATGGAAAACCGTGTTACCACAAATTCTGCCACATCCTGTCAAACAAGCTTCAGTCGCGAAAACGCAATCAGGAGCTGACCACGGAACATCCAAAATGATTGCCACTCCATTGTAGACAGCGATAAAGTCAAGCCACCAACAAATGTCTTTCCGAAATTCTTTATTCAGGGAAACTCGATGATGATTGTGGTTAAGGCGTTTAAGCAGGTCAATAATTCGCATGAGAAAAATGCGACTGTTCTTTACACATTTCGACACAAAAGACAGTTTCCCGAGCAACGATTGCAATTCTCGCTTAGTGGCCTTTGTCTTGTGTGACCACGTTCTTAGTAACTCTTGAATCTCGAGTAAACGTTCGGGATGAACCGATTTGGTCATGGCCAGAGTATCAAACTCGACTCCTAAACAGGTCGCACGTGTAGTCGGCGGACAAGCCTTACTCTTCGACTCTTCTACTCCTAGTTCTACCAGTAAGGATTGAAGAGAACAAAAGGCAGTCGCGGCTTAGTACGGAAGTTCAACGCCTTGAAAATCGTCCAGATAATTTAACACGTCAAAGCCCCGCCGTGAACAAATGCACGAAATACCGCTCGTAATGCGTTGACAGGCCATCGCGGCCGACCGCAAACCCATAGGAAGCACGACATCAAAATAATAACAGTCATTCCAATGAAAACCCAATAATGGGAAGTCATAAGGATCAATGTAAAATTGTCGATATGCTTTGCGCAAATCACATTTATAAATCAAACAACCTGGTCCCTTCCGAGCTATAAGACTAGCGATATGATCCACCGTAGGATATGTCAGGGAAAACTCCACCCCTTCGTGCAGCGATTTATCAATTCCAGCATTGACAGACGTGTTCAAAGGCCAACTCAGGTCAAGAATAATTCGCCCGCTTGGTAGAATCTTTCTTTGGAACAGAATTAAGAGGCGACACCGCCAGCCGTCCAGAAAAAGGAGGAGATGAAAACGGACCTGCCACCGACTGTCTCGCAAGCTCCATGTCAAGATAAATGGCTAAGTCACGCGGGTAATTGGTTGCGCCAGAGTGATTGCGTAATTGACTGACAGGAAAACCGAACTGTTCGTAATCACAACCCACTGGCCAACCAAACTCAAGATAATCAACGATAACATTGTCATGATATTCACTGAGATAAGACCTCCACTGCGGAATGTTAAGCTTTGAAACTAATGGTATCCGTAATCCTCTGTAATTAGGTAAACCAGAAGCAAAAACACGCTCGTGAAGCTCAACCATGTCAAGACTAAAATTCTGACGTTCACAGCAAACACCAGTGTCCTGTGAAAGTGTTCGAGATGTAACAAGAGAAGAAACAATATCCTGCTGATTGAAAGCCCTGCCGGTCGCTCCGAGCTCACCAAATATTTGTTCTTGAGAGGACGGTTGAAACTCACAACTGTTTGAAAAAGAGTTCCGACAAATAGTCAGAGTGTCCTGATCACACAAGTCCGGAAAAGACGTCCTGGAGAAATCCTGATTGTCCTGATAACAAAATTCTTGAAACGGTGTCCTTGGAAGATCTGGATTGTCCTGCTGAGAGTCTTAGCAAATGTCCTGTTAAAAACACAACTGTCCTGAAAAGAGTTCCTGTTAAAATCGGGAAGGTCTTGATCGCCGAATTCCTGAGTACCGGCAACAATAAAGTCTTGAATAAACGGAACAGAGGTAATTCTTGCTAGTCATTCTTTTGGTTTGTTTGGGCAGTCATCTGAATATTCGGAATGCATCCATTTAACCTTGTCCCTCACCCAACAAGCCGCACAAATATGACAAAGCCATTTCTTTTCTCCTTTAAGCATGGCGTAGTGATCCTTTGAGTGTGAGCACGAACCCTTCTGATACTCGCGGCAAAACAAAACTGCCGTGGAAGTGGAGGAGGCGGGGCGCTTCTGATCTTTCGTCTTCTTGTGCGAACCCGCGAGCGTAGGGTTTTCCAGATGAAGAAAAGAATCCCCCCAGTTAAGCCGACCTCTCTCAATTTCTAATAAAACCGCCGCATGAAAGCTACGTACGGCTGGCCATTCGTAAACGGACGCCAGATACATCAAAGCGCCCATTTGTGGCAACAGTAATATGGCACTGTACCCGGCGACAAATTCCTCTAAAGTGAGCTCGTCGTAGGTAACGTTCTTAGAAACGTAACCTAAGCTCAACTCGCTATGCGGCCAGAATTGCCGCCGTACTACGCGAGTAGCAATTTGAGCCGTTTTACCCGATTTCAAGTTCCTCTTACCTCGTTTCTTTCGTGCGTTCCGCTCAGCTGACGAAGAATCGTTGTCGCTGTCTTCACTTAACGTAGATTCATCTGCTGCGGCTGCAGAGGCGGAGGAAGGAAGACCTATTTTGCTGAGGCGTTTCTCTACGGCGTGCGATAAATCCTCAAACTCACGCAGGTCTCGTGGCGAAATTGCTTTGCTCTTGTCTTTCCTTGTCACCTTCTTACTCTCGGTCTTGCCAGAGCCCGTTTCACGATCACGTTTGCGCTGCTCTGCTAAAGTTTCCTTTCGTAATTCGGTCAGCTTCTTTTTCAATGAAATTAACTTTGTTTTTTGCCGGGCTTCATCCAGCTTAGACTTTTCCTTAGCGATCAAGGCTTCTAATTCTTCGACGGTCTCATCTAGCGACTCGTCGTGGTCCTGTTCGGAGAGCACATGTGATTCCTCAGTGTCGCGCTCTGAGTCACTCGGTTTCGAACTAGCACTCATGGCTTTACCGAGTACGTTTAGAGTCCTGTAATTAACACGTGTTAACCGTGACCGTAAACTGTACATACAAGAAAATTATTCGTGGAATCAAACTATGTGAATTAACCGGTTAACAATACCAACTGAGATACGCCCTCTCGTAACGTGTAAGATATATAATGTCCGTTAATAAGTAACAGTTAATACGAATCATGTAATAAACACGCCTAGCTCAAATTAATTATTTTAAGCTGGGCTAAAAACCTTTCCGGTTGAATTAATTAATATATTGAATTGATCAATTTCACGCTTGGCTTAGGGCAGATTAAGCGAAAATTTTTGCTGTTTGGTTAAGAATCAGCCTGATAGTCCATAAACTGAAACTTACATGTAACTGTCTCATCAACTTTTGTTATGACCTCCTGATGTCGATGATTAAAAACTCGGGCGCCAAATGCTTCTGAATTTCAATTTTCGATCTGGTGAAACGTAATAGTGCAGCGTTTAGTGGCGAAACGATAAGTACACAGTTGACATTCTCACACAACAGAAAAACCAGATGAACGTAACAAAATAACTGTACAATATACCGGAATCACTTTTTCTTCAAACGAGAAAAATAAGACTAAGACAAGTATTCCCACGACAAAAGTTTATTCCTGGGAATCTTGAAGACAAATCGCTTTCGAGGCCTTTGCATACGTATTAGATAAAGATCAGGGCACCGTTACAACGTTACTTCAGAAAACGAAATTTAAGTTGCAGTTATCCCTAATATGTTCCTACTTCTAGTGGTGAACCTGTCGCAGTAATTTTCTAAAGTTCAATGAATTACGCTTGACAGACCCCCAAACTTGTGAAGTTTGAATGAATTAAGTGACACGTGCCATGTAACTTGTTCAATATATCGGCTTTCAATACACTTTCTTCGTCTTGGAACTATAACCTACTTGTTAAAACGGGAGTCTATCATGCAGCAATGTAGGGTTTTTTGTTTCGCTATCTTGTTTACTTTTCTCAATTTAGCCCTTTTTGTTGAAATTTTGTTTTTACTTTATTCACGTTTTGAAGTTTCATTTACGATAGCAAACAAAAGCATATATTCTGGTTTACGTGGGCAGCCCCACGGAGCAATTCACTAGTTTTAAGCTTTGACTGGAAATCGGAAAACGAAACCAAAAAAAATCTATATAGCTGACCTATAATAATACAAGATCCATTTGAGCCATTTGAGGAAGTTACATAACTGCTTATTCAGGAAGAAAAACATTTTCGGAAATCGGGGCTCGGCGTCTCGCCGTCTCGGAAATGTTCTGTAAACTTTACCATGCTTTCGTTGTGAGCTGAACTAAAAAACAAGATCCTTACACGATTGAAGTAACGTTATTAACGTACTTATTTCAGTTTCTGTAGGCCGAGACATTTTAGGAAGTTACTGCTTATTCATGGAGAAAAACGTTTTCGGAGGACGGGACTCGGCATCTCGACGCCTCAAAAATGTCGTCTTTCTCTTTGTCATGACTTTGTTGTCGACTTCTTGTGTCTACTCCAAGTGTTGCCTTCTGTGTTGTCTAAAACATGCGAAATATTACAGGGTCTTGTTGTTAACATTTCGTAGTCACGTGACCTCTGAGAAGCTTTTGTTACAAGGACTTGATCTTAATTGTAAAAACAAGCTCGCCTGTTCCAACATTCTCAAACGCAAAACCCTTCCAATTATAAGCAAAAGCAATTTTTAAAGCGCAAGACTCCCTCCGATAACAACCCATCCCTGAAAATATGGTAATTTGTGAAGTTTCAAGGCCACATAATTTCTTGGTGGGAAGATACAGAAACTGTCCGTAAGTGTCCAGGCCTGGGGGATTCACTATTCCTACACAAAAAGGGGGTATAACTTCGGAATAGTTGCCACATATTATTTCACGTGACATATTTAAACCAAACACACGCAGGCGAAAATAATAGAAGGGTTATGATTTCATGCCGTGTACCAAATGATATAGCCTGGCCTCTGGTCTCCCCTACTGAAGACAAATGGAAATACCGTATCTGATCGAATAAACGCCCTCTCTCGAATAAGCGCCCCTCTTCGATTAAGCGCCTCTTTTGAATGCCAAATTTGAAATAAGCGCCTCTCCTCGAGTATTTAGCGCCCTCTCCTCCCCACAATAAAAGACTGGGTCTTTTTAATTTTTTTTAAAGGTTGACTCAGTGAGCAGTACGTCTGCGAACTTCTTGAGTTAAGGCGCCGTTTACATGAGTTATTTCACCGGGATGACCTTCATCTCATCCCGGGATGACTTTCATCTCGGTGTCTGGTCATTTACCTTTGAGTGCTTACACGATTTGGAGCAAAAATGGGTTCGCCCCGGGATGATTTCATCCCGGTCTTCAGCACCGGGATGAAATCATCCCGGGGCGAACACATTTTTGCTCCAAATCATGGAAACGCTTACAGGTAAATGACCAGACACCGAGATGAAAGTCATCCCGGGATGAGATGAAGGTCATCCCGGGGTGAAACTCATCCCCGTGTGAAGGGTGTTCTCGAGCTTCTCCTTGGGGATTTAGGAGCTACTCGCTTGCTGCTGCGGAAGGACCGTTTCAAAACTGAGTACACATCACTAGACAAGACTTACTCTTCTTTCACTCTTTAATGAAGTCTCCTTCAGCTTTCTTCTCCGTCTCCAACTTACAATGTTCTGTGTATATGAGGTGGTGTCTTACAATTCTGTGCGCTGTTTTTATAGTTTTTCTTAATATTAATTACGTGTAGTTGGTTGACAACAATTTGACAAGATAAAAACTAATTATCATATAATTAAAATGAAAAGCTAAGTTTGCTTGAAAAGTTTTTACAATGTTAAAGAAGCAACATACTAGATAAATGAATAACAATATGTATAGTACAACTTACAAAGTTCTTTTTGCCGGTATAATTTTAATGTAAGATTATGTTGTTAGAACTAAACTTACTTTAATTGCAAAACAAGGACAGCGCCTTATTCATATTCGTGGGAAATTATCTAAACCTAAACGTCAAAGTTTGTTCTAGCTAATTAATAAGAAAGTGTAGAAATACTTTTTAAAAGGAAAATTATCACAATCGAGGAAAAACATGTCAACGTTGTAGCCGGGATGTCCCAACCAATGACGGCAATTCAAAAGTGCTATTTTAGAAATCACGCAAATAAACTCTTTCCTTTTTCTTAGTAATCCTTTATATAAAATGTCCCACTACTTAAAAGCACAAGATACAAAATAAGGTGTATAGAATTGGACGCTGTCACTTCCTAAATGTAAAACTTCTAACTGTTACATAATATCCCAATAACTTTTACGTGTCTTTCTAGAATGTTCTAGAACCTTCACTTTCCACAACTTTCTTCATTTTACAGCTTAAGACCAAAACAGCTTTCCTTATGTTATATTTTAAGTTTACATCGAAAGTTATACGTTTTTACTTTTACTATTTCAACGTTTCACAAGTTGAAATATTTCGTGCATGATATTGTTATTTTCTTAGGTTATCTTCGTTATCTTAATATTTGGGTAAATAGGTTTTAGGTTTATTTGCTTTAAAAGGGGGGTTCACGTAAGTTTAAATCACAAAAAACCATTTCCTTTAATTCTTGTAAATGTTTAATTATTTTTATCTTATTTTGCAACTCGTCTTGTGACACCGGGCTGAAATAACTCATGTAAACGGTGCCTTAGAAACTATTTTTTTCCTACGCGTTTCTTGTGACTAACGCCACTTCATCAGGGAGTTTTGAAATTAACCTAAGTATGCCAACTAGGAGGAGGCCAACGGCGAGGTGAACGTTTTCGATAATGATGAAGATGGATACGACGATGTAGATGTGATTTTTTTTTCTTCAAGTCAAAATTAGTCCACGACAGTATGCTTTGGAAATAAATCATCATTTTAAGGGCTCATCAACTGACACATTTTGACTGCGTGTAAATAAGTCAATAAATTAAGCATATTTTCTGGAACTAATAAAGCGTTTAAAACAGTACTTGCCAATAATTTAAACGATGGACTTCAAACAGTCGGGAAAAGAGAATTTTTTATTCAAAAAACAAGAAAATACAACATGTTTTCTTGAAAAAAAAATGAAATTGATAAAGAAGACATTCATTCGGCCACAATAAAGCATCCGTTCGGCATGTGTTTATGCATTTAAACAAGGACATAACAAGCTAACTGAAGCCACCTGCCAAAAGTAAAGTTTTCGCTCAAGGTAATTTGCAGTCTAACTTGGCTCTCGATGCTTTAGCTCAAGTTTACTGTATGCTCTAATCTATCCAAAATGTTTAAGGTGCAGAGAAAAATCCTGTAGGAAGTTATAACTTTCTTTTCCAAACATTGTTATAAAGATGTATTGCATCAGGCTAGAGGGAGGAGATAATGTTATCTTAAGAACACAACATAAGAGAATACAATGCATTGTCTAGAAGAAAAAAAACAAGAATTGAAGGACCCGAAAGAACCAGTTGAAAATATCACAAAGCCATTTGTCAAACTTAAGAATTTCCGCTCACGATAATTTCAATCTTGGTGGCTTTTATGTTCGCTCTTTGGTCCACACTGTCCGAGAAAAAATGAGATGAGAAACATTTGGCAGAAGAACTAATTAACTGCTTATTGATCTTCATCGGGCTTAGTTAAAGACAAATTATTTTCGCATTTTAATACTGTATATTAATCCTTGATAGGCATTTTGTAAAAAAGCATAGTCTGTTTTCTTCGTAGTAAGAAAGTTAAGTTTCGGAATAAATATTATCGTGCAGTCGTTACTACTAACATACGCTACATGTTTCGCGTAGCTTGAAACGTTGATACATTTCGCAAGTGAAATCACTTGACAGATGATAATTCTTCGCCTTAATATGAGCCAGTGTTTCCTCAGTTTTTCAGTCATCTCTTCAGAACTTTCGACTTTTATTAATAAACCACCATTATTTTCAGTGTGTCCATAATTTGACAAAAATGGCCACACTAAAAACTTTAAATTATCTTTTTGTCCTGTTTAACCTACCCTAAAAATTACAAAATTGCCGCATATAACTCAGCGGTTTCTTAATGGACGCTACACACAAACTAACTAAACTTTGTCTAACCCGCCGACGTTCTTAATGTTTTCCTTAATCGAAAAACGTTGGTTGATGATATGAAACCACTCAACCTAAAAAAAAAATTGCTCTAAAGGTTTCTGTTGAAATTTTTTTGAAAAACCTAGATACTGTACTAACCTTCTGAACTGCACGTTTGTCCATGGATCGGGGAGGATGACTCCAACAAAATCCACACGATAAAAACAAAAAGCATAATGGCGAAAAAATCGCAACAGTTCGATGGAACTGCCGGTACACCCAGACAAAAACTCCAGACTTTGTGAATCATTAGCTAACAAACTGAGCCAACTGAAAGTCCCGAAATTGTGCTTTGCCTGTCAGGTTTTGGCCAATAGAAATGCAGAAGCCGCAGCTGACGAATGATGAGTAAGTTACACGGGTCACTCATCAATTCCAAACCTAACAGAACAGAGAGGAGATCTTATTTGTTCTTCCACGTAATTGGATTAACCTATCGACTATTTAGACCGGGGGGAGGGGGGCACAGCGTGCCTGTTTTTAATTACCGTGTTTTCTCGATTAAACGCCAGACCCCGAATAAATGCCGGGTCTACAGCCCTGAGTTTAAAATAATCGTCCGCTGCGTTTATTCGGGTTCCCGGCGTTTATTCGAGATGGGTGTATTATATCAGGATTATATGTCGCAACTGCATACTAGTTCTCTTTCTACCATATTATTTGAATTATATACTGATATTCAAACCACACTGTCGTGTACAAAGGTACTTCTAACTGAAAGAGATGAAAATAACAAACGGCGCATCAAGTATCGTGTCAATCTCATGGTAGTGGTGACATAAGTATGTTTTACTTCCCGTTACTGAATTCCCCTATGCTTATTGGTTTGCCTGCTCTCTTCTCACACTAATTGGTTCTCACGCTTTTCCCGCCATTCGTTTGTCGTTTCTTACCAGCTTTCGCGCCATCTTGCACTCCCTTTGAATTCCCCTATGCTGACTGGTTTGTGCTTCACACACTACGTCGTGAAAAGGCGGACGTCACGATTTGAGTTGGCTCCATTTGAAATGAGCGAACATATATGGCGTTATTGCCTTGTTACTGAATTCCCCTTGAACTCCCCTGCACTCCCTTTGCACTCTCCTACACTCCCTTAGCAAGCCATTGGTCAGCGCGTTTGACGAACGCATGGACGAATAATAACAGCGGAAAAGACTGGTAAGTGTTGTTCAAACTTTTCATTCCTTACACTTAAATAATACATAGATTTAGCCAAGCCTAAAAGCGGAACTCCAATTATTATTTATTTATTATTATTTATTTTATTTATTATTATTTTATTTATTTATTTATTTATTATTATTATTATTATTATTATTATTATCATTATAATTATTATTTCAAGTGGTACCTCACAGCAATATTATATTTTAGGTAATTATTAGTAAATACACTCTCATCAAATTAGAATGTGCATACCTGCCAACCTTATAAAATCAGAAATAGGGACCACCCCCCATGCTCACCCCAGTCCTGGGGTAGTGCCCTGCCCCCACTGCCCCCCAACACTGAGCAGGATCTAGGTTGCTTTAAGCTTTTTGCATTATTTTTAAAAAATATTGCCTGTACTGTACTGTCTTAGCATTAGAATTCTCAGGTGTTGTTTAATGGTCTCAAGCACCACATGTATTGCACAAAACGATAGGATGTAGAAAAGTCATTGAAGACCCGTCTTTAACAATCCAGTTCCAAATTGTCTCTTTTTTCTTGAAAATCGGAATGTCCCGATTGTTTTAGGTTTTGAAACTCAAAAATCGGGACAATTCCCATTAAATGGGGACGGATGGCAGGTATGAACCTGTTTTACAAAATTCTAAATAAGCCCCAGTTTCAGGTTGTAAACTTAAATATTGGGCACAATAATTATTTTTGTTCACATTACCTCGGCCTTTTCTCTGCCACAAGTCTACGGTTTAATTCATTTACATTATTGCAGAGTTGTCAAATTGTACAGACAAGGTACTAATTGAAAAATACCTCCACCTCATTCAATGGTTTGACAGATAAGTTGTGTGGTATAGAGCGAGGAAAAATGCGAGCAATGAGTACCGGTAAAATGTCCTTGACCATTATCTGTAAAACCACTGAATGATATTTATTATTCCACTACAATATTTGCCTATCATTTTAAATGATTTATTCAATGAGTGATTTGAAACCGGGACACTACAGTGCAATATGCTTTCTACAGTGCAATGCACTCTCATACTCTCGTGTATGTGTTTTCTCCTTATATGATAAACTGATGCTATAGTGGAATAATAATGTACCTTGTTTACTCTTATTGATGCCCAGGGACTATTATATTAAAATCAATCTCTTTAAGTACCCATCAGTCGTGAATCAACCACTCAACCACTTAGTTGATAAATCGGTCAATCAGTCAATAAAAAAATTTGTGACTAACAGTGTTGCCAACACGAATAACAAATGGTCCAGTAACCACTTAAGTGACTTTGATGCACAGATTATGACTCACTATGTTACTACCCCTGAATGTGATGGTAGAAAATCTTGTGGTTTAATTTGTTTTTGGTTTGATCATTAGCCTTTACACTGCATCTGATGTCACCAATGAGCAATGTTACTGATTGCCATAATCTGGTAGCAAAGACAAACAAAAAGAAAGCCTCTTCATAAATCATTTCAGGATAGTCTGAAACCTGTCATGTAATGAACTGACAAGAGGGGATCAGACTGTGGTGAATCCATCATTTGAAATAGTTTTCCCTGTCAAGTGAATTCAGTCAGATAACTCCAAATCATCATTCCTGGGAAGTTAGTTGTGTGTGTGCGTGTGTGTGTGTGTGTGGGGGGGGGGGGGGGGAGTAGGGTTACTCCCAAATAAATGCTACTCGTGTATGGATGTGTTAATTACTGAGGGAACATAAAGTGTATGTGGATACAGTCAAACTAATCACCAACATCAAAATTTGCAAAAAAAAACCAAAAATATAAAACCTTATTTCAAAACTGCTCTTAAAATTTTTTATTTCAATTGATAATGTCTGCCTGGGAACATACATGTAGCTAAGAGTACAAATTTATTAACCAAATCCTTACAATAAACTGCCATATTTTTTCTGACATCAGGTTGATGGAATAAAAACCTGTATGGAAAACAAAGCAGAGTAAATGTTTAATTATCTCAGTTGCCAAAAGTAAGCCCATGGCTTTAGGGAGGTTCTAAGGATATTTGCGCAATTTTTTTCTGCGCATCAATACTGCGCACACAATTCACAACATTGGCATTATGTCATGCCGTGTCATGCACTGAGCATGCATGCTCGCATGAAAAACTACCCCAAATGTTTTAAGACACTGTAAACTGCCGCTTATAAGCCCTAGGGTGATACAACTTTGTAAAGGGTTTTGGGTGGGCTTATAAATGGAGGGGCTTATATCCGGGGGGGCTTATAAGCGGAGTAAGAAAAACGTTACGAAATGAGCCACAGCAGTGTTGATCGGAATACATTTTTAATGTACCAGTTTGTAATTAACCTTTGAAATGTCATAATAAGTCAAATTCATTTCGATTTTAACAACAAAATCAAAACTGCAACAACACGAACATAACCGGAACATAACAAAACAGAAGCTCAGAGTTAATCTTTGCAGTTTTCTGTGAGAGTGCTTAATATTAAGGAAACAGGGAAAACTAGAGGAGGGCTTATATCCGGGGGGGGGGGGGCTTATTACCGGATGTATTTTTTGTTTACAGGTGGATCGGCCTATAGCCGGGGGGGGGGGCTTGTAAGTAGGCGGGCTTATAAGCGGCAGTTTACAGTATTTGTTTTGAGTTTTAAGCATGTGCATTTAAACAAGTGGCATTGAAACATTCCAAGTGGACAAAAGGTAAACTGTATTTTTAGAGATGGTTGGTCTCATGTAAATACTTATGCCAGTCTGAATTTCAGACTGCACCAGAAATTGCACCAGTCTGAGTTTACAGTGCTTTAATGAAATCAGGGTTTTACTGCCGCTGGGTATCTGAGGATGTTGTTAAACATTCTTGAGAGCTGCTCAACTTTAGTCTGAGGGGGTGTTTGCATGACACCAGTTCATTGTATGCTTTTCATTCTGATACAAGTTCACCCCAGTTCCCTCTTGCTTCTCTGTATTTGTTACATGATTACAGCACAAAATCTCATAACAGTGCGAGCCATACCTGGGTGAGTTCATACGGGTATCATGTAAACATGGTGTAACTATTTGATTCATTCTGCATTAAGTTAATTAACCATATAACCATCCAGATAAATCTCACATCACCATGGAAAAAGGATTTTGTAACTTGATGAAGGGAGATTCTTAACTACAGATCTCGCATTGTTCCCAGGGGATTTTTGTGGATGGTATTCTGTCATACGCTGTTTTCAGCATTTCGTGCCGCTATATTGGTGAAATAATGAAGAAGAACATCTGAATTCCACAACTGAACATTGCGCGTGCATAGCTACTGCCAGTCCCCAACCGCACATTAAAAAGAAAATCAGTAAAACTAAGAGAAAACTAGTAAAGTTCCGATTTTTTGGCGAATCGCCCCACCCTTCTTTACAATCCGAAGCATGCAATTACTGTTTTTACAAAGAATAGAAGAAGTACAGCACAAAAATGTATAAAGATATGTGCTTGGCCATCATAACTTTTATATTCATAATAAAGCAAATCTCTAGAAACTGTTGCTTCAAATTTTGCATCCTCTAAATCTATATATTTGAATGATTTTAAAACTGTTTAATTATGTTTGACTGGGTTCAGAAATTGAATGGAATCAAACACAGCTGTATATATAGGCATATTTTTGGTTAATAATTATTGTGTTCAATTACCGAACCCAAATTAACCCAATGACTGCATTCAATCCAGTTCAATTTACTGAACAGTTAGATACGTAAGCTGGGCTAATTATATAACTGATATCTTCCACGTACCTTAACTTCACTGTAAGAAAATGCTGCATCACTGATCACTGCTGGCATATATGCCTAGAACGGAAAAAAAGGATCAGTGAAAAAAAAAACACAAAACAAAACAAATTCAGGGCTAAAAATTGGCAGTCGCCCAGTCGCCAGTGGCGATTTAAAACTGACCAGGGCCACTAAAAGTCAAGGCTTAAATGCCTGATAGAGGACTGCAAATAAAAGTTACACTGTAGTTACAATTCAAATAAATTAGACTTTCATTGGAGCATCTCTGTTTTATTTCCCCTCCTCAACTCTAAGTTCATCAATTGAAGAAAATTTTCAGTTCTTGGAGTGCAAATTTGTGAGAGCGAGCGCCTGGCAAATTACTTTCATCCTTAAAAAAAATATTAGCTTTATTGTTTTTCTTTTGACAACATCAAATAACTAATATTGTATGTAACATACATTATTAAAGCATTCACAACGCAATTTTTGACCAATGTGACATTAATGAACAGAAAGAATGGGTGAACAGAATAGTAATTATACTCAATGTCAATTATTAAGGGAGTCGTCATTCACTTTGCTAGCATAATGTCACTTCCAGCTTTGAAATGTTGTTGCCGAAGCTATACTTTGCTTTACTTTTCTGATCCACCTGATTCATGAGACGTACAAGTGCCTACTGTTGGAAATTTTTGCATCCCGGCGCCCGTGAAAGTGTTCTTCTTTCCAGCTTTTGTGGAATCCTGACAAATGATTAATAAATCATCGCCTGAACCCCTCATTTGCAGCTATCCAAACTCTTTTAACCATTTGTCTAAAAAGTGGTTATGTCTTCCACCCTTTGCACGGTTCATTGCTATAATACAGGTAAGGTAAAGCACTTGAACATCGATCGATTGAATGAGCAACAAAATGGCAGGACCTCATTTAAGTTTACTGGATGTTCCATCATCTCCAGTCTCCTTTGCTTAACTCAGTAAAAAGCCAGTTGCAATTAATCAAACATGTTCTAACTAATCCCAGCAGACAATTGTCAGTTAAACAAGCCAGATTGCCTTTAGGAAGCAAAAACACATCAGTACAAATATGTCAATTGCATAAAAAAAATCCTTTGCTTACATCTGGATCCCCCCCCCCCCTTGGGAATACAGTGGTTTTTGAGAAAACCAAACAATGCATGCAGTATTTATTTGAACTTTCTAAAACATGAACATGAAAATAACTTCTTGTTGTTCTAGTAAAGTACGTCACTTCTCAGTTGATATGACAGCCCCAGACCGCGTGGAGAAGATTGCCTATTTCCAGTGAAAATCTCTAGTATTTGTAGCAGACTGTTTAGAGAAGAATAATATCTCAAAATTAAAATCTGTGTTTGACGGTATGTTTATCATAAATTGTTGGACGAATGTGCATTTGATGCGTACTCGAATGAATGGTGGTCGTCACAAACAAAGAAATATTTCTTCAGTGTGTTTATATTTATAATAAGACGACTTAAATAGACTCTATATAAAAACGGATGCACAGCTTTATGTTAAACAGAGATCTCAGTCCAGTGTTCTTATGAAACAAGCTAAGAAAAACTCCCTTAAATGCTGCCATCAGTTTGTTCATGGGCCTCTTGTGCGTATGCGCTATATTTAGAATATAACGTGGCGAAGAAAATTTCTTTACTTGCCAGCTGTATGCCAGTGCAGGTAGAGTTTTTTCTTCAGTTTTCTGTTCATGTTTTTATTATACTATGCATGTAGTGTCCTTCGTTCAATAAACTCTAGAAAAGCGTTTAAGTTCTTGTCAAAACGTCTGGTTTTGCTATTGTACGGAAATCAATATCGTCATTTAGGTTTTGTACACAAAACAACGTATTTGTGGTCGATGAGGGGTCCCGGGGTTGGGGAATCGTCTCTTTCTGTGTGCCCGGGGGTGAGGAATAGACTGCCAAGTGAGAAAAAAAAAGGCAAATCCCCGGGGGTAGGCCCGGGAAGGGGGGGATGGTAACAGGTAGAATTGAACCATGCATAATATTGAGTGATAAACAAAATTAATTCACACATAAGCTTAACTTGAGCTTAAGTGAAGCCAAATAAAATTATTGAAATTCAAGCAAACAATTCATAAGTGATAAACAAAATTAATTCACACATAAGCTTAAGTCTTGAGCTTAAGTGAAGCCCAATAAAATTATTGAAATTCAAGCAAACAATTCATAAGTGATAAACACAATTAATTCACACATAAGCTTAAGTCTTGAGCTTAAAGTGCCTATGAACTAAAAAATTTTTCTCCTAAATATGATAGTTTACGACTCCCTCAGTCTAAATATGTAAGTTTTGCTGAGTAGAACCCTTTGCATGGGATATTTTTCCAGCCGCAAAGTTCGAATTTGGCACCCGAAATGTGTCTCCATTTGCGCGCGGCCAAAACGATCGCATTACAAGGCTGTGACGTCACAAATCGCGCAGAAGACAAGAGTGTTATGGCTGACAAGAGGGTTTCCAGAAGAGAAATTACTTTGGAGTGACTCGTGCGCCCAGGATTGTAAGCTGCAAGGGAAGGATTCGCACAATGAGAGCATGTGTGTGTCGTTTCTCAAAAGGAAACGAATTAGGGAGAGAAGCGGACTCATTTGAACCGTGTTCGACTCGGTAAGAATTCGATTCGACCCGCATTACAGAGCTGCTTCTCGGAAAAGCCGCAGCATTTGAATGTCGCGTTAATATATGTACCTTCTGCCACTGTTGGATTAGTTCTACCAGTAACAATTATCGCAATTCAAGATTAAAGATCGAGATAAAGAAGGTTTTCAATATTTGGCCACAAAACTATTGCTATATGCATCTGTCCACTATTACCTAAAAGCATCCAAGATCTACAACGTATAACTGAGCTACAAAGTTTTGTTTACATTTCCAATTTTTTTGGAAACCACATGCAATACGTTTCTCAAACTGGATGTTCACCATAGAGTTTGAAGGGATAACAATGAACGGAACTGTCTTCACCGACGACGAGACAAGACGTTTTAGTTAATCAGAGATAGCTATAGGAATATTTATAAATCCCTCGTGTCTGATGTTTCGTCAAATAAAAGGAAGCAGTTCAGCTCAGCATTGATAATTTTCATTGCAAGTCACTCTGTTTCCACTGCATTTGATTTATGTGGTCCTCTTTAAACACCACACATTTCAAACAGATTTGTGCCTCTCTTCTTGTTGACCCTCCTCCTGCTATCTCAAGAGGACCATATAATATGAAATTTCACATACCACACTTAAGAGCTCCTGACCAGAAATATCGAGAATCCCCCGACAGGAAGGAAATTTCGTCTTCTATTTTATTTTACCAAAAATACCCCTTTGGTAAACTATTTTCAAAAATCATATTTAAAAGTTCCTCCGCTTTTCTTTTTTTCTAAAATTTAGATAAGTTCGAAATACGGCTAGAACCTCCCTTGCGCCCCCCGGAAACAAGGGAAAATTGTGCATTTTTAGCAAGCTCGTACGCAACAATGGAAATCGTTCCCGTTTTACCATTTAGCTCATAACTACATCATTCTTTCCTCTATCTAAAGACATAAAAATCGGATATAAATTTGTATTTTTAAACTGCTTGTTGACCTGTTGAAGATACTAACCTTGAAGGCTTCAGAGTCAAAGTGAAATTTGGGTCAACTTCAGAGGCCTATCACTGACCTAGCATATATTTTTCAAACCAAAAATATACATCAAATGTAAGCTCAAGCATTCATTTTTACCCTCTGGAAGTGTCGTTTTTGGCCCGCTAAAAGCGACGCGTTGAGAAAAGATAGTGTGCAGGGTATTTTGAGCATTTCGGTAGAACGGCCGCTGTCACGCGAGCCACATCGGTTCCACTAAAGCAGTCATAAAACAAAGTTTCACTGGCTGATTGTTTTGAATAGGTTAATAAAGTAAAAATATATACTTTTCTTATAGAGGTAACTATGTTACTATGGCTTAGGGGCAACCCGGTTTACTTTTCTACAGTCCAAATTTATTGACAATGTAACAATATTATTTGATTGATCCAAACTGATAAACCAAAGATACTCTCACCTTGAGACATCATCTTGTGAATCTCTTGGTTCAGGTTATCACTCTTTTTAACAGAATTATTGGCTGCATTAGTCATGTTAATTTGTAGATTGAAAAAACAAAAGTTACAAACCACGTCAAACTATGCACTCCGTATTGAAATTAGCATAAATGTGAGACATGAAATGAGCTGAGGTTTTCGTGATAGTCACGAAGTAGGATAGCGTGACACAGTGACTCAGAAAGCTGGAAGACCCAAATTGGCTTACCCCAGGAACCATTGCTTAAACATAAATGTTAGTTTTCCGGTAAATAGCTGTTTTGAATGTATATATGCGAAGTGACATTTTTCTAATGAGGGAAAGAACCGTAAGGGTCATTTGCAATTTCAAATATTTTAGGGTGGGATCATTTACTGTTAGAGGGAGTGGTTGGAAAAAACCGAAATATTCCCTGAAAGATTTTGTGGAAGAAAGAGCGCAAAAACACCAGGGAAAGAAAATTCAAGCAAAGCTTTTAGTTACAAAAAATGATAAACAAACCATAATCGTAATAACTAAGCAGAAAAGTGCAAAAATTTAATGATACGTCTCTTATTGTCTTTGATCGGTTTCAAATGGACGTGTGAGTGCTATTTTAAGTCTCGTGGGACGACACATTCAGTTACCAAAAGCGCCACCTTAAGAACAACTTGAAACCATTTCTTAAAGTAAGCTGATGTAGGGTACTTTCCTTCTAAGTTTTAAAGGGGATACAATTCAAAGCGCTCGCAGTGAAACTGAAAAAAGTCTAAGTTTGCGGTTGCTATTCATGGTGCAGATGTCGCACTGGTCGTACACGATAAGATCTTCCAGTTGAAACGTCGAGAGGATATCTTGCTTTGCGGTACTCGAAGTGGTTTATTTTTCAAAGGCACGGAAATCGTTTGCCACTAGACCCTAAAAGAACGCAGTGGCTAATGCTGGGCCGTCACACACTCGCCATTGGAACCTGGCGATCCGGCTTATTTCCGCCCACGGTACTGCAACTGCGTCCACTTTCCTTCTTGATGAATGGCCAATATTAAACTTTGTTTTCGAGGTAGACTTTTTTTTGATCATCGAAGCAGGAAGCTTTTTTTGTTTCTTCTCTTAAGGCTCAACCCTCTCCCAAACCTACGAACAACGCCTGAGGCTATGTTCACACAGAACAGTTTCCAAATAATTCTGGACCAGACCAGGTCTGTTCACACGGGACTGGTACAGAAATGGTCCGGTACCAGTCCACTTCTGGACCAACGTGAGAAAATCAGCCGTTTGTACAAATAAGTTATCCACCGGGACACCCAAATGCGTGAAAGACGATCGAAGAAGGCTGAATCTATCGATTGAAAGAAGCCAAAGGCCTCTGGCCGGATAATAAATTACCCCATCCCTGCCGATTACAAAATACACAAAGCTTTAACCTTCTTCTTTTAGCTTTTAACCTTTTCAAGCTTTAAACTCAGAATTACAATACGTTATGCGGCAGTTATGCTATCGCAGACAGTAGTTTGGTCTCTCTTTAAATTTCTAGGTGAGTTTAATCAAAAACACATCACTGATACACGCGATGAATTTATTTAGTGCCCAAGCCTAAATTTCGCTGTTGGAACCAAAACGAACCGGACAAGATGTTCACACAGTACCTGTCCAATATTGGATCGGAATTGTTCCTGCATTTTTGCAGGTCCAAAACCGGGACCTTTACTGGACCGGATAGACGGTACGGATAGCAGTTTCCGTGTGAACAGAAGACCTGTCCGAACCGGAACCGTTTGGAAATCGATCCGTGTGAACAAAGCCTAAGGATTCAGAGGGCGCTTGAGATTTCAGCAGAGGTATCATTCAACACCTTCTTAGGACGGTGCAAGGCCAAGCAGCGATCGGAAAAGATATAAATAACTCTCCCGAATTAGCTACTTTCTTTACTTTCTTCTTGCGACAAAAAGCTTTGCAGCGTTTCTTCTACAAAAGCTAGCGCTTTCCAAATTAAACTATTCTTGTTTTTCCAACCACCCCTCTAAAATAAATGTTCCGACCCTAAAATATCTGAATCTGCAAATGACCCCTAGCATCCCTCCCCTCATAAAAAATAATAATAATAAAATAAACCGATTTGACTACATTGTACGGCAAGACAAGATATCCTGTCCAGGTTTCAACTGGAACATCTCACCGTGTACGAGCAGTACGACATCTGCGCTGATGGCAAAGAACGGCAACCGGAAACTTGGACTTTTTCAGTTTCACTAAGAGCGCTTTGACTTGTAAACACCTCCGTTGAAGCTTAGAAGAAAAGCACCCTACACCAGCCTACTATAAGAAATGGTTTCAATTCTGTTAACTGGATGTAACCCACGAGACTTAAAATAGCACTCACACGTCCATTTGAAACCGATCAAAGACAATAAGAGACGTATCATTAAATTTTTGCACTTTTCTGCTTAGTTATTACGATTATGATTTATTTATTATTTTTTGTAACTAAAAGTTTTGCTTGAATTTTCTTTCCCTGGTGTTTTAGCGCTCTTTCTTCCACAAAAGCTTTCCGGGAATATTGCGGTTTTTTCCAACCACCCCCTCTAACAGTAAATGATCCGACCCTAAAATATTTGAAATTGCAAATAACCCTTACGATTCTTTCCATCATTAGAGAATTGTCATTCAAAACAGCTATTTACCGGAAAACTAACATTTATGTTTAAGCAAGGGTTCCTGGTTTAAGCCAATTTGGGTCTTCCAGCTTTCTGAGTCACTGTGTCACGCTATCCTACTTCGTGACTATCACGAAAACCTCAGCTCATTTCATGTCTTACATTTATGCTAATTTCAATACGGAATGCATAGTTTGACGTGGTTTGTAACTTTTGTTTTTTCAATCTACAAATTAACATGACTAATGCAGCCAATAATTCTGGTAAAAAGAGTGATAACCTGAACCAAGAGATTCACAAGACGATGTCTTAAGGTGAGAGTATCTTTGGTTTATCAGTTTGGATCAATCAAATAATATTGTTACATTGTCAATAAATTTGCAGTGTAGAAAAGTAAACCGGGTTGCCCCTAAGATACTTTTCTATAAGAAAAGTATATATATTTACTTTATTAACCTATTCAAAACAATGAGCCAGTGAAACCTTGTTTTATGACTGCTTTAGTGGAACCGATGTGGCTCGCGTGACAGCGGCCGTTCTACCGAAATGCTCAAAATACCCTGCACACTCTTTTTCTCGACGCGTGGCTTTTAGCGGGCCAAAAATGACACTTTCAGAGAGTAAAAAGGAATGCTTGAGCTTACTTTTGATGTATATTTTTGGTTTGAAAAATATATGCTAGGTCAGTGATAGGCCTCTGAAGTTGACCCAAATTTCACTTTGACTCTGAAGCCTTCAAGGTTAGTATCTTCAACAGGTCAACAAGCAGTTTAAAAATGTAAATTTATATCCGATTTTTATATTTTTAGATAGAGGAAAGAATGATGTAGTTATGAGCCAAATGGTAAAACGGGAACGATTTCCATTGTTGCGTACGAGCTTGCTAAAAATGCACAATTTTCCCTTGTTTCCGGGGGGCGCAAGGGAGCTTCTAGCCGTATTTTAAACTTTTCTAATTTTTGGAAAAACCAAAAAGTGGATGGACTATTAATTATGATTTTTGAAAATAGTTTACCAAAGGGGTATGTTTGGTGAAATAAAATGAAATATGAAATTTCGCTTCTGTCGTCGGATTCTCGATATTTCTGGTCAGGAGCTCTTAACACCGTCTAATTGACCCTTCTGCAGTACAGTCTTGGTGATGTAGGTTTAATTTGAATTTATGGCATAAGTTATTTAATCATTTTTATTACTGAAGGGCAATGAAAATATGTGACCTTCATTTCCCATTATTTAATTTTGTGGCAGGCTTTGTATTGGAAACTCCTCACACACTGAATTGTCTCAGTCTCTTCTTGACTCATTCCCTGTACCCAAGAAAGCTACCACACAAGCCACCTAATTAGCCAACAGAAAATCAATATTGAGGTTTCAAAATGGGCCTTTTCGATCTCGTTCTCCACCTTTAATTTGTAATAATAATAATAATAATAATAATAATAATAATAATAATAATTATAATAATTTTTCCGAAAATTAGCTGCATAGGCTACGTTCCCGCCCTATGCGTGCTATTTAGGGACATAACATATAAATGTCTTGTAGTGCTTTAATAATAACAATGATGTATACACAGGATAGCCCCATCAGTGTAAAAACACTGGTAACAAAAGGGGGTTCTGTTACTAAATAAGTGCCCAAGATAGTAAAATACATACCTTCAAACATTAATAGTGGCATGCATGGTTACGTAGCAGAAGCCTGATGCAAACACGAGAGTATTGGGAAAACTCAAAGGATTACGTGAGCTTGATCGAACACAGACTCTTAGACATTTGTAACTGAAGAGCATATCTCTTAACAACAAAAAAGGCTAATACATGCATAATGTGTACAGTGTACTGGGAGGGTACTGTAATTTAAAGGGTTTATGGATCCGAGGGAGCTGCCTTAACCTCTCCCCATCCCCCCCTCCTTAAACAAAAACAACAACAAAAAAATGAAACTACACACACAAAGAGGGCAATTTCTACTTGACACTGATTTCTGCCATACTTCATGGAACTGGAATGGATGTATGTTTCAATGAAAATAGCACTTCAAAATGTACTTCTGGAGCAAATTACATATTCATCTCAGTGTTGAGATTGACCCAAGGGAGTTATTGTCATATGAGACCAGTATACAAAGGGAGCTCAGACCAGGCCCCAGTTGTTCAAAAGGTGGATTAGTGTTAGGGAAACCAATTGCGTTATCCACTGGATAGAGATTTATCCGGTCGATAGCGCTATCCAACTTTTGAACAACTGGGGCCAGTATAACTGGACAGGTATGGTTAAGTTTATTTACATGAGACCAGCATCATGAAAGTATAAGTGATCACATAAAGCCTGTAAGAATTCAGCACACTAGCTCTCACCTGCCATAGCATGTTTCCACAAAATTGGTATGCACCAAAATTCTCAAGCAAATTGCTGAACAGAAGGACAAAAATCTCAGCTGGTCTAATATTGTGTAGGCAATTACTTAAACCAGTTCATGTAGTCAGAAGCGATGGAGTATTACAAGGACAAAGCTGAAGTCACACTAGTCTGAGTTTGCACGCGTATCATACAATGTCCATCTTTATTTATCACAGTCATCATCCTCATAGCACCTCCAGGTGGAGTAAAAGACCACAAATGAGCACCATACTCAAAAATTCTTATTTATTTGCTTTGAGATGCTCCCTCATAAATGGCTTGAAATTTACAATAAAAGCACTGCACTTCCATTTGAAAATCATTTGCAGCTGCTGATTATAAGAAATAAAACACGCTCTTTAGAAATCACTATTGATGTCTCAGCCATTAGGCATGTAATATTTCAAGCAAATTTTAGGTATGCTTATCTTCAATGTATAAAATACTTCCTGCTAACTAATAGGTTTATATCAGTGTTCTCTCTGCAAAAGTCCTCATTCGAAAGAGCCGAACAACTGAGTCTATCTTTCTCTTGGCGCGAAAACCTATGAAAAGATGAACAAATTAAGTTACAAACAAGTACACCGTAAACTTGAGCATGTCTTGTATCGGTTTGAGTGAAATAATTGAAGTACATACAATGACGCTCTTAACAAAAGAAGTAAAGTCAAGGCTGCGTCAATCTCTCACTATTAACACATAAAGGTACTGACCATTCAATTCTAGAAGCTTCTCCTTCAAGGCCAGTCAACCCAGTAGAGCTGAAAGTTAGTCAATCCCAACAATTCAATTCGCCATCTTGCTTCGCGCAAGATTGTTGTTGTCGTTGTTTAGGCATTATCCACGGACGACAAACCCAAAAACTGCACATCTTCGAAATCGCTTCGAGCTGAATCTTAGCGTTTTCCTCAGTCGTCGGTAGCTTTCATTGTATATCAATATTAGCAAGGAAAATGTAAGTTCCATCGCTCAAACGCTTGACAAAGACCAAAGAGACAAACATTCTGCGCGATTTGTGACGTCATACGGCCCGCTTCCTCGGCCAACTCGTTCCCAGTCTTCGGAGACACGATTTTGGTCACTTTGGGTACTTTCAACGGCTAAAAACCGGATTTTTGTTTCTTGCCATCCAATTTCTCTTGCCATTTCGGAATTAACACATAATGAACTACCAAAATGTGCAAAAAAAATTTTTAGTTCATAGGCACTTTAATGAGCTTAAGTGAAGCCCAATAAAATTATTGAAATTCAAGCAAACAATTCATAAGTGATAAACACAATTAATTCACACATAAGCTTATTGGTCTTGAGCTTAAGTGAAGCCAAATAAAATTATTGAAATTCAAGCAAACAATTCAGAAATCAGAATAATGGTCAAAAAATATTTAAGACCTACTTCAGTAGATACATAAGCTGAGAAATGAGGATGTGCTTTTTCATCGATTCGTTACTTGCATGGATTTTTGTAGGGGTTTTGCCGAGGATATTGTAAACAATGACTGGATTCAGAGTTAAAAAGAACGAGGCATATATCAATTATGTCCTGTTTTGTTATTCTTTTGTTTAGTCAATGAGTTAACATCTTGACGATTCGCGTTGGTACTTGTTTTCGCCTTTTACTTCACTGCATGCTTTCATAAGCTGTTTTCTCCTTTGCCTGGCTACACTTTGCTCCGTGAAAACAAAACACACTGGTATTCTTCAAAGCTGAGAAAAGCGGGTTATCGTCGTAAAAGTAAATAACTGGAAATATTATATTTATGACCAAAGCCAAGACAAGTTTCTCTTTGTTCGAGATAACGGGGAATTGGAAATAAGCGAGTTGAGCCAAGACAAATTTCTCTTTGTTCGAGATAACGGGGAATTGGAAATGAGCCAGTTGAGTTGAGATAAATAAAAGCGAATTTCCCATACCGTAATATTCTGTGAAATGATTGAAAAATTCCGAGAAACTCACCCGGGAAACTCAGCAAGCAGGTCTTCACGCTGGTTCAGTTAAAGCATCAGGCCAAAGCAATCCATATTTCTCCTCTCAATAAAGACATCCATATTCCACTTAATAGGCATTTAGGACCGGCAGTCGAGTTTCTTTAGCCTATCTTTTCATTTCTAACGTTGAAAAGGTATTGTGTCCTCGTTCTCAGCCACGCGCGCGGCTAGATTGCGAAATCTTGTAACATGATACCATCACCTTTGCACTACCCCCTCAAATTGCGTTCCCTTTTTTCGTTTTGTTTTGGTTTGTTTCTTTTCCTCTTTTTTTCACTTTCTATGAGTAGTATTAAATGACATACCGTAAAAGGTGCGGTTTAAGTTTTGACAAAAAGTTCACTTTTGTAACAGTGCATTTTTTTTTGTTAAACAAACTTTGCTAAAGCACGGAGATTGATTTTAACTGAACACCTTGTAACTTCATGCTGTCCTTGGCGTAAATTTCTTCTCCGTTCTCGATTACGACTTCCTTCCCCTTGATGATCTGTAGAATAAAATACAAAAACGTAGACGTAAATTATTCGGTGGTACAAAATTATTTCCAATCACAAATAGATAAAAATCAAGAAAACTGTACCCGACATGTTTACAGTTCTCTGTCGGCGTCTCTCAGTTTTCCTCTGGCGTTGTTCTTCAGTACCGTTCCGTCTTATTTCTAGTTGCCTTTATCTCTCTGCTGTACTGTTCCTTCGTCTTTTTCGTTTTCGTTTCTGCTCTGCTTGACCGGGTGCTTGACGCTGTTCTTCAGTGGCGTTTCTCCTTCTTTTCCGTTGTTGTTCTCTATCTCCGTCTCTTTTCCTTCGTCTCTGCTCTTCCAGCGAAAATTGCCTCATGTAAGAATGTCATGAAATGCGACGTACGTACGTACGTATGTATGTATGTATGTATGTACGGCGCACGCGCCCGCGAGCCATTCCGCTTGCCATGACCATAAAAAATTACCAGCACGCCTTTAAGTATGACTATGGGGCTCCACTCCGGCGGCCTACGGCCGCGGAGGAGTTCCGCTAAAAAACCGACATTTTCAATACGTTTCCTGTCTTCAATCACATAACTTTGAATATCAAACAACGACGCGCCGGCTGCCAATAACTACGTGGAAGCCGGTTTAGTGTTGGAATGGAGTGATTTTGTAAGAAGTTTTTACCGTATGAAACACGTTTTGTCATAGAATAAAACTTGCTGTTTCACGCACCGCTACGCAAGTAATTATGCGAACTCAAACTTGAACTGGATTTGCATGAAAGATTAGCACTTCTTTGTTCAGTGAGTTAAGAAACAATTAATTACATTGATCAATGGGTTTAAGTGAATTGATCATTTTTTATCATAGTTCGCGTGTAGACCATTAAAGATAATGAGACACCAAACACACAAATATTCACCAGAAAAGATCAACTTTTCTTTCAATCGCTCAACTAGTACAAAGCAATTAATCGTCCTCTTCTTGAGAATACTTGTAAGGATGACTTTTGCGAAGACGCCGAGACCAGTCTCGAAGGATGATCATAAATAAATCTTCCTCTAAATAATTTACAAACCGAATTCGAGGACGTTTTCGTTTCTCTGCAAAGATGCTTCAACTGTAGAAGGGGGGGGGGGGGGGTCAAGATGGATGAGGGAGGCAAGACTTTCGCGGGAGTCGCTTGTACAGTCACTGGTGTTTGAACAGTGGGTGTTTGTACTGGTTCAGTGACCGCTTGTACAGTCAACGGTGTTTGAACTGGGTTCACTGTGACTGCTACCGGTTCTTGAATAGGCGTGGGTACATTATCAGCTAGAAGATTGCTAGACATTTCTCTTTGCTCTTCAGAGTAAGGTAGACTAGATTCTTTGTTTCTCGAATTCAATTGTTGTTTGAATGTCAAATACTTGTTTTGCAGCTGTATGTGGTGCCATGCTCTTTCATATTCTCCAAGGTTTTTGCGAGAGAGAAGGCCTTCCATAGAATCTTGCAATTTCTGCATTTCTGGAAGAACTGGATCTGTCGCTAGGTTCTCTTGCTTGAGATACGTCAGTAGTTCCTGTGAGATACTGTCTGGTACCCCCACGTTTTCAAATCGTTCCTCAGCAGGTAGAACGTTAGTTCGTAACCTACAATTATCTCGAGTGGTTGTTTTGAAATCAACGAGGAGATACTCAAAGGGTCTACGCACGGCCTCCTCATGTCGCTTGATAAACAAATCAGTGTTGCCGGGATACATTTGCTTAGCCAGGGTCAGAATTTGCAGTTTATCCCGCGGATTTTTAAAATAACCAAGTAATGACTGTTAAGACTAATGCTTCGACTATTTTTCCTTGATGGAATAAGTTCTGTACGATGTAAATGACGCTGAGATTGTGATGATGAGAACCTCTTGTAAACAGGTTGACGATTCGCTTATCTCAGCCTGCATTTTCCATCTGATCGTCGATCACCATTAGTTGCGTTTGTTGATGTCAAAAAAGGTGTCCTGTTCTAGGTCAAATGGAATACCCTTGACAAATTCTACGTTTGGCATCGTTACCAGCAACTCCATGTAAGCGGGCTGCCACTGTGAATAGCACCAAACTAAACCTCTCAGGGGATAAGTGAATTACCTCTTGAGCCTGCTGTAGCAAAGACTTTACCCAGACCGTTTTACCAGATCCCAGTCATCCCAGCAACCATGCAAGTAAACGGATGTACAAAGCGAAACCACTCACAATATTCTGTAGAGTTCGGCACACTATACATTGGGCTGATAACTGGGTTAGTGTGTTTATTACTCATGTGCCTTTGCATACTATCTTTCCTCGAAAAACTCTTTTCACAAATAGGAGAGGACCAACTCATGTTAACTCAATAAACGGTAGTAAAACATACTTATGACACTACTCATGGTAACTTGCGGGCTCGTAAACCAAGCAAGGATCACCTCGAGGGTCTCTCCAGCGTTTCTCTAGTAGATCCTTGAATCGTTTCAAAATTTTGCCTTTCTCAGAACTGATGGAGAGGGAACGTCGCCACCACCTTGTTCTAAATTGCTTGCACAGAACGTTTACTGTCGAGCAGTTACCGATACACTTCCTCCGTGCTTAACGGAGAAACGTAACGTTGAGAAGAATTCAATTACCAGATTCACTTAGATGAGACAAAGTTGATGACGTTGCTTCACATTTTTTGACGTTTTTGTTGAAAATTGGTTCTTGATTCAATAAACCTCTAGTACTGATGTTAAAAAATGGATGGCTGAAAAATGTATTTAATAAATAAACGCCGGGTCCCGAATAAACGCCGGGTTTACGAGGCCGAGTATTAAATAAACGCCCCTGGCATTAAATCGAGAAAAAACGGTACTTTTCAGTACGGTACACCCTCCAAGTTTTTTTTTTTTTTTTTTTTTGCCCTGAAAGGAGGGGGTGGGGAGGGCGGCATAGCACAGTCTTTAAAGGCCAAAACGTGCCTCGTGTGAATTATACCACAAGAAACCCAAACATAATATTTGAATATTATTAAAAATGGCGTTTTAAAATATAAGACTTTGTATGGGATTTCGAAGCGAACATTTTGAGCAATACAGAACAACGAACTAACTGAATTAAAAGTTCATGAAATATTACATGGTGTTGTTTGCTATCGTTACAAAGCATTTTGAGCAATTTTAGGTCCATTTACTTAACTGTGTTAGTACGTGTATAATACATTGACAAGTCAATATTTACACGTTCTTTTGCGACAACGACATTCCTCTTTCTTGACGTTTGAAACAACTTCTTTCAGCACATGTACAAGTTTTAAAAGGGGGTATTTTAACTTAGAAAGAGTTGCGACGTACTGTTTTTATGTGACAGGTAAAAACCAACCACAGGCCGACGAAAATAACAGACGGGTTATAAATTCATGTTGAAAACAAACAAGAAAACCTTTGGTTTATCAAAGAAGGTCCCTTACAAGCTAGAGTTAATATTCTTAGAGTTATTTCTTTAACAAATATTTTATCTATCGTAAAGTTGTGCTGTGGCTGTGACAGGTCTGAAATCTTCACTGTGAAGAGTGGAACGCAGAGCATTTTTTAGTGCGTAACCCGAACAAAATGCCGATACAGGTTCTTTGGATCCAAGGGTTATAGATGAAGCTCTAGCTGGAGCCACATTTTGGCTCGTCTTGTAGCCTTCAGCGATCCTTCAGGGAGTACCGGTACCCTTATTAGATTCCTTTTTTTTCCTTTTTTTTTAACCCAAACTGAAAAAAATTCTCTTCTTATTTTAGGCCAAACACAGCTTCAAAACCATACATTGTGAGGATACAAACGCCTGTGTACTTATACTATAACCAACCTCTTTCCTAAGGCCTTTTTTCCGGAAACCCTGGAACTAGGTTGGTTATATAGGAAAATACCATTTCGGGGTTGGAGTCCGTTGTATTTTACGAGAGCCTTGGACGTTAGGGCCTCGATAGAATAAAGAAATAGAACTGTTGGCATCTACGTTTTTGTCGATAACTAAAACAAGTCGACAAGCATTAGTGATCGATACAGCTTTTTCACACCACTAGAGACCAAAATTATAGATAACTTTAGCTTGATAATTAGAGGTTGATGTGCATGTCAATTTCATGTATAAAGGCTAGCACATTGGCTTTTTCTTATCACCAATTTTTATTATCGACAATTAAATAGTAATCGATACCTGACTGGTCTTGACGGTTGAGGCCCTTAACCCTATTTAGCCTGGGGAGAAGGGGGGGGGGGGGGGAGGGAGGGGAATTGTGCCCGCGCTGACTTTAACGGATTGTAACTTTTGAACGGCTAGACGAATAATCATCAAATCTCTTGACTTTTCCTAAAATTTATCAGCAAAAAATTTCCTGTGTAAATGACGTGTCTATGATGATTGACGTTTCCATACCAACCGTCTACTCAGAAGTGTATTTTGATTATTTTCTGTTTTTTTGTCTTTTTTTTTTTTCAGTTTCCGTTTGTAAGAAGAAGAGAATCCTTCATTTTTGTGTGCTTGTTTTGATTAGGTATGTTTCTAAGAATAAATTCATATATTTTTCAATGTCGTTATTGTCAGCTGTATGACTGCAGGCTCGAGATTCAAGATGGCAGCTTCAAAATTCAAACTGGTTGGTTTGTGACGTCATTGTGATAGCATGACACGTCATAATTGACACGTCGTAAGCGCAATCTGTTACGCTAATGACTTGTTTCATTAGCTTTTCTACAGGGAAGGCACTTTGTACCCCCCCCCCCCCTCCACCTCAGGCTCAGAAACTCAAAAAAAAGGCCAGGCAAAACAGGGCTAAAATCAGGTGTATCATTACAGCTTTCGACTTCATGGATGAAAGTTTGGTTTTCTACAAGAAAAGAAGAGACAAAGTTAGGGTTTCAAAGGCGAAATTTATTTAACTGACACAGTTCAACATCGATTTACTTTTATAAGCCATCGTCACTTTCACTTCCATCTGGATCATGCTGTGAAGACAAGTATAAAATTAGTACGAATTACCTTTTACTGTGTCGTACAATAAAAAATGAAGAATAATGATCTGCAGTACATTTGTGCAACTGGAACTCACCAAACCCCGTACCGGGCTTCTCGGCTTTCAATTAAATGGCGATGAAATCCGAGAAGACCCTGGGGGCGAGGTTAGACTCACCCGGCTCCAGTCCACTCTATTCAGGTTTTCTCAAACAAATAGGTTTGGATATAGGTTAGCTCCTGGGTTACTCAGAGTTAAATGTAGTTTCCCCGGGTTAGGAGGGGGGGCTGGATTGCCCTCAAACCGCCCCCCCCGGCGTTTAGGAGTGGTAGTGTTGACTGCTGCTTTGGTTTTCCCCAGCCACATCTGAAGTGTGGGGTGTTGAGCACCACAGGGCGTAAACAGCCCTAAGTACGTCAGTAAGTATTTAAAAAATCGACTCTGTTTTTCCATGTCTATATTCCTATGGAAAATGAAAATAACGTCAGAAAATGTCAGAAAATGTTCAAAACTCATTTTTTATCATCCATAAGAGTGTAGACCATGGAAAAATGGAGTCGATTTGTTTTTTACAATAACAAAGAAAATTTCCTCCAAACAAGGCTTTAATACGCCTTTAAACATGAATGTTTTGAAGAAAACGCGTGGTTCATGAAAAACACAATTCGGCAGTAAATTTAGCGCTGAGCGAAATGATGAAAAAAATCTTGCCAGACGTTTTTATCACGCTTTAACGATTTTGTGTGTTTGTGACTGACAACGAAATATACCAGACTGAATTATTAATTGAAAAGCGCCAAAACAAATAGCTCCGCTTGGCCGGGCATGGCTTCGTGAGTTGCTCTCGTAAAAGGACAAAAGCTACTTTTCAGTCCAAAATTCAACAATTACTTTTTAAATACTGAGAACGATCATTCCAAACGTAGAAGATAAAATATGCCAATTCTCCATCGGAAAAGCCGCTTAATTTATCCGTGTGCAAATTAATAAAATTCGTCACCATATTTTAAAAACTTGACTTGCCACGTGATCGATTTCATACCTTATCAAAGGCAAAAGAATGTATCAAGATTAATATCCTGGAAAAATTTCATCCCTTTGCAATCTACCGGGAAGGTACTGAATCCATTCAGCATCCATTCAGCATTACTTGACTGCAATGCTGCCTAAATTGAACGCACAAATCGATCTTGCTGATTCAAAACAATGAACGTGACTCAACAAGGCGTCATGCTATCTTGTTACGTGTCTCGCGAAATTCTATCGGCAAGACGAAAACCGCATACATTTTTCCTTCTCGGCACTTCGTGCCTCATTTCGGAAAGCAAGCTTTACGACAACATCGCCATCGCCCTTCGGCGACCGGCCGTTGTCGGCCTTTCGTCATGCGGATGGAATTTGTTTCATGCTGCCTAGCATGACGCTTTGTTCAGTCACGTTCATTGTTTTGAATCAACAAGAACGATTTGCGCGAAGAATTTAGCCAGCATTACGGTCAAATATGACTCCTCCGCGCCCTGTGCTGTGCTTGCACAGAAAAAGTGAGAGTGTTATGGTAACACCGAAAAAGTGTAAATTTTTGCAGCTGTGTGAACACCAATTAAGTGTAAAAGTAACGCCAACATGGTGTACATTTACACCACAATAGTGTAAACCACTAACAATTCTGATTTGGATTGGGTAATAAAACACCAACACAGTGTTATGTAGACGCGGAATTCGGGTAAGTTTACACCAAAAAAGTGTACTTGTGACACCCAAATGGTGTAAAACAACTTGCAGCTGTGTGCACACCAAAACAAGGTTAATTTACACCAGAGATAATTTTACACTCAAATTGTGTACTTGTGACACCCAGATGGTATAAAACAACTTGCAGCTGTGTGCACACCGAAACAAGGTTAATTTACACCAGAGATAATTTTACACTAAAATTGTGTAAAATAACACTTCCAACTTTGTTGAATAACACCCTCCACGTGTTATCTTAACACTGTTCTAGTGTACTTCAACACTAAAATAAAAGATGCATGTGGGCTACTTAAACATTGTAATCATTGCTACTGAAGGAGACAGACATCACTAGTTTCCAAATTTATTTCACAGAGAATATTTATTTGGTATACTACACCTTAAAACAAAATGCGTCCAAAAATACGATTTTTTGCCAAAAACAATAAGTCTACATGTAGAAAAATAAACCTTTCAGTGCAACCGTGAAAACTCACTATAAATTACAAAGATGCTACTCTAATGCCTTAGAATTCAATAAAGTAGTGACACTGAGTAAGATAGTTATAAAAAATAAAAAAGCTACAAAGATTCCAGTCCAAACAGTGCATTAACTTCTGTATGCTTCATTTTTGTTAACACCTAAGTTGATGTGCCAAAATAATGAAAACCAAACCCATACAAAAATAAAAGGCCTTTCAAAAGGCATTTTGATTTAAAGTACTTTTCTAGTTGTTATAGAAAAATGAAGTCAATAAATGCAGATTGAGTGAGTGATTTTGATGATAAACCACACCCAGTTCAGAAACCACCTCCATCTGATTCATCAAGCCACTGAAAAAAAAAGACAAAAATTAGTAATGCTATATTAATTACCCACTTGTACACACCATGATTAGGCAATACTGAATGTCACTTATTCAAGTTTATTTCTTTTTGCGCCAAGATCTGGAAACAAACTTATTTTGGTCAGCTATATACAAAATTTAAAAAATACCACTACAGCTCTAAAAGAAAACAGCCCTCAGTAACAATTGTTGTTCAGTTAGATGGAATACTCTGTCAGACAGTTGTACATACATGTACTGTATTGCTCAGTCTGTTAACCCTTTAAGCCCTAACAGTGACAGAAATGAAATTTCTCCTTACATGATCACTGCTTGTTCAAACATTCAAGTTGTGAGAATGAAGAAGACAATCACCAAGGATGAGATGTATTGATATTATGACAAATTCTCCTTACTTGTTCCATACGAAATGTATGGTGAACAGCATTAGGAGAATATGCATTTCTATATCAGGGCTTCAAAGGTTAAGTGTTTAATACTTGGTCAGTATTGTATATCACTCAGTCAATTGAGCAAACCACTCAATCAGTTCACTCAGTTGTTTATACCACTAGATCAGTTATGTGGATCACTCAGTAAGTTGAGTAATATTACATACAGTCTTTATACCACTTGGAAGAGCAGGGTGGACCACCAGTTTGACAGTCAGTCAGTTGTGACTACATGTACCTGTCTTGTCTACTAAGTCAGTTATGTGCACCACTAAGAACACATAACTTTTACAACTGTGTTTCACTCAGTCATTTATCACCCTGTGAGTTGTGCGCACCACTTGCTAACTTGTGAGTACCACCCAGTTACTTGATTAGTTGCGGCTACCACTCAGTCAGTTGGGTACACCACTGGGTCAGTTGTATCATTCAGGTCAGTTGTCAGTTGTAATGCTCCTTCAGCTGTGGAACCCCTCAGTGAAATGTGTGGATAACTCCACACAACTCGCCTAGTGATACAACTGACTTAACAGCTGTAGTGAAAAAGACAACTGGCACAGGGGCAGTCTATACAATTGACCAGTTGGTATAAACAGCTGAGTGAAACGTATATTCAATTCAGTGAGTGACAACATGGCTTACTGAGTGGTATGCTGGACAGTTGTGTGTATCACGCAGTCAGTTTTGGACCACTCTATATGTAAACAACATTTGAAGAGGCCTAGTGGAAAGTCCTCTAAGAGATTTTTTTTTGGTCAATTTTTTTAGCTTGAAAGTGCCTGAATTTTTGCATGTGGGCTTCAATGTATTCAGAGAACATACCCTGTTTTTTCCTGCCGGTTTACACTTAGTTTTCCAGAAAAGGCCAAAAAATGAGGCCCCATCTTCTGTTTTCTTTTGTTAAAAACCTAAACAAAAGAAACCAATTAAATCCTTTGGTTTATGAAACAAAAGAACGAAATCAACAGAGCGACCAATGCTTTGTTAGATGTGTTTGGTCACTTGGGTATATATTTCAGTAAGTTGGATGTATCACTCAGTCTGTTCCTATTTACAACTGTACATGTAGGCAATGAGGGCCAGGACTCTACTACAGTACAATCTGACCCTCTGCTTCTTTGATGGAAAAAAAGGCAATGCTATTGTACTGTCTTTTCCCCCCTTGCAAGATTTGTGAGTTAATTTTGTCTGTCCTGTTTTGGCAAATTCTGATAAATAATCACTATCTTTGAAGAAGCACAGTCCAAGTAATGAGCGGGTAGTAGTCACTCAACATTGGAGTTGGTTAAAAGTGGAAAACCACTTTACACAACTGTGCAAGGCACACTATGTCCTTCAGAGAGTGACATTAAATTCAAAATGAAAAGAGAAAGTAAAATATTTGTCAATGGATTTTTCTATTCTCATTTTTTTGTTCCACTCTGACAAATTCTGATAAAGAAATCACCATCTTTGAAGGAGCACAGTCCAAGTAATGAGCAGAGTTCGTGCTGGTTTGTGGATATAAAATTCAAGGAATATTCAATGAGTATTCAAGCACCAAAAACTGAGTTTTCAAGGAGTGTTCATGGCAAGTTTACTTCGTCTTGCATTACCTTTTGATATGTTTTCATTCATCAATAGCAACTTTAAAAAAGCCCCCCCCCCCCCCCCCAGGATAGAAAATGCATTTTAAGGAAAATGACCACAAATGCAACATCAATATCAAGTCTGTAATAATTCATAAACAGGAATGCATAACACGTTCATAGTTCTTACGGGACCAAAAGGCTTGTATGTGGTGAAGAAAACCAAACACATAATCCAATAAAGCAACACTATACCAAACAATAATCTCAACAACAATATAGTCTGAAAGCAATGTTTGTGTTTTTGACTGAAAGTTGATGGCAGACACATACTGACAACAACACTGAGGTACCACAGGCTTTTGGAAAGGATAAAATTGTTATAATTCTGGCCCGAAATCTTTAAAACTCCTGAACACACAGAATGGCAGTAAAACATGATTTTAGTGTCTCTATCTGATCATGAAAATCGTCTGCAATAGGAACTGGTTTTGCAGAATCCATAACGCATGTTTGGTGTTTTGCTCCTTCCATATGAAACTTCAAAGCTGCTTGGCCTATACCCGCTTATTTACACTTTCGGCAGCACAGCCTACAATAGGCAGCACGTTTATCATCTTTGACACCTTGTAACCAATCTTGTTACACAACGTCTACAAGCTAAATCAGAATCACCTCCGCCAGGCATTTCAATTCATGTTAAGATGAGTTTTCATCCGCTCACCCTAACTACGCATACAAGACGTATAAGATGGCTTCCACCTGATCACATAGTTAAGAAACTGATCCCAGAATGCAGTGCACACAACACAGAATTCCACCCAGCATGTAACAGCACAGGCTGAGACGCATATTTTCGAAAATTCTGTCTCCGATTTTAAAATCTGCGCTCAATGTTTATATAATCTGCGCTTTTCGAGCGCCCTTGAAATCTAACATTAAATTCCAGGGCTTTTCAAGGACTTCAAGGAGTAGCATGATCCCTGAATGAGCGGACAGAAGCCACTGACAACATTGGAGCTCATGGTTAAAAGCGGAAAACCACTTCACACAACTACACAAGGCACACTGTGTCCTTCAACTACAGGGTGACATTGAATTCAAAATTTCAAAGTGAAAGTAAAAGATGTCAGTTAACCTTTCTATTCTGAATTTTTCTGTGTTGCTTTAACAAATTCTCATTAAAAAATCACCACCTTTGAAGGAGCACAGTCCAAGTAATGAGCGGCAACAGCCACTCAACATTGGAGCTGGTTAAAAGCGGAAAACCACTTTACACAACTATGCAAGGCACACTGTATCCTTCAGAGAGAGGGTGACATTGAATTCAAAATGAAAAGAGAAAGTAAAAGATTTGTCAGTTCATTTTTCTATTCTCATTTTTTCTGTTCTGCTCTAGCAAACTGTGATGAATAATCACCATCTTTGATGGAGCACAGTCCAAGTAATGAGCGGGTAGAAGCGACATTGTCTTCAACGACTTTTGGCGCCAAAATGGTAAAACTGCATAAATTTTCGTACCGCCAATTCAAATTTCCATAAAATTATTCAAATTGTTATCAGTTCGGTAGGATACCAGTTCTGGAAGAAACGAAAACAATTGCTCTACGTCACGAAACGTCATCGATCAAAACATTGGATCGCATTTCATAACAATATTCTCTGCAGCCAAATTCAAGATGGTGGACAAGCGCGAGGAAACTGTGACATACGATTTTTATTTAATTTCGTGCCGTAATCCTTTTTCTTTGTCGTGTTTGCAGCTCTGAAGTCGTAAACGAGCTTATTGCCAACATAAAAATGGTCGGAGTTCGCTTTCTCTTCCTGTAAGTCTACCCTTTTTAGTTTTATTTTAGTTTAAGCACGGGTTAATCGAAGAGAGTTTACGGAGTTTATGAGAAGTCAAACTCTCTCTCTCGTTTGGGTGGTTTGGCCTGAAACTCTTCCGCTCTCCTCGACTTTGAACATGCTTAAATTTGACATGAGAGTTGACGAGAGTTTTCTCTAAAGCATAATGAAATGAACGCGTCACTCGTGACGGACTTCCGATAACTCTCGTTCTGGTTTGGCCCGAGTTGATGATAGTCGATGGGAGTCGACGAAAACTCTCAATTCTCATTAACTCCTACTCGTTTGGCCCGGGCTTAAGTTGTGTGTTTTCTTTCTTTAATCGAATGTACCTACATATCATAGTATTTTAAGTCGGTTACTCAAGGGCTAATGCTTAAGTCGAGCCTGTACTGCGAGGTATCATTGAAAGCGCCCCTTCATCTAAGACTGAAAAAATATGGAGTGAGCTTGTCATATTATCGCATTTAGTTCAGACTTTTGATTTTTTAATTTTTTTTTGATTTGTTGTAAAACATAAAGCATGGCTAGAAAAGGTCCCATAGAGCTTGGTATAACACTGTAGTTTACATTTCAGTATAGTAATTGGTAATGCCTGTACCAAGAAAGGTGAAATGGAACAATAAATGTTGGTCTTTGAAATTGTTTTGCAGTCACACTTAATTGCCCTTGCAGGGTTCAGCTGAATATTTGATTTTGTGGTGATGTAAATCCTGTGATTGCCAAAGTGTAAAATTAGAAAAGTACATTTATGTACTATGTACTATGTACTTTTTATATAATTTAAAAAGGCTATCTCAGATCCTGAAGGTTGTCAGAGGGTTTATTGTAAGTGTAAATTGAAAATTCCTTAGTTGCAATATATTTCATCTAAGCCTGGGAACGTTTAATTTGTTCTTGTTATCAAGACAAAAATGCAAATGTGAAAGAAGAAATAAGCAGTCAAAATGTTTCAGGTTAATACTATTTTATTTCGTGTCAACACTCTACAACTTTTTCTTCTTTCTTCGTCCATCCACCTAGAAACAAATCACAAAAACAATTTTTAATTTACATCCATAACTGAGCAAATCATGGGGAGGATTCACAAAGCCCTTCTCATCTATGATGTACCCTAAGTATTGGTTCTTAATAAAAGCCTATTGTTGTGAAACAATTTTTAGGATTATATCTTAGTTAGGAGAGCTTTGTGAAAACACCCAAGCAGGGCCGTAGCTGCTTTGAGGCAAACCGAGGCACTTGCCTAAGTCTCTTTTTACGTTGCTTTTTTTTTGAAGGGGAAAGTAAATACCAAGGAAAAGAATTTAACCATGGACATTGCCACAGTTACACTGGCTACGGCCCTGCCAAGTCATATCTGGCACAACTCAGAGATTCTCTTGATTCTCTAATAACAAGAATTATATCATCATAAATGTCCCTGACAGGTACTGTAATGTTACTGCCTTGTCCCCAGCATGCACATAATGGCCCAGGATAATTTAGCAGAGGGCACTGGGAAAGATGGAATGAAGGAGAAAAGTAAAATAACTATTCTTCCTGTAGTTTCCCCTCTTGCACAAGTGCACTTTAACTAATATTTTCCAGCAAACCTGTACTTCCATCTTCTTCAACATTTGTCAGGCCTGTTGTTACTGCTGCCACAGCCTCATCCATTAAATTATGCTTAACGAGGAGAACCCATTCACAGGGGATGTAGCCCCCCTCCTGCCTGCTTGTTTTTGACCCACTATCTGGTTATAATTTATATAAAAAGGCTTACCTCCTACTCAGTTAAGTTTTTAATACATTATTTTTTGGAATAACTTTTAAAATTATAATTACTGGTAATTTGTTGGGGAGATAATCAGAATCTTTGCATTGCAAATGGAACAACCAGTGATAAAAAAGCATTGGCGCACAGAGATCTACATTTATTGCAGATATGCAAAGGGTGCACATCTGGGGAATCCAAAGCCACATTTTGTTGCCACAATTGAGAGATTTGTTGGCAGAAGAGATTACACTTTGTCTTTCGTTTTCCTTTAACTTGAAGGTTAGCTCCACAAATGCGGCAAGAGTTCTCTATAATTTGATGATGAACCTCCATTTCTTACAATTTCTGTAGGCAGTCAAGACACATGAAACTAAATTGAGCGAGGAATTAAAACTGTAACAGTAGGAGCATGAAAGATAAATCATCAGCAAACTTTAAAACAACGATTGGCAAACGCTCTCAAATTTATTTCGAAGTAGTAAAAATATAAATAATGTTCCTATACTCTCACTGATTTATCACATCATCAATTTCTGTAGGCAGTCAAGACACATGAAACTAAATTTAGCAAAGAATTAAAATTGTAACATGTACAGTAGGAGCATGAAAGATAAATCATCAGCAAATCTTCAAACAGCGATTGGCAAACACTCTCAAATTTATTTGAAGTAGTAAAAATGTAAATTAAGTTCCTATACTCTCACTGATTTATCACACCTTCAAATGATGCCTATATTATGCCTCAAAACACTACTGACTGAGCGAACGTAAGCGCTTTTGTCGAGATCGAAGCGATGTATCAAGGAATGCATACGGTGTATGAGCAAAGCATCCAAGCAGTCAACTTTAAAAAGGATTACCATTTTTCCTAGGTGGTTACCAGCGACGAAACTTTCCAAAAACAACATTTATCAACGGCACAATGGAGGAAAATTGTTCTCTTGGACCAGAAAATTCTCCATGAGAGAGAAAACAAAACAAAAAAACGTATACTTACATTTCATGTCCGCCAACATGGCGGCGTCGTCCACGATCCACAAACTTTCGTTGCTGAAATATCCACTGTTAACTCTACTTTCGTCGCCAAAACGCAACCGTGCTACCAGCCATCTTGTTTTCTACCAGATTTGCTACTCAAAGTTCCCGGATGTTGCGCTTAGAGACTGGTAAGGAGCTTTTAGCATTAGGCACCAATTTCTCTCTAATATTTTTAACGATTTTTCCATATTTTCGCAAGAACAAAAGAAATGTGACGTCACACTTTCTTCCAGAACTGGGCGTTTGGGCCATCTGTATTCTTTATTTCGTACTAGGCTACTTTTCTCACATTAGTAAAGATCATTAACTGTGTTTGGCGATATTTTGGACCACATTATTCGAATACAACAAAACTGCCGTTCATAAACAATCAAATTTATAACCGACTGCAAATGGCGCTCGTTCCGAACACCCGAAAAACCATTCATCGAACTGTTTCATTTTACTCACAAGAAAAGCATTTTGAAAATGGGCATTTGGAGATTTTGGCGTGATAATTATGGGGTTAAGAGTTGAGATACAATTTGAACAAAGCATGTCTTAATGACATTCATGACTGTTGTCTGCTGTCAGAGCTAGTACTATAAAGTATGTATTCACTCGTTTTGACTTAAAATTACCAAATAAAGTCACTTACCGCGTGTCTTATTGACGGTAGTGCAGTAGCAGGACATCAGGCAATGCCAGAAACCAGAATGTACTAGGAATAAACGACAGGCACACGAAAAGAATCGAAAATCATTTGGAGCATGTGCTCGTCTCGTCATTCTGTGCTAGCGTGCGCACAGCACATCAAGAGCAGCGAGGCACCGCTGACCGCAATAACTGTCGGGCAGTAGTAGAAGTATCCGCTCGTGAAAGAAGTTTAAAAAAAACTACCATCTGCACTGACCATCAATATTTATTTCAATCCCTGCCGAAAAGATAAATTATACATATGACACTCCCCTAAAATGTAGCGTAATCCAATGTCCGCCACTGCTAGTGCAACTTGCATTCAGCTTGTCTCACCGGGGTTCACCGGGGAAATTTGCTGTATTCGCTGCAACCCTTATTATCTTCCAGGCTTATGGTAAACCTTTTGCGCATTAGCTGCTCACGAAAACAAATAATCAGAATGTCCCCCGTATTATATTGTATTTAATGGCGGATTTGTTTTCAGATCTTATAAAAAGGTAGTTATTTTGAGCTATCCACCAGTCTAAATTGCAAACCTATCTTGTCAGCTACCTTGTACAATATCTTCTATTTGATTATAAGCTGATTTTGCAGCCCAGACGTCATATGTGGAGGTGATCTAGTCGTTTTAGTAAGTTGCCTGATCGATGCCCGACAAGAAAACGTAATTGACATTTGGTGTTACTTTACACCTTGTTCGTGCTTGACTTACACGATGCAGTGTTAAATTACATACCAGCGGTGTTAAATCCTGAAAAAACCTTGCAAGGTTTTTGCTACACAGCTTTAGTGTAAAAAAACACCAAGAAGGTGCTGCATCCTGATTCGATTACACCATTTTGGTGTTATATAACGGAAAATTGGTGTAATGTTGTAATTACACTCTGTCAGTGTTGTGGTAACGCGAATATCGTGTAAATTTATACCACTCTCGGTGTTATTTGACACACTCGATTTTCCTGTGTGTGATACTGACGTTTATATCCGGTTCCAAAGACGACAGGAAGAGGAAGTATGGGTAAATTTCAACGTTTACACGAACCTGATAAACAGGCAACAGAACACATTTTTTTATTGTTGAATCTGAAGGAATGTAGTATGACGCTATAGCCGTGTTTATTTAACCAACGGTTTTTCAACCATTTGGATTGGACGATTAATGTACATGTTCAGTTGAACAGATAACTTTTTTGGAAGAATCTTGGTTTCTTTTTTCTTTTAACAGTACATTTTTGAGTTTAATACATCGCGGTTATATTATATGGGTTCAAAGCTGTATAACTGCGCTCTGCCTCATTGTACCAAGATACCCTGGAACCTCTATCCAACGATCCTCTATATAGCGAAGTCCTCGGTATAACGAACCATATTCTACAACCCAGTCATAGTGTAATGTGGGAAAACTACCACGATATATCGAACCCTCGATATAACGAACCAATTTCCCCAGTCCCTTGAGGTTCCACTATATATAGCTTTAAGGTTTTTATTCTTTTTGTCCCTCTCTGTGGATATTAAAGCCTCGTTTCCCAGGTCACGTGTTGGAGTCGTCAGGATATCGTCGCCCGGATCGAGTCACAGGAAGAGCTGACGTTCTGCACATTTCTAAAGATACCTAAGCTTGCTTTAAAACTGTGTCCAGGCATGACTTGCCAGCGTTGAACCCTTCCTCGTTACCACTGTCCTGCAAGGAGGCCTGAGAGCCAATCATCGTCCCTTACATCTCGGATACTCTTAAGATTAAACATCCACCAAAGAAACGCCATCTTTTTGTCTTATTTTTATTTAAGCCTAGTTTTACACATTATTGCGTGAGTGAATCCCTACGTTACTACAATAATCAACAGTTTACATCTTACAGTGAATTTGACTTCTGATGTGAGTCACAGCACTTCACTGCACCAAGATGTACCCCATGGCTTTGATGTTCTTGTCGCCATTATCTCCATTACAGCAGGCTGCGTTTCCACACGTGTTGGTGTAATCAGGATATCCTCCAGTACCAAACCCGATTCTTGAGTCACAGGAAGAGCAGTCATTGTTCTCGTTAGCAATGATACCAACTCTTGCTTTGGAATGGCTACTACTGCCAGCCACAGCGTTGAACCCTTCCTTGTTACAGTTGGGCTGCAAAGATACTTGGGAGCCAACCAGCGTCCTCCACGTGCCACCTAGTGAGGTGGCGCGGTATTTCCCGTCAGCAATCAGTTGGTGTAAAGAGTTAGCGCTCCTGTTAATAGCAATAAATTTGATTTCATGGTCGACCTTCATAGCGAGGCAAATCTTGGAAAAGGATGTGTTCCAGTATGTCGGCAACTTGGTCTCTTGTGTGTCAAACCCAGTCTCCCCCCCTGCAAGGTTGAAGGTTTCTCTGCTGCTCCAAAGAGGTGAATCGTGGTGAAAGGTGTTCTGCAAGAAGAAATAATAATAATAATAATAATAATAATAATAATAGTAATAATAATGTTAATAACAATAATAATAATAATAATAACAATAATAGAAGTTAGGTTTTTTTTCCTGTGCATGCTATTTAGGTCAAGGCATATACATGTCTTGCACTGCTATAATAATAATAATAATAATAATAATAATAATAATAATTTAATAATAATGATGATAATGATAATGATAATGATAATGATAATGATAATGATAATAATAATAATAATAATAATAATAATAATAACATAAATAATCTAATAAACACCAAAGATGTTTATCAACTTTTTTGGGATTCTTTGGGGGCGTTTGTTAGATACGGGGCGTTAAATAGAGAGAAGCATTTGTTATGTTTGCCCAAACAAGTGTTAAAAGAAAAAGGAAACAATCAACTTTGCATGGACCACCGTAACAAAATAAAAGCACCGGATTCTGTTGTAAAGGATCTAATCAGCAAAAAATAAAAAAAAACAAACAATGCTGATTCAACGGTAGGGAAGCTGGGTGTATATTTCAACCAATATTTCAAAAGGCACAGCCTTTCTTCTTCAGGGTCTTGCAGAGAACTCGAAGGGCAAAAACGTTACAATTTAAACTAAGGGTATATAAAACGATACTAGATAAACAACACATAACAGCTTGTATTACAGCGTTAAAAAACTGGTGTAAAAACTAAAAACATTACTATTAAAAATTGAAAAAAAAAACATAAACAGGATACGTGACACTATAATAACATAACTCCAAGAAGCAGCAAACTCGACGTAATTTTAAATGTTCCTGAACCGTCCTGTGAGAATTTGGACCTCTAGGCTTAACCCTCGGACGTACAAGCAAAATCACACCCCCACCGTGGTACAATGGGGGGTTGATGGACCCCCTTGGGTTTTCGTTATGTTACAATATTTTGAAAAGATTTCACCTTCAGTAGAAAGCCTGTGATGTGCTCTACAAGCTGAGGTAGAAATTATGGGTCGCCACGCTGCTGGGGGCCCGTGACACCATTCAAGATGGCCCCCATATTGGCCGCCGTCTTGAATTTTACCGAAAATTAGACATCGTTAAAAAACGTTAAAAATTGGAAAATTTTGATGCTGGTCATTTAGAATATCACACAATTAAACATTTTGCTGCTTTTTGTTGACATTTTTTGCATTTTTCACCTAAAAAGGGTAAAAAAACAGGAATTTTTCTTTAAAAATGGCTTGACCACCTGCTACTTATGACGTCATATCTCGTAACCATAGCAACCGATTCTCACCAAACTTATGTCAAAATGTGTCTTAGGAATACGTGCACAGCTACTGAAAACGGCAGGTCTAGATGATAATTCGTCTTGGAAAAATTCAAGGAAAACGTTATGGGGAGTGGCATCCCCCTTGTACGCCCGAGGGTTAAATAGTAGAGATGAAACATGACACTTTTCCGGTTTTTCATCCTCCGTGTGTTTTTTGTTTTTGTATTTTTTTATATTTTTTTGGTATTTGTTTGGTATTTCTCCACTTTCTAATTTCGAATTATTACGTATTATCCCTGTTCCTTAAGCTTGAAGAAGAAAGGCGGTGCCTTTTGAAATATTGGTTAAAATATACACCCAGTTTCTCTACCGTTGAATCAGCATTGCTTTTTTTACCATATTTGGTTAAGAAAAGCTCAACTGTTCTTAAATTCCGGGGCTGCTATATACAACGAATATGGAAAACCTCTGTATTACAATGCAGTTTTCAATATATCTATAGCACGAAATCATCGTTTATTAAGACGGTCCTACGCGAATCGAGGCCGTCTTATAGTTTTGCATAAGCGCATCCCTTTATTTGGTACATTTGTTTCAGATTTTTGATGATTGATTGGTAAATTAGTGATATATCTTGAGGTATTAGGAGCATCCCACTAAGCCTAGAAGCTCTTACAACAATAGAAAAGTAAATATAGATTTAAAATTAGCTAGAGTGTGTGTGCTAGCTTCTTATCTCAAGTGGCAGCTTATTCCATAACTTAGGTGCGCAAATGTGAAGGTGTTCGTTTTAGGTATTTGGATCAGGATTGATCTAAGTGCCCGAGACGGCTGGTAAAAAATGAGATAAATGTTGTTTTCCAAATGTGTTTTAAAAGTTAAAAATACTTAACGTTTGCAATCACCAAGATCATCACCAGAGTGTCAAACAACGTAAAGAATAGAGGTCATATATCATAGGCTTAGAATGAAATTATGTAACTCCAATTCCCTTAGGGAAAAGGATAAGTTGTAACGATTGTACTTGTTCGTTACGTTTTGGAAGGAAACGTGCGATGTAGAACGCTTCTAAATTCTTCTTTTTAACCAAGAATGAGCTGTAACTAGACCGACCCAGGAGAATGAGTGATCTGAGTGGTCTTAAGTGTGTTTGGCTGGTTCTGATTGTTTGTTTTCGTCCGTCGGACAAAATTGCGTACAGTTTCACTAATGAACGTTTCACAGGTGATTTACAAAGGTATTTGCAGTTGTAAACAAACGCACACTGGTGAAACTGCATACAATTTTAAAGTCCCTGCTAAAGAACAATGTACTCGGTTCTTTAGCAGTTTGACACTCGTATGATAATCTTAATGATTGAAAACGTTCAGTACCTCTAACTTTTTTAAACAATTTTATAACACAATTCTTACCGAATTTTTAACAACAGTTTATAGTCTCACTAGGCTTACAGTCGTTTTAAAAATAATAAGTTGTCAATCATGACGGCTTCAAATGTCATGTACCTGATTTCCATCCATTTTGATGACCAGCGTCCATCCCCCACCACCGCATGCCCCAAGGTCATTAGTCATGTGACAGTACACAGGAAGTAGAACTGATCCAAGCATTAAATTGTACGGTTTGTTATCCTTAATTCTATTTTAAAAAAATCGCGATAATTGATTAACGAAATTGGTCGAGTTTGTGTATGGCAACATTTGTATGGCTAATCTCTGTAAATATCAAAATATTTTCTTCACTTTAACAGCAAAAGCGCTACTTACAGATAGTTATCGTACACTTCCTTACAGGAAACACCAGACGCAATAACTAGAAAGAGAAAATGTTCCCAGTAATAAATTAAGCGTTTGCAACTAAATAATTTTGCAATTTGCGACAGAGGGGAGAAGGGGCAGTCGGATTGAACTTTTATAAAAATGAGAAAGGGAGATTAAAGGTATCATCATCATCATAAACTATATTCAAGTTTCGAACTTCTAGCAAATTAGGGATAATTCACTAATTGGGGACGCTGTACAAAAAATACTCTAAAAGAAATACTATATTAATACCATATTATAGACATACTATATACATTAAAAAAACTGCTGTTGATTTCCGACAAAATGTATTATGCTTTTACGTAAATAAATAATTTACAAATTAAAAAGAATTATAATAATCAGCCACCCTTCCGTACCGTTTGCACGCGGATCGCTCTAGTTTTCGTCGTTTTCATGAAAAACCCTATGAACTAGCTATACATTTTTTTGGTAGCTTAATAATTCCAGAAAATGACTTTATATTCAAAAAGAGGCACAAGTTTAACATGTTCGGAAAATTGGGAGGTTTTTTTACGCATACTTGTCTTCAAAGATTAGCTTCCACTCCCTTAAGTTAACTCCTCTTCTGAAAAAGCCCGAGTAAACCTAATCGCTGAGGTACCTTTCTTTGTATTTTGGTGCCTTTGTCTTTAAGAAGCTTTTCAAATTAAGCGTCCTGGACCGTAGAGAGTCCCGGATGTATGTCGCGGCGTTTTGGGCGATGGCGATTAATGCTGCATTCTCTTCTTGACACCTACGGCTAAAAAACCGTGCCGCAGATTTTTGGCAAGGGGGTTTGTTCTTCTTTTATTAGCAGATGAAGTCAGAGAGGACAAATAAATTAGCACTTCGCGTGAAAAAAAGTCTAGCATTAAAACATAGAGAGGTATTAAGATTCGCAAACACAGTTTTGTAGAAAAACTATCTAGCAACTTGTAGTTTAAAACGCATTCGACAAAAAAAAAGGAAGATATATTTTCTGCGGCGTCTTGCCAGTAATGAGATTATGCCACCTAAATGTTCGGTGAGTTCTATTTTGATCGATACCAGAGAGGGATCAGCTTTCTCAAATAATAGAACTTTGACAGGTAACATGTAACAGGAGTAATCTTACGCGGCGAGCGGCAGAAAATAATTTATTAGCTTTCAACTCACCGCTCTTGGACGTGAGAAAACATTCGTCATTTTGGTTTTATTTACAACATCTTTTCCTTATTTCAATCCGTATTTCATGTACAATTAAAACTTGTTACAAAATTTTCCGAAATGCTGGCCAGGTTGATAAAGATGCCGAGAATCACGGCAAAATTCGGCTAAATCATCGACGTAACCACTTCTCCTGTCGACAAATGAAATGAACCTGATCGCTCTTCGCCAATTCACAGCCCATTCTAATTCTTTGTCAAGGGCTGTCTTTTCTTCATTCTTGGTTTGTAGAATGAAAACAGACACAAAAGTTTTTTTCTTTGAAATGATGCATTTAGGTGAAAGGAAAGTCTCATTACTTCGTAAAAAAAAACTAGCATAAACCACTTCGCAAGAATCGCTTAAAATTTGAGTGCAGCCAGCACGCGCTTTCGATTTCATGTGATTAAGTTAATCAGGCATGACAGGACTTATCAGCGATCAATAACCATAATTAACAAGGAAAAATCTTTTCCTCCTAAAAACTCTCCACTGAGCCATTATTTCTTCTATTTTTTTCGCGAAAGAAAGCTCTCAGAGAGACTTATCTGAGCGTGTAAAAATTTTATAACTAATAAATGACACTTTTTTCCGTTGCTGATACCTTAAAGTGCATATGAAGTATTTTTTTTTATTACATTTTTATAAAGCTTATCACGTCTAAATTACGAAATGACGAAAGAAATTCGAAAAACGTAAGCCGTTTTTTTGACGTTCAAAGTGGCCCAAATTGGCGAAAATTGTGTCCGTAAAAGACCGGAAGACTGGGAACGAGTTTATGCTTGTGATGACGTAGTAAATGCCTGGGATTTACATGATTTCTCAACATTTGCTGAGATTTCGAGAGGTTTATCGCCAGAATTTTCCCGTTTGTCGATTGTAACCCCCAAAATGTCGGACAGTGACGAAGTTATGTCCCTTTCGGAATCTGTTGCTACTGGGAATCCCTCAGACACAAGCGATTCAGGCGGAGAAATGGAAGTTGTGGGAGAAGTTCGACCTTACGCGGATGAGCCATTAGCCCACACCACCGATGAAGAAGAAGATGACGAAGAAGATCAGGATGGCCTTACCCCTGACGTTCTGAGAGCACGATTTGAAGGGGAAGTGGCAGTGAATGAGTGGTTAGTACTTGGACGGGTTTTTTTGGAACTGAACAGGCGAAGAGTTTTCCTTTTATTAGTAGTTCTGCGCGATCGCGGTTTAGTTCGATTTTCACACTTTGTTTGTAGGTGTACATGCGGAGAATGCAGAATCCAAAACTTGACGGGCGCTTTGGAGTATAGATGCTGCAAAGAAATTGCACAGGTGCGGTAAAAGTTAATGTTCGATGGAAGCATTGAGCGCGTAAAGTGTATCACCGAACATGACGACTTCGCACCAATGACCAACAAGACGGTCCTTTTGCAAGTTGGGCCTTTGCTGAGGGACAAGAACGGAAGACTATTGATAGTATGTAAAATGACAGGCCAAACACGACTCCCGCTAGTTGCTTAAGTTATTCTGGCCTTCAAAATAGAGCTTTCTTAGTACATTCGTAACAGCCTTGTCCCTCTGATCAAGGTGATCTAAAAGCGACACAATTGTGCCGGTAAGTGGTTGACCTATTGATCAAGAGAGTACTCAAGCTGTGATATAAACTGTTTGGAGGGTTTTATGTTACATTCTTAGAGCCGTTTTAAGTCTCTGTGTCGTTGTGTGTGCTAGCTCTTTGGCAATTAGTTAGCTTTTTGGGCTCAGATTAATTGCAAGATTCTTTAAAGCCGCTTTAAAGAGTGATGTTTTCTGAAAGGATCCCAAGTTTCTAAGTCCGTGATTAAATGTCTGCTAGCGGTTATGTGCAAGACATGTAACTTTCTTTATCACGGATGAGGTATAGAGTGTCTAAAGGATCCAAGTTATTCTGAGACTATTACAGTCTCCTTTGATCATGTGAAAGCTACGGTTTCTTGCGCTGTCGTTTTAACTCCACTTTCACGGTTGTGGTTCTAGAAATAGAATTACTTGGAGTTAAAACATTTCACCTCCATCGTCTTGTGGCATCACTAGCATCCGACAGATACATCTCCAGCAGTTTAATTGCGTTTAGCAATTCTGAAAGAGGTTATTGTTTCATCTTCCTGTCACGGTCTGTTTGTAAATCGTAAACGATTTTCTAAACCTCCATTTGTTAAACCTGCAGCAGTTAAAATGCTGGTTCGAAAGACTCAAGGATGCTACACGCGAATAAGCTGTGTTATTTCTCAAGCACGTGTGTTTTGAAGTATTTACTACGTCACAGCCTTGTAATACGATCGTCTTGGCCGCGCGCAAAATGGAGACACTTTCCGGCGCTGAATTCGAACATTACAGGCCTGATAACTGCCGATTGAAATGGTTCTTTTCGGTAATACCCACATTTTCAAATTGAGAAAGATGTGAACTTTCATATTATCGCGAAAATTTTTTTACTTCATATGCACTTTAAAAAGGCATGAAAAAAGGACCAGTATTTTTTGTTGGGACATCATAGATCATGTGACTTGCCATGTGCTTTGTAGTTGCTCTGAACCGCCATTAAACCCGTTTGAGTTTTTGAAGTTCGAGTTGAATTTCACCTCCGAAAACCACATTGTTTACACATGGAGTATGCGCTAGCCCGCGAGAGCGCCTCGAGTTGATATGTTTTGCCTATCTGTTAATTATTAACTGACCTCAAATATTAATTTCAATCATCATAAAACTCCATTTCCCAAAAATTTGTCACTCCACTTTGACAATCTCTTTAAACGTCATCAAGTACCAGTAAGGAGTACATGATTTTATCGAGATAATAAACAACCTTATACGAAATAAACACTACGCAGTGTTTATTTCGGAAAAGGTTGTTTATCATCTCGATAAAATCATGCGCTCCTGGCTGGTACTCAGTGGTAATAAACAATGGAGAGGGTAAACGAGTGACCCTATTTTCCTTCTTTCTTTCCCCTATTAAAAATCATTCCACAGCCATTTAATCTTCTGTATTACCTGAACACCACAATGCAATATGTTGAAATGCAGAGAGCGAGCCTGTTGTCTGGCTTAGAGAAAAAAGCGCAGGATTGTACGGCTCCTTTGAAATCTCACCAGTTTGGATTAAAGCTGTGGCAAAGACATTTGCGAGCTAGGTTTGCTGATCGAACAACTTGTCCAAACAAGGACTCCCCCGTCAAATGATTGGCTTGCGATCCGACAACACGTGCCATGAGTTTCAAAACGTTTTGAAATAATCATCGCAAAAACACGTACATGTGCTATCTAGATTTGTCAAAAAGATTTTGCAACGCTGGCTAAAAATCTGACAAGGATCTGCAAAAATGTCCCTAATGCGGTTCGGGTTTTCAAGATATAACATGATTTTTCTCTTACAATTTTGACACTGGAACTGAACCTGAAACTGCAGCACTTGCCTCTGTTGATGCAGTTTTGGTAGTTTTTGAAAAACTCAACTGTGCTCTTTTATTTCAAATTGCACTAAAACTCTTCCATATCTAGAATCGATGATAGCTAAAGCAGCAACAAAATAAAAACACGCCCTAAAATACAAAATATTAAGTTCTAAGAAAATTAAATCGTTGATATGTGATAACATTAACAAGTTGGAGGTTTTGGAATCGCATACATTGAGCATTGAAAGTTTAAGATAAGAAATTATCAACCATTCTGTAAAGTACCTGTTTCGCATTTGTCTCCAGTGTAACCAGTTTGACAAACGCAAAGATATTTCTTGTCTGTGAATCCATTCAGACAGGTCCCGCCATGTAAACAAGGGGTGCTGAAGCATGGGTTCTGACGAAGAGAAAATGTGCTTCTTTACTATCCCTTAGTACTACAAATTATTCGAACATCTGTTCAGATAAGATTGTTCACAACAAGCATCAGTAAATTTCTCACCTCAGTGTTCCTATAGTGAAAGCCCTGTTTTGGTTTTAGATCTCCCGGATGTCGCACATGATCAGAATCACTCAGTTGACAAAGAACTCTGTCGTCTAATAGTGAGCCAACGTTGATTGACGCACAGGTATCTTCCATGGTGCATCGCTCTTTACAAGTCTCACCCATTCCCATATTTAATGAAATATTTTTGATCACGTGACCCTTAAGAGCAAAGCCATCTATTGGTTTGGCAAACTTAAGACGTCTACAGAGACCTGCAGTAAAAATTTTATCTGAATTATTACAAAAATATGACAGAGCTTTTGTGCAAGGCTATCCTAAAACTTCAGGAGATTTTTAAGCGTTTTTTCTTTCTTTCTGGCAAGCATAGCAGATCTCCGACGAAAAAAAAAATATTCAAAGCCCGGCCTGTTGGTGTTTCGTAAGTTTCATCGGTCTTTTGCAGAACATAGGCAAGATTCTTACCACCAACGCATGTCTTGGCCGCATGTAAGCCCTTCTAAGAACGGTTATGAGGGATGAGTGCGTTCCATACGGTTCAAGTGGGAGGCTTGAAAGGTCAGATGGATGCAAAGTAATAATGTAATGTAGTGAAATGTGATGCAAAATCATGTTATGTCATGTCGTGTCATGTCATGTTATGGAATGCCGTGAAATGTAATGTGATGTATAATGTAATGCAATGTAGTGTGGTGTAGTGTGCTGTGGTTTGGTTTGGTGTAGTGTGGTGTAGTGTGGTGAAGTCTAGTATAATGTCTTTCGACGTAACCTAATTGTTATGTCGGCTGCATTTGAAAGAAGTAGCAGACGAAACTCTTTCAAGTTTTGATAGTTTTAGGAGGGACAATAGCTGACGGAGACACTGCTGTACCGGAAAATCGAGCTTGTGCAGTAGCATTCCAAAGAGTCTTAGACCTCCGATCGTGAATATAGAGAACATAGTACCCAAGGTCACGTTTCAAAAAGTAAATAATAACAATAAGAAAAGAAAGTTGAAAAATGCTGCAATGGAATAAAAACAAACCAGACTTCGCCATGATTCGGCTTCAATTACTAGCTTGATCAAAAGTTGTTGGAAAAAAAGAACTAAAACAGTGGACTGTAAGACGACGGTCTCGATAACAAACAATACACTCCAGAAGGCATTTCAAAGGCAAACAAAGGTCTTTGAAACACATACAACACCGCCTTATTGACCTCTTATGAAGAAGTCATTTTACCAAGACAATAATCATAATTTTGATTTAAAATAGTAGAAAAGAATAAACATTAAAAACAATTGTAAAAAAAAATTCGTTATCACTCCAATTCGCAAAATAACCAAATACGCTTTTTGTATTAATTTTGCTGTTGCATTGCCCGCTAAAAATAGGAGTACACAATAGATGTACAAACTGATGACTTGGAACTCCAATGTGGAAGTTTGCAAATAACAGAAATCTTTCCCCTGTAATATATATATAACACGTAGATTAGTTGGTCTCCTTAAGGAATAAAAAACGCTGTAGCTGCAGAGGATATTTTCTTACCTTGGTTTGCATCTGTGGTGCCCTGAAGCCAAACTCCCCAAGCGACGATCACAAACAGCATAGGTAGAATTGAGAAACAACACACTTTCATTATCAGCCACTTTCTTTACAGCAGTTAATACGTTTTATTGCCTTTTTAAAGTATGGTTGCTTGAAAAACATGTCATGTCCTCAAGAAAAAAGATATACCGGTCACAATAAACAGGTGAAACCACCAAATGTAGAAAAAACAGTTGCTGTTTTTGTCACTGCTGGTGATCGATTTCTTATGTAAAATAGGAATTGCATTACATTATCCAAAAACAAAGCAAATAGCAGGGAGTTATAAAAATAGAAACCTTAAAATATAAAATTAAAATCTATTTCAAACAGAAAAAAATATAGATTTAAAAAGGTCTTGAAAATCAGTTTTCTGAGGAGCGTTTTTACGAGCCACAACAATACACTGACGGAACAATATTCTTAAAAACCTACACCAACCTATTTTAGCCCAACTGGTAAATTAATACAAACCTCCCACTGCCATTTGTCAGTGTGGCATAATTCACGCACAAAAATTGAAAGTAATTTTATTATGCCATATTAGTTTCTTTAATTTCTTGCTTGCAAATTCCTTTCACAAGTATTGGTCTTGTCAAGTGCATCGTACTCACATCTATCGATTGTGTAACAATGTCACCTGGCCGCACTCTTCAAGGTCACGTGATTACAAACCTTAGTGTAAAAAAACATATGCTGATTATGTAGAGGTCAGTGTGTCAAAGAAATGTACTGAAATGTAGTGTGTCTCAATAAATTTTAGGAACTTTTACTTTCTTAAGACAAGTATTCCCTCGATAACGGGCTTAGAGGGCTTACAAGAATTGGCGACGCAGCTTTGCGCTTCGTTGCGCTGTCCTGTCGAAACAAAGTGTAAACCAAAAACAAAGCATCCTTGACAATACAGCTTTAATAACTTAACTTTGAACAATTTTTTTAACTACCGAAAAGTAAATCGGGAAGTCCCATAATAACCTACTTGCCTTTGTATAAAACGCGCTCAATACACTTCAACTGACGTCTTCCCAGTGCGACTTGAGACATCCGCCTTAAGGACAGTTATCGTAAATTACAATAATTCTCAAATGTGAAATAATAATGATAATGATAAGCCTAGCGAAAAATTAAAAGGAAGTTTTCAAATAGAAATTAACAAATTGATAGATATGTTAAAATAGCGAAAAAAATTCTATCAAAGTTGCACTCCAAGCAATTTTTTCAAAATCTGTTGCTATCTTAAATTTCCATTATTGAGTGGTTGTTTTCGTGCTTTCTAACTGCTAAAATGTAATTATGAACGTTCTTGAGCTGTTACATTTAGAAACGCTAAAACACTGATCTGAGAAAACGGAATAAAAGAATTACCATGCAAAAGATGTTTGATCAACCCTAAAACACGTTCAGTAAATTTTAATTTACTGAACGTGTTTGTTGACCACCCTATGATGGCCTTTTGCCAAGACAGTAATAATATTCATTTTAGATAATAAGAAAATATCAATACTAAAAGGAACAGGGTATTTATAAGTAGAAAACGCAACTTCAAAGATACATATACAACTGTAAAAATATTATAAGCTAATTAATTTAATTTCAATTTACACCGTAAGATGTGCCTTAAAACCAAGAGATGTGCGCACGTTCAAATTCGACACTGGCAAAATATTCGAACGTTTTTTATTTCAGTTTTGCTGTTCAATGCTAAATCGAAATTGAAGACCAAAAATGGGAGTGCACAGTAGTTTTTAATACTGGTGACTCGACTATGGAATACATAATTATCTTTTTACAGAAGGACCCAACAGTTCGCTCCGGGGAATATCTGCTCGGAAGGCCTAAGTCGCCTGAGATATTCGGTAATTTTTGGCTGCTTAAAAGAACGTCTGGCTCGTTATGTTTTCAATCAGTGAAAACTTAAGATTTCTTTGGCGAAACACCACCTCAGTCTTTTGCAACAAGGGGACTGATTAACTGCTATTGTTTTGGAGGGACAAATATATCGTTTAGATTGTAAAATAAGGTCAGCTAGCATTTTTGGTAAGTCATCAGCAGCTCGGAAATTCGGCAGATAGGAGTTTCCTAAATTTTTCTGCGGCCTTAATTTTCAGCTAAAAACGCCGAACAGATCAACCTGTTTTAGCTTACACAAATATGTCTGTAGAAAGCTCTAAGACAATCTACGAACGTAGTAAATGATATTTCAATTATATTACTAACATTTTCTGGTTGGGGGCCCCTGTATTTAGAGCTTTCAGGACTTAATTAGCTCTTATTATTTTCCGCTCGTCTTTACGTTGACACAAAGTTAGCCACTGTAGAACCTTTAAATTAACCTCTCCTAAAAACCTGCTCATATATCGACATATAACTCAGCGACCTCTTATGGATGCTACACACGAACTAACTAAAAGGAAATTTCTCTAACCCGCCGAAGTTACCAGTATTTTTTAATCGAGAACCACGAAAAATGAAAAATTTGCTCAGAAAAAATAGCGCCAACGTTTTCTGCTGAAAAAAAACTTTTAGAAACCTAGATACTGTACTAATCTTTTGAACAGCACGTTTGGCCGTGGATCGGAGAGGACGATTCCAATTAAATCCACACGATGAAAACAAAAACTGGATGCCAAAAAATCGCAACAGTTCGACAGAAGTGCTGCTACACCCAGACGAAAACTCCAGACTTTGTAAATCATTGGCTAATAAACTCAGAGGCGACATAAAAATCCGAAATTATGCTTTTCATGTCAGCTTTTACCCAATAGAAATGCAGAAGCTGCAGCTGTCGAATGATGAGTAAGTTACACGGGTCAGTCATCAATTTCAAAACTAACAGAACAGAGAGGAGATCTAATTTGTTCTTCCACGTAATTGGATAAACCTATGGACTATTTAGTCCAGGGGAGGGGGAGGGGGGTTGGGTGCCTTTTTTTTAATTACTTTTCAGTATGGTACACCCTCCAAGTTTTATCTTCATGGAAGTAGGGGGGAGGAGGGTGGCACAATCACCGGGACATCCCAGTCTTTAGAGACCAAAAAGTGCTTGGTCTGTATAGTACTAACGATTTTATATAGACTTATGTTTCTCATGCGTCTAAGTTATTTTTCTTAGTGCTTAGAAAGAGTAGTTAAGGAAAAGCTCCACGCGAAGTAAAAAGTCTTTACTTACACCGTCTAGGGACAGGGTAATATTATTTTTTTGGTCATTTTTAATTTTCCACATTTCCACACCCGCTGCTTCTTAACCATTTGAATATGATCGTGACTTGCCTACGTAACCTGGAAGCGACCTTACTGAAAAACGGCCACCATTCATTTTGATCATTCAAATTTGAACAATGAGCTAAGGATGAGGTCACAGTGAGTCATATTTTGTGAAGTTTTCAAGGCCACATTATTTTTTGGTGGGAAGACACAGAAACTTTATTTTGAGATGACAGTGATATATGCTAAATCATGTATGAACTGCGGAAATGAGATCAATTGAAGAATGATCCTCACAGTGATGTACGCAATTAATGAAATTGCGATCAATCCTGAAAAATATGTTAGGCGCCGAAGGGGGGGCAATTCACTTTTCCTATACAAATCTCTTTAGTTCACACGATGCATACACTGCATCGTTTGGGCCTTGAAGACTAAGAAACTCAAATTGTCAAGACAAGGAAACATTATTTTGTAAAGCTTTTCCATATTTGGACAAATCTACCCACGAAACTAATTTTCGTCAAAGACCGTTAAGGCGGGGGGGGGGGGGGGGGATGGAAGATACCAGCTTAAGCCTTTTCAGGATTTCACAGCCTGAGTGTATACTATCCATGGCCTTTCTATACTGTCCATGGCTATCTACGGCTATCCACTGCTATCCATGGCTCTTTTTAAAAAGCCTTACAGAATAGCACTACAGCATAGCATTACAGAATATCACGTTTTATTTTGTGATGGTTTCACGTAATTTCTTGAGCTTCACGGAACGGATAATGTGTACCCAATCAAAGCCAAGTTTTTGTTGCAGCCCTACAAACTTTAGAAGATTTCAGCAAGATCTCCGGCCTCAGGCTCAATGATAGTAAAACGGAAGCTCTTTGGATCGGCTCTAAGACTGGGCAAGAAAAAATCTATTTACCAGGAAAGGACTTAAAATGGCCAAAATGCAAGGTAAAAGCACTTGGTCTAAGGCTGTCTACCGAGCCAGACCTGGCGATGATATTAAATTATAAAGAAAAAACTGTAAAAATTAGAAAGCTATTAATTTGCTGGCAATACCGTAGGCTTTCGCTGCTAGGAAAAATCACCGTAGTTAAGACACTGGCCGCATCACAGTTGGTTTATTTATTAGCGCCGCTGCATTCTAACCACCATGCTATAAAAGAAATAAACGACATGTTCTACCATTTCCTATGGAATGGCAAAGGTGACAAAATAAAGAGAAAAGTTATGATTAACGATCCCAGAAATGGAGGTCTGAAAATGATTGATCTCTGCTCTTTTAACAAATCTCTCAAAACAACTTGGGTAAAAAAGTACTTGGACACGACCAACAAAGGAAAATGGAAACTCCTCTTCGATATGGAACTCAAGAACTATGGCTGTGAAAATCTCTTCCGGGGTAACCTTAACGTTAATGACACAAAGAAAATGATAAAGGTCACGGATCCCTTCCTTAAGGAAATACTAGAATACTGGGCCGAAACCAATTTTGAGAGCCAAGTAACTTCTGAAATCAATTTTCGCGAACAGAGTTCATGGTTCAACTCTTTAATAAGGGTTGATAACAAGCCAACTTTTTTCAAGGATTGGCTTGAAAAAGGTATAACAAAAGTTAAACACCTTCAAAGGACGGAAAACAAAGGATTTCTGTCCCTTAATGCTCTTGCGTCAAAGTATGACATAAAATTACGTCCTCTTAGTTTCTATGGCTTATTATCAGCTGTAAAGTCCCTTCGAAAAACCGCTACCGGAGCTGCTGAGATTAGAGGAGGCAACTCTGAAACACTCTGCGATAAGATTATAAAAAGTCAAAGACCAGGCCCGATAATTTACAAGAAGCTAATCAGTACAAAAGGTCTAACCCCGAGCAACAGCCGAAACAAATGGTTTCAGGATTGCAATTTTTTAGATGAAAAAACTACTTTCAACTGGGAACAAGCGTACCTCATGGCTCCAAGTTGTACTAAAAGCATCAAACTGATCGAGTTCCAGTTTAAACTTTTGCATAGATGCATACCAACTAACAAGTTCCTTTTTACAATAGGAAGAAAGGAAGACGAAAATTGCACTTTTTGTCACAGTGCCTCAGAGTCATTAATCCACCTTTTTTGGTCATGTCACGTTACATCCTCCTTTTGGAAAAGAGTGACTGACTGGCTTCAGGACAACCTCTCGATAACAGGCGAATTCACTCTATTGAATACAACGGCTTTGGGCCTGAGGCCGGATCCTCATTCAAAATATTCGCTTCAATTAAACTATATCTTGTTGCTAGCGCGGTATCATATATGGCAAACCAGATTAGAAGAAACCTCACCAAATTTCACATATTTTCTAGGTCTTGTTAAATCAAGATATATAGACAAAAGCGGGTGACACAAAAAAATGGATTCCTTTTGCAGAATGTTTATAAAGAGTTTATCTCCTGTCCCCCTGACTGAAGGAGCAAACCTGTAAACACCCTTGTACTCATATATAGAAAATATTGTTTAAGTATATTTTGTATATGTATGTAACTATGATGGCAAACCCAAATAACTTTCAAAATGTTACTTCCCCTCCCCTCGACTGACTAACTCTTTGTAATTTTGGTAATACACCTAAACCATTGTAATTAGGATCACTGACTTTTTACTCTGCTGTATTGTTTAGTTACGTGCTTTAGTGTTTGTACTGTATGCGTTGTTTTCTTTTTTGTGCTTGCAAGTAATTAATAAAAAAAAATTTAAAAAAAAGTTTTTTCACGAAAAATTAAGCTAGGCTGCCAAGAACAGACTAAAAATTTTCATTATTGAAAGAACGTTGGGTCTACAAGGTCGAGTTTATGAAAGAATACTGTATAATGAGGGGAATAATCGCCCTCCCCTACCAACCCACCAAACCGATTCGTCTTTAAGTCCTCAAAAGGTCCTATATTTGTCCATCAGTTCTAGCCTGTCCTACTAAGCTGCTTAGACATATTAGAACAAAGGAAAGGGAACGAGGAAAGAAAAGGGAGTGACGGCTTGGTGTATTGCCACTTTTTCTACAATCTTGTACTTGTCAACTCTCATTGCGCGTCGAGTTCTTGGAAGACAATATGTAATAGCGGAGCTCCTTACCCATAGAAATTAGAATACACATATCCATGCTAGTCAATTTTAAAGGACATGACGTCACCGGTCACCGCACGACGACTGACGACCGACGTCCCTTGTACTATGCTTCATGTAAAATGTTCAACGTGTCTCAATAGTCTCGCGCGTTTATACATACTAGTGAAAATGAAGGACTTCCCTCGATCTTTAACGCTAACCACCTTTTTTGAAGCTTCAAGTGAAAAAATCATGTACTTTCATGGACATTTTACTGCATTTAGAACGGAGCAATAACACTGACAAGAATCACGGGAGAAATTTGCTCTAAAGTCAACAATATGGCCGCTGGAATCTCTGAACTAGTCAAGGCGAAAGATAAATAAAAATTGTGAGTGCGTGGAGTTGTGCAAAGCGAAGAAGTTTTCGGATAAAGCTGTTTTATCCAAAAAGCTTCTGAAAACAGTTCTGCGCGTTCCACAAAGTGCCTGAATTTACATACTTCGCGGCCGCAAAACTTAGATATGTGATAGATTTTAGCATGTTTTGATGTTTGTTTCGTTTTCAAACTCGACAGTCTCCTGTTAGAGATCGAAATAAAACAGTAATATTCAAGGAACTATAAGCGAATCAGTTTTCGGTTTAAAGCTATTTTATCTGAAAAGCTTCCGAAAGCAGTTCTGTGCGTTCCTCAAAGCGCCCGAATTTATATACTTCGCGGCGAACAAACTTATGCGATATTGCTTCAGTTATTTACAGGCGGGTGTTTGGAAGCTCCCGAAAACCTTTTGTTTTCTTTCGGGTAATTTTTCCCAGTAAAATGACAGCATAAATTTGTGACTGGACTTTTAGTGGCAGTTGGTGTTATTTGTTAACATCCGAACACGATGAAAACCCCAAAAAGATGACCCATTTACTTCAGAGTAAGTTATATTTTGTTGTTGTAAATGAGCGACGTTTCAAGGTCATTTAAGCGAACAGCCAATAATACGAGGAGATTTGACGAGCCTTGACAGTTAAATGACAGAATGTGGAAACATTGGAAAAACCAAGCAAGACGGCTTGCGAATAAGAATGTAATATGTGTACAGTTTAAAGCCGCCCAAAAGTAATAAAGCTGTGCTCTAGAATGACCTTTCCAGCTCGGATTCACAAAACAGATCCCCAAAATATTGGAGAAACACTTTTTCAAAGAGAACGAACCGAAAAAAAAACCGGAAAAACATTTATGGAACCGAAAAGTTTCAGGACTAGTTTTGAGAAAATAACACCAACCTATTCCTCGGGAGCTCTGGTGTTAGGCTAACTTATTTATATACATTGCGGTACTTTCCTCATGTGTGTATTTTTATTGCACAAATTACATTCTAAGCTTTATCCAGATACGTCTAATACTATCTACTTAGTTGTGTATTGCCTCATTCTTACCACGACAACCAACAGTATTCTGTTCAGATTTTTTCGACACTCATATGATATAAAGTTATCGCGCGAGCTCTAATATATATTTGTGCACAGAAGTTGGCGGTCGAATGCCGACATTTGATTTCTAGTGCAAGAAGCTCAAAATATTGCCGTCTTATGGTGACAAACATTGGAAAAGATAAACCTTTTCCGGAGTATAATTGTTTCTTCACGATGGATTTATTCCGGTTTTAGGAAATTAAGAGTGGAAATGGCGAATATTAAGAATTATTTAAAACTGGACTAGGTATGTTGGATTTCTAGCATTTTGATTGCCTGAACGGAGTTAGGCTATCAGCTCATATACGTGCAGCGACCAAATATGGTCAATGAACGCTCAAAAACAAAGTAAGCTGAAAGTTTTTTCCTCGCGAGCAAACGGGCGAGAAAAATGGACGAGAAGAATCACTTGGCAGCGAATTTAAATTAAGCAGAAATTCCAACAGCGTCACTAAACAACAAATCAAAATTGTTCCGTAGTGCTTGATTTCTTAAGACAACAAGAAACTGTAATGGGCAGAAATAGAAAATTAAGCATTAAGCGTTGTGTTTACAATTAAGCTTAATAACTTCTTTAATTGATCATTACGTCGATCATCATTAAAATTGAATACGCGGTAGGCTTTAACAGGAAGATAGTAAGCAAGTAAGATAAAAACAAAGAAGCACTGTTAATTTTACAGAATAATATTGATTTTTAGTCATAACTAAAGCTTTGGCTGCCTGTATTATTAGTACAATACAAGTAGAAACTATTAACACGTACATCCCAAGCTTTATGTTTAGAGCTCTCGTTAGCGGGCACCCTCTATTGTTTCATCACGTGGTCGCTGACGAAGACCCATCTCGTAAGCGAACAGCCCTAGTTGCGGCCTTTTTTTCTGAATTCCCAAGGTTGTCGCTTACGAGAACTTCGACTATACTGAATTTTAAATTTATCAGTGTGTATTTCCGTTAAACGTAGTGTGTAAGTGACTTCCTTCTCACTGCACAAAGATATATCCCATGGCTTTGATATGTGCGTCGCCATTATCTCCATCCCACTCAGCCACAGCCTCGTTTCTACACGTATTGGAGTCATCAGGATATCCTCCAGTACCAAACCCGATTCTGGAGTCACATTTTGAACAATCGTTTCCGTCGTTTCCAAGGATACCGATTCTTGCTTTGGAAACGCTACTCTCAGTCCTAGCGTTGAACCCTTCCTTGTTACAGTTGCGCTGCAAGGAAGCTTCAGACCCAATGAGAGTCTTTCATATGTTCCGGCCCAGCGAGGTGGTGCGGTATTGTCCGTTGGCGATCAGAGAGAACAGGGAATCAGCTTGCTTATCTATGACAACAAAATTGGGCTGCTCGCCGATCTTCATACAGAGGCAGATCTTGGAGAAGGATGTGTTCCAGTAGGTTGGCAACTTGGTCTCTTGTATGTTGAACCCAGTCGCCCCTCCTGCAATGTTGAAGTTTTCCTTGTTTATCCAAAGGCTGGAATCATAGTGGAAGGTTGACTGCGTGCAAATAAATAAATAAATAAATATGCAATATAGACTGCGAAAATAAGGTAGGTCACATAGAATGGCTAATTGCAAAAGGGGTAATAAACGTTTTTTGTTTGTTTAAATCCACGCAGTTATCCTTTCGGAAAAGTTTACTATAATTGCATTGTTGTAATATTTTGAATTGTAATTTAGAAGCTTTGTTGATTAGGACAAGAAAAAAAAAATTAATCGGCCCATACAAATAAATTATATCCGACTCAAGCTAGAGCTCAACGACATTAAGATAAGCGCCAGACACTTTTCCAATGACATTCAATTGTATTGACAATATCAAATATTTTCCTGCCATTCCAACTGACTATGGTACATTCGTAGGTTTTGGCAGCACCTTATTGCCGTCAATCTTCAGAACCAGCGTCCATCCCCCATCACCGCATGTTTTATCATCAGAAGTGGCCGTGGTCATCTGACAGTAAACAATAGTAGCTTTATTATCCACGACAAGTGTATAGCCTTTGCTCTCCTTAGATCTGAAGAACAAAATGGGTCGTAACAGATTAGAACGTTCAGGATTCGCTTTTATAAACTGCAAGTGGTACCGGTTGCGAGGCCAAAGCAATTTCAGCAGAAAAAGTCACGTTAACCGACCCTTTTCCATAGGATGTCCACAAACAGACTGAAGCTTGACTCAGGTAAGACAGAATTAAATTTCCTGTAATGTTGGTTCACATTTTCGTCCTAGGCCACTGTACCCCACCCCCCCGTCCCCGTTGTCATTGGCAACGATTCGATCAACCCTTCAGACTCCGCATTGGTGTGATTTTTGGTAAACATTTGAATTATGAAGCTCAAGTTAGTGATTTTTGTAAAGCGTCTTTATTCCATCTGCACAATATATCTCGTATTCGGAAATACCTCTCTACCGACAGCACCAAGACGCTGGTACACGCTTTCGTTACCATTAAGCTTGATAACTGAAATTCACTACTCCTTGATCTCCCGCAGAAACTTACTCAAAGGTTTCAAATGGTACAAAATTGTGCTGCAAGACTGGTATTTAACAAAAGAAACTTCGAGAATGTTACTCCTCTTCTTATTGATCTGCATTGGTTCCCCATCAAACAACGCTTTACCTTCAAGATTTTGGTTACTATATACAAGGCGCTCAGTGGTCTCGCACCGGGTTATATTACCCTACTCGATCTTTACGACCCTCTAATCTAATGTTATTAAAAGTTCCACCTACAAACGCCGTTTCGTATGGAGACCTTGCCTTCAGCGTTGCAGCGCCTAAATTGTGGAATTCTGTTCCTTATGAAATCAGAACTGCTGAAAACTTAAACCTATTTAAATCTAAACTGAAAACTCCTTTGTTTTGTATCGCGTATTTTTAACCATCTGCGGACATTGAAATTGAACTTTTTTAATTGTCATTATTATCTTATTATAGCTTTTTATCTATTTTCAAGGCAAGATATATTGATTTAATTGCTAGCAAAGTTTTTTATTCCTTTTTAATAATCATTTTATAGCTTTTATTTCTTGTTAGCGCTTTAGAGCCTTAGTATAAAGCGAGGGGGGGTTAGTTTCTAAAGAAACTGTGGTGCTGCGTCGGTGGGGACGTAAAAGACAAAATTTTGGATTTATCAACTGAGTTGATCCGGAAAATGGCCACCATAAAGAGATTGAAAGCTGACGTTTCGAGCGTTAGCCCTTTGTCAGAGCAAATCTTCGTCAGAGCGATTCGCTCTGACGAAGGGCTAACGCTCGAAACGTCAGCTTTCAATTTCTTTACGGTGGCCAATAAATCCAAAATTTAGTATAAAGCGCTCTAGAAATAATAAATTATTATTATTGTTATTATTATTATTATTATTATTATTATTATTAGCGGAGCCAGCGCGCTAGCGCGTCAGCGGAGCTCCATTGCTAAGGAAATTTGGTAACCTGTCAAGCCAAAACATTTTGGTAGTGACGTAATAGTCACGTGACCGTCCGTCCGTACATCCGTACGTCCGTACATCCGTATGTCCGTCCGTCCGCACCACAGGGATACCAATACACTTCATACACTGGATATAACCCTGTGCTGAATCCCGTGTGTTTTTGGCGCGAAATCGCATGTTGACCCGCGTTGTAGCAAAACAAGCAAAGACAGCAAAAGTCAAAAACAAATTTGTTAATGGAAAAAAAAAAGTTCAAAAGAACACTCAGTTGTCTTTTTGGTGGAAGGGGAAAAGTTTAATTTAGGCGAAAGAAATTAGGCGATAAAGTTCAGGCAAAAAGTTCAAATTTGCCTCTTCGGCTCTGTTCAAACTCGGTCGGCACACCGCTTGAGTTCGCAGCTTTTTGCAGCGGTTTCGACGCCAAATATAGCAGAGCTAGTGCTTTTTGGTCTTTTTATGTCCACAACCATGGGTTTTACGGCGTTTCGAACACATTTTCCAGGAAAAACACCAGCATTTTCATGCTGATAGGCAGCTTGTCACGAAGAAAGAAATAAGTATTAAAATTAACTTCTAATATAACGTTAAATGTAAAAAAGATCCTCGCAGTTCAAATATATGAAGTTCATTCCGCAGTTCAAATATATGAATTTCATATATTCATAATTTCAATATAACGTTAATCGCCCATGGCCTAATGGACTAGTCACCAGCATCTAACGCTGACGAGCCGGGTTCGACGCTCAGCGGGAGCAGGAATTTTTTTCTTTGTTTTTTTTTTTTTTAATTTAACGATTTGAACGAGAGTATTTTCACAAATTAATAACTGCCAGCAAAAACAAAACAAAAAACAAAAAACAAAAAAACAAAAAACAGACAAAACAAAAAGGGGGGCTCCGCTTTTAGGCTTGGCTAAATCTATATATTATTAATAATATTGTGTCCATTAGCTAACAATTAACAAATTTTTGTTACTTACATCTTTTTGTCGTAAATTTCCTTGCACGATGAAACTGCATCATAGAATAAAGAGAAAATAAACAGTTCAGACATTACTGGAGAGATATTTAATTGATCTCTTGTGTTTCAACCATGAGTACAAGTAAAACACAAGACGTAAAATAAGAAAATCCCTGACAGATTTCTTCTCAAGACAAAAACAGAAAAAATACCTGGATCACAACTCCTGCCGTCTCCATAGTATCCCGGATTACAAGTACAGTTGTAAGATCCCTTGCTGTTATTGTACACAACATTAGCACTGCACTCGTGTGATCCTTCAGCACATTCGTCAATATCTAAATAAAAAAGACCAGTTAATTTGGTAAGATCATGGCAATAAACGGCTTTTAAACGACAAGTATTCAGTGGTGCCCGGGAAAATGTGGCGATCATAAAAAAGTTTATTGTTTTGGCTCATCCTTGAAGTATAACAAATTGCTATAAATATAAATTGCTATAGGCATATGAAAGGGACACATTTTGGTAAAAAAAATACAAGAGTTTAAACCTCCGGGGGGGGAGCCTCCCCGTGTAAAACTTGAGTACCCCCGAGCTTGCATGTGCGACAAACAGTTCATTTGCCAGTAAAATGGTTTTCTTGTAAACAAGCGCTTCGTTTTGTACGCGAGTTCCTCAGGAGGCGCACGGAATCATGATATGGGGCACTCCCTTTGAATCTTCCTTTAATTTTTCGCTGTCGTGCCACAGATCACAAAAGCACCTGTGCACGAGGCAGGGAATCAGAGATGGCGCATCGAAACACAGCATCAACGTCATTTTTGAAGCCCCTCATCTAGTTGAAAGGGTTGTTGTAATGCTCGTTGTTACGAAAATTGTCTAGTATTACTCAGAACCTTCCAGAATATTCCATAGAACTTCCTAGAACGTTATGAAGTGCATAGTCATTTAAATGATTATGTGATTTCTTTAAATAGTAAGTAATAATGTAATGTTACTAAAAATAGGTTTCGTAGAGGTTTCTAGAACTTGTCAGTCTACGGAGAGAGTTTTTAAAGAGAGTTTTAAAGAGTTTTGAGAATTGGCTGTGTGCCGTGCTGTGTGCCGTGTTAGAAGAGTCTCATAGTAGTAGAGCTGTAAGCTGTAAAGAATACTTTCATCTGGGAATAAATCCGCTTGTTGCTGTTACCGACAACCCTGCGTTCCGTCTACAAACGAACCACTCCTTTAACGAAACTCGTAACATTGGGGGCCTGTCCGGGAGGAGTACAAGAATCGTTTTGTGGACTACTGTAACCAGGAAAGGTACAGATCAAGTGAAAGAGTGAAAGTTGTGGAGCTTACCGTGGAGTAGAGACTACATTGCGTGACAACTGTGGATTGTTCGCTTTGAGGACTTACTTTGTGCAACGAACTGTGAAATACCTTGAGTAATGGAAAAGTTTATACAGTCAGGCGAAAAGTTTGGATTGGAAGGAGAAAAGCTACTTGCGTTCGTTCAAGAGCAACAGAAATTAGAAGAAGAGAGAAGAAGAGAAGAGGACGAAAGAAGGAAAGAAGCAGAGGAAAGGGAAGAAAGAAAAAAAAGAGAGCAAGAAGACAGAGAAGAGAAACGTAGACAACTTGAGGAAGAGAGAGAAGAGAAGCGTAGACAACTCGAGGAAGAGAGAAGAAAAGAAGAAGAAGAGAAGGAGGAAAGGCGTAGAAGAGAGGATGAGGAGAGAGAAGCCAGAAGACAAGAACGTGAACAAAGAAAATTAGAAATGGAGGCTGAACATTTGAAATAGAAAGAGGCCATGGAGGCTGCTAAGAGAGAACATGAGTTGGAGCTTGCACGTTTGGGACAGGAGCATGACCCTGCTGACCAAATACCCCATAGAGAGGATCGGGCCAAGACTCCTAAACTGCCTTCATTCGTGGATGGAAAGGATGACTTTGATGCCTACCTTCAGCGTTTTGAGAGGTTTGCAACTAACGCAAAATGGGATAAAACTGGATGGGCTACAAAGTTTAGTGCCTTGCTGTCAGGGCGTGCACTCGATGTTTATTCGCGTTTATCTGAAGAAGATGCAGTTAACTATGACAAAATGAAGTTAGCCCTGATGAAAAGATATGACCTAACGGAGGACGGTTCTAGACGTAAGTTCAGAGGATCAAAGCCTGAGGTAGATTAGAGCCCCGATCAATTTATTGTTCGCTTATCGACTTACCTTGTGCGGTGGTTGGAGCTTTCAAAAACTGAGCAGACCTTTCAAGGACTAAAGGACTTAATCGTCAAGGAACAATTTATTAATTCCTGCCCCAGGGAACTGGCAGTTCACCTGCGCTAGAGAGCACCGGAAACTCTATAAGAAATTGCTAACATAGCCGACCAGTATTTGGAGGCACACGGGAAGCACCTGTTCAGTCCTGTGCGCGCTAAACCCCCTGCACAGCTTGATAGAGATGAAACTAGAAAGCTACCAAGTGATACCTCGCCAATGCACTGCTACAAGTGTAATTCCCGAGGGCATTAGTCTGTGAATTGCCCTAATGCAGTCAGAAAATGCTTCTTGTGTGGTAGACAAGGGCACGAAGCTCGGAACTGTAGATCTAATGGCGTGAGACCAGGAGGACAAAGTAAAATTGTGAACTCCGCCCCACAAAAAAAGTGAGCGCCGGCTGTATAGTTCAGTCGCCCCGGTTGCAAGCTACGAAGGAAGAAATCCAGTCTTGCATTCAAGATGATCAGCCGGTTTAAGCCTGCGGAAAGACAGTCCCACTGCTGAGTAGTGTATGTGTTCAACCGTTATCGACAGCCAGGGCTAAGATGCCGGTGCTAAAAGGCAGAGTGGGAGGCAAAACTGTTGAGGTGCTGCGAGACACTGGCTGTAGTGGTGTAGTAGTGAAGAAAGAGCTAGTATCTGAGGATCAGTACACAGGCGAGTCCAGTTGTATGTTGTTAATTGATAACACGGTGAGAAAGGTTCCCATTGCGAAGATTTCAGTAGATACTCCTTATTTCTTGGGACAAATCGAAGCCCAGTGCCTACCTGATACAATCTACGACTTGATTATTGGTAATGTGCCAGGTGCCAGGCCTGCAGAGGATCCAGACCCAGGTTGGCAGGAAGCATGTGCAGTGACCACTAGGGGTCAAGCCAAGAAGACAGAGCAGCATATGCCCCTTAGGGTACCAAGTAGTTCAGAGAGTGCCATTATGGACAAAGAAAAGCTGACCCAAATGCAGCACGAGGATACGGGCTTGAAAAAGTATTGGAATCGTGGTGATACAAAGCTGAAAGGCCAAGCAGAGGTCGCCTTCGAGGTAAAGAGTGGGGTACTTTACCGAGTGTACAAGCACCCACACGTCAATAATGGTAAACCTGTGAAACAAGTTATGGTACCAGCCCCCTTGAGAAGGCAAATATGGATCCGTGGCCCACGGATCCATAATGGGCGGTCACATGGGCATTAAGAAGACAGCTGACAAGATCCAAAGCGCTTTCTACTGGCTGGGTATTCAAGGTGACGTAGCCCGCCACTGTAAATCCTGTGATGTATGCCAGAAGACTGTGAACAAAGGATCAGTCCCTAAGGTGCCGTTGGAGAAGATGCCTTTGATCGATAAGCCTTTTAAAGGGAACCAGTGATGTTATAACATATTTACCTCAAACTGCTCGAAATCTCCCCCAGAATCCAGTGAAATATGTAAAATCTTGTAGATCGCAAACATTTTCCAGAAGATACACTTCAAATTTCGCGCTTTTACCCCTGCGAGTTCGCCTGTGGCCGCCATCTTGGAACACGCAATGACCTATGGGATTGATGACGTTTCACGGCTCCCTCAGCTTGTTCGATGTTGTTGTTGTTGTTGTGATAAATTATGGCACAAATTCAGCCTTTTATACTGGAACCAGAGTATTCTTCCGAGGAAGAGCTTCTCGAGGATGAAGTAGATGAGTTAGACTTGCCGGTGAATGTTAATGCCGGTCGCTTGCGTAATTCTTCGTGGTGCAAGTGTGGGGAATGTAGCGAAATGCCGACTGAAATGGAATGTGTTTGCTGCCGGGAAATGAAAAATATTGAAAAGATGATCGAAGGTAAGTTTTACACGACTGAGGGGATATTTGTTGGAGATATCTGTGATATTCTTTAAGCCCAGCTGTCAGGGGTTTTTGTTTGGAACAATTATATTGTCATGTTTTGACTCAATGAATAGTGAACTTCACAGCAGGCTCATATTCTTTAGTTTTTTACTGTTCTCATTTGTTATTCTCGTCGCAGGGTAAGAAAGAAGTTATCACTACATGACAGAATATATTGGTCAAACAAATCGACATAAATAATGAACAAAACTACCCAGTTAACTTAATACTCTCAATACGTAAGCTTAATTTTGACTTATACTTATCAACAGATCGCTAAAAATTTCCCTAAGATCAGCTAAGCTTAATGTTTCAGTCGTTGCCCTGTATTATGCACTTGTTCCTACTGAGGTAAATTTATCTTTTTAGAAGGTTGTGACAAAACAAAATTGTTTTGCCTCCTGCATTTTTGTGTGACCCATTTTTCTCCGTTTTTGCTTGACACACTTTCTGAACTTTTTCTTTTAGGTCATGATTGTGTTACTAATCACACCAGTTTTAGTTCAGTTTGTCTGAACAAAGAGGTCATTTGGACGGCATTAGTGAGCCTTCATGACCGCGAAAGTGCTGAATTACCTAAACGCAACAGCGTCACAAACAGGTTTAAAATTTGTATTTCTTTTTGAGAAGTTGCTTTTGAATTTACAAATAAATTACTATTTAATAAACAATGTTTTTCCTTTTCTGCTTGGATGTTCAAGTCAAAATTTCATTGTCACAGAGTGGAGATAAGGAAAAGCTTTCCCTTTTGTTCAGGTCTTATCGGTATGCTGCATACCGCCAATTCACTTGGTGGGTTCATGGTTGGCTTGGGAAGGAAGTGCGACGTGTTATCCCCGCATGTGCCATAAAAAGAATTCGTGATGCCTTCCCAGAGCCTGATGGCATGTATGTTGGATTCATAGCAGGGAATGTTGAGGAGGAGGAGGAGCTTAGTGAACTAGAACAAGCGTGGAGAGATTTTCTCCATTTGTAGACTGAAATTTCTTCTCTATTTTATTGTATCAGTTATCAACAACATATGCCCCACTGCCTTCAGCAGAGGATAGTAAAGTTGAGTAAAGCCATTGAAATTATCCTGAATTTTGACACAATTTCGTTGAAAGGGAACCAAAAATTGAGAATTTAACTCACAAAATTAAGGTGGAACAATATCAGAATAATCATTTCCAAGCCAGTTCAAACTAAAAGAAAACCTGTCTTGTACAGAATGTCACATTTTTAATCCTTAAGGCCTCAACAGTGATCTGCATCAAATTTCTCCTCGTCATATCAGTGCATTTACAACAGGTTCAGGTCATGAGAATTAAGTACTCAACAAAATATATGGACACCATACAGGAGAATTTGTTTAATGACTCTGGGGATTATGTTTGAATTTCACTTGCACTGTACAAGATAATTTCAAACTCAGTGATGCATGCAAGTGACATGTAGTGAAATGTAAAAGACATGTTTTCTTTTAGCTTACACTGGCTTGGGAATCAATTTTGATAAAATTAAACCTCTCAGCGTGCGAAATTGTCAAAAATATTATTGTTTGGCGCTGCTGCCTTGATACCCGGTCAGAATTCATAGTAATTAAAACAGAAACTTTTCTCTTATTGACATCCATCAAAACTCAACGTTATCTGTCTGTTTTGAAGGCAGTGGGTCACTCATTGTGGGTAACTGCTGTGATAACCTTTGGGTAGGTTGACACCAGTTTTTTATTTTTTTTTTATTTTTTTATAATTAGTAGGATGCAAATAGGAAAAAGATGTTCTACATGTAGCTAACATCTTTCAAGACTGTGTCGTCACAGAAATTATACAGAGTCCTTGATTAAATGAAATGGTTAACAACATTCATAACAGTCCAAAGTAATAATTGATTTTTCACATGATCTTGGTATCAAACTTGGCAATAAAGGATTATATTTTATAGATACTAAGAATTTTCCTAAAACTGCATGGAATATTCATTCTGTTTGATATCCTACCAAATGGTTAAATTGTGCAGTATTAAACTGATAAACATAAATGTTGTCACTGCAAGTTTCAATACATCACATGCATTTTCCTCTATCAATGGTATTGATGTCAACCCATCCTAATTTATAACTTGATCAGATATGAAAAACAACTTGACCAGATGCCTCAGAAACGTGACATTTCAAGGCGCTTTTTGATGATTTCTTGTCTAGCAGGTCGTTCTTCTGGAGCAAGAACATGAATTCTGTCTACTTTGTCTTCTCTCTGAAGATTCCCTTGGCCAGTGGAATTTGCTAGGGTTACACTTTCTCCTAACATGTCAGTTAAATAATCATATGTCTTTTTCTCAGGAACAGGATCTGCACCGAACCGCTTGGAAACCTTGTCCCATGAGATTTTAAAGCGTGGTTCCCCCTTTGCTTCACCATCCTGAATAGTTGCCTATTTGAAAATTGAAAATGATATTAATTAAATACCAGTACCAACAAGTTATATTTATGGCATGTTAGCAGCTAACATGTTCAGATGGTAGTGATGAGTGTTTCTGGCTTACAAAACCTTTCTAGAGTATAATATGTACTCACACCTCACCTTCTCAGGTAGTGTTGTTGATAAGATTTTTTGCTACTTTTTATTCCAGAATATTCCATTTTATTTAAAATTTGACTGCCTGACCATTAAAACAGCACATTTAATTGTGTAACTGGTAAATGATAAGTATTGTGGTCAGTGTTAACTACATTTTGTACTGCCGTAAAAATTCTGTTAAGCCTCCTGCTTGAAATTCAGATTTTTTTATCTCAGACAACTCCCTACAGGAAATTAATAGAGCTTTTAAAGCATTGTTAAAGGGGCCCTTAGTCTGTCAATATCAGGTTGACTGACCTGTGGTCTCTTAACATTTTTGTTGTGGTCCAATGCAGCCAGCATTGTTCCCTTTTCCATGACTTCGTGAGTGTAGTGCATCTGCTTTGGTAGATATTTTAGGTACATTGAGTGATAAACCTCGAGGATTGTGGTGTGTACACACTTGGTAAGGTGCTCCATATCCTTAAGCAGGCCTTTATCTTTAACTACACTGACTAGGGCCTGGTGAGCAGGTGATCCGGGTTTTAACCACTTCTTCCTGCGAGCAGCTTCTGGCAGATAGGGCTGATGAGCACACTTGTGGTAAAATTGGTTTCCAGGCCACTCGTGTCTGTTTGTAACATGATGACACAGTGAAACCCATTTCTCTTTAAGCAACTGTGCATTTCCTACACAGGTGGTGGCACTCCACCAAAGATGGTTAATGACAGATGGGATCCACGGCTTTAGGTCTTGACATCCAGTTCTGTTTGAAGCTGAAGCTAGTTTCTTTGAGATGGACTTAGCCAAGTGCCATGGATCAAACTGGTGTTCCTTGTCTGGATGATTAGTGCGCATTTCTTTTCTAATCTGCGGGTGACGATCGGTTGAAATGACGGAAACCCTGATACCTTGGTTCTCTACTGAATTCAGAACTTCTTTGAATCCCTTTATTTCCATGACATTGGAATTTGCTACTTGCGAAACACTTACTACCTTGAAATCAACGACTTTGCATGTGTCAATATCCATGAGTGTATAAGTACAATACTTGGCGCAATGTCCAGGGGAATCGCATCTACCATCTCCCACTAAAACATTGCTTGGTCTGGAGACCAGTTCATTAGAAACGGATGCCTGCTCTGTTTGCCAAGCTCTCTCTACGACAGGGAAAACGAATCTTTTACGAAGTACATAATACGAAGATTCTGATATTGTTTTAAGTTTCAAACAATGAGCAAATCGTTCAAATTTTGCAAAGTGGATCCCGCTGAAAAAGATCGCTGCAGTGAGGGCTAAATTTCCTCTGCCTTTAGTGGTAGACAATGGGGGTTGAGACTGCCACTTGTAACTACAGCCATTTTGGCAAGTCAAGTGTATGGAAAGCTGCGAACCCACATTTTGAATCTCATGCGCGTCAACTGTAAAGGAACCGCATTTTGGACAAAAACGATACAGTTCTCTAAGTTGCTCCTCGTATACAAGAAATAGCCTGCCTTCGAAATTAACTGAATTTTCCTCTGACTCGTTCTGTGTTGATTGTTGACTCTTAAAACACGCGTCTTCAGAATCGCTAGGGTAATATTCGGATTGGCTTGCGACTGGATTTGTTGTTTCGCTATACTGTGAGCTGCACAATTCCTCCACTTGTTCAGTAGAGTCAACGCACCGCGAGGAATGCTCGATCACAGTTTCCTCAGTTTCGCTTTGGTCCTCCCTTTCCTGCCGTACAAGTAACTGACACTGCGGCTCTTCACCTCTAGCATAAGAGTGGTCGTTTCTTACCTCGACTGAAGCATCTTGTGGAAACTGATTCGCGAAAACTCTAGTTATTGCAGGTACCGGTAACTGTTCAACTTGCACTCCACATGATATTAGTCCAGGTAAGGGCTCTGTTTGCGTACTCACTTCACGCCGAGTTTCCGTAATATCAATGACCTCCTCCTGCTCTTCTTTACTTTTCACTTCTTGGTGAGAAGCAAGAAGTTCTTCGATGGTCTGAAAGGTAAGCGGCTTAATTTAACGACAGTCGGACAATAAAACAACGTACAGTCAGGCCGAGATTTGCCCCCAAATTTAAGAAAATGTATGGGCTAAAATAAGAACATCCTCAGGCTCAGGAAAATTGTACGCGTTCTTATAAAAAAGAGTGTGATCGAAGTAAAGTGATTTTAAAAACTTAGAATATTTACCTGTTGACGTAGCCGTCGCTCGGCACGTTGCTCGCTCTGCAATCTCGGTTTCTTTACTGGCGTGAAAGCAAATATGGTTGGCACAGCACTGTCTTTCAGTTTTCTTTTCCAACTGCTATGCCCAAGCAGCTTCTTTTGCAGAAGGACACTAATTTCAAAGTCATCTGGCAGAAAATGTTGCGAACACAATCTTGGGTCTTTTGATAATCTGATACACCGCGCGGCCTTGATCCACCTTTTCCTCAGTTTTTCATCTTTAGGAAAATTATGAAGACTAATATTTGGGTTTTTCTTACTTCCCTTACTTTTTGTAGTGTAATTACAGCCAAATGCGCTACACTTCGGCATGTTTACGCCAAAAACAAAACAACAAATTGTTGCGCAAATTTAAAGCTCGCGCCAACTGGGAGCCGTGAAACGTCATCAATCCCATAGGTCATTGCATGTTCCAAGATGGCGGCCACAGGCGAACCCGCAGGGGTAAAAGCGCGAAATTTGAAGTGTATTTTCTGGAAAATGATTGCGATCTACAAGATTTTACATATTTCACTGGATTCTGGGGGAGATTTAGAGCAGTTTGAGGTAAATATGTTATAACATCACTGGTTCCCTTTAAGAGCGCCTGTCTGTAAAAATCAGACAAAATCAAAAAATTCCGCGGCAAGGGTGGAAAAATCAATTTCTTTCCTATTTTAATGTTAGATAGGTTAGGGTATAACTAAAATCATTGGATACTTTTTTTGGCAAAATATCCTTTTATTTCAAAGAAAAATGCAAATAACGAATTTCCGTTAAAATCGCCATTTGAAGTAGTAAATTATGACATCAATTTGAGGCGTTCGCGTGCAAAAACAAATCCCTCTGTCGTCTTTTAAACACTCAATTTTACTTTTGCAATCTCTCAAGAGCTTCAAAAATGATTTTGGTAGAGACTGCGTTGTTCTTTGTGTTTGAAATAATTTAATTTTGAAAGTATACATTTCTCATCAGGAAAAGTACTTCGTGAATTAAATTATTTTTCACCCTTCCCGCCTGCCACAGATCCTATCGAGATTGCCTCTAATCTTTAAAGCGTTCCCTGTGATACCTAGTATTAAGTGTGCCAAGTTTCATGCTTTTATCATAAAGTGCAGAATAGTTTCACCTATCTGCTAGACTAATAGTAAAAATTAGTAATTAAAAGCAAACAGTCATTCGGCAACAATAAAGCACCCGTTCAGCATGTGTTTATGCATGCAAAAAGGACCCAACATACTAAGTCACCTGCCATAAGGGAAACTATCACATACTCATCTTCCAAAATTAACAATTTCCGCTCACGACGAAGTTTGGTGAAAACATTAGTTTATGACATAAAACCGCTTAGGAAAATATAGCTCCAAAGGTTGTTGTTGCAAAAAGTTTTAACAAACCGGCCTAGATATTAGACCAACCTTTCGAACTGCACTTTTGCCCGTGGATCGGAGAGGACGACTCCAATGAAATCCACAAGATAAAAACAAAAAGCATGACGGAACGTACTGCTGCTACACCCAGACAAAACTTCAGAATTTGTAAATTATTAGCTAACAAACTGTCAGAGGGGCAATATTAAGTTCCGAAGTTATTCTTTGCATGTCAGTTTTTAGCCATTAGAAATGCAGAAGCCCCAGCTGTCAAATGGTGGGTAAATTACATGGAAACACAGTCATCAATTTCAAAACTAACAGAACAGAGAGGAGATCATATTTGTTCTTCCTCGTAGTTGGATTAACCTATATCGGCTATTTAGTGCGGAGGAAGGGGAGGGGGGTTGGGTGTCTGTTTTTTTTTTGGTGGGGTTACCTTTCACTACGGTACACCCTCCAAGTTTTCTTGTCATGAGAGTAGGGGGGAGGAGGGTAGCGCAAACACCGGGACATCCCCGTCTTTAAAGCCCAAAAAGTGCCTGGTCTGTATAGTACTAACGATGTTGTATAGACTTACGTTTGTCATGCGTCTAGGCTGTTGTACTTAGGTGCTTCGAAAGATTGGAATAAACGAAAAGTTCCACGCGAGGAAAAAAGTATTGCAAGTCTTTAGTCACAGCATCTAGGGACAGGGTAATAAATTTTTTGGTCATTTTTTTAATTCTCCACATATCATCCTAATGTCAGCGTTGATACTTAGACACCCGCTGCTTCTCAACATTTGTATATGATTTTGACTTGGCTTGGTAACCTGGAAGCGACCTTACTGAAAAACGGCGACCATTTATGTTGACCATCCAAAATTAATATAAAAGGACAATGAGCGTGAGATAAGGATGAGGTCACAGTGAGTCTTTTTTTTGTGAAGTTTCAAGGACACATTATGTTTTGGTGGGGGGGATACAGAAACGTATTTGTGCCAAAAGTGTTAGGTGCTGAGGGGGATTCACTTTTCTCTTAAATTCGCATGATCCATACACTGCAACTTGAAGACTACGTCACTCAAATTATCCAGGTAAGGATACATTATTTTGTAAAGTTTTTCCATATTTAGACGATCGAAACCTACCAATAGCAAGAAACAAATATTCGTCAAAGACCGAGGCGGGGCGGGGGAGGGAGAGATGCCAGCTTAAGCCCTCTCAGGACTTAACAGCCGGACGTCTATTGACGTCACACGATAACTACATGTCTTAAAATTGCACCTTCCATAACTTTTTAGGTGGCCGACGTGCGCATGCGTATATCGCCGTCTCATCGCCCTCAACTCTCGTCTTGTTTTTCATTTTCGTCTTCGTCGTCCGTCAGTTCACTTAGTCCTCTTGCGTCGCACGGTCTCTTAACAATAGCATTGCTGTTATAATAACGTAAACAGATAAATTTTTAGTACCCACTTAAAACGCATTCGATTTTATAAGTTTTGAAAACCGATCTCTCAAATACCGGACATACTCCTCGTGAATAAATGAATGAATGAACAACTTTATTAGTGTGTCTAGTCTTATAGCCGGCTTTATTATTCAACAAATTGTCACTATGCCCATATATGGTAAGGAAGCCCTCAATATCTGTCATCCCACATGACAGATATCCTGTGATATACGTAAATGACCATATTTGGAAGTGCACTGCAGATTTTCTTTCATTGCTTGTTTGGCGGCCATTTTGAAAAGCGAGGCAGTCTTAGCAGTGTTCTCCGTAAATTTAAACTCTCTGCAAGAAACTTTCCACGATTAAATGCTCTGAAAATGTCAACAAGTATGTGCTTCAGCTCACAAAGATATCCAGCGGTTGACTTGGAATTTTCATAGTGAGAACTCAACCAAGAAAATGCTATTGCGAAAGAAGCAGCACACTTGCTCACGGAAAGTTGTAAAGACTAAAGTTGAAAAGATTTTAATTCACAGAAAGAGGACTTATTCTCGGTAAGGTAGCAATATTTTTTCCTTTGTCTTGTCATTTCCAAACATGAGTTTGTAAATAAGTCTTTTTAAGTGAACGGTAGTAAACTTCGATTTCTTGAAGTTCTGTTTTGATTTCTATTAAGCTATATGTGTTGCTAGCTTTTAGCGTTTTTATCATAGAGTCGTAGTTTTTCTCGTTCTGAAAATGGTAGTCGATGGGAATTTGTTGAAGAATAAAACAATTATCCTGCTCAATCTTGCGGAAGTATCAGGTGATATTCCGCGCGATTTCGCAGGATAATTGTTAAATATGTAGCCTACTAATTGGGGACACCTAAGTTAATGAAGTATAAGATTACATTCAGTATTTTAAAAATGGTTATTACAATTTTCCTACCTAAATAACAATAATAAAAGACTGTGTAAAAGATTAAATAAGAATTTAAATGCAAATGAAGCTACATTAATAGTAACGAAAACGTTGAATGATTGTTACAATAAGCCTTTTCTGGGTAACATAATTCCAATGCCCAAGTAAATTACACGCATGATAATAAATTTATTTCGTTAAAGGCACGCATTTGAAATGCACCTCATATAAAGAGGGAACAAAAACGTTAGAATCGATGCTGGGCTAATTTTCCCGCATCAAAATATTTAGCGCTGATTTAACCAAATGTAATTGTATAAAGTAGTCAAGTAAACTGGAGGAGGTGATACAGGCAACGCAATTTTATAAAATCTTTTTCTTTAAATATTAAAATATTCTAGTGGCTCGCAAATTTTAAAACTCTACCTGGAAAGGGTACGTCTCTTTGTTTTTTTGTTTTGTTTTTTTGTTTGTTTGTTTGTTTGTTTTTCCTTCTTTTTTTTAGAGGTTAGGATGTTTACGCCTTCGTCTGTGACAACGACATTCCCTTTTCTTGAAGTTTCAATTAACTTAAATTAACATAATGTTTCACGTGACAGTTTAAAACCAACCACAGGCAGGCAAATGTAATAGACGGGTTATAAATTCATGTCGTATCCCAAACAAGAAAACCTGTGGTTTATCAAAGACGGGCCCTTACAAGCTAGAGTTGATTTCTTAGAAATCAAACATTTCATCTATCGTACAGTTGCGCTATGGCTGTGACAGGTCTGAAATCTTCATTGTGAAGTGTGGAGCGCAGAGTATTTCTCTGTGTGAAACTCGAATAAAATGCCGATACAGGTTCTTTGGATCCAAGGGTTATTGATGAAGCCCTAGCCGGAGCCACACTTTTGTTCGTCTTGTAGCCTTCAGCGATACCTCAGGGAGTGCCGGTACCCTTATTATTTTTTCCCCAACCAAAACTGAAAAAAAAAACTCTGCCCATTTCAGATTAGAAGACAAGAAATCCCACAAGGGCATTGTTAAATTCTCTACTTAATTTGGGCCAAAAACAGCTTCAAAACCATACACTTTGGGGACGCAGACTCCAAAGTAACTTATGTTATACCAACCTCGTTCCTAGGGCTTTTTTCGAGACACCCTGGGAACTAGGTTGCTTATATAGGAGAATCCCATTTCCAAGTTGGGGACCGTTGTATTTTACGAGAGCCTTGGATTTCTGAGACACGTAAAGGGCCTCGATAGACTAGAGAATTAGAGCTGTCGACATCTACGTTTATGTCGATAACTAAAACAAGTCGACAAGTATAATTAGTGATCGAAACAGTATTTTCACACCATTAGAGGCCGAAATTATTAACAACTTAAGCTTGATAATTTGAGGTCGCTGCGGATGTCAATTTCATTTACAGGGCTGGCTATTATTTTAAGTTTGTTATCGATAACCAACTGCGCACATTGGCTTTTTGTTATCCAAAATTTTTATAATCGAAAATTAAATAGTTATCGATAGCTGATTGGTCTTGACGGTCGAGGCCCTTAGGTTTAGAATTGCTGCTTTCGATTCCATGCTTGAAAGCTTTTTTTACTACCAGTAAAAAAGAGACAAAGATAGGGTTTCAAAGTCGAAATAAACTGTGACAGTTCGGCATTGATTTACTTTTATAATCCCTCGTAACTTTCACTTCCATCTGGATCATGCTAAAAAGACAGGTATACGAACAAAGACGCTTATTAGTATGAATTACTTTTTACTGTGTCGTACAATGAAAAGATGAAGAATAATGAGCTGCAGTACAGTTGGAACTCAACCAACCTCGTCCCCAGGGGCTTCTCGGCTTTCAAAATGGCGATGAAATCCGAGAAGACCTGGGGACGAAGTTAGAACTCACCCGTCTCCAATCTACTCTACTGTTTTCTTAAACAAAGAGGTCTGGATATAAGTTAGCTCCTGCCGGTTACTTAGAGGTAAGAGTAGTTCTCCCTGGTTAGGGGGGGGGGGGGTGCTCTTAAACGATTGGTGAGGTAGTGTTGGCTGTCAGTTTGGTTTTCCCTAGCCACACCTGAAGTGTGGGGCGTTAAACACCACATGGCGCTAAGAGGCTTAAGTGAGTCAGTAAGTATTTCAAAAATCGTCTCTATTTTTTCATGGTCGATACTCTTATACCCTGGGCGCCAGAGGCTTTTCTTGCGCGGTTTCCTGTTGCAGCTTGACGCGGCCCGGCCTCCGGCCGATTTCTCCTGACGTTAGCGAGAAAAAAACCTCTGGTACCCAGAGGTTATCCATAAGAGTAAAGACCATCAAAAGATAGAGTCGATTTGCTTTTTACAATAACAACGAAAATTTCCTCCAAACAAGGATTTCCTAAGCCTGCCAACATGAGCGTTTTCAAGAAAACACTTGCTGAACGAAAAATACAGTTCGGCAGTAAATTTAGCGCTGAACGAAATGATGAAAAAATCTTGCGAGAAGTTTTTACCACGCTTTGACGATTTGGTGTATTCGTAACCGACAGCAAAATACACCAGACTCTGAATTATTACTTGAAAATCACCAAAACTCCAAAACATCGTGAGTTGGTCTCGTAAAACGGCAAAGGCTATATTTCGGTCCAAAATTCGACAATTACTTTTTACATCCTGAGAATGATCATTCCAAACGTAGAAGATTAAATATGTTAATTTTCCATCGGAATAGCTGTTTTATTTATCCGTCTACAAATTAATAAAATTCGTCACCATTTTTCGAAAACTTGACTTGCCAAGTGGTCGATTTCATACCTCATAAAAGGCAAAAGAATATATCTATATCTATATCCTGGGAAAATTTCATCCCTTTGCAATCTAGCGGGAAGATACTGTCGATTAACCATAATTTCCCAATATAACTTAGACCAGGCTTTAAACTTCTTGAGGTAACAGCATTCTCACCAGAAACTTGTGTCCTTGTGTCGCTTTTATTTGCTCCTGACTCAAGGCGTAGTTGTACACTTGCATCTGAGCGATCCTGCCTTTGAAGTACCTTCCATCCCCGATCTTCACTCCCATTATGATGGGGTCCTGAGTCGCTAGGTCCAGTCCTGCTCCAATATTTAACGTCTGAACCACGGCTCCATTGATCCACAACTGTGCTTCACCAGTACCGCGATCGTAGGATGCGCCAACAAACTTCCACCCACCTGCTAGAGCAGTGCGTGACAAGGCTGTCGTATGTGAATAATCACGTCTTGTGAAGCGGGCAAATAGGTGCCCGTTCACCACCCATAGGTGCACCCCCCAGCTGCCACTGGTCCTGCAGTTGAAGAGAGGTCCGTCTTGACCATTATAGTACACCCAGCATAGCATTGTCATTGAGTAACGTACCTCCAACGGTCCCCCGGCGCTGCTGGGAAATTTGATGTAGCTGTTCCGGAAAATTCATAAGAGCTGTCAGCTGCTCCGTCAGCTCCTGAAGCCAAACTTACCCAAGTAGGGACCCCTTGGGCAACTCGATTGTTGATTTCCTTGGTACCATACTCGGCATTAAGAGGAAACAAGGCTACAGGATATGGAACTTCATTTAAAAAATTTATAAGAAATAAACACTTAAAACAACTTGACTTCGAGGCAATCGCACTCTTCAAATCCCCTCGCCGGTACATATCAGAATATTGACAGCATTGGCGAGCTGCAGGGGGACTTTTACTGCCTTACATATGTTAACAACTTTAAAGTACAGGGCAGTTAAATGCTCCCGTACCCACTCGGCCACTCCCTCCCCCTCCCCCCCCCCCCCCACACACACACACACACAGACACAGACACCTAGCCACACAGCATTAGCACTGCATTTGTGTGATCCTTCAGCGCATTCGTCAATATCTTAAACAAGACCAATTAGTTTGGTAAGGGCAATCTACGGTTTTCAAAGACTCGACAAGTGTTCAGTGGAGCAACTCGTGGAGACACGGCCATAAGCTGGCTTGTGCGTCATCCATTTCATTTGGGTTAGGGTTAGTAAACTAAAAAGTAAAATGGTTTTCTTGAAACCAGGTGCTTCGTTTTGTACGCGAGGATCCATGGCATGCGCAAGTGATCATGGGTGCTCTCTTTGAATCCTTCCCTTAATCCTTCGCTGTCTTGCCACAAATTACAAAAGAACCCGGTTACGAGGCAGGTAAAGAGGGAATCAGAGATGACGCATAGCCTGGATTCGAATACCAGAATTAGCATCATCTTTCATCACATTGAAGGGGTTGCTGTATTGCTCCTGGAATGACCTAAGGCAAGAGACGTTTTAAGTGCACATTCGGATAAGTCATCCCGCCGGTATAAACCTTTGACATTGAAATGGAACAGGGCTGGAAATTTTTTTTTTTTTGCATTAATACAGAAACACAGGCTTTCAGTTAGGGTGGAACTAGTAAAAGATCGTTAACAGTGTTAATCACAGTTATACCTGTCTTGCAGTCTTTTCCCTTGAATCCAGCAGTACACAAACAGCGGTATCCTTTGTCTGTAAAACCGGTTTGACAGGTTGCGTTGCTCTCGCAAGGTCTCATCACACAGGCGCTCTATAACAAAACAAATCCCTATGAGCATGTAATGAAGCCGAGAAGACACTGGTGTTTTACTAGAACAACTCGAGGAACGTACATAAAAGCTAAGATGAAGTGCTGTAGCCGTATTTGGTCATATTTCTTCTGGAAACTGAACTAATATCTTTAATTCGCACCACGGTACAGATACTCTGACTTTGTCTCCAGTTTGATCATTTGTTCCTTGAATGTTGAATTATTCAGTTCGCATTTATATTTCCTATTTCCACTCGCCGCCGCTTTTTTCAAGTTGTAACTAACACAGTTGGGTTCCATGTAGCACAGCGTCTCACAGAAGTCACCATCCATGACGTAAACGATGCGAATCACGTGGTTTTTCAGGCGTTTACCATTCAATGTATGGTCGGGCCTGAATTCCAGCTGGCGGCAATTGTCTGAGAAAAAGGAGAGAGGGAGAGAGAGAACATTGTGAACGGAGAAGCGTTCGGAACTAAACAAAAGCAGATTACTGAGTTAAGTTACAAAGGATCGTGCAGTTTTTACTCATGATCAGTTCAGGAGGCTCAGTTAGTCGTGTTCGATCCGTTTGCATTTAAATGCTTCAGAGGTTCATTTTCGCGTTGAATTCCGTTAACGTCAAGCAAGTATAGGATTTTTTGTGGGGGGAGGAGGGAGGGCTGCAAACAGTTGATTAATTTTTTATTTTTTTGATTAAGATAATACTCAAGTCAAAATTAGTCCGTTCAGTCCACGATAGTGTGTTTTGGAAATAAAAACATCATTTTAAAGGCTCACCAAAATATTCGGCATTTTTGACTTTGTTAAATAAATCATTAAATTCAGCATTGCATTTATATTTTCTAAAATGTTGGACTTCTAAAAGCGTTTAAAGCAGTATTTACCAACCATTTGAAAGATGTACTTCAAACTAACTGTCGGGAAAAGAGAATTACAACATGTTTCATTCAGCCGCAACAAAGCATCCGTTTGGCTTGTGTTTATGTTTACTAAAGCCACCTGCCGAACGGTAAAATTAAGCCTACATGTCAAGCTATCATGAATCCTTTTGTGATGTTTTGTGTTGATTTCGAAAAGAGATATCAAGTCACATGCCGTGTTGCATTTCTTGGCCTTGTCTGCATTCTTAACTTTCTGACGCTTTCCATTGAGCGTTTGCTGGAGCAGCTATGCTCAGCTACGGTTAGTCTAGCCAGTATGGCAACACCGGCGGACGGTAATGTAACGGCGGTCGCCAAAAACGAGGTATTGGGCGTCATAAATTTTGTTGCCATATATTACGAAAAGAGTGCGAGCGGGAATGCCTTTCTTCGAAAAAAAAAACATTCCGAGCAGAAATTTACGGAAAGCAAGAAATATAAAGACGCTGAAAGCTTTGAAATAAAGTGTAAGTTAGGTGAGTCCACTTTTATAAATCTTTTCTTACATTTCATTTTTCCATACCTTATAAATAGACCGATCTTGCATGACCTTTGGGCCCCTAGCCTTGTCTAAGGACGCAACCCATTTATATACAGCTGGATGTAGAGAGTAGAGAAACAATGTGGAGAAAACGTTTGTGTCGAAGGAAACGCCGACCTTCAGATCAAAACCAAGACGCACTTACCACCCCACAACTTAAACAATCACCCTTTTCATTTACATAGTCAGTAGGTTGTCTTCCAAAAAAGCAGGACCGAGAATAGGCAGAATATCGTAGCAAACAATCTTTGTCAATTTTTACCTTTCACTTATACCTGGACAAGAAAAGGTAAAACAAGTCAAAACAGAATAACGCAAACGAAAGACTTGTTTCCACGGTCATTAAAGGCGATATTTTTATGATATTGAGACCATCAACCATAAAAACGTGTTCACTTGTCTTCTATCCATTGTATATTGGTATGTGAGGTTTTTATCATGAAAGTAGAAAACTATTTAAAAATTAAGGCGGGATCGGGGTTTCGACGTAAAGAAGGGCGGGATGGCGGGATTATCAGGAAAAAATAGGTGGGATGGCGGGATCTTAGAACCCTATTGTGGACCCTCTGCGTTAGGTATAGGATTTTGTAATTTTATCGACTGATGTATTGTCCGTGCATAAATATAGTTATCAATGTCAATGTACGCCTGTGTCCGGCTGCCGAGCAGTCCTAGACACTGCCATCAGAAAAAGTTACTCATTAATCCAGTTTTCGATTAAGTTTCTAGAGTTTTCGTGATGTAGCTGGAATAAAACTCGGAGAAATCACTTTAGTAATTCACTTCTAATTACTATGTGCTTTTAAGCTAGGAAAAAATACTTCACCGTACCTGAACTTTTCAGATTTTGACAGATTGATTTTTCCATCCGTGTATTTTGATAAACAATAAAGCTGTAACCAACGTCCACACATAAAAAAGGCTTTTTCGGTATTTGAAAAAAATATTCGAATCAGATTAAATATTAAGACTGTTTCGGTGTTTCCTGGTTTAGTAATGTTCGTCATTCGGCCACAATAAAGCCTCTGTTCAGCATGTATGTATGTATTTAAATAAACGAAGACCTGACATACCGGCCACCTGATAAACGTCACGTTTTCGCTCAAGGTAATTTGCGGTCCAACCGGGCTCTCACGGTTTCAGCTCAATTCACTGTATGCTCTAAACTATCTAAAATTAACAAATTCCGCTCACGACAAAGTTTGGTGGCTTTTATATTTGCTGTATGCTCCAAACTGTCCGAAAAAATGAGATGAGAAACATTCTGCAGAAGAAATAATATACTGCTTATTTGATCTTCATCCGGCTCAGTTACAGGCAAATTAGTTTAGTACTTTTAAATATTCTTCGCTAGCCATTTTTCCACCTGCCAAAAAAACAACGTTTTCGCTCAAGGTAATTTTCGATACAACCGCGCTCTCGCTATTATTTGTCTCATCTCAAGTTCACTGTATGCTATAAAATATCCAAATTAGGGTGCAGAGGAAAATTCGGTAGGAGGTTAAAACTTTCTTTTCCAAACATTTTTAAAGAATACGGTTTCAAATTAAACTAACTGGATCAGGCTAGAAGGAAGAGATAATGTTATCGTAAAACACAATAGAATACAATGCATTTGAGATAGATAGATAGATAGATAGATAGATAGATAGTTTATTAAAATTAAAATTGCAGCCAGAGGCTGAATTATATTAATTTTTACAAGAAAGGGGACCCAATGGAAAATATCACAAAGCCATTCTGCCAAAATTAACAATTTCCCCTCAAGAAGTTTCCTGTATGTTAAATAACTGTTCCCTGTTCTTCTTAGCCTAAAGGACTTAAGTTTAAGAATTGTGCATAGTTTAACTTGCTTCTATCAGTTACAAGACAATACTGTTGGAAAATTCAGTCCAAACTTAGGACAATTTGTTTCTCAGACAATCATATATTTACTTCGTGTTCTTGTTTGCTCAATGTGTTTGTTTACAAAATATCTAGGAGACCTACTGACCTCTTGAAAAGGAGGTTTGCCCGAATATCTGAGAGAACATCTCCATTGACATCAACAAGATTAAGACGAAAAACATGATGGATGCAAAAGCCACTTCAGTCTTATCGCGACAAAACTGCTCCATATTTTTGCTGAATTGTGAACTCGCAGAAACTAATTAACTAAGGGCGTTGAAGGCGATAATTAGGTTACGCCACATGTTAAAAGCCACGCCTTTAATATGACAGCTTTTAGCCAACTGAAATTCAAGCGACGCCAGTCTCACAAATTAGTTTCAACTTTTTGATGAGTGGATGGTATGAGAAATTTGCTGCTTTTATTTACACGATGCTTATTATCTCGGGTGACAAACAACAACACCATTAACACTGTCACCAATTTTTAGGATAACATTTAAAAGCTAAAAGACATATTCCAATCAGAGGAAACCCAAAAATACTGGTTCAGTTTCGTTTAAAATTGTTCTGCCAGCTCTCTGAGACTATAAATATAAGTAAGTCTGTTTTGCTGGGGATCGCTAAGACGGAAATGGATTACAACTTGAAAACATTAAGCTGATGTTTTCAAGCTCTTCCTTTGTTTCTTGGCGATTTCACATTTTTCACCCCAAAACGTAAAAAACCCTGCGACAGAGTCCCTTTAAGGAACGTGCCAGATGCTGAAAAGCTTTCATTTGAATGGTGATACTTCAGATTTTATCCATAGACAGACAGAACTTCAGTGAGAAGTGTTTTAAGTAAGCGGCGAGATGTTCGTTCCACTTAATTGTAGTCCGCTGGACTTTCTCGCATTTATTTTGATTCTATCTATCTTTATTTTACCTTTTCTTATCTACCTTTTCTAGTGTTCAATTCAGGGTTTCTTAAACGAAGAGGTCTGGATATATGTTAGCCCCTGGGTTACTCAAAGTTAAGCCTGGTTGGAGGGGGGGGGAGTTTAATTGCCCTATAACGTTTGGTGAGGCAGTGTTGACTGCTGCTTTGGTTTTCCCTACTCCACAACTGAAGTGTGGGGCGTTGAGCGCCACATGGTGCAAAGAGGCCTAAGTAAGTCAGTAAACATTTTAAAAATCGAGTTTATTTTTTCATGGTCTATACTCTTATGGATAATAAAAATGACGTCATAAAATGTCACAGAATTATCAAAACTTCTTTTTATTATCCGTAAGAGCGTAGACCATGAGAATGGAGAGAGATGAGTGTTTTTTTGGGGGCGAGAAGTTGATTTTAATTGCATAAAGACAAAGGAATCGGTCATTAATAACGAGATCAATTAATAAGGTATCTGTTACGAGTCTTTAAGATAGAAAATAACTGAATATTATCGAACGATGCGTGTGGTTTGCGTGTGGTGTTCGCTGTTGTGTTGGTTGGGTTTGAGGTAATTTTGTAAGTGCGTAGTCTGGTACGTAGCCGTTTGCGTTACGAATTCCGAGTCAACTTGTTTACTTTTGCAAGGGGATTCCCGGGTTAGCAAACTGGATTTAAACATCACGTCATGAGACATGCCTTAACGTGCCCCAGACTCTGACGATCTATCTGCTCGTACTGCTATGTTCACTGTTTGTATCCACGGTCTAGGCACAACAGTAAATCTAAGCATCCTCAGTTCTGGGCGAATTTATACCGACATGCAACGTTTGAGTGAATTTGCGTTTTTCAGCAGAAATAAAAGCGATAAGAAAGATAAGCTGAGTAATTTGAGTTTAAACATTACGTCATCCAGTAACGCTATAGTCAAAATATTGTGTCACACAATCACACTTGTCGTCACGCCGGTTCGTATAAATACAGGATCGCGCCAACATTTGTGAGACCTAGGGGTGGGGAAGGTCAGAACGGCTGGTTAAGATGCCCATTGGGCTTTCTTGTTACTTGAAAGCACCAAAACAAATTGCTCGGCATGCATGGCCGAGCATGGCCTCGTGAGTTGGTCTCGTAAAAGGACAAAGGGTATATTTCGGTCCAAAACTCAACGATTATTTTTTTCAAATACTGAGAACGATCATTCCAAACGTAGAAGATTAAATACGTCAATTCTCCATTGGAAAAGCTGTTTTATTTATCCGTGTACAAAGTAATAAAATTCGTCACCATATTGCGAAAACTTCACTTTCCACGTGATCGATTTCACTGATACCTTATTAAAGACAGAAAAATATATCAAGACTTACATCCAGGGAAAATTTCATCCCTTTGCAATCTGGCAGGAAGATACTGTCGTTCAACCATAATTTCCCAATATAACTTAAACCAGGCTTGAAATTACTTGAGGTAACAGCATTCTCACCTGAAACTGGAGTCCTTTGTTGTATCGCTTTTATTTGCTCCTGACTCAAAGTGTCGTTGTACACTTGTATCTGAGCGATCCTGCCTTTGAAGTACCTCCTATCCCAGATCCTCACTCCCATTATGACGGGGTCCTGTGTCGCTAGGTACAGTCCTGCTCCAATATTCAACGTCTCAACTACGGCTCCATTGACCCACAACTTTGCTTCACCAGTACCGCGATCGTAGGATGCGCCAACAAACTTCCACCCACCTGCTAGTGCGGTGTGTGACAAGTAGGTTGTTAATGAATAATCACGTCTTGTGAAACGGACAAATAGTTGCCCGCGCGAAAACACCCATAGGTGCACACCCTCCCTTGTACTGGTACTGTATTGGAAGAGTGGCCTGTCTTGACCATTATAGTACTGTTGGGAAATTTGATGTGGCTGTTCGAAGTTCCGGAAAATTTATAAGAGCTGTTAGCTGTTCCGTCGGATCCTGAAGCCAAAGTTAACCCACTAGGGACCCCTTGGGCAACCCGCTTGTTGGTTCCCTTGGTATCATAGTCGGCAAGGCTACAGGGTCTGGAACTTGATTTTAAGAAATATGTTATAAAAAATAAAGACTAAATTTAGAAGCTGTCGTGTGAAACGATGGCTACATCAAAGAGCATGAATCGAGTGCTTTTACTTTCGCTAATCCATTATTTTGGTGTATTATTTTCAGTTTTACGTAGCTTTATCGTCTGATAAACCTTTATGTGTTATATAGAAAGAGAAATAGCGATCTTTTGGTGAGCCATTTTGCTCTGAAGCGAAATTTAGTTACGGGAAAGTGTTGGCCCGGCAATCGCGATTACATGGTGGATTTTCAGCCCGGCTAGCTGGGATCCCAGCTAGCCGGGCTGAGATTTTCCCAGGTAATCGCGAAGCTGATTTTTAGTGTGTTTCACAGACGTGCCAAGATCCCGGCAAACCAAGCCAGCCCAAGGAGTTGCGTTCACTGCTCTTAGCTGATTTTCGCGAGGAATCAAAGCGGCATAAGCATGCAGTAGGTACAAGCGGCAGACAATTCTTTCGCTTATAATAAATACGCTTATTTTTGCGTCAAGCCCGGTTTTACTCAATTCGTTGATTAAAATGAGGTTAGATGTTTGCAATTATGCTTGCAATTGTACTCGTGTTACTCTTGCTTCTGTTTACAGTCCGTTGCAAACACCAGAGGACTTACAGGTGAATTCGGACATTGATGCGAACCTGAGTAAACAGGCAAAAGAACGCATTATGAGCACTTTCTGATTCGCTCGTGTATTGTCATCTGGGGCCACTTAAGAACAGAGAAGCTGCTTTCTATTTTGTATTTTTTCCCTGATTGATAAATCTGAAGGAATGTAGCATGACGTTATAGCCGTGTTTATTTAACCAACAAATATCCAACCAATTGCAGATTGCACAATTAATAGTATCATTTCTTTTTGTTGAGTTGTATGCTTTTACAATACTATAAGGACATACAGTCATACAAATAAAGCTAACTGTTGTTGTTGTTGTTGTGAATTCCTGAACAAACTAAATATCTTAACACAAGAGTTATTCCCTTTATTTTGAAAAACTTTTGAATAAAAGATCGACACCGAGGAATCCTTCTGTCAGCGGACAATTGTGTACAACGTTGACTTACTTTTTTATGCCCGGCCAACAAACAACCTCGTTTTCAGGGAATTCTCCGTGAAAAGCGGCAGCACCATTAGTTATAGCTGGTTGTCTTTTTTGGAGTCGCTTTGTCGCCCCCACACGTATCCATCTTTCATCTGCTTACTCATTTACCCATTAACAAATATTCATCTACTCACTGCTTGGGAAAGGTGATTTATATTGTACCTCATGATAACCAGATACATTAAATGGTGGCAGAGGTTACAAAGTGACATGAATTTTTATGGCCATTCCATATTTTAAAATACACCGGGTACGGTTTAATGGCTTTGGTCACTTCTACTGAAAACATATTGTAATGTGGATGCACATTCCTTGGACATATAAGTATGGTGCAATTAAAACCACTTCTACAGGAGGGTTCCATTTAATGGTGTTAATGAACTTGATACTCCTTGATTGGATTTTTAAGACAAAGGGTTCTTTTTTCGAAGTCTAAAAAGTGTTTGGAATTGAAAAGGTTTGTTGATAAACATAACATCAGCAGAAGTCCGCTTTTTAGCACAGTGTCAGTTTCATTTTATTGGACAAAGATGTACCCCATGGCCTTGATGTGTTTGTTTCCATTGTCTGCTCCCCTTGTAGCCTCGCTCCCACACGTGTTGGTGTCATCGTGGTACCCTCCAGTACCAAACCCGATTCTAGAGTCACAGAAAAAGCAGGCATTTTCATTGTTGCAAACGAAGCCGATTCTTGCTTTGGAAGCTGCGTTAAAACTACATGTAACGTTAAACCCTTCCTTGTTACAGTTAGACTGCAAGGAAGCCTTTGACGCCACCAGCTTCTTCCACGTGTTACGACCCAGTGAGGTGGCGCGGTATTGCCCGTCAGCGATCAGTGAGTGCAGGGAATCAGCGCGCTTATTTATGACAACAAAGTTGATCTGCTGGCCGACCTTCATACCGAGGCAGATTTTTGAGAAGAGTGTGTTCCAGTAGGTCGGTAACTTGGTCTCTTGTGTGTCAAACCCAGTCTCCCCACCTGCAATGTTGAAGGTTTCTTTGTTGCTCCAAGCGTTCGAATCGTAACGGAAGGTTGGCTGTGTATAAAAATAAATAAGTAAATAAATAAATAAATAAATAAATAAATAAAGGACACTTAGAATGGTTAATTACTTCAAGGTTTATAAACGTTTCTTGATTGTGTTCCATTAGGTTGGCAACTTGGTCTCTTTTACGTCGAACCCAGACTTCCCTCCTGTAAGGATGAAGTTTTCTTTGTTGCTCCAAAGACCGGAATCGTAGTGGAATGTCCGCTGTGTGCAAATAAATAAATGAATAAATAAATAAAGTAAATAATAAAGTAAGTAAATAATAACCAATATAAGAGAGGTCACTCACAACGGCTAAATAAGAAAAAATTCGCGCTTGTTGAAATCCATGCAGTTGTCCTTTCGGAAACTTTTACTGTAATTCGTCACTGTTGTAATATTCTGAATTGTCATTTAGAAGCTTTGTTGATTAGGACAAGAAAAAGAAATAAATCGGCCCATACAAATAAATTATGTCTGACTCAAGCTAGAGCTAAATGACATTTTTCCCATTCCAACACTATGGTACATTCGCGTGGTTTGGGAGCACCTTATTGCCATCAATCGTCATGACCAGCGTCCATCCCCCATCTCCGCATGTTTTATCATCAGAAGTGGCCGTGGTCATCTCACAGCAAAAGATAGTAGCTTTATTATCCACGACAAGTGTGTAGGTTTTGCTATCATTCGATCTGAAAAACAAAATAGGTCTTAACAGATTAGAACGTTCAGAGTTCGTTTTTATAAACTGCAAGTGGTACCTATTGCGCGGCCAAAGCAATTAAAATTGATCTCTTGTGTTTCAACCATAAGTACAAGTACAACACAAGCCGTGAAATAACAAAACTCTTGACATATTTCTTCTCAAGTCAAAAACAGGAAAAAATACCTGGATCGCAACTCCTGCCGTCTCCATAGTATTCCCGATTACAAGTGCATTTGTAAGATCCCTTTGTGTTATTGCACACAGCATTAGCACTGCACTTGAGTGATACTTCAGCACATTCGTCAATATCTTAATAAACAACACCAGTTAATTTGGTAAACTCATGGCAATAAACGGTTTTTAAACGACAAGTATTCATGCATCCGGGGGAAATGTGGGGATCATAGGAAATTCTATAATAACAAATTGCTATAGGTATATGAAAGGGGTACATTTTGGTACATTTTTCCCGTGGAAAACTTTATTGAGTACCCCTTCCACCCCAGCCCAGGCTTGCATGCGCGTCACATATTTCATTTGGGAGTAAAAGGGTTTTCTTGTAACCAGGTGCTTCGTTTTGTACGCGAGCTCCTCAGGAGGCGCATGGGATCATGGCACGCTCTCTTTAAATCCTTCCCTTAATTCTTCGCTGTCATGCTACAGATCACAAAAGCGGCTGGACACGAGGCAGGTAAAAAGGGAATCAGAGATCGCGCATCAAATCACTGAACCAGTGTCATTTTTGAATCCCCTTATTCAATTAAAGAGGTTGGTGTGATGCTCCTAGCATGACATAGGGCAAGAGACGTTTTAAGTGCACAATCAGATAAGTCATCTGGCCTGTACATGTATTAACCTTTGTCTTTGACACGGAAAATTTTTATTTTTATTTATTCTTTTTTATTATTATTTTCTTTGAAACATAGAAACATATACAGAAATATAGGCTTTTAGTTAGCTTTGGAAGATAAGATCCTTAACGGTGTTAATCACAGTTATACCTGTCTTGCAGTGTTTCCCTTGAATCCAGCAGTACACAAACAGCAATATCCTTTGTCTGTAAAACCGGTTTGACAGGTTGCGTTGTTCTTGCAAGGTCTCTTCCTACAGGCGTTCTATAACAAAACAAATCTCTGTGAACATTTACTGCATGAAGCATAGAATACAAAGGTGCTTTGTGAGAACAATCCAAGGAATGTCCAGAAAGCTAACATAAAGTGCTGTAGCTGTATTTGATTATATTTTTCTTATGGAAACTGAACAAGTACCTTTGCTCCACGATACAAATACTCTACTAGTCCACCGCACAGTCGTCCAGGTTCCTCGCCAATGTCTTTCTTCACCCATATCACCTTTACCCTGGCAGTATAGCTTAAGACTGTGAAGGACCTTAATACCTTTAATAGCTAAGCGACTGCTGTGTATTTGCTGCGAGCTTTAACCCCACTGTTGTAACACAATTCTAAGGAACAAAATTATATTTATCTCACCAATCGACTGACAAACGCGACGTAAACGTTTACGAGAGTTAGGTAAGACAGGTCCGAAATTTGTAGCTTAGCTGTCGAAATGTTTGAATTTTAACAAACCTTGTAACTTCAAGAATACTTTTTAAACTGCAGATGCTTTAAATCTGGTAGATGTTGCCAACAACTTTGTCGGCAAAAAGCAAACAGGAAGCAGCTTTCTTGGCCACATTTTCAGCGAACGATGTCCCCATAAAGGTGTCCTTTTTGACGAAATCGACTCAAACTGTGGCATTGTGAACAGTTTTAGTTTCTCTCTGGCATGAATTTTTTTATGCCTTATGACCTATTTGTTAACGTCTGTATTTTGACTGCAAGCCAAAGTGCATACTCTTTCAAACACGCATCGCGACAAGAGTTTGATCATAGATCTCATTTTGTCGCTGCGAAGACAAAGCGAAAACAAAGCGCTTTCACAAACGACGAGATCTCATTACAAGCTAAATAGTTTAATTCTAATGCTTGCACTCCAGGTGAAAACGTCTCGTAGCTTCGAAAGAGATGGAAATAGACTAAGTACTACACAGACACACGCTTAATGAGCTAAGTGAAGGAGAAGACAATAAAGCTCGGGGGCTGCATTCGTTTATCCTCAAGTGGGATTTCGTCATAACAGACTGTGATTTGGCAGCACGTGTTTGAATGTACCCACCGATCATCGGTATACCATCAGGTAAGCATAGCTACTTTGCTTCCATTTCTAATAACCTGGTAGCTAACAAAATAATTACCGAAGAGTTTACTATAGCTTCTTGGAGAATAAAATGCGTTACGATGCCAATAACGGTAAAATGGGTGTAGAGCTCTGAATAAGATCTGGTGATAGCATCCAAGGAAGACGAGGGTGTCTGGTACGCGCTGCTAGAGAAGGCCACAGAGATTGCGGCTTTATACAACATCGATTCAAGTATTCCTAGAAGAACAGGAAGGCGGCAACACCGTGCCAACGTTGAAGCAGGTACATTTTCCTAATATCTGAAGTCAACGAGTTGCTAGTGAAACCATTACAGGGCTTCCAGGCACACAACTAGTTCCTGGCACTTTTTAATAGCGGAGCTCGCGGAGCACCATGGGTAAAAAAATTTGGTAACCCGTTGATCCGAAAAATTTTGGTTCTGACGTCAGCGTACGTCCGTCCGTCCGTCCGTACAGACTCTGGGGGAGGGTGACGGGAGTCCCAAGACAGCCTGACCGGGGGAGGTGGAATGACACTTTTTCTTGTAGCTGAAGTAAACAACATGGCGGCTGGTTCGTAGTACGGTCGTCTTTCAATACGATAATTGTAATACATTCTTGGAATGAAGACTTGTAGCAGTTCATCACGAAAAGGAAGAGGATTGCTATAATCTCGATGGCGCATATAGGAGATACTGGAGAGCTTGAAGGCAAGAAATCCTTGTTCGCGGACATACTGGTTTTTTTCAAAGCTAAGGAGATCTGGAAAGAACTCGGCGACTTTTGTTTAGATTTTCAAGGCCTTCTTTCAGTTCAGTGGTAAAGTAAATTACAGATTTGAGTGTGGATTTACATTGTAAAGATTGTTTAATTGAGCGACTTTACATGTTTAGTAAATTACGGTAATTTTCTTGAAATGTTTTAAAAACTTGTTTAAAAATAGCTCGTAGTTCCCGTTTGCCGGCTTGCGAGTAACTTCACTCGAGGGGAAAATTGAATGCAGTTTGCTTTCCTAGGCAAACGAATGCTTCGTATGTGAATGTCATTTCATGTTTTTGAAGGTTTCTTGTCCTTTTTCTGTTTATGCATTAAAGGAATTTTCATTAGTGAGCAATCTGATATTTAGCCTTCAGTTAACTTAAGCTTAATTAAGCTCAATTTCCTTTTGAACTTTAGTGCGTAATTTTCAATATTTTTCTTAGAGGAATTCTACTGTATTTCATTCGAAAAGTGGAAATCGTGACTAGTTCTAGACTGAGTCTGTGTTGTTTTTTCAATGTAGGTTGTTTTTCTTCGGCGACGCGTATTGGGTTGTTTTGACTAATTCGTATTTATCGTATTTATTTAGTATTCAACACCTGAAGAGTCGCTCTGTCGTCATTTTTAAGTTTATAGTCTTAGTGTAAAGCTCCTTATGTTTTTTGTTCAGTTGTGGAATATTTTATCTTCCTTATATTGTTATATTTTTTAGCTTCTCCAGATGAAGTGAATGACATTTCTGTCCCAATTTAGCGACTAAACTTAGACTCGCCGTTTCAGTGAGTGAGTTCAGTGTGGCATGTTTTCGTGATCGTTTTGTTTTTTGTTAAACCGCTAAGCCATTTCGGTGTGTGTTTAGTTACAGCTCGAAATGAAATCTTTATTTAAGTAACTATAAGCAAAGCATTTCTCGGTTTAAGTCTACATGTATTTTGTCTAAAATGAGACTCTAAAACCTTCCTAAAATTTAATAGTTCAGGGTGTATTCTTGAAAGCGCCCGATTAATACTTCGCGGTTGAAAAACTTGTGCCATTTTCTCTTGATAATTATACGTGTGCTTGAAAGTTTCCGAAAACATTTTTTGGAGAATTTTTGCCAGTAAACGGTTTGATGCCGGGAAAATATTATTTATTTTAGCAAGATAGATTTCGAGAAATGTTTCATGGTTAACAGAACTAAGCAGCCAGAGGGATGCATTGGAATCAGTGAGAAATGTGTATTTGCATGGAAAAGTCTTTAAGTGGGTTTTCTTTGTAGTTTTATAGGTACTCTTCTTGAACTCTATAAGCTAGCTTTCGAAAGAATGCTACAAGAAGAGCTGTCGGTGAAAGTCGTACTGAAGTCTTCTCTTTGATGAAAAATAAGCCAGCTCACAGTTTCCTCAGCGGTCCGCATGTTTTCCTTTGCTGTTTTTCACCTCTTGGGGAATAACTGCACAACTAAAATTTACTGTATTTTACGGGCCAATTAGCATGAAAGAGAGACGTGGAGCTCCGCTTTTAGGCTCGGCTAAATCTATATATTAACACCTTTACATTAGCTAGTACGAATGAGAGTCTCACTTCACTTGTTTACATAAATTTTTGATATTCAATTTTAATTTCAGAAAAAGGAGTGGGAAACATATATAGCCACTATGGAGACGACATGCACATGTCTCTCGATGATTTCAAACGAGAGGTCACTAGGTGGCGTCATCTGTGGCGGATGAGTGAAGATGGCAATCTCCAAACCTTGGTCGAAACGTTGGACTACACCAATGTAGAATTGTACCCAGGAATTTATGTAGTCATGACGACACTTCTGACATATCCTGTGTCAACTTGCGTCGTAGAAGTGGCATGAAGAGGCTCCAAATATCACTTCGGAGCACAATGTCTGATGAGAGATTGCCTTCATCAGCGGTCCTTCATGCACATAAACACAAGGAAGTTATCTCAGAGTTTGCCGGAAGAAAGATCGAAAACTATCCCTGTGCTTATAAACATTGCAACTTGTAACACCAATAGGTCATTTTACCTAGTTTTAGAAGCTCCCTATTCGGTTCTTAATAACATTGTGCACTGATCGCCTAAAAACATTTGTAAGAAGGATGAAGCTTAGTGAAACATGGGCAGGGCTATCTTGTGATAGGTACACTGTGCACTAGTTGAATAAGTCAACAAAAAAAAAGTATGTGATGCGTAATTATAACAACATTCAATTAAAACTAAATGAAATGGGGGGGGGGGGGGCAATTTCTCCCTACTGAATTTGAAAAAATGTGCGTACCTCTGAAAAAATCCTGGCTACGCCCCTATGTATGGTCTGGCCTGAATTCCAGCTGCTGGAAATTGTCTGAGAAAAAGGAGAGAGAGAACAATGTGAAGAGGTGCGTTCGAAAACTAAAATAAAGCAAAGTACTGAGTTAAGTTATAAAGGATCGTGCAGTTTTGATTCATGATCAGTCCAAGGAGCTCAGTCAGTCGTGTTGGATCGGTTTTTATCTAAATGCTTCAGAGGTTCTTTTTCGCGTTGCCGCTGATTCCCTTAACGTCAAGCAAGTACTTTTTGTTTTTGTTGTTTTGTTTTTGTTTTGTTTTTTTTTTTTTGTTTTTTTGGGGGGGTAGGGGGGAACAGTGGAGGGCTGCAAACAGTTGATTAATCCTGTTTTGTTTTTTGATTAAGGTAATCCTTCAAGTCAAAATTAGTTCGTTCAGTCCACGACAGTATGTTTAGAAATACAATCATCATTTTAAAGGCTAAACACGTATTTCCCGGTTGTTTGCGTTTAAATAAAACAATAAATTAAACATATTTCCTGGAACTAATAAAGCACTTGCCAGTCATTTAAGAGATGTATTTCAAACAGTCGGGAAAAGAGAATTTTCTGTTCAAAACACAAGAAAATATAATATGTTTTCTTGAAGACAGTCATTCGGCTGCAATAAAGCATCCGTTCGGCATGTTTTTATGCATTTAAACAAGGAGCTAATATACCAAGCCACCTGCCAAAAGTTAAAGTTTTCGCTCAAAGCAATTTGCAGTCTAACTGGGCTCTCGATGTTTTTCAGCTCAAGTTCACTGTATACGCTACACTACCCAAAATGTTTAAGGTGTAGAGAAAAATTCAGTAGGAGGTTATTAAGGTTATAAAGATGTACTGCATCAGGCTAGAAGGAAGAGATAATGTTCTCTTAGAAACATAAGAGAATACAATACATTGTCTAGAAGAAAAAAAATAAGAATTAGAAGACCCAAAAAGAACCCAGTTGAAAATATCGCAAAGCCATCTGCCAAACTTAAGAATTTCGGCTCACAATAATTTCAATTTTGGTGGGTTTTATGATTACTCTTTGGTCCAAACTTTCCCGAAAAAAACAGATGAGAAACATTTGGCATAAGAAGTAATTAACTACTTATTGATCTTCATCTGGCTTAGTTAAAGGCAAATTATTCTTGCATTTTAAAACTGTGTAAAAATATAATATATACAGCACAGTCTGTTTTCTTCGTAGTACCCGCCTTGAGTTTCGGGATAAATATTATCGTGAAATCGTTACTATTTACATTCGCTTAACGCTTTGCGTAGCTTGAAACGTTAAGCCAAATTCGCAAGTTTAATCAGTTGACTGATAATAATTTTTCGCGTTAATATGAGTAAGTGTTTCGTCAGTTTTCAGTCATCTCTTTAGAACTTTCGACTTTAATTAATAAACCACAAGTTTCAGTGTGCCTTAATTTGAAAAAAATGGCCACACTAAAAACTTTAAATTATCATTTTGTCCTCTTCATCCTATCCTTAAAATTACAAAATTGCTGCAGATAACTCAGCGGTCTCTTAATGGCTGCTACACACAAACCAACTAAACTTTGTCTAACCCGCCGACGTTATTAATGTTTTTTTTTTCAGTTTTTTAATCGAAAAACGTTAGTTCATGACATGAAAACACTCACCCTAAAAAATAGCTCCAAAGGTTTCGGTTGAAAACCTAGATATTATACTAACCTTTTGAACTGCACGTTTTTGCCCGTGGATCGGAGAGGACGACTCCAGTGAAATCCACAAGATAAAAACAAGGATCATAATGGCGAAAAGATCGCAACAGTTCGATGGAACTGCCGCTACACCCAGACAAAAACTACAGACTTTGTGAATCATTAGCTAACAAACTGAGGCAACATAAAGTTCCGATATTGTGCTTTCCATGTCAGTTTTCAGCCAATAGAAATGTAGAAGCCGCAGCTGTGGAATGATGAGTAAGTTACACAGGTCAGTCATCAATTTCAAAACTAACAGAACAGAAAGGAGATCTTAATGCTCTTCCACGTAATGGGATTAACTTATTGACTTTTTGGACCGAGGAAGGGGTGGAGCATAGCATGCCTGTTTTTAATTACTTTTCAGTACGGTACACCCTCCGAGTTTTTTTCTTTCGCCTGGACAATATATAGTCTTTAGAGGCCAAAAAGTGCCTGGTCTAAATAATACTAATGATGTTATATGGACTTCTGTTTGTCACGCGTCCAGACTGTTCTACTTAGGTGCTTGGAAAGATCTAAAGAAAAGCTGCACGCAGAGTTGCAAGACTTTACTCACAACCTCTAGAGACGGGCTAATAAATATTTTGTGATTTTTTTTTTCAATTTTTCATATCCTAATGTCAGTTTTGATACTTGGACACCTGCCGCTTCTCAACCATTTGAATATGAGCGTGGCTTGCCTTGGTAACCTGGAAGCGACCTTACAGAAAAATGGAGACCATTCATATTGATCATCCAAAATATTACCCAAAATTGAAAGGACAATGAGCGCGAGATAAGGATAAGGTCACGGTGAGTCAAATTTTCTGAAGTTTCAAGGCCACGTTTTTGGAAGGCGAGATACAGAAACATTTTTCCCGAAGATGTTAGGTACCCGGGGGGAGTTCACTTTTGCCGCACAAATCTCTTAAATTGCACGAACCATACACTGTAGCTTTTGAGCCTTGAATACTAAGACCTCAGTTTATCCAGGATACATTTTTTTGTAAAGCTTTTCCACGATATTTAGTCCAACCTTCCCCGAAGATCGTTGAGGCGGGGGAAGGGGGGGATACTAGTTTAAGCCTTCTGAGTTTTCAGGATTTCAACGTGTCTTCAAATTGCACTGGAGATTTTTTCAATAAGCCTTTGTAATGACAGAAATAACCAAACATTCAATCAATCAATCAATCAATCAACTTTATTAACATGTCAGTCTAAGCTAGCCGATGGAAAACACCCTCTACTAATCGGGGCCACTTTTTAAATAATGTAGTTAAGAGCCTATTAACTAACAGTTAAAAGCAATTAAACTAATCAAAAATATTTACATTTGCATTATGAATTACAACGAGTACTAATACCAGAAATCAGAAATATTTACATTTGCGTTATGAATTACAAAGAGTACAATGTGAGCACATTTACGAATACGATTTTTAGAACTGCCCAGTGAGGGTATGGTTCGAACTTCGCCTGGTAGCTTATTTCACAATTTGGGTCCCAGGTAGGTGAGCTAATGCTTGCCAAATTTCTTAGTCTTAAATCTGGAGATTTAGTCTTAAATCTGCGAATTCTGCAGCTCTCAGACTGTAAGGTCGAGCAATGCATATGGAACAACTCGCATGTTTTACTAGTGCATAGTTTGTGTTTCACCTTATACATCAAGATAGCAATATCTTGCAGTCTTCTATTCAATAGCGTCATTAAGTCATTAAGAATAGCATGTTTTATTTTGTGATGGTTTTCACGTGATCATTAAACACTATGAGCTTCACGGAACAGATAATGTATGCAAAATTATAGGCAAAAAAGCTTTGAAAAGCCAAATAAAGGTTATCGTGTTTATTATCTTACATAAATTTTCGCCCCTCGCGCGTCAAAGACATTACTTTTATTAAGATGTTGAATTTTCCGGCTCTGTTTCATCGTCAAGTATAAATGTTTACGCGTTCTTTTGTGACAATGACATTCCTCTTTCTTGGCGTTTCAAATGACTTCTGTTAGCGCATGTACAAGTTTTAAAAAAGGGGTATTTTAACTTTGAAATAATAACAACCTCGTCCCCAGGGCCTTCTCCTCGTTCAAAATGGCGGTCGGAGAAACCCCTGGCCAAGGCTGCCAAAATGGCTCCAAAATTTCGTTAGAATTTTGTCACGTAAACACGATGAAATGTCTTCGTTTCGTTAGATCAACGGTTTCAGACGCCAGACGCTGGAAACAACCTCTGAAAAAGCCATTTCATCATGTGTCACGTGACAAAATGCTATGGAAAAGTCAATCATCATAGACATGTCATTGACACAGGAAAATGTTCTCTGATAAATTTCCGGAAAAGTCACGAGATTTGGTGATTTTTCATCTAACCATTTAACAGTAATAATTTGTTAAAGTCAGCGCGGGCACAATGTGCCCCCTCCCCCCCCCCCCCCCCCCAGGCTAAATAGGGTTATTAATATTCTTGAGTTATTTCTTTAAGAAACATTTTATTTATCGCACAAGTGCGCTGTGGCTGTGACAGGTCTAAAATTTTCATTGTGAAAAGTGGAGGTAGAGTATTTCTTAGCGCGAAACGCGAATAAAATGCCCATACAGGTTCTTTGGATCCAAGGGTTATAGATGTAGAGTTCCCACCTTTTTCGCAAACTGACATAACTCAGCCTTCTTTATAATCTGACGTAAGCAATTACTGTTATTGCAAAGAATGGAAAAACTACAGTACAAAATGTATCATTACACGTCCTTATGACGTCAAAGCTTTCATAATAAAATGAGTTCAAACAAATCGATACGTCACATTTGCATCTTGATGACCGTTAAATACTGGCATTGTTTTCAATAACCAAAACTGTCTTCCGTTTGAGTTTGGGTTTTTTTCCTCTGCTCAGGTCACGTGACCTGCCAAATATAGAACAAACATGGCGAAGCATCTTATAGGTGGAAGTTAGGGTTTCCAAGATATCATGATTAGGAACTTCCCATAGCAACAGGATGATAGTTAAGAGTCTTCCCCCTTAACATGTGCTATTATCGACAAATGATGTTGTTTTTTTTTCTTTTGAAAAGGAAACCTGTTCGGGTAAGCAATGATAATTATTTTTTAAAGTTTGTTATCGATAACTTACTTCGCACATTGGCTTTTTGTTATTGCCAATTTTTATTTCTGACAATTAAATAGTAATCGATAGCTGACTGGTCTTGACGGTCGAGGCCCTTAGGTTTCTAATTACTGCTTTCGGCTCTTTTCATGAAAGCTTGGTTTCCTACTAGTGAAGAAGAGACAAAGTTAGAGTTTCAAAGGCGAAATGTATTTAACTGACAGAGTTCGACATCGATTTACTTCTATAAGCCTTCATAACTTTTACTTCCATCTGGATCATGCAGTGAAGACAAGTAGAAGAACAACGACGCTGATTAGTACGAATTGCTTTTTACTGTGTCGTACAATGAAAAAAATGACGAATAACAATCTGCAGTGCAGTGGTACAACTGGGGCTCACCAAACCTCGTCCCCAGGGGCTTCTCGGTTTTTTATTAAATGGTCATGAAATCCGAGAAGACCCTGGGGGCGAGGTTAGAACTCACCCGTCTCCAATCCACTCTATTCAGGTTTTCTTAAACAAAGAGATCTGGATATATGTTAGCCCCTGGGTTACTCAAAGTTAAGCCTGGTTGGAGAGGAGGGGGAAGAGTTTAATTGCCCTATAACGTTTGGTGAGACAGTGTTGACTGCTGCTTTGGTTTTCCCTACTCCACAACTGAAGTGTGGGGCGTTGAGCGCCACATGGCGCAAAGAGGCCTAAGTACGTCAGTAAGTATTTTAAAAATCGAGTTTATTTTTTCATGGTCTATACTCTTATGGATAATAAAAATGACGTCATAAAATGTCACAGAATTATCAAAACTTCTTTTTATTATCCATAAGAGCGTATACCATGAAAAATAGAGTCGATATGTTTTTTACAATAACAATTTCCTCCAAACAAGGATTTCATAAGCTTTTCAACATGAGTGTTCTTAAGAAAACGAGTGCTGAATGAAAAACACAATTAAGCAGTAAATTATGCGCTAAGCGAAACGGTTCAAAATCTTGCGAGAAGTCCAGACTAAAAAAAATCGCTCGGCATGGCCGAGCATTGCTTCATGAGTTAGTCTCGTGAAAGAGAAAGGCTGTATTTTGGTCCAAAATTCAACAATTTCCCAGTACAACTTAAACCAGGCTTTAATTTGAGGTAACAGCATTCTCACCTGAGACTTGAGTCATTTGTTGTATCGCTTTTATTTGCTCCTGACTCAAAACGTCGTTGTACACTTGCATCTGAGCGATCCTGCCTTTGAAGTATCTTCTATCCCCGATCCTCGCTCCCATTCTTATAGGGTCCTGTGTCGCTAGGTCCAGTCCTGCTCCAATATTCAACGTCTGAACCACGGCTCCATTGACCCACAACTTTGCGTCACCGGTACCGCGATCGTAGGATGCGCCAACAAACTTCCACCCACCTGCTAGGGTGGTGTGTAACAATCGGTTTGTAAGTGAATAATCACGTTTCATGAAGCGGACAAATAGTTGCCCGTTCACCACCCACCGGTGCACCCCCCAGTTTCCACCGGTCCTGTAGTTGAACAGAGGTCCTTCTTGAGCAATATGGTACACCCAGCATAGCAAGGTCATTGAGTAACGTACGTCCAACGGTCCCCCTGCGCTGTTGGGAAATTTGATGTAGCTGTTCGAAGATCCAGAAAATTCATAAGAGCTGTTAGCTTTTCCGTCGGGTCCTGGAGCCAAAGTTACCGCACTAGGGAGCCCTTGGGCAACTCGGTTGTTGATTTCCTTGGTACCATATTCGGCATTGAGAGGAAACAAGGCTACAGGATCTGGAACTTGATTTTAAAAATAGTATAAGAAATTAAACACTTAAAACGATTTCGAGGCAATCGCACTCTTACTGATACATAGCAAAATATGGATAGCATTGGTGAGCTGCAAGGGGACTTTTACTGCCTTACATGTGTTAACAATGTTTAAGTGCAGGGCAGTTAAACGCTACCGTACCCACTCGGCCACTCCCCCCTCCCCCCCCCCCCCCCCCACACACACACACGCGCACACAGACATCTAACAAAGGTACAATTAAAACACAAGACGCAAAATAACAAGGCTCCTGACAGATTCTTCTCAAGTCAAAAACCCAAAAAATACCTGGATCACATCTCCTGCCGTCTCCATAGTATCTCAGATTACACGTGTAGTTGTATGATCCGTTGGTGTTGGTGCACACAGCATTAGCACTGCAAGCGTGTGATGCATTCGTCAATATCTTAATATACAAGACCAGTAAATTTGGTAAGACCATGGCAATGAACGGTTTTTAAAAGACAAGTGATCAGTGGAGCAAGTCGTGCAGACATGGCTATCAGCTAGCTTGTGCTTCACCCATTTCAGTTGGAAATAAAACGGTTTTCTTGTAACCAGGCGCTTCGTTCTTTTACACGAGGACCCATGGCATGCGCAAGGGATCATGGGCCACTCTCTTTAAATCCTTCCCTTAATCCTTCGCTGTCGTGCCACAGATCACAAAAGAATCTGTTTACGAGGCAGGTAAAAAGGAACCAGAGATGGCGCATAGCTGGGGTTCGAATCCCAGAATCAGCATTATCTTTCAAGCCCCTCATCCAATTGAAGAGGTTTCTGTAATGCTCCTGGAATGACCTTAGGCAAGAGACGTTTTAAGTGCACGTTCGGATAAGTCATCTGGCCTGTATAAACCTTTGACTTTGACATGGAATTGGATTTTTTTTTCATTGATACAGAAACATAGGCTTTCAGTTAGCTTGGGAAAAAAAAGATCGTTAACAGTGTTAATTAGCAATATTATTATTCTACGAAGGCGCGATGGATATCGAATGATAGATAATAATGATAGTTATAACCATTTGATATCCAGCAAGCCAAAGGAGAATAATTGTTTCATTAAAAACTTAACTACTATTTTAAAAAAATAAGAAAGAAAGGGGAAAAAAAGAGAAAAGAGATAAAAGAGAAAACAGGGAACAGGAATCGATCACATGGCTGAACGAAAAAGGCGCCAAAACCTTGCAAAGTGTTGCAGCCAAGTTTCATTGCAAAGCTGAATGAATCAAAGATACTGCTCAAAAGTGAACGAAGTGGCACAGGGTTTGGGAAAAAATTCCTCTAATTATTGGCTCTGAAATATGGTAAGTGTTTGATTTTTCCTGAGACATTGAAGCTTTTTGATTTCACCATATTAGCTGCTGGAGTTGAAACGGACAGGTTTGTAATCCGTTCGCACAATGGATCCATCATGTGCGTGTTTGATCTAGCTGAAGACAGAACTAATTTAAACTTGAAGAGGTAATTTCTATGCAGCTCAGAAGCAAGATTACTGTAGCGAGAGAGATTAGAATTCACCATCAAAGTTTGTTAAACGCAAAGCACAAAACGCAGTTGTTCTCAGTTCAGAGACTCCGGACGGAATGGTAAAAACAACACTCAAACAACTGGGAAAGCGATTCAAGTCCGTTTACATGGCATCCCATTTCTATCTGAACATTTGGACCTGTTGAAACAAGGAGCTTCAACGAGTGCAGGTAAACCAGTGTCAATCTTGCGTGTTATAGCCCTTCCTTCCTTCTTGGTAGTTTGTTTAGTACTTGTTTAGATTGCTTCATGATTTTCACACCGACTCGCCATGAATGTATGATAGTTTTCATTAAATTCTTCTTCCTTACTTCACTGTGTTTTATTTTTTTGTTTGTCTTGATATTTTGAAGTGGAAAGCCTTTCTGACAAAACCTACCGTTTGTTAATTTTAATGATCGATGTGACGATCGATGAAAGAAATTAATTGCAAAAACAACGCTTAATACTTAAATTTTTATTTCTGCACAGTTTCTTGTTGTCTTAAGAAATCAAGCGCTACGGAACGATTTTGATTTGTGTCTTTGTGAAGCTGCTGGGATTTCTCCTTAATTTAAATTCGCTGCCAAGTGATTTTTCTCGCCGGGTTGCTCGCGAGGAAAAAACTTTCAGCTCACTTTGTTGTTGAATGTTCATTGACCATATTTGGACGCAGCAGGTATACGGAGCTGATAGCCTAGCTCCGTTCAGCCAATCAAAATACTAGAAATCCAATATGCCTAGTCCAGTTTTTAATAATCACAGTTATACCTGTCTCGCAGTATTTTCCCTTAAATCCAGCAGTACACAAACAGCGATATCCTTTGTCTGTATAACCGGTTTGACAGGTTGCGTTGTTCTCGCAAGGTCTCTTTCTACAGGCGTTCTATAACAAAACAAATCCCTGTGAACATTTTCTGAAGCCTAGAAGACACTGGTGATTTACTACAACAACCTGAGGAATGTCCATAAAAGCTAACATAAAGTGTTGTAGTCGTATTTGGTTATATATCTCTTCTAGAAACTAAACTAATACCTTCGCACCACGGTACAGATACTCTGACTTTGTCTCTAGTTTGTTCTTTTGTCCTTCAAACGTTGAATTATTCAGTTCGCATCTGTATTTTTCATTTTCACTCGCCGCCTCTTTTTTCAAGTTGTAACTAACACAGCTGGGTTCCATGTAGCATACCGCCTCACAGAAATCACCATCCATGACGTCAACGGTGCGAATCACGTGGTTTTTAAGGCGTTTACCATCCAGTGTATGGTCGGGCCTGAATTCCAGCTGGCGGCAATTGTCTGAGAAAAAGGAAGGATAGAGAAAACATTGTGAACGGAGATGCGCTCGAAACTAAGCAAGTGGCTAAACGACTAGTTTAAACTCCTTGGAAACGTTTAATGGTACTTTATATTGAATTGTAGTTATAGTAAGGTTTTATTGTATTTTTTTATTTTTATTTTTTACTATGTAAATTATTAACATTTTTCTATTTTAAAATCTTGTAAATTGAGTATGAAGATCCCTCTGGGGAACTCAATAAACTTTATTCTATTCTATTACTGAGTTAAGTTATCAAGCGCTACGGAACGATTTTGATTTGTGTCTTTGTGAAGCTGCTGGGATTTCTCCTTAATTTAAATTCGCTGCCAAGTGATTTTTCTCGCCGGGTTGCTCGCGAGGAAAAAACTTTCAGCTCACTTTGTTGTTGAATGTTCATTGACCATATTTGGACGCAGCAGGTATACGGAGCTGATAGCCTAGCTCCGTTCAGCCAATCAAAATACTAGAAATCCAATATGCCTAGTCCAGTTTTTAATAATCACAGTTATACCTGTCTCGCAGTATTTTCCCTTAAATCCAGCAGTACACAAACAGCGATATCCTTTGTCTGTATAACCGGTTTGACAGGTTGCGTTGTTCTCGCAAGGTCTCTTTCTACAGGCGTTCTATAACAAAACAAATCCCTGTGAACATTTTCTGAAGCCTAGAAGACACTGGTGATTTACTACAACAACCTGAGGAATGTCCATAAAAGCTAACATAAAGTGTTGTAGTCGTATTTGGTTATATATCTCTTCTAGAAACTAAACTAATACCTTCGCACCACGGTACAGATACTCTGACTTTGTCTCTAGTTTGTTCTTTTGTCCTTCAAACGTTGAATTATTCAGTTCGCATCTGTATTTTTCATTTTCACTCGCCGCCTCTTTTTTCAAGTTGTAACTAACACAGCTGGGTTCCATGTAGCATACCGCCTCACAGAAATCACCATCCATGACGTCAACGGTGCGAATCACGTGGTTTTTAAGGCGTTTACCATCCAGTGTATGGTCGGGCCTGAATTCCAGCTGGCGGCAATTGTCTGAGAAAAAGGAAGGATAGAGAAAACATTGTGAACGGAGATGCGCTCGAAACTAAGCAAGTGGCTAAACGACTAGTTTAAACTCCTTGGAAACGTTTAATGGTACTTTATATTGAATTGTAGTTATAGTAAGGTTTTATTGTATTTTTTTATTTTTATTTTTTACTATGTAAATTATTAACATTTTTCTATTTTAAAATCTTGTAAATTGAGTATGAAGATCCCTCTGGGGAACTCAATAAACTTTATTCTATTCTATTACTGAGTTAAGTTACAAAGGATCGTGCAGTTCTTACTCAGGATCAGTTCAGGAGGCTCAGTAAGTCGTGTTGGATCCGTTTATATATTTAGATGCTTCATAGTTTCCTTTTCGCGCTGCCGCTGATTCCGTTAACGTCAAGCAAGTATTTTGTGGGGGGAGGGGAGGGGGAGGGCTGCAAACAGTTGATTAATTCCGTTTTGTTTTTTGATCAAGATAATCCCTCAAGTCAACATTAGTTCGTTCAGTCCACTAAAGTATGCTTTGGAAATAAAATCATCATGTTAAAGGCTTAAACGCACCCAAACACATTATCCCATATTCGTCATTTTTGACTTTTTGACTTAAATAAATCGTTAAATTAAGCATTGCATATATTTTCAAAGAAGTTGAACTTCTAAAACGTTTAAAACAGTATTTTACACTTTCAAATAGATGTATTTCAAACTAACTGTCGGGAAAAGATGATTTTGTATTTAAAACAAAAGAAATTATTACATGTTTTCTTGAACAAAAACAAAATTATAACAATTCCGACAATTAATAAAGAAAACAGTCATTCGGGGACATTACTAAACCACGAAACACCAGGCGTCCTGTTTGTTATGTGTACAAGGTATTTCTAACTTTTGAGTCTTGAGTAAAATCCTAAAGTTTGACCATTCAAATGAAAACTAAAAACTGTACAAGAGTGTCTTGGTATTTCTGTTTGCTTTCCTGGTTGTTATAAAACAATATCTCATAAATCAAGTGTGATTTTGTGCCACCTCTATTTTTCGAAATCCCGATTTTTCGAACCAATTTCCGTTTCCCTAGGAGGTTCGAAAAATCGGGATTCCACTGCATGTATTTAAATAAACAAGGACCTAATATACCAGTCACCTTCCAAACATCACGTTTTCGCTAAAGGTAATTTGCGGTATAACCGAGGGCTCTCGCTGTTTCAACTCAATTCACTGTGTGCTCTAAACTATCCAAAATTTACAATTTCCGCTTACGACGAAGTTTGGTCCCTTTTAAATTTGCTGTTTGGTCCAAACTGTCCAAACAAATAAGATGAGAAACATTCGGCAGAAGAAATAATGAACTGCTTATTTGATCTTCATCCGGCTTAGTCAAAGGCAAATTATTTTAGCACTTTAGTATATTATTCTTCGCTAGCCATTTTGGCACCTGCCAAAAAATAACGCTTTCGCTCAAGGAAATTTTCGATACAACCGGGCTCATGCTGTTAATTGTCTCAGCTCAAGTTCACTTTTAGCCTGTTCCAGGCTCTCGGTTTGTGGGGAAAGAGCGAAAAAGCGGGCGAGCGCGGAAAAGACGAGCGGGGACTTTATGCTCTTAACTATCTAAAAATGTTTAAGGTGCAGAGGAAAATTCGGTAGGAGGTTAAAACGTTCTTTTCCAAACATTTTTAAGAACACTGTTTCAAACTAACAGGATCAGACTAGAAGGAAGAGATAATGTTATCTTAAAAACACTAGAGAATACAATGCATTTGACTAGAAGAAAGCTAGGGGATCAATGGAAAACAATCACATAGCCATCTACCAAAATTAACAATTTCCCCTCACGGCGAAGTTTGGTGGCTTTTAACTGACCGCAAAAAAAAATAATAAGATGGGAAACATTTGGCAGAAGAAATAATTAACTGCTTATTTGATCTTCATCCAACTATGGAGCTACAGACAAACTAACTAAAAGGAAATTTCTCTAGCTCTCCGAAGTTAAAATTATTTTTTCAATCGAGAGCCGTTACGTAGTGAAAAAATAGCTCAGAAAACATAACTCCAAAAAAAATAATAATAATAACTCCAACGGTTTCTGCTAAAAAAAAACATTTAAAACCCTAGATACTGTACCAACCTTTTGAAGTGAACGAGTTGCCCGTAGATCGGAGAGGATGACTCCAATGAAATCCACAAGATAAAAACAAAAAGCATGATGGCAAAAAAAATCACAACAGTTCGATGGAACTGGCGCTACACCAAAACAAAAACTCCAGACTTTGTGAATCATTAGCTAACAAACTGAGAGGCAATATAAATGTTTCCACAATAATGCTTTTCATGTCAGATTTTAGCCAATAGAGTGGCAGCAAAAGCCGCAGCTGTCGAATGATGAGTAAATTATACGGGTACGCAGACTCAGCAATTTCAAAACTAACAGAACAGAGAGGAAATGTCATTTGTTCTTCCACTTAAGGTGATTCCATCGAACGCAATTGAAGGGAATCAACTTAATTCAGTTTAACCTAACGACTATTTAGACCGAAGGAAGGGGGTATGGAGCATAGCGTGCCTATTTTTAATTACTTTTCAGTACGGCCTCTTAATGGACGCTACACACAAACTAACTAATAAAACTTTGTCTAACCCCGGCGCCGACGTTCTTAATGTTTTCTTAATCGAAAAACGTTAGTTGATGACATGAAACCACTAAACCTAAAAAAAATAGCTCCAAAGGTTTCTGTTGAGAATTTTTTTAAAAAACCTAGATACTGTACTAATCTTTTGAACTGCACGTTTGCCCGTGGATCAGAGAGGATGACTCCAATGAAATCCACAAGATAAAAACAAAAAGCATAATGGCGAAAAGATCTCAACAGTTCGATCGAACTGCCGCTACGCCAAGACAAAAAACTCCAGACTTTGTGAATCATTACCTAACAAACTGAGCCAACTTAAAGTCCCGCAATTGTGCTCTGCATGTCAGGTTTTATTTAGCCAATAGAAATGCAGAAGCCGCAGCTGACGAATGATGAGTAAGTTACACGGGTCAGTCATCAATTTCAAAACTAACAGAACAGAGAGGAGATCTTATTTGTTCTTGCACGTAATTGGATTAACCTATCGACTATTTAGACCGGGGGGAGGGGGGCATAGCGTGCCTGTTTTTAATTACCGTATTTTCTCGATTAAACGCCGGGTTCAAATAAACACCGGTTCTACAGCGCTGAGTTTAAAATAAACGTCCCCGGTGTTTATTCGGGGTCCCGGCGTTTATTTGAGGCCCCGGCGTTTATTCGAGATTGGTGTATTATATCAGGATTATATGTCGCAACTGCATACTAGTTCTCTTTCTACTACATAATTTGAATTATATACTGATATTCAAACCAAACTGCCTTCTACAAAGGCACCTTTAACTAAAACAGATGAAATTAAACAAATCAGGTATCAGGTATCGTGTCACTCTCATGGAAACCTTTTTTGCAGGCTCGTAAACCAAGCACCCTTGCAAACTGAATTCCCAGAGAAGATGGAATTCCTAGGAATTCTTAAAAATTCTTAGGAATTCCAAACGATTCCAAGACATGCAAATTAGGAAAAACGTAAAAGCTTGGAATTTCTGGGAATTTATGGCAATGCGTTAAAACTGCACTTGGAATTATTAGGAATTCCTAGGAATTCCCAATAATACCAAAACTTATAACGAAAGGGCTTGGGAATGTCTGAGAATATATTGGAATGGCTAAATTATATGGCTAATGGGCTAATAAAAATGCTTGGGAATTTCTGAGAATAAATAGGATTGACTAAATTAAATATGAGAAATATTGACAATTTACTTGGAATAGAAAATTTAAGTCCCTGACTTAAATACTTGACAGGCTTCAAGTTGAGGATATTTCAGTAAAATGTCTTTGGAACTTCCAGGAAGTTATGAAAAAGGACATTTAATGTATAACACAGTCAAACAAGTCTTAATTTGTTTTCTAAATATTTCAAGTATTCCTGAACCCTTGAGGCCAGGTCAGGCAAACAAAATTGTAAGGCACATACACAACTCAAAAATAAATAAATAAATAAGTAAATTCCTTGTGTAAATTATGTGTTAGTTCGCTTGTTGAATAGAAGAAAGACACAAGAACATCGAATAAAAGATGAATACATACATATACCATAGCAGCAAAAGCATTTAATTATGCTACTATTTTCTGTTTACAGAAAAAGCATATCCTTAAAAATTGTCCATGAAATAGTCAACTATAAAGCATCTTAAAAAAATTGTTCATGACAGTTTCAACACACTCCATTGAAGTAAGGCAGTGTACTAGGCATGGATTTGCAGAGTTCCCTTTGAGAAAGAACACTTTTTCCACAATTTCCTCTTCCTTTGCCAGTTGAAATTCACCTCTGAAAACAAAGAATAAAAGAAAAGTACACGAGAAGTCATGACATGATGCCTTTAAATAAATACTATTATCATACCACCGTATGACCTCACTCATGCAATTTTATTGAAAACATACTCAGGAGTTGATGTGTGTACGGGCAGATAGGTTGGTGCGAGCCGGTCCAGAAGAGCTGTCCAGCTCCGCACACATCATCACCTGATTACTAGAGTGTGTGCGCAAGTCATCATTCACTTAGTATTTACCACTTGACCTTTCCGTAACTTTCCAATCAAATTGAGCTTGAAATGGTAGCATGAAAAAATATTTTTTGTCTAAGTTAGGTCAGGCTGGATGGCAAAATATTTGGATCTCTGTCATGGCGCATGGAACTACTCTGCCCGTATTCCATGTGCTAAGGCCAAATACTTTCCCATCCAGCCCTCCCACTCAGTCAATAAGTATATATTATTATCAGGAGACAATTACACAACAACAACTTTTAAGAGCATATCACACAATTGACAACAGGACTTGTGATTATTTCACTCTAATGACTTCACTTTCTTGTGGATTTCATGTTAGTAAGGGACCATTCATTTTTTATGAGGTGGGGGGGGGGGGGGGCTGGTGGGATTTGATGGGTAGTACCTGTAAAATATAATGACCCCCTCTACATTAGAAATTGTTTTACCTGCGCCCCCTTGTAGTCCTAAATATTTGAGATGACTCCCCCCCCCCCCAAAAAAAAAAAGAAAGAAGAAAAGAAAAAAATGATAAAGTAAATCTAAAACTTATGAAGTCTACTCAAGTCCTGTAGGAGTAAATATCCTTATTGACAAGCTTTACAAGTAATTTTCTGGTAGAGATGCTCTAACCCAATTTGCTGCATTCTCAAGTACATAAACAGACATTCATGCTGGTTGAAAGCATTGTTTTGGACACTGTTATCAGTTGTTCAGTTGTTTAAGAATCAGACCAGCAGAGGCCAGAAAAGAGTTGACATTCCCCTGGCGGTATTTTGTAATGAAACAGTTGGTGGGATAGAGTTGCTGTTGGGTGTATAATAAAACAGGGGGGGTCCGGGAGCATTCTCCCCCGGGAAAATTTGAATTTTCAGAACCTCAGAAACGCTATTTTTAGCCTTCTGGCACTGATGTTTGCATTATTATGCGCCGATCAATTCGAAAGTTCAACATCCCCCCCGGGCAACCCCCCGGGCATTTGAACTTTTGAAGATTGGCTTGTTCAAATTCCCTTCCCTCGGGGCAAAAGAGCCGTTCAAATGCCCCACCAATTAGTACTGAACTACCTCTCCTCAAAGACAAATTTCGTCTTCAATCAAACACTATACACGCCTTTCAGAGAGAGATATGCCGTAATGACACCTTCAAACTTCTTTTAAGACCCTTTTGAAACAGTAATTTACTAACAAAGGCGAAATTCTATCTTGTAAATCCATCAAACCCTGCAAAACCGAAAAAACTCACGAGCGTTTTACGTCAGAACAAGAGATAAATCCAGTTCAAATTCCCCACCCTTTCAATGCAACGTTCAAATTCCCTCCTCCCCGGGCACGATGCACAGTCAAATGCCCGGGGTGTGCCCCGGGGGGATGTTGAAGTTTCGAATTGATTGGCGCATTACAGATGCTGTCACTACCAAACTTAGAGGTATTTTTTTTGGTGACCCCCCCACCCTTTACACACCATATTTTTGGACTGGCCCTCCCTTTTGAAGCCATATTTTTTGGCGTGACCCCCCCCCCCCTCAAATCCCACCAGCCCCCCTAACCTACAGGAAGGTTTTCCTGAGAAACCCTAGAAATCAGAAATGAGAGCTATAATTGCTTTGAAAAGTCATTGCTTGTATTGAAATATCGGAGCAGTTCAACAAAACAGACAGTTATCTTGTATTGTATACTATTTTAGTTGAACAGGAATAGAGATTGTGAAATAAATTTAAAAAATTGCGGCAAGCGTACATACCCTGCTGCACCTAAAGACGTGCTCTTTTCGGTATTTAAATAAAAATATCTCAAAGCAGAATTTTTAACTTTTCTCAAAATTGCGATATATTGTACTAGACCGTATGCCATTTGAATTTATGTATTAAAAAATGGGGGTCACCGAGCTCGTTTAGGAGAAAACGACCATTTATTTCTCTGAACAGCTCAGCTTTCATAGAAAACTTATAAAGTTCCGAAGGTGCACGCGCTCGTGTACGCGCTAATCACGCAAGAAATTATGCGCAGAAATGATGCGTAATGCAATTGAAGGGAATCAACTTAATTCAGTTTAACCTAACGACTATTTAGACCGAAGGAAGGGGGTATGGAGCATAGCGTGCCTATTTTTAATTCCTTTTCAGTACGGCCTCTTTATTAAATGGACGCTACACACAAACTAACTAATAAAACTTTTTCTAGCCCCGGCGCCGACGTTCTTAATGTTTTTCTTAATCGAAAAACGTTAGTTGATGACATGAAACCACTAAACCTAAAAAAAATAGCTCCAAAGGTTTCTGTTGAGAATTTTTTTAAAAACCTAGATACTGTACTAACCTTCTGAACTGCACGTTTGCCCGTGGATCGGAGAGGATGACTCCAATGAAATCCACAAGTTAAAAACAAAACGCATAATGGCGAAAAGATCGCAACAGTTCGATCGAACTGTCGCTACACCCAGACAAAAACTCCAGACTTTGTGAATCATTAGCTAACAAACTGAGCCAACTTAAAGTCCCGAAATTGTGCTTAGTATGTCAGGTTTTATTTAGCCAATAGAAATGCAGAAGCCGCAGCTGACAAATGATGAGTAAGTTACACGGGTCAGTCATCAATTTCAAAACTAACAGAACAGAGAGGAGATCTTATTTGTTCTTGCACGTAATTGGATTAACCTATCGACTATTTAGACCGGGGGGAGGGGGGCATAGCGTGCCTGTTTTTAATTACCGTATTTTCTCGATTAAACGCCGAGTTCAAATAAACACCGGCTCTACAGCGCTGAGTTTAAAATAAACGTCCCCGGTGTTTATTCGGGGTCCCGGCGTTTATTTGAGGCCCCGGCGTTTATTCGAGATTGGTGTATTATATCAGGATTATATGTCGCAACTGCATACTAGTTCTCTTTCTACTATATAATTTGAATTATATACTGATATTCAAACCAAACTGCCTTCTACAAAGGCACCTTTAACTAAAACAGATGAAATTAAACAAACGGCGCATCAGGTATCGTGTCACTCTCATGGAAACCTTTTTTGCGGGCTCGTAAACCAAGCACCTGAGAACTGAATTCCCAGAAAAGATGGAATTCCTAGGAATTCTTAAAAATTCTTAGGAATTCCAAACGATTCCAGGACATGCAAATTAGGAAAAACGTAAAAGCTTGGAATTTCTGGGAATTTATGGCAATGTGTTAAAACTGCACTTGGAATTATTAGGAATTCCTAGGAATTCCCAATAATACCAAAACTGATAACGAAAGGGCTTGGGAATGTCTGAGAATATATGGGAATGGCTAAATTAAATGGCTAATGGGCTAATAAAAATGCTTGGGAATTTCTGAGAATAAATAGGTTTGACTAAATCAAATATGAGAAATATTGACAATTTACTTGGAATAGCAAATTTAAGTCCCTGACTTAAATACTTGACAGACTTCAAGTTGAGGATATTTCAGTAAAATGTCTTTGGAACTTCCAGGAAGTTATGAAAAAGGACATTTAATGTATCACACAGTCAAACAAGTCTTAATTTGTTTTCTAAATATTTCAAGTATTCCTGAACCCTCGAGGCCAGGTCAGGCAAACAAAATTGTAAGGCACATACACAAACTCAAAAATAAATAAATAAATAAATAAATTCCTTGTGTAAATTATGTGTTAGTTCGCTTGTTGAATAAAAGAAAGACACAAGAACATTGAATAAAAGATGAATACATACATGTACCATAGCAGCAAAAGCATTTAATTATGCTACTATTTTCTGTTTACAGAAGAAGTATATCCTTAAAAATTGTCCATGAAATAGTCAACTATAAAGCATCTTTAAAAAAATGTTCATGATAGTTTCAACACACTCCATTGAAGTAAGGCAGTGTACTAGGCATGGATTTGCAGAGTTCCCTTTGAGAAAGAACACTTTTTATACAATGTCCTCTTCCTTTGCCAGTTGAAATTCACCTCTGAAAACAAAGAATAAAAGAAAAGTACACGAGAAGTCATGAAATGATGCCTTCAAATAAATACTATTTTCATACCACCGTATGACCTCACTCATGCAATTTTATTGAAAACATACTCAGGAGTTGATGTGTGTACGGGCAGATAGGTTGGCGCGAGCCGGTCCAGAAGAGCTGTCCAGCTCCGCACACATCATCACCTGATTACTATAGTGTGTGCGCAAGTCATCATTCACTTAGTATTTACCACTTGACCTTTCCGTAACTTTCCAATCAAATTGAGCTTGAAATGGTAGCATGAAAAAATATTTTTTGACTAAGTTAGGTCAGGCTGGATGGCAAAATATTTGGATCTCTGTCATGGCGCATGGAACTACTCTGCCCGTATTCCATGTGCTAAGGCCAAATACTTTCCCATCCAGCCCTCCCACTCAGTCAATAAGTATATATTATTATTAGGAGACAATTACACAACAACAACTTTTAAAAGCATATCACACAATTGACAACAGGACTTGTGATTATTTCACTCTAATAACTTCACTTTCTTGTGGATTTCATGTTAGTAAGGGACCATTCATTTTTTATGAGGTGGGGGGGGGGTCTGGTGGGATTTGATGGGTAGTACCTGTAAAATATAATGACCCCCTCTACATTAGAAATTGTTTTACCTGCCCCCCCCCCCCCTTGTAATCCTAAATATTTGAGATGACTCACCCCCCCCCAAAAAAAAAGAAAGAAGAAAAGAAAAAATGCTAAAGTAAATCTAAAACTTATGAAGCTTAAATTAAACATTCAATTTTAACACTCAAGTCCTGTAGGAGTAGATTTCTTTATTGACAAGCTTTACAAGTAATTTTCTGGTAGGGGTTCCAGGGGTATCTTCCCCTGGAAATTTTTGAAAATCTAGAGATGCTCTAATGCAATTTGCTGCATTCTCAAGTACATAAACAGACAATTCATGCTGGTTGAAAGCATTGTTTTGGACACTGTTATCAGTTGTTCACAGTTGTTTAAGAATCAGACCAGCAGAGGCCAGAAAAGAGTTGACATTCCCCTGGCTGTATTCTGTAATGAAACAGTTGGTGGGATAGAGTTGCTGTTGGGTGTATAATAAAACAGGGGGGTCCGGGAGCATTCTCCCCCGGGAAAATTTGAATTTTCAGAACCTCAGAAACGTTATTTTTAGCCTTCTGGCACTGATGTTTGCATTATTACAGATGCTGTCACTACCAAACTTAGAGGTATTTTTTGGCGTGACCCCCCCCCCCTCAAATCCCACCAGCCCCCCTACCTCCTAAAAAATTAACGGTCCCTAAAGAAAATGAACACAACAGTAGGTAATGTCGAGGAAGGGATTTAAGAACACCCAGCCACTTATTTACAGGTGCATCAATGTTTTGAATATGAACAAAAGAGACCATTCTTATTCAATGACATGCAAATGGGGTCAGATATCCTAAATTTTAGCTTGTTGACCACAGGGTCAGCTGTACCCAATCTTTTGACTGAGTTTGATTAGTATTAATGTTTGTGCTGCTGCACTGTATGCAAAGCGAGCTGTTGTAAAGATTGTTTCAGCTGGTTGCAGAACGAGAGTGCTTCTGAGGATATAAACCTGTATAAACTCGAGCATACCAATAATTCTTTTATTCCACCTATTCAATGGCAGGAAAAGTCCATATCCCGGAATTATACTCTATATTCCTCTAAAAGTCCACCTCATTGTTAAAATTCGAATACGTTTCAAATGAAGCTCACTTTTTTTCACAAGATGTTTATGCATGGTTCAATTCTACCTGTTACCACCCCACCCCCGGGCATACCCCCGGGAATTTGCCATTTTGTCCTGACTTGGCGGTCTGTTCCCCACCCCCGGGCATCCAGAAAGAGACAATTCGCCATCCGCGGGACTCCTCATCGACCACAAATACGTTGTTTTGTGTACAAAACAGAGATTACGATATTGATTTCCCTTCAAAAGCAAAACTAGACGTTTTGACAAGAACTTAAACGCTTTTCTAGAGTTTCTTTTACGGAGGACACTACATGTATAATGTAATAAAAACATGAACACTATATTTTAAAAAGAAAACTGAAGAAAAACCTTTAACCGCACTGGAGTAGTTATAGAGTTGGCGGTTCGAGACCACTTTCTTCGAAAGTGATCTTGAACAACGCCAACTCTATAACTACTATCCATCTGATGGAAATCATTTAATGGGAAGGAGTCGAGCAGGCTCGGGAAGTCGTAGGACGAAGTCCTACGAGCGAGACTCCTTGCGGCCTATTGTGGGTAGATATCCAATCTCGAAGAGATTGGATATCGTAGGGCACAATAGGCATATTGGTTCCCACCACATAGCTCCACATAACGTGATCCATTTTTAAGCACTGCCTCACAAAAGCTCCGATTTTGTGAGGCAGTGAATTGATCTTGAGGCGATCAATTCACTGCCTCACAAAAAGCTCCGCTTTTTTGTTACATTTTATGGATAACTATATGTTTCCAGATCTTGATCCATCGCGGCAATAGACCCCCCGGCATGCTAAGTATTTGGATGGCTTGCGAAGCAAGACGTTCAAATACTTAGCACGGGGATGGGGGGGTCGTTATTTGCAGTGGAACCTTGGTGGGAAGAGCTATTATATTTCGAAGAAATATAATAGCGATGGGTTCCACTATCTGCTGATTTTTCCCAGATCTTTTCTTTCTGCCTGTGGCGTCATGATTTGATACCTTTTGGCTGGTTCCATTTTATGGATAACTATATGTATTTTATTATATGACGCCATTTATTATGCATTGGGGAACAAAAGCGAAGCTTTTGTGAGGCAGTGAATTGATCGCTTTAGCGATCAAGAGGGGATGTTTCTTTTTGCGATGCTGGCTCCATCTGATGGCAATCATTTTATGGAAATCTATATGTTTTATCTCATGTTTTATCCAACGCATTATTCCATCACGTGACGCCAGACTGCAGGAAGTTTAAAATTCTCGGAAAACAGGAAGTCATACCGAGAAACAAGTCTGGACATGTCTGGTGAAAACAGGAAGTTTATGATGAAATGGGACTTTCCCGATGAGTCATCAGATTGTCATGTAATATCAGATGAACTTGTATTTGAAGTAAAGTTTGTCAGTAAAGTTTGTCAGTAAAGTTTGTCAGTAAAGTTTGTCAGTAAAGTTTGTCAGTAAAGTTTGTCAGTAAAGTTTGTAGTGAACAGAAAAGCAGACTGTGTTTGCGGAACTTGTATTTACATAAAAAAATATCTCATATAATAGTATAGAATGAATTGTAACAAGGAATTACATGATGAACTGAAAGAATCAGGAGATATTGTTTGTCCTTTTTGTGACCAAAAATTGGAAGATTCTAATGAAAAACCACAAGATCGTTTAGTGAAATATTATTCATGCTGTGATAATCAGTATATTATTAACGACGATGGGATGTTAGCATGTTTAAGTTGTGGTGTAGTACAAGGATATAATTATGTGAAAGAATATGTTAATTTTTATGAAAATAGACATAAATTTATTAGAAAATCTGTTTACCATCGAGAGTACCACATCAGCAACATATTACTCGATATTGAAGAAAAATATAACATTAAAATATCAAACTGTCAGAAATATAAGATCGATAGAGTGTTTACAGAGATCGGTAAGGTTCTTAATGAAGTTAATGGTACAAGGAAAAGAATGACTACGTTAATTTTATTATGATAAAGATATTCAAGATGATGGGGATACCTTACAAAAATATTCCAATTAGCAAATCTAAAAAAACATTGGCCTTTTACGATCGGTATCGGGTAAGTATTATGTCTCTTATTGGTTGTAAAATAAAATCTATTATTAGATGAATACCTTATTATATTTCTTTTCAAATTTGTCAGTTAAAGGACACATTTCAATGATTATTTCATCAAGAACTTTGACATGATCAAGAAATTCTTTTTCATTATACTCCAGTCCTCTCATAAAGGATCGTAAATGAGTTAAAACCTTTTCATACGTAGTGTACGCGAATTTACACATCTCGATCTTTCTTTTGTAATTTTTGACCTCTGAATATGTTTTTAGTATAAGCCCTGCGCCTGATATTGATCCAAGTACAGCGGGGTTTAACGTCACACCACCAGCCACAGTCCCAGTTACTATCAATACAACAGATCCAATGTTACAAGCCATATTCTTTTTCTTGAAGCTTTTAAATGACTCTTTGTGGAGCCAGTATTGCTTATGGTAGAATTTGTACAATGCTTTCAACTCAGATATTTGATCTTCTGTTAAATTTTCTGAAACATGGTTCCAATTGAATATTCTTTTACGTCTATCCATATATATTATATGGTTACATTTTTTCTTTTTTGAACGATTTCTTAATACTGATGTATAATTTTCTGATGTTTCGAACTATTTTTTCTATATTCTCAATAATTTCGTTGATTAAAGTTGATATTTTCATATTATATTGTTTAGATTATTCATTATGTTTTTCATCGGAAACCTCAACGCTTATTTCTTTTGGGATAATATATTCTAAAAAGCATTCCATACTCCAATCAGATGGATATCCGCATTGTGATATATGATGAATGAAAAAATGTTTATGGCACTCTATATTCAATCAACATTAAGAGTTCTTGATTTTTCACAACTGAACCCAGTTCCACAGCCAAATGACCAAATGCTAGTACTAAATTGATATTTATTGTCTGTGATTGAGTTGATTGGGTTGAAGTGTAAGTGATTGATTGAGTTAAATGGTCACTGTGTTTTATTTGTAAAGAAATAGGCTTATATTTACTTTTGAGCTTGAAATAGAGCACTGTTATAGTTAATATGTGGCTATGATTTGGAATAATTATTTTGTCACAACCATTCAATAAAAATGTGTTCCCGTTTTTCGTATTTAAATACCCATGTATATAATGAACTGAACCACTTAATTTATACCCATTTAAAGACAAATCTGTTTGCATTACCATTTTACCATTTTCTACAACGTACGCCGTATCATACACATCCGAGTCTACATTACTCTGTGATCCTTTGACTCCATATACAATCAAAAAACCAACTCCTTGAGTGGAGCTACTTGCAGTGCCCTGACAATGCATGTCAATGTAAATGTATTCGGGAGGAGTTATGCTCCACTTATGTAAGTGAACAATCGATCTACTGTAATTAACAAACAGCTTAGTTGATTGTTGACCAATATTTAGTGAAGTGGAAACGACACTCACTGACAAATTTGTTGTGCTTGGAGGGAAAAATTCAATAGCCAAAGTGTACTCGCCTTCTGGAAGTTTGAACATGTTAAAGCCAATGCGAGAAGAATACTCATTTTGAGCGTCTTTCCCCATTTTAAATTTATAAGCTTTTTTGTTGACATTGTGGAGGGAACCAGAAAAGTCAACAATGCCATCAACTATTATGTTGTTTTCACTTGAAGATTCATCGGCATTTTCCATGAGATACCTGAAAACGTCTTTCTTGTTAGTTGAGCTGGTGATGTGAGACTCCTTGATTTTTGTGTCAAAGTAAGTTTTCAACCCTACAGTCACATCACCTTTGGCGGCGTGTACCTTACTGCTGACATAGCCGACATTAGCTGCTGATTTTATGTCTTTGTCATCGGTGTTCAAGTTGATTATTGTTTTTTCATTTAAATTCAAGTTTCCAGTCATATTGTTGGTGCCATCAACTTTGAGAAACTTTTTTTGTGTCATGTCATCAATTCTGTTGTTAACAAACTCGACACATGCGGCGTCTCTTTGGTTTGATGGAAGATCAAGATTGATAATTGAATTATTTTTCATATCAATATCAGATCCTTTATCCAGTTTTTTTTCAAGCTGATTTTCGACATACTTTTTGTTTGTGGCTTGATCTGCCTGTGTTGGGTCTTTCACATTTGTGATGAAATTATTGTTCATGTTAATGGGTTGCTCCATCCGACCTCCTTCTTTCTTTGACAAGAATATCTCCCTTTGTGATTCATAACTTATAACCTTGTTGAGATCACCATGAACTGGATAATTGTCTTTTGGGACAATGAGTGACCCTGTCATCGTATCACCAGATATTGCAACAAATTTAGATGTATCAATACTTGGAATCTTAGATATCTCTGAATCAAGATATTGTTTAGTAACAACGTCATTATTATTGGTTCCCTGTTTTACATTAACCAGTTTTTTATTCTGCATATCATAATCATTATTAGCATCTAATTTAAATCCAATACCAGGTAAACCTCTTGAACCTATCTTACCTAGTCCTTGAGAATCATCATGATTAAGGATACCGTTGGTATAACTCATATATTAATGGTTTATATTCTTTCATCGAAATTTCGGGCTACCTTTTTTTTGACCTTATCAACATACAAAAAACTATATGGATCCTTAGTAGCTTTCTGATAATCTGATTTATTTATGTTCAGTTCTCGACAAATCATCGATTGCTCGTTACTAGAAGGAAAATCAAAAACACAAAAATGTGAACAGTTCAAACGGATTGTCTTATCTGTCCCATAATAACTTTGTGACAAATAGATACAAGAGCAGTTTTTGTTTCTGCTATTAGTGAAATAATCTCTTATCCTTTCGTCGTTTTTCTTTCCTGTATTCAAATAATCATCGAAGATCACCAGTTTTTGACCTTCATCAGACAAATCTGTCAAAGGGATTATATCATTGTTACTCGCTTCTATCACATCATAACCGACCTCTTTTGATATTGGTTCGAAAGATTTCAACAGGTGCTTATATTTGCTTTGCTGTAGATTGCGAGCGTAAAGGTATATCTTGTCAAAGAACAATAACCTGTAGATCATCATCAAGCAGAGGTTGGTCTTGCCAGCATTAGAAGGAGCACAAAGGAGCATCCTGAAACATCGGTCTGGCATAAAACTCTTTAATTGGATAAAATCGTTATTTTCATCGTCTTGAATGTCATAGTTTTGAATTCTCATATATCATTTGTTTATACAATTTTATCGCATGGCGACACGCTATGCGACACGCTATGCGAGCGTTTTTATATATGATAACCCTAATTTTTCCGAACAAAATACGAAATTTTATGTAAACAAATGATATAATGAGTTTACTCAAATGGAAAGAAATGGCTGAGAAACGATCCGAGCTTGGTAAAAAGATTAACACAGTAAGAGATACAATAAAACAAAAAAAGATATCTCATCAAATGGGTGAAGTCGAGGCAGAGAAACTTTTCAAACCTATAACATCTGAGTTAAAGGAACTTACAGCCCCAAAAGCACCGTTGAGAAGATTGGTAAAGAAAAAGCGACCTGTTCCAGATTATGGAATAGCTATTGATGATGAAGTGCCTCATTATGGATTGGACGATTTGTTTGATCAACCTGTTTTACCTGAAAACGAGAAACAGATAGTTCCAAAACCTCCATCTTATGAAGATGTCCTTGAGGATTTAGCATCAGGTAAAAAACAAATGTATATAGATCCAGAATACATGTATGAACCTGAAGATCTTCCTCCAGAATACGAAGAAGAAGTACCAGATTACGAAATTCTTGAAGAGGATAGAATAAATCAAACTTTAGATCAACTTCAAATTCCTAACTATGATGAGATTGAATTACAACTTCAACAAGAAGATATGAATGACAAAAAGAGGAAATCTTATCTTACCAAAACCCTTAAAAAGGCTAAAGAGAAACGGCAACAACTTTCTGGATATTCGATGAATATTACTAAAAAATTAAATAGTGGCTCAATCACTGAAGCTGAGGCTCAATATCGAAGAAAAATTCTTCAAGATACAAGAAAGGTTCTGACTGATTATATGAATTACCATCAACAAAAACTCCAAAAACTCAAATCTATTAAAGGATCTGGTTTGAAGAAAAAAACAAAAAGAGGTGGACAGGTAATGTTTTTCAACAATCCGACAGAAATGATTAAAAAACTTGAACTGATTATCGGATCGATGATTGCCGGAAATAATAGCATCGAACTACGGAATACAGGCGTCGCTCTTCTCGACATCTTGTTGAGAAATTCAATACTCAATAGGCCGCAATATAACAAAATATACAAAAACTATTTTATATAAACTAATCATATAATGGATAGACAACTTATCTTATCATCCCATACAGTCAGAGACAAGAATGGTAATAAACCGAGTGATTTCATAATCAAATACATCAATCCGATAATTCTCAATCCAAATCGACAATATGAAATGGGACTAGACCGAATCATTTCAATGTCATTTACTTGGTTTAATGTGACAAAAGAACTCAATAATCAGAAAATCAGATATTCATCTGATAGTGGTACTAATTGGACAGAGTTGATATTAAGTCCTGGTGTATGGAACTATGTCGATTTCAATAATTTTTTAAAGGATGAAACTAAAACAGGAACAGCTAACAATCCGTCATATCCGATCAGTCTCGAATTCGACGATACAATATTTCGCACAATAATCACATTAGCCACAAATTATAGATTAGATCTGACTCAGTCAGATTTCAATAATCTCATCGGTTTCAATAAAAAGATTCTAACTTCTTCTGAAAATGTTGGTGATTACATTCCTAATCTCTCTCAAGACAGGGAAATCTTGAACGTTCATTGTGACCTCATATCCGAAAGTCTAGTTGATGGTGATGAAACGGATATTATATATAGTTTCAGTACCTCAACTCTCACCCCGAGTTATAGTTTCACACAAGAGCCAAGACGAGTACAGTTCAATCCTGTCAATAAAAATACGATTAATAAAATTCGGATTTATATCACCGACGGTAAACGAAGAATTATAGATCTTAATCATAGTGACACTTCATTCAGTTTGATTTTAAGAGAGAAGAGAGATTAATCTAACTTATAGTTATATATGTCCTCGTATGAATACAAGCGTATTTATCATCCAAAACTTGGACGATTTGTTTATGAACATAAAGGATCTGGGATCATTGTTGACAACATTTTCAAACCTGTTGGAAGGGTTTTAAGTAAAGTTCCAGAAATGGTTTTAAAACCTTTTGCCAAAAAAGCGCTTGAATCTGGTATTTCACATGCTGGAGACAAACTGGGAAAAAAAGCAGCTGAAAAAAGCGGAGAGCTTATTATGAGAAAATTACACGGTTCAACTAAACAATCAATGAATAAAACCATGAAACCAACCAAACCTACTAAACCAAAACAAGAAGAAGATAACAACACAATTCTGAATAGACTTATATCTGGTACTGGATTAAGATGATAAAATGTTATTAAAAAGTGAATTTTATCCAATTATAAATAGACTAGCAAGTGGGAAATGGTTTATATAAAAAGTGAATTTTATCTAAACTATCAATATATAATGAGTTTCAGAACAAGTGATAATTTACAAAGATATGAATACGTTCATTTCCATTTGGACAATGTCATTGAGCAACCTGCTAACAATCAATCACAGAAAAAGACGGGTTACAGATTCACAATCAACGATAGGTCGACTATGTTCGATTTTTTTAATGGGTATTTCGAAGTAACTAAAGAGCTTCAAAAAAGGGCAGATGGTACTGGATATGCTCAAGCAGATCGCATCACCATGATAAACGGATCTTCTAGTTTGATCAAACATATGGTTATTAAATCGTCTGGTAAAATAGTATACGAGAGTGATAATTTACATAGAATTACGAATGTTAAAAATTTACTCGAATATAGTGATGATTTTAGTAGATCCGTTGGAAAGAATTCGTTCTGGTATCTTGATACTGACAGAACTACAGCAGATACAAACACAGGTTTCGAAGCCCGTCGCATTTTAACCCAGGCTAATCAGAATAACGGCGGCGGAGGAGCTAAATCGAATAACGAGATGATACCGTTGAACCGATACAGTTTTTTCCAAAAATTAGAAAAAAAAATGTTGCCCCCAATGCAGCTCGCATTTGAACTTACACTTAACGAAGACAGTGAAATGATTCACATGGCAAACGGCACAGACGCTGGTCGTGTTGTAGTAAAGAGATTGTATCTTTGGCTCCCAAGATTAATTCCAAAAGACAGCATGTATAGTAATTTCGTTTCAGAGTTTCTCAAGCCAACAACCTGGACATATATGCTAGATCTCTACAATCAGTCAGCAAATACCAGAGCTATTCAGAATATGTTTCAAATCAGTCCAGCTATCGACGACGTTAAACATGTTTTTATATATCTCCAGCGGACAGATGCACCGAATGATGATGAAGCAGAGAGGAGTCCGTATTTGTTTGACACTTTCAATTTGAATGCTGCTGACGCTAATAGCTCTCTCTCGAGTTGTCGTTTAGAATATGGAAACAACACGTTCTATCCCGAACTAGAATACGATGCAGATTCTAAAATCAGGATATTCAATGATCTCATGAGTTATGCATTTCGTAAAAACGATTACAATTCTGGGACACAACTTAATGTATCTAATTTTAGTAGTTTGTACGGATTAATATATTTCGATTTGACATATCAAAAAGAGGTAGTGACGAGAGATCCTAAACAGTTGATTCTCCATTATCGTTTGAATGTTGCCCCAGCTGCTAACGTCCGAGCCCATAGTATTGTATTTTACGAGAGTGAGGTTGTTGTTAAGACAGTTGGAAACGAATTGATGATAGTTTAAATAAATAAGTTTTACATCGATGAAAATTTAAATGAATATGTTTTTTAAAACAGAATTTATCTAACATATATAATATGACACAACTATACGAAATCAAAGTTAGTTTATCACCAAACCAGAAAAAGAATCTTAGTAACGCGTATCATAAAAGAGAAACTATCATTTTGAGACTGACAAAGGATTCATTATCTGGGAATGACACTCTATACGTACCTCAGAATATAGTTAAGCGATTGGATAAAAATAGAAAATTGAAAAAGGGAATGGACATCAAACTAGCAAAAACAAACATTCGAAAGCAAGTTGGTGGATCACTCCTCTCTACAGTTCTGTCGCTTGGAAGAACTTTCGCTCCAACGATTGCCAAGACTATTGGATTGTCAGCTTTGGCAGGTTTAGCATCTGAAGGAGGATCTCAGATTGTTAAGAAGATATCTGGAAAAGGTTTACAAACCGGTGGGTTCCTAATACCACAAAATAAAATCGATAAGTTGATAACATATAAGCATCTTTTGACAACCCAACAAAAGAAGGATATATTAAATGCTCTTCAAACTGGTTCTGGTGTTCATATAAAACCAACAAAAGTACAAACAGGTGGGTTCTTAGGCACTCTTCTAGCATCAATTGGAGTCCCTTTAGCTATTGAGGCAATAAAGAAGATGACTGGTAAAGGAGCTCCTCAGATGGGACGACCTAAACAAAGACCACCCAGATCTATACCAGAACAGGATGGTGGTTTGATGACCAACACTTATAGAACACCGCCTTTTTACGGAAATTGGCCAGACGATACAATCGGTATGGGGACTAAAAAAAAAAAAAAATCTCAAAAAAAGGGCGAAGGTCTACTATTAGGCAAGAACTCGCCGTTCAAAAACGTCCCTCTTCTAAATATTCTATTGTAAAACCAAAATTCCATAAAAACATTCCTATGTCAAATTATGATTTAATAAAATGGTGTAAGTATCTGAATATTCCAATTAATGATGTATTGTCAAGAGATGAAAATGTTCCTCACGATCATCAACAAGCATTATTCATTTACAATCTTGAACCGAGTTATATGCCAGGGAGTCATTGGGTGGCTACTTATGTTAAGGATAAAGTCATCAATTACTTTGATAGCTTTGGTTTGCCTCCCTTCCAAGAAATTGTCAATCATGCGAGAAAAAAGAATTTAACATTGCTTCATCAGAACAATCAAATACAAAATTTACTAACGACAACATGCGGTTACTTCTGTTTATACTTTTTAAATGAGATTAATAATGGTAAATCATATTTTGATCTGCTTCAGGTATTTGATATATATGATACAATGAAGAATGAGAGGTTTCTAGAACGGTATTTCAAAAATATGTAATCATATTATATATAATGGTTAAAAGTTATTGTGTACGAGAAAGGAAGCTGACAAATTCAGTACCAGGTTCTGAACATTACGTTAGAACCAAGAATAACAGATTAATGATGAAATCGACATGCATCAGCTGTCATTCAACTAAAACTCAATTTGTGAAACAAAACCAGGGAAACGGGTCAGCCCGTCGAAAGGGGCGGGCTTACTAAATACAGTAGCATCGACTGGTACTGATTTATTGATTCACCACGGTATTCCTTGGTTGGGAAAAAAGGCTGTTGAAATGGGTCGATATTATGGATCAGAAGCCTTGAGAAACCCAAAACTGCAGAAAAAGGCTATCGATTATACTCTGGATAAGTTAAATCCAATGATTCAGAATGTTGGAAGTCAAGCTCTTAATCAATTATCTACTAAAATTAGGCCAAACAAAAAGTATAAAACTGACAGAAAGGATTTGGATGGTGGTAGTTTAGATATACATAAACTAATTGGTAAATTACCAAGACCAAAAGCTGGATGGACTCCTGGAAAGTATAAATACATGGGGGCATATAACCCTCTAGATAAACAGTTAGAGTACGATAAAAACACTGGAGAGGTCACCAAGTGGCACGTACAACCTTACAATGAAGTTGATAGAATATCAGCTCATCATGATATTTGTTATGACATGGGGAAGGACAAAGGTGAATGTGACAAAGTAATGGTCAAGTCATTGGATAAAATACCTTATGGACAGATGCCAAAATGGGGACAAACTGCTCGGTTCTTAATTAACACAAAAGAAAAGCTAGGTCTAGGTGTAAAACAAAGGAAGACAAAAAACGGAAAAGGCCGTCGAGTGAAGAAAACTGGCAAGAAAAATTAGCTGATGAGCTTCATAAGCCCATAAAACGAAATTTTACTCGACGGCGTGTTATTGTAAACCACATTGACGAGATATGGTGCTCTGATATTGTTGAGATGCAAAAGTTCAGTCGATGGAACGCTGGCTACAGATATCTTCTTATGGTTTTAGATGTATTCTCTAAATACGGTTGGATCGTCCCATTAAAAGATAAAAAGGGTGAAACCGTTATGAATGCTTTTAAAACAATCCTTAAAGAAGGTAGAAAACCGAAATATTTATGGACAGACAAAGGCAAAGAGTATTACAATAAACATGTTAAGGAACTACTTGATAAGAATAAAATAACCTTGTACTCAACTGAGAATGAGGAAAAGTCGTCAGTTTGTGAACGATGGAATCGAACAATCAAGTCCAAGATGTGGAAACAGTTTACTGTTAAAGGTAATACAAAGTATCTTGATATGTTACCAAAATTAGTGAAAGAACACAATAATACAAAACATTCAAGCACGAAGATGACACCAACGGAAGCCAGTAAAAAGAAGAATGAAGGAACTGTCTACTTTAATCTATATGGTGATATGGAAACATCAAAACAGAAACCGAAATTCAAAGTTGGTGATAAGGTTAGAATAAGTAAGTATAAACGGAATGTGTTTGATAAGGGCTATACACCAAATTGGTCTGAGGAAGTTTTCACAGTTGATGAAATCCAATACACCAATCCAATCACATACAAACTAAAGGATCTCAGAGATGAAGACATTCAAGGGAGTTTCTATGAACCCGAATTGCTTAAAGCTACACAAGAGGTATTCAGAATCGATAAAGTCATTCGGAGGGATTATAAAAAGAAGCAAGCTTTGGTTAAGTGGAAGGGGTATAGTGATGAATTCAACAGTTGGATACCGTTCAAGGACTTGAAGGATATATAAAATGATTTAAGCAAATATTATCTAACATATATTATATCGATTGATACAGTATATACTGTTTATTTGCTTTTGGTAGCCAAAAATATAATTGTTTCTGGCTATCTTATTTAAACAGAAAATAATATATAGCATTAATAGATACATATGGAAATTTTCACTTATGAAGGAAAAAAACTGAATATTATCAAAAAGGATGATGACATATGGTTCCGTGGTAAAACTGTTGCCGACATTTTGGGATATGAAGATACCAAGAAAGCAATTTTCAAACATGTTGATTCTGAAGATAAATGTTCACTTAAGAGGCTCAAATCCAGGGGGGACGATTCGTCCCCCCTGACTGGGAACACCGGAAACACGATTTTCAAACATGTTGATTCTGAAGATAAATGTTCACTTAAGAGGCTCAAATCCAGGGGTAACGAATCGTTACCTTTAACATGGAACACCGGAAACACTATTTATATAAATGAATCCGGACTATACAGCCTAATATTGAGATCCAAAATGGATAAAGCGAAAGAATTCAAACGTTGGGTAACAAAAAAGGTTTTACCATCAATCAGAAAAACCGGTAAGTATGAATTCAACAACAGGCCATACAAAATGCTGACATTCAATATCAACACAGAATATGATTTACATAAAAAGGTAGTCAACTTTATTAGAAACAATTATCCTAAAGCAATCCTAATCCCAACATTAGGTGAAAACCAAATTAATGGTAACATGAGAATAAAATCATACAACATGGGTTATCAGAAGGGAGCTTGTGATCTATTCATTGGAAATATGCATTTGAAGTACACAGCTTTTGCAATCGAATTTAAAACACCAACTGGTAATGGTAAGCTTTCAGAAGAACAGAAGATGATGCTCCAGGAATATGAAAACAACAATTACAAAATATTAGTCAGCAACGATTATGATGAAATCATTAAAGAAATCATACTTTATTTCCAGGGTGTAAGAATCAAATGTAAATATTGTTACAGAAAATTCAAGTCAATAGAAACAACAAGCAATCATTTAAAATTCATACACAAAAACTTATAAAGAGTAAATTATATAGTATTAATATATGGAAAATCAAAATATAAAGAGAGGTCGAGGTAGACCAAGAATATTCACTGATGATGAGAGAAGACAACGTAAAACAACATACATGCTAAATGTAGAATGGTATTGTAATATATGTAAAACAGGTCGCAATTATACACTAGCTGGGAAAACCTGTCATTTGAAAACAAAAAAGCACCAAAAAAATTCTAAAAAATAACATAGTTCAAAGGATTCATAATTAGATTACTTGAATTGATTTAAACGCATTGATAATCATTTAAAAAAATAAAATATATAGTAATATTATATGTTGAAATTCATAAAATTAGAACAAAAAATAGCATTAATCAATAATGAAATAGATAAGAAATTTAGATCAATCACTTGTAAATACTGTCATTCAATGGCGACACATGTACTAATTACTGGAGAGTATTCTAACTATGAAGTAAGTATAATATGCCATAAATGTTCAGATCGTATAAACAAATTAAAAGGCTATCAACTTGATCTTATGGGATTTGTTGACTCCTATAAATTAGCCATTTAAAAACGCACACTAAACTATTTAAAAATATTTCACTATAGATATAGTATCTATAATGAGATCAGAAAAAATATCTAATAATATTAATATGGATAAAGCTAGTTTGAAGAAACTCAGCAAATCGCAACTCATCAAATTGCTTATGAAGCAAGATAATAACACGCCCATTTTACAAAAAAGACCAGTACCTGCGCCTCGTAAGAGTGTCAAAGAGATGGTCAAACGGTACGAAGAAAACATTATTCTTCCACCAATGCAGTTCAGGGATAATTACAAACCAATCCCAAAACAAAGAACTGTTAAAAGAAAACCGGTTCCTACACCTAGAACCGTAATTAAACAAATCGACAAAGCTTTAAACGGTTTTGTAAAATCTTATGAAATCGATCTAAGAAATGATAAAGATCCTCTTATTCAAATGCAAAATACACGAAAAGGTGTAGAACGTCAATTATCTATTTTATTGAATGAAATGAAAGGCTTGAAATACGTTGAAACATTGAAAGTCACTTTCGAAAAAATATCATCTGATGTAATAATTGAAAAGTCAGCATATTTCAATAGCGCAAGTCAAACAATAATCAACCAAGTGGGAATCAGTGAATCATTAAAAATTTCTTCAGAAAACATCATAAACAAAATAGCTCAATGGATATCAGAAGGATCGGGATGGACTGTAAAAGAAATTAATGACCATTACCTAAACATTGCTAAATATGAGCCTATGAAGGGATCCTCATATATCCAACTTCCTGAAGAACTGCGAAACAGTGCTAAAGGTTTAATAAACATGAAAAATAAGGATAATGAATGCTTCCGATGGTGTCATATTAGACATATAAATCCACAAGAAAAATATCCTCAAAGAATAAAAAAGGTTGACAAACAATACATTGAAAAATTAAATTACTCCGGTATTGAATTCCCAGTTTGTATCAAACATTACAACAAAATTGAGAAGCAAAACAGCATCAATATAAATGTATTCGGCTATGAAAACAAACAACCTTACCCCATCTATATTTCAAAAGAAAAGAATGAAGATCATATGGAACTACTTTTAATAACTGAAAATGAGAACAATCATTATGTTCTTATAAAAGATTTCAACAAATTCATGTATAACCAAACAAAACATGAACATAGAAAACACTTTTGTATGCACTGCCTGCAATGTTTTAGTTCTGACAGGGTATTGAGCAATCATAAAGATATTTGCATACAAGTTAATGGCACGCAAGCAATTAAAATGCCAACTAAAGATAACAATATATTAAAATTCAACAACTTTCATAAACAGCAACCTGTGCCATTTGTTATTTATGCTGATTTCGAGGCTATCACAGAGAAAATTCATGGATGTCAACAAGAAGGTAAGAAATCATATACTGAGGCTTACCAAAAACATACCGACTGTGGATATGGATATAAGGTTGTCTGCTGTTATGACGACAAATATACCAAACCAATACAACTATATAGAGGTGAAAATGCTGTTTACAAATTCATGGAAAATATTTTAGAAGAAGTAAAATGGTGTAAAAAAGTAATGAAAAAACATTTTAATAAACCATTGAAAATGAGTAATGAGGATGAGCAGGAATTCAAAAAATCAACGAGATGCCACATCTGTGATAAGAAATATAATGAAGAAGACGTCCGTGTGAGAGATCATTGCCATATTACAGGTGTATTCAGAGGCTCAGCACACCAAGACTGTAATTTGAAACTAAAAATGAAGCCTGAAGAAATAAAAATTCCTGTTATATTCCATAATTTGAGAGGTTATGATAGCCATTTCATAATGCAAAAATTAGGTCAAATAGTCAAAAAGCACACATACAAAAATAATAAAGGAGAGGATAAACAAATGAATATCAATGCTATTCCAAATAACATGGAAAAGTATATGGCTTTTATGCTTGGCAATCATCTTACATTCATCGACAGTTTCCAGTTTATGAGCTCAAGTTTGGATAAATTAGTTAGCAACTTACCAGCAGAAGCTCTAAAGTATACTAGCGAACGGTTTAAAAAAGAAAAATTAAGTCTTATGACCCGTAAGGGAGTTTATCCTTATGATTATATGGATAGTTTCGATAAATTCAACAAAACAGAATTACCAACTAAAGAAGAATTTTACAGCATATTGATTGATGAGCATATTTCAAATGAAGATTATACCCATGCTCAAAATGTTTGGAATACATTTAAATTGCAGACAATGGGTGAATACCATAATTTATATCTCAAGTCTGATATCCTTTTATTAGCTGATGTGTTTGAAAATTTCCGTAGAACATGTATTCAGTATTATAAATTAGACCCATGTCACTATTTTACATCACCTGGTTTGTCTTGGGATGCTATGTTAAAGATGACTGATATTAAATTAGAACTAATGACTGACATCAACATGTTTCAATTCATTGAAAAAGGTATGCGTGGAGGAATTAGTTATATAGCCAATAGATATGGTAAAGCAAACAATAAGTACATGAAAGAATACGATGAGAAGGCGCCCTCAAAGTATATAATGTACTTGGATGCTAATAATTTATATGGTTGGGCTATGAGTCAATATCTTCCCACTGGGGGTTTCAGATGGATGACAGAAAAGCAAATCAGCGAACTAAACAAATACAAAGAAAATAGTGAAAAGGGGGTAATACTGGAAGTTGATCTGGAATATCCCAAAGAGTTGCACAACCTTCATAATGACTACCCATTGGCTGCCGAGAGTGTTCGTGTAAATAAAAATATGCTGTCTGATTATTGTAAAAAGATAGCTACAAAGTATAATATATCAACAGGACAAGTACATAAACTAATCCCAACATTATCAAATAAAGAAAAATATGTTCTGCACTACAGAAACTTGCAGCTATATCTTGATCTTGGATTAAAATTGAAAAAGATCCATAGAGTATTAGAATTTGATCAGTCCCCATGGTTGAAGCAATATATTGATTTCAACACACAAAAACGATCGCAAGCAAAAAACGCATTCGAAAAAGATTTCTTCAAACTTATGAATAACTCAGTATTTGGTAAAACAATGGAAAACATCAGAAAACGTGTTGATGTACGTCTTATCACAGATGGTAAAAAACTATTGAAAATGTCTTCTAAACCTACTTTTGTATGTAGTAAAATATTCAATGAAAATCTGGTAGCAGTTCACAAGATCAAAGAAGTACTAACTCTTAATCGGCCGGCTTATGTGGGTATGTGTATTCTTGATCTGAGCAAAACATTGATGTATGATTTTCATTATAATTACATAAAACAGAAGTATGGTGGCAAAGCCAAGCTACTATTTACCGATACAGACTCATTAACTTATGAAATTGATACTGAAGATGTTTACCAAGACTTTTGGAATGATAAAGATAAATTTGACAACAGTGACTATCCAGAAAGTTCCCAGTATTTCAGCAAAGCAAACAAAAAAGTAATTGGAAAATTTAAAGATGAAGCAGCTGGAATTCCAATAACAGAATTCGTCGGTTTGCGATCAAAAATGTATAGTTATAAAAAAGAAGACAATAAAGTAGAAAAAACAGCAAAAGGAATCAAAAAGAATATAATAAAAGGAAATATCAAACATGAAGATTATAAAAAAGTATTATTCAAAAATGAGCAAATGCAACATAGAATGAAAACAATAAGAAGCGAAAGACATCAACTCGGAAGTTACGAAATCAACAAAATATCACTCAGCTGTTTTGATGATAAAAGATATATAGCAGAAAATGGAATCGAAAGTTTAGCTTACGGACATTATGCAATCTAATGTAACCAGCATCGCAAAAAGAAACTTCCTGCAGTCTGGAGTCACGTGACGGAATAATGAGTTGGATACATCATGAGATAAAACATATAGATTTCCATAAAATTATTGCCATCAGATGGAGCCAGCATCGCAAAAAGAAACATCCCCTCTTGATCGCTAAAGCGATCAATTCACTGCCTCACAAAAGCTTCGCTTTTGTTCCCCAATGCATAATAAATGGCGTCATATAATAAAATACATATAGTTATCCATAAAATGGAACCAGCCAAAAGGTATCAAATCATGACGCCACAGGCAGAAAGAAAAGATCTGGGAAAAATCAGCAGATAGTGGAACCCATCGCTATTATATTTCTTCGAAATATAATAGCTCTTCCCACCAAGGTTCCACTGCAAATAACGACCCCCCCATCCCCGTGCTAAGTATTTGAACGTCTTGCTTCGCAAGCCATCCAAATACTTAGCATGCCGGGGGGTCTATTGCCGCGATGGATCAAGATCTGGAAACATATAGTTATCCATAAAATGTAACAAAAAAGCGGAGCTTTTTGTGAGGCAGTGAATTGATCGCCTCAAGATCAATTCACTGCCTCACAAAATCGGAGCTTTTGTGAGGCAGTGCTTAAAAATGGATCACGTTATGTGGAGCTATGTGGTGGGAACCAATATGCCTATTGTGCCCTACGATATCCAATCTCTTCGAGATTGGATATCTACCCACAATAGGCCGCAAGGAGTCTCGCTCGTAGGACTTCGTCCTACGACTTCCCGAGCCTGCTCGACTCCTTCCCATTAAATGATTTCCATCAGATGGATAGTAGTTATAGAGTTGGCGTTGTTCAAGATCACTTTCGAAGAAAGTGGTCTCGAACCGCCAACTCTATAACTACTCACTGGCATACGGCTAGCGAGTAAAGAAATGGTCTTCGCCACGTGATTTATTCTAAAGATAGCACATACGCACAAGAGGCCCGTGAACAAATTGATGGCAGCATTTTAAAGGAGTTTTTCTTAGCTTGTTTCAAAAGAATGAACACTGCACTGAGACCTCTGTTTAATATAAATCCGTGCATCTGTTTTCATATAGAGTCTATTTAAGCCGTCTTAGTATTTACCTAATTCAATAAAGGTTGCTTTGGCAATTGGGCATTTGGGCATGCGGAACACAATGCAATGTTTTGGTTGAGTGACCGCCAAACAATAGCTTTCCAATGCGCAATTGCCCAATGCCCAAAGCAACCTTTATTGAATTAGGTATATACATAAATAGGCTGAAGAAATATTTCTTTGTTTGTGACGAATGTCATCCGTTCAACAATTTAAAATAAAAGTGCCTTTGAATACAGATTTCAATTTTGAGAGATTATTCTTCTCTAGCCAGTCTGCTACAACTTCTAGAAATTCTCCACGCGGTCCGGCGTCAACCGAGAAGTGACGTACTTCACAAGAACAACAAGAAGTTATTTTCGATTTGCCCCACCCCCTCCCCCCGGGACAAGACGGCTTCAAACAATTCCCCACCCCCGGGACCGAAGGGCTGGACTTGTCCCCGGGGTTGCCCGGGGGGGATGGTAACATTATGTGTGGCCGCCATACTCGGCTTTTCTGTCGACACAAAATGGGCCATTCCATGTAATGTCTGCAACTCCCTCCCCCTCCTTGAGGTACAGGGAAATCCTAGAGGGAGGGAGGGGATTTCAAAAGTCATTTCTGAAGGAGCAGCTAAGTCGGTTCCTCTGATCTCTCGAAAACATTTTCGTGGGGGTGCAGACATTAAATGGAATGGCCCAATGGCGTCCAACTGCATAAGACATGGTTTAGAATCCGTTCGAGTAATTAAAGATTATTACTGTACCTTTACGCAGGGTTCAATTCTACCTGTTACAATCCCCTCCGGGCACGCCCCCGGGGATTTGCAATTTTTTTCTTACTTGGTGGTCTATTCCCCACCCCCGGGCAAGCAGAAAGAGACAATTCCCCTCCCCCGGGACTCCTCATCGACCACAAATACGTTGTTTTGTGTTCAAAATTGATTTCCGTACAATAGGACAACCAGATGTTTTGACAAGAACTTAAACGCTTTTCTAGAGTTTACTGAACGAAGGATATTACATAGTATTTAAAAACATGGACACTACGTTGAAAAAGAAAACGAAAGAAAAAAGTCCAACCGCACTGGCATTCGGCTGGCGAGTAGAGAAATGTTCTTCACCGCGTGTTTTATTCTAAATATAGCACATGCACAAAAGAGGTCCGGTGAGCAAATTGATGACAACATTTTAAAGGAGTCTTTCTTAGCTTGTTTCACAAGAACACTGGACTGAGATCTCTGTTTAATGTAAAGCCGTGCATCTGTTTCATACAAATACGCTGAAGAAATATTTCTATGTTTGTGATGAACGCCATCCATTCGAGTAGGCATCAAATGCACCTTCGTTTAGCAATTTATAGTAAACGTGCCTTTAAATAAATAGTTTAATTTCGAGAGATTATTCTTCTCCAACCAGTCTGCTACAAATTCTAGAGATTTTCCCTGGAAATAGGCAGTCTTCTCTATGCGGTCCGGCGCCATTGTGTCAACTGAGAAGTGATAAGCTAGTGACGTGCTTCACACCGGGACAAAACCGTTTCAAACAATTCCCCACTCTCGGGCCCCAAGAGCTGGACTTGTCCCGGGGGTTGCCCGGGGGGGATGGTGACAGGTAAAATTGGACCATGCATTATGCAAGAGAAGGTAGCTCTGCATCGAATACTACAACACTTCAACCACTGGAATTAAAAAACTGTCCATGTTTGCCTTTCTGGCGCACATAAATAACACGGAGATTCCACAGACCGGTAACGCGCGCCTGCAATTTTCAAGCGTGCGGTTGTAAATCACATGACCTCTTGAAAGCGGCCCGGTCGCATGGCTGTCTAACCGGCGAGGCGGCCATTTTCAAATTACGTTGAGGGATGTGCCAAGAGTTGCAGGTTATCATACGCGAAAATGGTTTATTACGCTATTCTTTTGGATTACTTTCGCGTACGATAAGTGAGGCTCAACCCCGAATTGCTTTGGTGGAAGTTGACAGTTGATGGTGGATAACTGTTCGATTCAAGATGGTAATGTAAACAGACTAACCGATTTCAAGGTGAATAACTTACATTTTAGTTTCTATCGAGGGCTTAAACAAAAGTTCCCTTCTTTGCGACATTCTGCCAAATGAGTGTAACAAGCCTTAATACAGTGTATAAAGCATGCAATTCTTCAAGGAAGAGAAATCAAAAGGGCTGTTGTTCAGTAAAATTGCCCCCAGGGGGGACAGTATTCTCACTGGTAAAAAGTTTTAGCGAATTCAAAACCACGTGGCGTTTGCCAACAATTCAGTTCCTCTCAGAAATGTGAGCACATTAAATTGAATGCATTAAAAGCCTAAATTATTCTTCAATGACCAGACAAAGGCGATTGAACTTGAAATGAAAACATACATTTGCCAATTTAGAAAGTGTGAGTTCTTAAACGTTTTGTGTGATTTAAATATGTTATTGATTTTTTAAATCAAAGGTACTGATATGTAACAACATGATTTGATAACATTAGAATAATAGCAACTTCAGGTCTTTCCCATTTGCATTTGACAATGCTCCAGTGGCTTAAGGTGGAATTTTGTGTGTTTCTAAAAGTCTCCTTTTTAAAGGGTTTGCATATGGAAGATTTTCATTGCAATCAACAATTTTAAAGTGGTTACCAGATTCATGGGTTTGTTCCCCAGCATTTGTGAATGTCCAATGTGTGCCTAGATACTGAGTAATGATTTATCATGTGGGCGTATAAAACCCCAAGACATGAAACTCACATTTTCAAGAGGGCTTTAAGACGCACGTTTGATTGAAGCAGAGTTCAGCCTTCTAATACACGTGGCATAGCTTTAAAAATGCTAAAACTTCAATTTCTTGACGAAAAGGGTCTTTAGATCACACTTTGTGATGCGAAACACAACATCCTGCAACAGAATTAAACACAATAAATTATTAAGCCGGGCCGGGCATTACAAACATCAGGAAAGCAACTCATCACGTTGCAGATTATATTAATTTAGATTTATTAATAATTGTCACAGATTCAAACACGAGAGGCTGACAAACCTATCGAGGTCTTAAACGACCTAAATTCAACATACCTTATATGCCAAGAGCGGCATTAAAACCTCACTAAGTCGCTTAACAGACAATCCGAGGTCACATTTAACTGAACTTCATCATATAGTGATCTGAGAAAGATCAATGTGACCTCAAGATCAAGTCTTAGAAATGTGACATTTAAGTTGTAAAAAAATGCTCAATTCAGTCACTATTTGAAAATCCTCCAAACTAAACCCACTGCAAAAATGCAAGTATTGGTCGAACGACTGAGATATATAAGATGCAGTGTACAAAGATGTGAAGTAGGACTCATGCAGGCCTTCCATCCCTATTTTATAACTGAAAAATTCACATGGTCTTTGGGTAGGGTGTGGTGAAGAATTCTTGTCACCAATTTGGCGACTAATTTTCAGGATTTGGTTGCCAATGTGGAAAATTGAGGCACATTGGCGACTGTATTAGGCGCAATTTAGTGCCCTGTGTACAGTGTGTGGAACTGACTCTGGTTAGCCTGCAAGCAGGCTCACTTAGTGTGCTATTCACGCGAGTATCTTGGTGGCGGAAGTCGGTGAATGAAGAGAGCCGGCGAGAAGAATGGGGCGAGGAAAAGTGAGCCTGCACGAAAGCCGTTGAATTTTGAATTCTGCCCCTGTGAAGTGACAAGTCATTAACTGTCAAGGTGTCAAATAGCCAACCAATCAGCAAGTGAAGCAAAATTTAAACAAACACGACAGCAGATTTTCACACTCGAGAGGATCGAGTTTTTTGTGAATGTGCCGGAATAGCGCAAAAGAAAACTATAAACACAGTTGGCAATTTTTGCCGTGTTTATATTAGACTTGCCACAAGTCGACCTCACGAGTTTCAGAGCACAAAAGCCGTGAAGCGAGCGGAGCTAGCTAGGCCGCGTAGCAGCGGAGCGAGCGACAAAGTTCCGCACCATATAAAATAGGACGAAGGACTTCTTCGAAAGTCTACGTTTTAAAAATGTGTTCTATTCGAAATCAGTATACAGTGTAGAAGTTAAAAATATCGAACTCCAGGGACATCAAACTTGAAATCACAAAGAGCATCTAGCCGCTACCGCAGAAGACTTCACCCTTAAATTATGCATTGCAAACATCTGTAACCAGGAACAAGCCATACTGTCTTCCCACAATAACATAACCGAACTCAGTGTAGCAATGACTGCAAGACAAGACCCATTGCATGGTCAAATAAAATGTTACATTTCCTGTCATAACGGAGATCCCAAGAAGAGAGGCTTGAAAACTACCACGCACTAAAACCAGTGTGCAATAACCAGAACAAACATGGCTGATATTCCAAAAAAAAAAAATACAACACTGCAATCGCTAACCAGATGCAACCAGCCGAGTCACATTAGGAAATTGAATCGATTGAAAAACCAACACACTGCGAGCAGTCGTCCTTTTTTTCTTCTCGCTAAAATAAGGAGAAGAAAGAGACTGCTCACAGTCTAAGAAACCGAGAAAAGCGACAAACAATAACTCCACCTTGCTTGCTATTTGTCACAATAATGAAGTCCGTCATCATGTGTCATTACAAACCAATCAGAATGCTGCATTCATGGACGAACACAGAGAATTCAAAATCCAATGGCTTTTGTGCAGGCTCACTTTTCCTCGCCCCATTCTTCTCGCCGGCCCGCTTCGCTCGCCAACTTCTGCCGCCAAGACACTCACACAAATAGCACACTAAGAGAGCCTGCTCGCAGGCTACACTCTAGTGAGTTCTTTGCACCACTGGCATGAACCAAATATTAATTAAACTTACTGAACATCTTTTGTATCAGGCTAATTTTTTAAATTCTTGTTTTGATTGCAAAATTATTGAAAAGTCTGTAACACAATCAACTGGGCTAGGTATGTAACTGTTTAGTTACATACTAGAAGTTAAGTTGCAGTGACAATTGAGCCTCATACATCTACATTGCTCCTTCAACAATGTCCTAGGATCTGTAAAGTACATGTACTGTACTACACGTACTGTCACGTACTGTGGTGTAGATAAAATTAGAGTATGGTTTACATTCACCTTAGCTTAATATTAGTGGTAAATTAATTTATTGTTTATGAGCCAAAGTTTTATTAATCAGAATATTTTAACATCAGGGTCTACATATGTACACATTGTATGTACTCCCAGTTCTACAGCAAAACAGTTTATTGATGCGCATTGTACATGGCAAAGAAATGCATCACACATATACCAGGGTTTTCAATAGGAATCTGAGTAGGTGGCAAAATTTTAGGAGTTGGCGGAGAATGAACTACTTGCAGCGAAGGCGCAAGATTCTAGGAGGGTCTGGGGGTATGCTCCCCTGGAAAATTTTGAAAATTTGGGCCTCTTAGGATCCATTTCAAGCATTCTAGAACAAGAATTAGGGTATTTGGACACAACGCGAAACACAAATTGTCGCTGAAATTACTCAGAATTCAGGCAAGATCCTTTTGATTTTCATGAATAAATCTTGGCTGATCCAAGGCTCTTGTTTGGTGGCGAATGTTTCTCATGTTAGTTGTAAAATATGAGGTAATTTCTCAATCAAATAGGCGGTGAGTTCATGTGGAATAGCCGGTGAGTTTCGCCAGCTGCCGGCCCTTATTGAAAACCCTGTATACATTATAATCCTCATTGTAACACTTCAATTTATATTGCTTAGATATGTCTTATTTAAGGACAGTGCCTCCTAATAGAGATGTATTTTTGTAAAGGTTTTGAATATGGGGGAAAATAGATCTTAGCAAGGGCTATTGGAATCCAAAAAGAAAAATGTGGGTAACCACGCATTTTTCAAAGATAATTAAGCGACCATAGTTCTAAAAAAGCGTTAAAATACGAAGAATGTATGGCAATTTCTTTCCAAATTTAAGCGTGGTTACACCCAATTTTCTTTTTGGATTCTGATAGCCCTTGCTAAGATCTGCTTTTTCCACATAGCCATAAACCGCGCTGGAATATCCTTGTACAGTATTAGAGGGCAAATTCCTTAAGAAACCCGAATATCCGGAGATGCGAAGAACGTATGCGCAGTAACAAAAGGAGGCAACGTCCTTAAACATACCGGTAGTACCTGTAACATGTAGTTAAGCTTTGGGTCGCAGGCTGTTCTTCAGGGATTATGACAGAATTACATAAACAATGTTTGGAGTTGTTGAACTTTGTCATGGATCCATGTCATATCAAGGCAATATCTCCCTGGTGATAACTGCTTGAATTATTAAGACATGAATTCTTCATGTAGATTATAGTGGACTACATGTACATTGTGACTACAATATTGAACAGTCACTGAAACAAACACCATGCTACTGTAAATATTGTAAATAACTACAGAGTTTGGTCATGTATTGACCAAAATAAATATATTTTTGAAGATGGCGGAGTAACCAGGATGAAACATATTAAAAATTTTAGAAATGTGCTCAACATGTTGCGTATAGAGTACTAAAGCCATTACGTCACGTTGTCATGACAGCAAAATTTTCTGTTCTAAACAAAAGTGCATCCCATTTAAAATGGCGTCGCTTTCTATCGCTTCGCTGCTTTCTTTCTTCTCAGAAGAAACGAAATCCATCAAAAAAGGGTAAAATCATTACAATTCAGAACATGTAGAGGCATTTACTTACCAACAGGGCGTTTTACGTGGAGAAGTACACACAAGCATGAAAAAGAAGGTTTATAAAGTCACGGTGAGTTGAGCTGAACGAAAGCTTTAAAGTCGGTTCAAGTCACTAATTTGTCACGGCGTGTTTTCGCCTAGTTAAATTATTTGATTCTGTATAAGAACTACAGATAATAAAGAACTTTTTAATAAAATATGAAGATTTTCTTTTTAGCGTGATAGCGTTGTAGATACATTCATATTTAGTAGCGCTCGAGTCGTTACGTGCCGAAACTTGAAAGCTAACTTCACCGTGCTTAATGTGTTTGTTTGGGTGACTTTGGTTCTGTCCTCAAGGCAAAAGAAGAGAAACCCCTTCACTCCTAAAACGTCTACTTGGAGAATATGATTTATCCAGGGTAAAAGCCGTACAATGGGGAGTTAACACGCTGCGAACAGGAAAAACAGTGAAAGATACTGGGATCTGGTTTCATCCCTCTTTAATTCTTGGTGCTTCTCCGGATGGAATTTTTTGTTGACCAGGAAACTGTTCTTGAGGTCAAGTGTCCATACACTGAACGAAACCTCACCATCGAAGAGGCAGCCAAATCAGAAACATTTTTCCGTGAGAAAACTGAAAGTGGACAGTATGCAATGAGAAAAGACTATGTTTATTGGCATCAGGTCCAAGGAGAAATGTACTTCACACACAGGAAGTTTTCTTATTTTGTTGTATGGACTACAAAGGATGTAGCTATTCTAAGAATAGAAAGGGAAGAAAATTGGGCGGCCACCACCCCATCTTAACACAATTTTACCTTGAACACATTTTCCCAAAAATAGTGGAAGGAAAATTGTAGTGCAATTGATCTTTTCAAGATTTTCTATCTGAGTAATGGACATAATAGTGGGCTTTATTTTTTTGGGCGGGTTGGGTCTATGGTAATCTGAGACTGGTATTGTTGGACCTGGTGTTACCATTACTTGGAGTTGTACTTTTATGTAAAATGAATATATTTTTGTCTTGAAAAGGGTCAGGGATAGAAGGCCTCAGTGGCGTTACCCCACCCAAGCTTCCCTTAAGTGCCCCTACCAGGAGTTTACCCCATGAGCCAGATAGTAACCAGTAGTTGTAGAGTGGGCTGAGATCAATCAAAAATATCATGCAGTGGATTGCCGATTCACAACCTCTCGTTATGGACCAATAGACACTAAGGAAAGCAAAATGGAATGACTAGTTTCTGATAAAGAAACCAGGGAGGACTCCCTAATTGACACCGTCAGGGATACTTCGACACCGGTGACGGGTGACATGCTCATAATTTTAGAAAAGTTTAATTCTTAATTCTTGTTTTTAAAATGTAATTACAGGAATCAATAACATTTAGTAAATGTAACCAGCAAAACAAATTTCTTCTTGGTAACAGTTAACTTTTATTAAGGAACAATCAATACAGATATTTAACTAAATTATTTAAATCACTTAAGGTCTGTTGCTTCACACCCTTCCTTGATGAGTGGAAACTGTAAATTTACAAGAGCGGCACACAGTTGAAAAAGAATGCCTGCCTAACAGCGTAGGTAGTAGGGAACGAAACTTAATATTTTAAAATCTTTCAACCTAGCGTTTGCCCTCTCTACATGGATCCTTGCTTTGGCAATCGATTTTGTGGCTTTGGCCTCACTTTCTGTAAAATATACACATTATTCAGAAAGGGTGGTATGTGAAGAGAAACACCATTTGGCAGAATATCTTGAATTAGAAAACCCTTGTCTGCCATAATGATATCCCCAGGCACAAAATGATTCAATAATCCCGACTGCTGTACAATCCTTATCAGAAATTGCACCAGGGTACAACTTGCTTACATAAGTGATAACTGCATTTGGTGCCACTCCTACAATGGCCTTTGAAGGAATTCACACTCCTGTAGCCTGAATATGTAGCATTTTGTTGACTCACTAAGCTAGGGGCTGCAATCTCAATATCAGTGCAGTCAATAACCAATCTACAAGAAGTAAACTGAGAAAATGAAGATGGTGCAAATAGGTTATTTTTATCTATAGGGGGGACAGATGTCATGATACATGTATCTTGAAATAAAATAGAATGCAAAACATGAATAAAAGTAGTTACAATATTTGCTATTGTTCCAACACTGCAACTGAATAACTGTGCAAGGTGAAGGTTGGTGTAGCTTCGCCTTATCTTCATTAGAGTTATAAAAATTTGATCTTCAAAAGTGATTGATTCCACTTTCCAACCAGAAAAGTAAGTGATGGAATCCTTGAATCTTAATGCATGATTTACT